>CM031615.1:24005961-24033461 GCA_018398815.1 Conus ventricosus
GTGTGTTTGTCACTTACACATTTGAGTGCAACATGCTCGTGCATTTTGTGTGTGTGTGTGTGTGTGTGTGTGTGTGTGTGTGTGTGTGTGTGTGTGTATGTGTGTGTGTGTGTGTGTGTGTGTGTGTGTGTGTGTGTGTGTGTGAAAGAGAGAGAGAAAGAGAAAAGAGAGAAAGAGAGAGAGAAAGAAAGGGGAGAGAGAGAAAGAGAGAGATGAATAACTTATGTATCTATTTAGTGGGTGTCATAATGTATGTGTGCGTGCATGTGTGGGGAATGTGGGGGTGTGGAGGAGGGGGTGCAGTGTGTGTGTGTGTGTATGTGTGTGAACATTACACAATAACCCTACCTGTAGGTGTGCTGTCACGCTTGAACGCAAACCGTGCGCTGGCAGTCACGTGACCTGCTGGGCTTCAGCCCGCCTTTGTGTGGGTGTTTTCCTTTTTTTTTTGTTTTTTACAAGCTAGCTTTTTGGTGTGTGCTAGCTTTTTGGTGTGTGTTTGCGTAATTCTCTTTGCTTTCTTTGTTTTCAAGCTGCGTGCCTGTGCCTCCGCTCTCCCTGCCCCCACCACTCTTGCCCCCTTCCAACCACTTTTCACCCTACACATCATCGGTGACATACCTCTCTGGGTTCCCTTCTCTCTCTCTCTCTCTCTCTCTCTCTCTCTCTCTCTCTCTCAGTGATGCGTCTGGGTGCTCACGCGCACGTTACGCACGCTCGTATGTGAGCATGCGTCTGTGCGTAATTTTGTACGTGTAATGCGTGAGTGTGTCCGCCAGCAAGATACCCCCCCCCCCCCCTCCAAAATCTGCGTGTATGTGCGTGCATGTGTGCAAACATGAATGTGCATGTATAAATGTGCTTTCGAGTGCATATCTGTCACTCATGTGTGTGTGTGAGTATGTTTTGTGTGTGTGTGTGTGTGTGTGTGTGTGTGTGTGTGTGTGTGTGTGTGTGTGTGTGTGTGTGTGTGAGTGAGTGCATGCGTGCGTGCTTGCGTGTGTGCACGCATATGTCTCTCTGTCTGTCTGTTGGCAATATAATTCAGAAGCTGACTATTGGCCTTCTCGGGCAGATCACTGTCTTCGGCATTCTGAATGTTATCTATCCTACCTGAACAAGATCAACAGGTCCAAACGCGTCGTGTCTGTTTTAAGATTTGTTTGTTCCATTAGCGGCCTATTCGTTCCCTTGGTTTGGCGGCCTAGTAATTCTACTTTCGGTCTTATGACGCAAGATATGAATAGAATCACGAAATTAGCATCTTCAACCAGAAAGTAGCCGGCAACAAAACCAAATCACACTGACCGTCTTGGATTTACCAATTCGTGATCCCTCCCTCCTTCCCCCGGAGAAAAAGGTGTTTGCTACAGTCATCCACATGACAAAAGTGTTTCAGAAAAAAAGACTGCAAAGAACAGCGAAATCTATGATCATGGAGACGATCCAGAATAAGTGGTCAGCTGCATTTCACAGCTTGTCCACACAACAAGCACAAATCAACAGCAACATGTTGACGATCTTCCTGAGACAAAGACAAGACACAGTAGTCCAACCCAGAAACCTGTCAGCTGAACTCCAGATGTCACGTTGTAACAATGCCTGACGATCTATTCCCAGTTTGACGCGTTCCTCTGTTGTTGGTTCCATGTGCTACAATTTTCACCTTGTGAAGACACAGAAAGTCACGTGTCCTTTCTGCACAGTGTCATCGATTTTTTTCTCCACATAGAAGCTTCCACGTTCGTTCCAACTCAATACGACCCAACACCGCATTATGACACAAATGCTACCCTACTGCTGGGGCAGCTCTTACTGAAAAAAGTAGCAAAAATCTAAATATTTGCTAAAATGTGGAAAAACACACAAAATTCCCCGCAGACTTTTTTCACTTGTTTAATTGAAATGAGCGTGACTTTAACAAAAGCACTCGTCACTGGTGAACACATTCATGGAATGATTTGAGGGATATCATAAATCAATAACAAAACCTAAAGAATCGCATGAGCTATTTTTTTGTGAGTACTTTGCGTAAAGTTAACCAATGTTAACGGATACTGATGGAGCAATAGAACATCCACAGACCAAGCTTTGTCCTTCGTCCCCCTTTTCCTTTTCCACACACACACACACACACACACACACACACACACACACACACACACACACTCGAGCGCGCAGATACACACACACGCGCACACACACACACACACACACACACACACACACACACACACACACTCGAGCGCGCAGATACACACACACGCGCGCACACACACACACACACACACACACACACACACACACACACACACACACACACACACACAGGTTGACCCAACCGTAGGACAAAATTTGTCTCATAATGTGGGATTGTGTCACAATGGGTTGCAACAACGCCCATGCTGCGGTTGCTGGGAAAACACGCTAATGTATGAAAGTCACCAAAGACAAGCATTGACGATTGGCACCTGGTGAATTGAGCTCTTGGTCATTACCAATCGGTGAGCTGTTTACAACAACAACAACAAAAATCAGTGATTCACATTGTCCAGGACATATCTTTCAAAAACATGATAAAGAATGGAAGGTTTCGCTTTTTCAAACTGGTCTTTGATTCAACTTGTTTCTGTTTAAAATCCGCTCTTAATGTCTAAGTATTGAATTTCAGAGCTAAAAGTTTTTTAAAAAAAAGAAAAATAAAAAAATGAAAAAAACGATAGTGGAAGGAGATTTATGTATCAGAAAATAAAGATACATAAATCTCCTTCCACTAGCGTTTTTTTTCCCTACAGGACCGACCATCAACAGCTACGTTTTCTGATTGGTCCTTAGGCTTATATGTCATCGCTACTCTTCTCCAGCTATACGGCACGTATGTTCAATGTAAGCACAGTCATTTGTGTTGGGGCGATGATATTGATCCACGCAGATTGTGCAAACAAACAGACAGACAGACAGACAGATGTCTCCTTCCATGGTAACGTGGTTATTATCGAATGCGATGGAAGGCGATCGTTATGAGGAGACTATGACTGGGCGTTTCATGGTCCTGTTTGTGTGGGTTGGGAAGGAGGGGAGGTAGAGGGGGCGGGGGCGGGGAGGGGGGGGGGGGGAGGCGAGGACGAGCTGGCAGTAGCTTCACTTCGTAATGACCAATATCCAGCGTTCTCTCTTCTGTTTTGTTTTTATACCAGACAGTGATTTTCTCGTGTCTTTGTCTCTTTGTCTTTCTCTCTTAGTCTGTCTGTTGTTTTTTTTTTTATTCTTCTCCTCGGTCATTAAGAGTTTGTTCCAATTTATTCCTTACCCCTCTGTGGTGTGTGTGTGTGTGTGTGTGTGTGTGTGTGTGTGTGTGTGTGTGTGTGTGTGTGTGTGTGTGTGTACTGTATGTGTGCATGTATGCGTGCGTGCGTGCTTGTGTGTGTTTGTGTGTGTGCACGCGATCGCACGCATGTGTATGTGAAAAGGAGATGGGAGATATGGAGAAGAGAAAGGAGGGGAGGAACAAGTAGAGAGAGGGTAGATAGGCCCCTCTTTCTCTCTCTCTGTCTGTGGTGTGTGTGTGTATGTGTGTGTGTGCATGTGTGTGTGTGTGTGTGTGTGCGTGCGTGCGTACATATGTGTGTGTCTGTGCGTGCGTGCGTGCGTGCGTGCGTGCGTGCGTGCGTGCGTGAGCGCGCGCGCGCGTGTGTGCATGTGTGTGAAAAAAGAGAATTTTTTTTTAAGTTCCAGAAATAACGAAGTCCCCGATAAAACCGTTGCTGTGTACGAACTGAGGACGTTTTCAGTGGCTGGTTCCAGCAATACAGGCATGTGACAGGGCTGTATTCTTTCTCTGACCCTCTTTGCTGTGGGGTCTCAAAAAATAAAATAATAGAAATAAGCACCCCCAGCAAAGATATCGACAAGCATGAAAAGCACATGCTGTCGGACCTCGTCTTTGCCGATGCCATGGCAGCAACGTCAGACAGTCACGGGTGTCTGCAAGGACTAGCGTATGCTTTTGGAGAACTTTCAGGAGGGATCTGGTCTGTCTGTCAGCGGAAAGAAGATGAAGAGCATGTCACGCGGCCATCAACACAAAGCGAGGTATTCACTTGGGCATAATAGATTGATGACACCATAGTTGGACGCACTGGAGAGACCTTACCTGAACAGCCAGAGGTGAAACGGACCGTGTGAGCCTAAGCTGAGAACTTGGAAGGCCTCAACCGCTTATCATCAGCCAACGAGAATCTGGTCGAACCAGTCGTTTCACTGAAAATCAAGCTTGAGATGTTTAAGTCATAACTTTTGTCAGGCTACTGTTAAAGCCGCGGAAACATGACACATGAAGACACCTGGAAAGCACATAATTTGCCATTAAAAGTTCCACAGTGTCCACCTGCCATGCCTCATATTGATTACACTGAAAATCCAGATTTAATCCACTGTTATGTGAACATCAGTTAATAATGTATGGCATTTTCTATTACTTACCAGTAAGGGGACAGATACTCTATTGACGGAAAGAAGCTATCGAGATTAAAAGCTTTTTCTACCAGTGGATTCTCTCTTACGGGCGTAAATGTGGATACAGCTAAGTGGAATGACATTGTTGTTAAAATATAGTCACAATCTAGTCAAGAATATGTAGACAGGGTTTTGAATGCTTTTTATGCAGCAGCACTTCAGCCACTTCAAACTGGCATTTACAAGATTAGATGGAACATTTTGATCGCATACCCGATTCATGACGGCATTTCTCCATACGCACACGCAATCTTTCCAAAACCCCCACAAGGCGCACACCGAATGTTTTTTTCTTCCCCTCTCCTTCAGGGAAAACAATTTACTAAATCATTAACACTTGTAAACAGAGTTCTACAACTGTATCTCTCTCCACAATGAGAGACAAATAATTCTGCACACATGTATCTCTCCTCACACCGAGAGACAACATCAATCTTCACACATTGGATCTCTCCTCACACCGAGAGATAAAATACCTATGTTTCCGCTTATTATATAGCTTATGGGCCGTCTCTTCCGTTATCCAAAAAATCCGAACTAGGTGAATACAATAAACTCCCGTAATCACTCGAGGTAACTTGCCTGCCTCAAGTATAAAGCTTCCATGCTTTCTCAATTCCTGTCTCCTCTCTGAGGACAAGTTATGCCCCTCGAACTTTTGGTCTGGAGATTAGAGTCTCGTTTTTCTTCGCGTTTCTTGTTCTTGCGAAATGTCGAGCTTCAAACTCACTTCCCTGGAGTTGGTACTAGGCTGGGGCTGGTGCTCTTCGGCTTCTCGTTACCCACAATGGCATTTCAACCATCCGCGGCGAAGTGTATAGGGTGAATCAGGGACGAAGGGTAAAGGAGTGGTGAAGGCGTGATGGGCTAGGATACTTCCGTATATGGTTAGTGTAAGGGTGTAACTGATTCCTTCATTATAACTATGTATTCTTTCTTTTCTTTTATTCTTAGTTTTACCACTGTGCTTTCCACATCTATCTATCATAACACTGGTAATGATGTTCGCATTGCAGGACATCTCGTCTGACGGTTCGAGTCTCAGCGAACACTCGCCTGCTGGGTTAAAACTGGACTTTTCCACCCTTTCCTAGTGACTGCATACTCAGTGTTCAAAAAACTTTTGACCAGCACTATACCTTATCAGCTTGTTAAACTATATCAGTGGAACTTTCACCCAATGACCACATTGTTTCTGGAATGAGTCATACTCTCAATTATTTTGGGTCGCAGCTTCATAACCCCTATCAAGCAATATGATATTTCTCCTTTAATTGTGGACACTCCGACTGGGAATGATTCATATCACTAACTTCAAGTGATGGAGCGTCACATGCCTTGATGTGAGGTCTACGAACATGAATCCACCCATCTGCGGATTGAAAAATTTTCTCCAGACTAAATTTTCTTAAGTTACTATCACCACTTCACTGAAACACATACTTCAGCAAGTGAATCTCAAAATGCGTATCCATCACACTAGATTCACAAATTCAATAATTAAAAGTATAGATCACAAATCATTGACTCCACCCAAAATTAGAGATTTCAAAAACTATCAGCTCCTTTCTAAAAAAAACATTCCTATTTTGTTCACCACATCTCACCCAAACATACATTTCACAATTACATGGATAAAAACAATCTCCAAGGGATATTAGCAATTCATAGTACAATTCCTCGGCCGCTTCCCCTCTAAATTTTGCTTGTGATCGCACGATTTTCATCGATCTTTGTATCAACCTCCATATGTTCAAATACCTCATGAAATGAGGAATTACTTCCAAGTGTGAATGTTTCACAATAGCATGTAAACCAAAATATAATCTAGTTTAAAACATTGTTTTTTTTCGCCCACCATGTCTCTTCGTTATGTCCATTGAAATAGTCAATGACTTTCCATTGTTGGACAATGACAAATGAAAACAATGGGTTTGTTCCATTGCTACAATCAAAATAACAGTTTATATTCATTTCTAAGAGTTATTTGCTCATCACACGACATATAGATTCATCGTCACACGCAAATTGACAAATTAGTACTTGATTTTTTCCATTGTTTTACCAAAGAATAAATATGTATGTACATCAACATCAAGTAGTCGTTTGCTTGCAAACATGTAGTCCACTTCAATAAGCAAATTATGCATAAATACCACTTGATTTAAATCGACAGTAGATACAATGCACGTCAAAAGTGATCATACCTTAATCATTAAGAAGACAAAAAAAACAGGAATAGTCTTTCACTATAAGACAGTTACATTTGTCATGAATATTCACGCACGTGCACAAATCTGCCATATGACTTTTGTGTTCCAGGACTGGTTCAACAGTACTGGAATTCTGCCAATTGCCAAAGACCATCTTATATAATGCTGTTTTAGTCTTTGAGATTTCCCCGACTCTGTCACGTGGCGCGCTGGGTCTAGAGTTGTAACTGCATCTTTCTTAAGTCACAGCCCCTGGCGAAATTCTACATGCCCAAACATTGCCCAAGCAAATCTCTCCAACCTCCCCTATGCTTTTTTTTTTGCACATATGGGAGGGGGTATGGTCTGGTTCGCCATGGTATCATCTCACTGCCCAAGTTAAATCGAATACTATAGGAGTTCAATCCCGTTACTGTACTGGGTGTTATCCGTCAACACATCCTGAAAGTCTTTCAAATGTTCTTTGAGCTGTTTGATTGACTTGTATACAAATCTTTCGACGAAAACATCCTCATAGGTTCACCTTTTGATAGAGCAGAATTAGGAAGGGGTAAAACATATCTGCACTGGTAGATGTTAACATTCTACATTTGTAGTTTTCATAACTTTTGATCTGTCTGTACGTTACATTGGTGTAAAATTTCATCCATATGATTATGTCTGTCAATGTAACCCACATTAACATCCCCCTCACCACACCACTCAAACGCATTCCATATCACTAAATTTTTAGTTAACATACTTCTCTCTCAACATGTTCAATGAAATCTCCTTAGTTAATGCATGTTGTACTATCACCTCTCCCTCCACTACTCCCTCAGCAAGTTTTTCGGACCACTGAAAAGGACCCTTCACCTAACACCGCAAGTTGTTGTTGCTTACTCGTGAGTACTATCACTCCTCATTCATCCTACTGCAGGAACGAACATCTGCTTTTCTAATCGCCCTCGATGTATAATCTGTTTTTCTATCAGTGACTGTTGAGCAAGCTCCTCATGCTTATCACTCGATTATGCAGTTATAAGTAGAGGTAAACACGTTTTACTGTAGGATATGTTAGAGTCTAGATTGTATTCGTTGTCATCAGCTAACCAAAGGGGCCCCCCCCCCTGAGTTTGGTGTCCAAAAAGCAAGCTAAATGGAGTGATCCAGCGTTCTCGTTTCTCATTTCCCTGTATGCAAAAACGCAAGAGCGGTATGACCGATATACTGGGGCTTTTGATGCAACATAGACACACCCACCATCAATCGTTATATCCAGATCTCCACCCATTTGGGGGCCATTCTTTATTTCCTTTCAGATCTGTGTATTAATCTTCATAGATGATTATTCGCTCAACAGTCTAGTAAATTTCTTCTGAGATCGGAAATGAAATTGCGTTTTCCACAAACTCGAAGTAATTACGCTTGGAAGCTCCCATAGGCAACATTTGCTACAGTCCCTTCCAGCGCCGATCCCACATAATCAATTACTCTAGGATCGAATTTAACAATAAGCCCAGACATCCCCCCTTCCCTCTTGCTCATCTCCATCCCTGATTGTAGCTGACAACAGTAACACTCACTGACCACGTAAGGAGTGTGTTGAAATGATATCACATTTAGAGCACAGGTGACTTGGGGACGCGACTTTTGATGCTTTTTTTTGAGCCAGATAGTCACACTTTTCCTAAACCCTCTCACTTCCAATATCACCCCTTTTCAATAACCAGCCACCATCCCCAACATAATAAAAAATCAATCTATCCTTCCCCAAATACACATCTCCGCTCGCGCAAGCACTGTAAGATCTCAAGTTTAAAATTGCCACACCAACCTTGTCTGTTGCTCCACTGTATGTCCCAACTGTAGCGACTGTCAGAAGTCAATTCAGCAACGCCCTCCCTTCCCGTGCCTCACGCACATTCCGTTTTCCGTTAGACAGTGAAGTATGTTTAGAGCAGAAGAGTATTGTTCGATCAGAGGTATATCTAATTCCTGCATTTTTTTTAAATCATATGGGTTCACTCTGCGACGCTTCACCAGGTTGAGATTTTAGCGCTTTGTAGCCTTTTCCATGATCCTATGACGTTTTTGTCAACCCCGCCTACCCTCACAAGATCAAGGACTCAAACGATCCTCACCGGCCCCCCCCCTGTACTTAAGGAACTGGAAAAAGCCCAAGCTCTCACAGTCGCAGCACTGGGTTATCAACCCTGCCACAAGCGGAAGTAAGCCGGGTAGTACGGGTGATCCGCAGCCATCACTATTTCGCCAACGGAACCGTTTTCAATCTTGCCTCCATCCCTACAATTTAGGAAGACCTAGTCCCGTTGACCCCAGATTAAGGTTAGGAAGGACGCATAAGATTTCCAGTAACCAGCCAGTTAGTGCCACCAGTGACTCCCCCCCCCCCGCAAAACCCGACCACCCGCCCCCCTGCCAACCATGATAGCTCCGTATAGTTCTAACACAGTCATCACAGATTGATATGGTGTCCCAAAAACAAGGCTTCTTCACAACAGTGAGAGAAATGGGTTTTGAAATACCCGGTCTGGAAAGGGCAATCTGTTTTCGATGGAACTTGCCATCAAACGACCCCCGCGCACTCGCCCGCTCCCTCCGCCCCTCGCGGCCACGTGATGATTTTGCTGAAATTCTGTTTGGCCACGACTGCGCCCCAAAAGGTCTACGTGGTGGTCGTGTCCCTCGACCCCTCCCGCGCCTCCCACGTTTGATGAGGAGTAAGGGTCTTTCCGGCCGGTGAGTACTGGGTATTACGAAAGTCTCACTCGAACAGCGGAAAGATCCTGTACATTCTACGATAGGTATATCTTGAGCGACTCTAAAATGACCCACGATTTCCTATCCTGAACTTCCCTGTCTGAGGGCGTCTGTTACATGACGCATGGAGACTCCAAAGATGGAAAATTCTCCTTTCCTCAGCCACGCCCTTTTCTGCGTGAGCGTACAATACTGATCAGCCATCTGAACCATTTCCTCCAGTTTCAAATTGCCTTTCTTTAAGGAAAGGGCCAGATCTTTGCTCAGCTCTGGAAAGGTTGTTCTCTAGAAGGAGATCTCGCAGTGACTGAAGTCTTGTTTCGTTTTAGATAATTCGATCCATCGATCCAAACAATGACCTCATACGGATCAGACAAGACGAAACGATTTCTCCTTTTTCAGGGCGCACAGAAACGAAACGTTCGTTGAAAACGATCAGCAGAACATTGAATTTCTTGAGGAGGTCTTCTTTCAATGGATCCAAGTGAAAAATTTTGTTTCGTGCAAGTGAGGTGGTACAATGTTCGTAGTAAATCGAAGAGAAGCGTACCCTTAAACAACGACGCAATATACAATGTCCATTTTCCTTTGGGCCTCAACCCACAAGACGTTGCGTGACTTTCGAATCGAAAAGAAAACTAATCAAGTCATCCGTTGTTTTCTCAAAAGGCGGCAACTTTGGAATATATGCCGCATCAACTTTTGGTTGAGGGCATGGTGGGGGGGGAGGGCCTGCGGGAACCGATGGTGGACGGTTCTCTCGATGCCTGTATTTTTCTAATTTTCAGCATTCTGTCTCTAGTTCTAAAAAGCCTTCAACTTAAATTGACGTTCTTCGCTTCAGCTTCCTCTGTAATTTATTGTCTTCTGCTTCCACTGTAGTCTTTTGCTTCAGTTCCTCAGTAATCTTTTTTCTTCAATTTCGGCTTCCTCTGATAATTTATTGTCTTCAGGCTTCAGCTTCCCTCTGTTAGTCTTTATTTCTTCACTTACATTTCCCTCTGTAATCTAGTTTCATCAGCTTCAGCTTCCCTCTGATTTGTCTATTTTCTTCTCGTTCTAGTTTCCTTTCTTCACTTTCTAGTTTTCCTTTGACTTTCTTCTCTTTCTCTTAGCCTGTCGCCCTATCTAGTGCCATTGTTGCACTTAGTTAGCAAGTTTTCTCTTCAAAATCCCAAGCGTTCCGCTTGTTTACATATCTATCCAAAATCTATCCATAATGAACGTAGATATAAACACCAAGTCAATCTCAAAGTCTGAATAAAAATACGGCGATATATGATGCTATTATGTTTCCATCACAACCGTAATTATAGTATATACAAATACAGATTCAATTTCTCGGTGTAAACAAAAAACAGTTACTTAAACAGGGTTGATATGAAATCCTAGGATGTATTATTTTCCAAAAATAATTTGCAACTGTTATCAATTTGGAATTTACCAAAACAAATGAAGTTTTATTAAAAATGTTTCCCTAAGAGAAAAATAATATAAAACACAATAAAGTTTCTGAAAATAAATTCTTTATAAGTTTTAAGTTCTCAAATGTTCTTGTGTCAGTCTTTCTTTCTTACTTAATTTCAAAGATGTACAAAACAAATGTACCGCCTTATCCAATAAAATGAATATAAATTTACAAAACAAATGGGAAATCACAACAATTTAAAAAGAGGGGAAGAAACACAAACTACCGGAATTCTTACCTAAAAAGAATGAATTGTGAAAGAAAACGAGATAGGCGCTTATTTGAGGAGAAGGGTTTAAGAGAGTTTGAAAAAGGGGGTGAAAAGGAAATGAAAAGGTACACAGGACCGGAAATAGTGTGCAGAAATCAAGAAAAGGAAAAGAAGCCTCAGACAGGCACCCTAGTGGTCACTTGTCTCCGTGGAAACTGGAGACGGGAAATAAAAAACAAATCACTCACAATATAACAAACTACAGCAATACATGCAAATTAATAAACATTCAATTTAATAAATGCACATTTCACTCAAACTCAAGAAAATCTGCACCACACCAGAAAAAAAAGGGTTGATCAAAAGATAAGCTGTTATTTGGACAGCGCCGGTAATCAATCCACCACCTACACTACTAGCGTGCGGAGGAGAAGTTGATCCCACACTCTGAGGGGCAAGGGGGAAAAATCAAACTGAAAACAATAGGAAAGAGATACAGAACTTGATATTTATGAGAGGGAAAGACTATTGACTCCCCAACCCATGTCCCTGTAAACGCAGGAGAGGTTGGTGGCTATTCAGTCCGGGGGAAGGGAGACAAAAATTCTAATCTCTAGGTAAGGAAAAGATCCTCAACGCCCTGCCCCCTTGCTTTTGCCAGGTTTCGAGCAAGAGGAGGTTGCGGCTATCGGTTCTGAGGGGGGAAGGGACCCCCCCCAAATCCTACCAAAAAAGAAAACTTAACGGAGTAGAGCAACCAAAAGAATCTCAACCACCTTAACCACACATTGAAATAGCAAAACAAAACAAATGAAAATATTATACACAATCAATAATCAACTAATTTCTTTTTTTTTTTCTTCCCTCAAACCCTTGAGGGCACAAATAGAAACCCTTTTTTTTTCTTCCTCAAACCTTGGGGGTACAAATAGAAATCTTTTTTTTCCCTCTTCCTCAAACCCTTGGGGGAAACAAATGAAATCTTTTTTTTTTCTTCCGGGGGAAACAAACGGCAGCTACGCCGGTGAAACGGGAGTCGGGGGTCACCACTGTCACACTGTCACTTTTGCATACCCGCATTCATGACAGCATTTACTCCTTTTACGCACACGAAATTCTTTCCAAACAACCAAAAGGCGCCTACCGAATGTTTTTCTTCCCCCTCTCCTTCAGGAAACAATTTACTAAATCATCAACCACTTGTAAACAGAGTTTACAACTGTATCTCTCTCCACACTGAGAGACAAATAATTGCACACATGTATCTCTCCTCACACCGAGAGACAAATCAATCTTCACACATGTATCCCTCACACCGAGAGATAAAAAACCTATTTCCCGCTTCTATAAAGCTATGGCCTTCACATTCCGTATCCAAAAAATCCGAACCAGGAGATAAAATAACTCCCGTAATCACTGAGGACCTGCCTGCCTCAAGTAAAAAAGTTTCCCCTGCTTTCTCAATTCCCCTGTCCTCTCTCTCTGAGACAATATACTGCCCCCTCGAACTCTCTTGTCCTGGAGATACGAGTCTCGTCTTCTCTTCCGCGACTTCCTCTGTCTCTTGCGAAATGACGAGCTTCAACTCCTTCCCTGAGTTGGTACTGGCTGGGGCTGAACTACCGGTATGTTCCCCCCACCATGGCCATCTTCAACCACCTCACGGGGCGAAAGATGAAGGGTGAAGGGCGAAGGGTAAAGGGTGAAGGGTGAAGGGCTGAAACACGAATAAGGTTCGTGTAAGTAAACCTGCTTCCAAATTCAACATATGAATCTTTCTTTCTCTTTTCTTTAAGTTATCCCCCTGTAGCTTCCCCCACTATTATCACTCACCTGGTAATGACTGGTCAGAAAGAGGACCACCGTCCTGACAGGTTCGAGTCTCTAGGCCATCTGCTGGGTTAAAACTGACTCTTCCCCCTTTTCCTAGGGGAGTGCATACTCAGTGTTTCAAAACACATGACCAGACCTTACCTTACCAGCCCTTGTTAAACTATCAAATCGTGGTCACTTTCACCCAATGACCACATTCGTTTCTTGAATGAGTCATACTCAAAATTATTTTGGGGACGGCCGCTACACTAGTCAAGCCATATGAATATTCTTCCTTTAATTGTGGCACGGGAAAATGATTCATATCACTAACTTCATGTGATGGAGCGTCACATGCCTTGATGTGAGGCTACGTCACATGACAGTAGAGTAGACCCAAGATAATGAATATGACTCTGTTTTTATTTTCGAGTTGGAGGATCAACTCATTTCGTATTACCAGTAAAACTGACATTCTAAATCGAAGAATAATAGCCAGAATATATGCTTCTTTCTTTCAAATGTGTTTTCCAAGCAGAGAAATTCTGATTGTGTGTAACAAAGAAACAAACAAACAAAACTGGTATGACAACATTTCATCTCAAAGTATCGTCAAGAGTGTGTAGCCTACACAACCGTTAACAGTGGTTCAGAGGTAAACTTAGCAGATAGGAATTGGCCGTCATACGAAAATAGCTTGGAAAAGGAAACCCTTCTTTTTGTTTCAAATTTTGCTTTACTGCCAATGAAGAAATCCCCCGCATCATGCTTTGGTGTACTGCCAACGAAGAAATCCCCGGCATCATGCTTTGATGTAGTGCCAAACGAAGAAATCCCCCACATCATGCTTTGGTGTACTGCAACGAAGAAATCCCCCGCATCATGCTTTGGTGTACTGCCAATGAAGAAATCCCCCGCATCATGCTTTGGTGTACTGCCAACGAAGAAATCCCCCGCATCATGCTTTGGTGTACTGCCAACGAAGAAATCCCCCGCATCATGCTTTGGTGTACTGCCAACGAAGAAATCCCCCGCATCATGCTTTGGTGTACTGCCAACGAAGAAATCCCCCGCATCATGCTTTGATGTACTGCCAACGAAGAAATCCCCCGCATCATGCTTTGGTGTACTGCCAACGAAGAAATCCCTGCATCATGCTTTGGTGTACTGCCAACGAAGAAATCCCCGCATCATGCTTTGGTGTACTGCCAACGAAGAAATCCCCCGCATCATGCTTTGGTGTACTGCCAACGAAGAAATCCCCCGCATCATGCTTTGGTGTTACTGCCAACGAAGAAATCCCCCGCATCATGCTTTGGTGTACTGCCAACGAAGAAATCCCCCGCATCATGCTTTGGTGTACTGCCAACGAAGAAATCCCCCGCATCATGCTTTGGTGTACTGCCAACGAAGAAATCCCCCGCATCATGCTTTGGTGTACTGCCAACGAAGAAATCCCCCGCATCATGCTTTGGTGTACTGCCAACGAAGAAATCCCCCGCATCATGCTTTGGTGTACTGCCAACGAAGAAATCCCCGCATCATGCTTTGGTGTACTGCCAACGAAGAAATCCCCGCATCATGCTTTGGTGTACTGCCAACGAGAAATCCCCCGCATCATGCTTTGGTGTACTGCCAACGAAGAAATCCCCGCATCATGCTTTGATGTAGATGAGCTTGTCTTCATGAAGGGAACAATGCAGTCTAAAAAATACATTCAGGTGGTACAAGACCATCTCCACCCTTCTCTTTAGCGATTTTCCTGTGAGGTGAGATATCTCCTCTAAGAAGAAAAAGCCTCCTCACACAAGAACCACGTCAAGTATCTGGAGAAAGGGCAGCAGTCCATTCCATTTCTGCCCTGGCCAACCCACCCACTCATTCTCAGCCCAACTGAAAATTAGCGTCTCAGTAATTTTGAAAAAAAAAAAAAAAAAAAAGATAAAAAGGTTTCATGCATTGCGTTGCGATTCTAGGAGATTCGAAGTAAGATTTGATAGTGGCGTGGAACGAGTGCACTTCTGGTATCGTCAAAAACTTTTGGAAAATTTCTACGACGTGTTCGCGCTTCTCTGAATCACAAGGGCGCCCTGATCCGGTATTAGAAGTATTAGAGGCTCAGAACATTAAACAAGATAGGAGAAAAGTTTTGCAACATGTAAAATTCACCGATGCCATTATTTTGAAAGTCTGACAGTGATTTGGAAGGAGGCTGCCACTCAGTTTACACTGCAAGCAGTTAAGAGAGAGAAAATAAAACACCTATGCCTATTTGATTCACGTGTCATGAACGCATCGCACAGGAGGATGAAAGGTAAAAGGAGGATGGGACAAATGGGGACGGAGGGAGGCGTGTGGATTCAGTTCAACAACTACTGCTGGTGTAGGGCGATCAACTTCAAGTTGCTGATCAAACGCATCACATTCTTCGGGCGAGCACTGAGGGGAAGGGTGGAGGGGGGAAGCCATTGAAAATGTGAAATACCAAGTGTCACGCTGACATGCTCATGTCTCCAGTTAGGCTGGTCTCATTATCTCAGTGATTCCTGACACTAAACCCAGATAACACGTGTATGGCAGTCAGCATGTACTGCAGTTGCAGACATTATTACAAGTTCTCACTTGATTATTGATTTCTACTGCCACTCAACCACCTACGCTACGCTCCTTTCCCACCCCCCCCCCCCCCTTTTTTTCTTCCCCTTCTCCCTATCTATCACTCCACTCTCACACCTGCCCGTCATTTTCTCCTCTCACGCCCTCCTAACCCTCTCTTTCCATCAGAGTATAAACTATCTTAGCCTTCATAATCAGCTAAGCGCTCTCTAGTTACAACACAACGTACACCTGCAGCAGGGGTGTTCTTTCCACGTCTTTATTCCTGGATTGTCTTTCTCTTCTGTGAAGAGTTCAAACCGATGATTTACTTCAGTTAGACACATTCCTATCAATGCGCATTTTCTCGACAGGTCGCCAGCATATCCAGAATTTCGAATGTGCATCAGTAAAATTTCAAAATCACGTGTTAGGACGCTTCATTGTATTTAACACATCCATTTGGGATTTTTTTCATGATCAGCACCTGTTTCTATTATTTGGGGATGAACGTAAAATGTATTATGTGCTCAAACGTTCTTGGTGGGTTGTTGTTTCTTCAATTATTGTTGAAAGAGAAGCCTCTTTGAGCTGTTGCTTTAACCGTAGTTTCGTTTGATTGATTTACTATCAATAATACATTCGTATAGACATACCTAGCTGCCGTCTTCGCAGACTCTGCTCCAGCGAGGAAGACTTCACAATACAAGCAGCCAAAATGTCACAATTTTTCACCAACCGCGGATACCCAACTTCCATCATCAATGCAGCACTCCGCCGCACCATAGCTGTATCCAGAACATCTGCTCTGGAAACCCAGCATCCAACCAAGACAGACAGACCCACAGCCTACCTCCTCTACCACCCGCACACCCTCCCCATCTGTAGGATCCTCAAATCCAATTGGCACATTGTACATAACCACAAACCCGCCTTCCATACCAAACCCATGATCACATTCAAACGTGACAAAAACCTCAAAGACCTCCTCGTGCGGTCCAGTCTGAACAGAACTACAGCTACACCACCAGGTACTCACCCCTGCTCTAAACCCATCTGCAAAATCTGCCCCCTCACCAAACCAGACACCATCTTACAGGGCCCCAAAGACTCCTTCACAGTCAAACGCACATTCTCATGTCAGAGCCGCAACATTATATATGCCATCCACTGCCAGCTGTGTGGCAAAATCTACATAGGGGAAACGTCACGCACACTTGAAACACGCATCTCTGAACACCTGGCTGATATCCGCCACCACCGACCCAAACCCGTCGCCCTACACTTCAACCACACCCAACACAACATCGACCATGTCAAAGTCATGGCACTCTGGCAGTCACAGAGTGACAGCTTTGAACGCACAACTCAAGAATCCCATCTCATTGCCAAACTGGGCACACTACACCCCCAAGGCATCAACATCCAACAATAACCAAACACACATACCCACCACTTCCACATCAGTTGGCAATATCCCCTACCAACACACACACATACACACACACATACATACACCACCACCACATCCCCTTCACTCACTTCATACAGTAGTTACAGCAACCCTCCATCTATTTAATCTTAATTTTGTTTTATCCTTCCCCTTAAATTCCTTTTTTTTTTTTTTTTTTTCCCCTCAGTTTCTCTCCACCCCCCCCCCCCCCCCCCCCCTCTCTTTCCCCTTACCATTACTATCAATCCACCACTACCACTACCATCACAAAGATACCACACCATCCCAATAAACTAGACACACAACCCTATCATATCACACACACACACCTCCCCCGACGCAAACCCCCCCTCCGTTTCCTCTCCCATAATCCCCCTGGCCCCATGTCATTTCCGCCCACCGACCACATGGAAGAAAACGGATAAGTCATTTTTCTTTCTTCTTTTTTCGTTCTTTGTTCGTACTGTCCCACATGTTAAATGTGATTTATTTTTTCGCCTGAAGAAGACCCAAGTGGTTGAAATGCATCGTGTCTTGTCATGTGCTTTGTTTGTCAATGTCATTGGCGGTAAGTTCTAAACAAACTCTATTCCTAATTTTGCTTCGTTCGCCGCCACCAGTCACTCCATTTTGAAAAATACCTAGCTGTATTTAGCCAGATATATGTGATCTACCTTATCTATTTATCGCAATTATATTCATTTCAGTCACCAGTTTTGCTTAGTACAAAGCGCATATTGAAGGTCCAATCTTGATAAAATCTAATTTGATAGCTCTTACAATATTTGCATATAACATCATTTACCACGTCTTTTATGACCATACAAAGAAGCATTTGTGATAATCGCACCTTTACAGAAGATGTGAATTCTGTTACACAAAAATGTTTGTCAAACTGTTTATTATAGATTTACAGTCGCCACCATTTGATGATATATACATGGAAAAAAATGGCTGGAAATGTAACTATTTATTATCCAATCGAATTTGGTTATGACAGTTCTTGCAAAACGTCAAAGTTTATCTAGCACACACACACACACACACACACACACACACACACACACACACACACACACACACAACACACAGTGGAGCACAGTAACAGTGGAGTGGAGTACAGTAACAGTGGAGAAGTAAGGTGGAGTGGAGTACAGTAACGGTGGAGAAGTAAGGTGGAATGGAGTACAGTAACAGTGGAGAAGTAAGATGGAGTGGAGTACAGTAACAATGGAGAAGTAAGATGGAGTGGAGTACAGTAACGGTGGAGAAGTAAGGTGGAATGGAGTACAGTAACAGTGGAGAAGTAAGGTGGAGTGGAGTACAGTAACGGTGGAGAAGTAAGGTGGAATGGAGTACAGTAACAGTGGAGAAGTAAGGTGGAGTGGAGTACAGTAACAATGGAGAAGTAAGATGGAGTGGAGTACAGTAACGGTGGAGAAGTAAGATGGAGTGGAGTACAGTAACAGTGGAGAAGTAAGATGGAGTGGAGTACAGTAACGGTGGAGAAGTAAGGTGGAGTGGAGTACAGTAACAGCGGAGAAGTAAGATGGAGTGGAGTACAGTAACAATGGAGAAGTAAGGTGGAATGGAGTACAGTAACAGTGGAGAAGTAAGGTGGAGTGGAGTACAGTAACAGTAGAGAAGTAAGGTGGAGTGGAGTACAGTAACAGTAGAGAAGTAAGGTGGAGTGGAGTACAGTAACAATGGAGAAGTAAGGTGGAATGGAGTACAGTAACAATGGAGAAGTAAGGTGGAATGGAGTACAGTAACAGTAGAGAAGTAAGGTGGAGTGGAGTACAGTAACAATGGAGAAGTAAGGTGGAATGGAGTACAGTAACAGTAGAGAAGTAAGGTGGAGTGGAGTACAGTAACAATGGAGAAGTAAGGTGGAATGGAGTACAGTAACAATGGAGAAGTAAGGTGGAGTGGAGTACAGTAACAGTGGAGAAGTAAGGTGGAGTGGAGTACAGTAACAGTAGAGAAGTAAGGTGGAGTGGAGTACAGTAACAGTGGAGAAGTAAGGTGGAGTGGAGTACAGTAACAATGGAGAAGTAAGGTGGAATGGAGTACAGTAACAATGGAGAAGTAAGGTGGAATGGAGTACAGTAACAGTAGAGAAGTAAGGTGGAGTGGAGTACAGTAACAGTAGAGAAGTAAGGTGGAGTGGAGTACAGTAACAGTAGAGAAGAAAGGTGGAGTGGAGTACAGTAACAGTAGAGAAGTAAGGTGGAATGGAGTACAGTAACAGTGGAGAAGTAAGATGGAGTGGAGTACAGTAACAATGGAGAAGTAAGGTGGAATGGAGTACAGTAACAGTGGAGAAGTAAGGTGGAGTGGAGTACAGTAACAATGGAGAAGTAAGGTGGAATGGAGTACAGTAACAGTGGAGAAGTAAGGTGGAATGGAGTACAGTAACAGTGGAGAAGTAAGGTGGAGTGGAGTACAGTAACAGTGGAGAAGTAAGGTGGAATGGAGTACAGTAACAGTAGAGAAGTAAGGTGGAATGGAGTACAGTAACGGTGGAGAAGTAAGGTGGAGTGGAGTACAGTAACAGTGGAGAAGTAAGGTGGAATGGAGTACAGTAACGGTGGAGAAGTAAGGTGGAATGGAGTACAGTAACGGTGGAGAAGTAAGGTGGAATGGAGTACAGTAACGGTGGAGAAGTAAGGTGGAGTGGAGTACAGTAACAGTGGAGAAGTAAGGTGGAATGGAGTACAGTAACGGTGGAGAAGTAAGGTGGAATGGAGTACAGTAACGGTGGAGAAGTAAGGTGGAATGGAGTACAGTAACAGTCGAGAAGTAAGGTGGAGTGGAGTACAGAAACAGCGAAGCAGCAAAACAGAAACTGACACGGATATCAGGAAAGCCCTTGAAGCTTCATGGCTTAAAACTGTCCAACATTAAAGCAAGGACTATAGGACATGAGTTCAAAGCCAGTGACTATTGTCCATCAGAGACAGATACAATCTCAAAAGATGCCCTAATCCTGATTCTAGAGCACTCAAAACATTGTGTTGAAACCTGTCGGTCAGGACCTTCACAGAATCACGAACGTGACCTTGTGTCTGCTGCAAGAACGATTGGTGGCCATTAAACCAGCGACGCTTCTTGCTCTGATGATGAACTGTAGGCAGTCTGTGCGTCAGAGAAATGCTGCACAGCAATCAGAGTAAGGAATGACTCTCTAAGGAATATGTTGCATTTCTTATTGATAGTGGTGCTTCTGTCAACATCACTGATGAACAATTTTTTTCCCCAGCAGTCACACAACGATCGCAAAGCACGCTACGATCAATATCTAGTAAAACCTATGCCGGTGGAAATCGTACGACGCTTTAAGTGTTCTCAGCAAGTTTGGTACTACTGTCAAATCTTAAAATGTTCATACATTGTGTCACTCTTCAACGTCTGTTTGATATGAGTCATGATACTCGCAAAGAAAATCTGTGTTAAGCACTAGCACTTGTCAAAAGCTTCAACTGACAAGTTCTGGTTTCGCTGCTTTACCGCACACAGCTGCCGACGCTCTCTACAAAGAAAATCTGCCGGCTGTTTTGTGGCACGGGGACAACGGAAAGATGTAAAAGATGTGACAAAATGAACAGACTACTTCAAGTGCAATAAAAGAGTTAAAACGATTGAAACAAGCGTTACAACAATCCAAGAGACAAATGAATTCAAAGCCCGAAGGAAAAATCTCCTGCATATACGTATTCTGTTCTGCTGCACGCTCATCCGGCAAATATTTCATCATTTTCAATCTGAAAACATCACACGTTTATCCCGTCGCATATTTCTGTACATGGTACTTAACTGATTATTTAATGGTTTGAAATATGTGCATCCAAGTGCATACATTCAAACTTCAGTTGTTGCCTTCTTATTTTGATTTCATGATGTACTTATTGGCCAGTTCAAACGCATTTCCAAGTTTGAAAACTCTTGGGAAAGCAGTGATATCTGCACGCGTATCCTTACTATGGATTACTTTACGTAAATAGAGATGGAGTCTTATCATAAGCAGTCTAAGTGTAAGAAGACCTGGATTTTATTTACGTTCTCGTTACCTGTCACAGTAAAAATTCAGAGCCTCTGGCTGACAGTACAGTGTCTGTTGTCTTTTCATAAACAACTCACCACGTCCCCTCTCCCTCGTACCGTATGGGTCCACCTTCAAGCAACAGAGTGTAGAGCTACATGGCACGATGAATCTCAACACCAGATCCAAAGATCGACGAAGGAAAAGATGAATTTCTGGTAATTGAGATATCAGTTCCCGACCATCACTAAAATGTGTTTGAATTGCTCTGCGAGTGTTTATCATGTTGTTTTAATTTGATTATACAGTTTGATTATGCTTAACAGCATAATCATACTGTGTACAGAGCAGGTTTAAAGGCTGTTGCACGAGTTATCCTAAAAGATGAAAAAATGTCATATAAGACCGACCCTTCTGGGGAGCGGGAGGAAGGGGAAGAGGGGAATCGCTTCGAATTTTTTATGTTGCAGAAGATCCGACATCAGACATTTTACGACAATGCTAAAACATTTGACGTCTATGAAGAGAAACAAGATGGTCGTACCAGCCCGATATGGCGATTCCTTGGCAGCAAACACATGCAATCCAAATTTGGTCTCCACCTCAAAACGACAAAGTATAACACATAATTATGGCACAGACGTCCAGTACTTATGATCAACCAAACAAGATGACGGAACTAATCCTGATGCTAAATACCTGTTTCATAATATCTGATCTGTTTAATAGTTAACTGCTTTTATGTTGTCGCGAAATTGATTTGTGGACCGCACTAACAGTTTAGGCTTAAAATTGTTTTTCTAGACGGAAGAAACATGAAATGTTTTGAGTACTCCTTCGCGGACTGTAAATGAGCGCAGGTTTTTCTTTTAATCAGGTCTTACATTTACATACCCCAAATATCTGTTGCATGACATATCCCCGTGTTGTTTTCTAACACTCATCTTCAATTGTTTATATTTGAGCAGCCCTTTTGTACGCCTGGGGGCCACTCTTGAGAATCGCCTGTATTTCTCTCCGGGCACTGCAATCAATATTGAACCTGGTTACCGCAAAACACGACACCAAATATTGAATCACGAGTTTGGGCACACACACACACACACACACACACACACACACACACACAGAGAGAGAGAGAGAGAGAGAGAGAGAGAGAGAGAGAGAGAGAGAGAGAGAGAGAAACAAAAATATAAACTGGGTTGATACGCCTTTATTAAATTGACAAGCACAGAGTGGTGAAGAAAAAACAAAACAACAGAAAAGACAGTACAGTCCTTTGAATAAAGCTGAACAGATAACCTACAGCCTGACATTGTTGTTTCAGAGCTGACACAGTATCCCTGTCTGCATCGTTTGATCTTTTCTCTCTCTCTCTCTCTCTCTCTCTCTCTCTCTCTCTCTCTCTCTCTCTCTCTCTCTCTCTCTCTCTCTCTCTCCCAACCGTTATTAATTTGAGCTACATGTTTTTGTTTACTTAAAAGCTCCCAATTTCAAAACCTATCCAAAGAATTCAGATTTTTTTCTATTCCTCACGGTGACTACAATATTTTTTTGGACAAAGGGTAAGCCATCATACTTTAAAAAAAAAAAAAAAGAAACTACAGGGAGTGGCATCAAATACACAATTCTAATTTCTGAGAGAGCAGTGGTCACCAAGCACAGTTTTTTTTCCTTCTTTTCCATTAAGAACCACACCTATTATACCGAGGCTTTTCAAGGTTTCCTATCAATTACATTGACGTTCTTGAGGAAAAAAAGTTACAGTAGACCCAAATTAATTTCATATTTCTGAAGGAGCCACAGCAAATACGCTGACGTATTTGAGGGAGTCACATTCATTATACTAATATTCTAGGAGACTCAGTAATTATACTGATTTGTGTTGGGGGGGGGGGGGGTTGTAATTATACTGATTTTTTTAGAGTGAGTCACTTTAATTACACGTGTATTTCTAAAGGAGTCACAATAATCACACGGATGTTTTTAAGCAAGGCGTATTATACTGTTTTTGAGGGAATCACAATAATTACGATGGATTTTTTTTTTTGAACGAGTCATATTCTTCTGATGTTGTTGCGAAAATCATGTAATAACACGGATCTTTTTGAACTAGTCATATCATAATGATTGATGTCTTCGAATGGGTCAGTAATGATATGCATTTTGTTGTTGTTGTTGTTGTTGTTTAGTATGTCGTGTTGTACACGGCTGTTTCTGCGGGAATCACAGAAATGACACAAACGTTTCTGTGGCAGTACATTTTTTGCCAGAACCACAATACTTATACAGATCTACGTGAGTGATTAACGGAAATTACGCAGGAATGTTAGGGAATCGGTGTCAGTAACTACACGGATGCTTCTGGGAGGGGGGGGGGGGGGGGGCGTTATGGTCAGTACACTCGCTTTTAGAGAGTCTCCTTGTAATTACACAGGTGTTGTGTTTCTTCTAGGAGTCACATTAGTTACACTGGGTTTTTTTATGGAATCGCGGTAATCACACAGATGTTTAAGGGAAATCTCACTAATTATACGGATGTTTCTGAGAGCCTTGATAACCATTCCAATATTTTAAAGGGAGCCATAATGGTAATTATACTGGCATCTCTGAGGGCGTCCCAGAGTCATGTCATACTGTTTTTGAGGGACTCACAGTAATTACACGGATCTGTTTGAGTAATTCACGATAATTACACTGATATTCATGAGGGAATTAAAGTAATTAAGTGGATTTTTTAGACAGTCAAATTAATCATGGTGATTTCATTAGGGAATTACAGTAATTACAAAATTTTCTTCAGGAAGTCGACATTCATTCTACGATTCTTTAGGAAATGAATTCAATTTTACTAATTCTTAAGTGTTACAGTAACTACAGTCGTTTTTGAGGAGTCGTAGTAAATCATAACGATTTCATTTTGAGGAGACAGTGATTAAACCGATATTTCTGGAGCCATGGCATTTATACTGCTGTTTTTACAGATCATAGTTGCAAAGTGAGACGACTGCAGCCGGAAATCTAAACAAATCTTAAATGAATGTTAGCGAACCGCAAGAGAAACGTGGACAAACGAGTCACAAGACAAAACACTTCATTTTGAGGAGACAGTGATTAAACAAATGTTTAAGTGAGTGTCGAGGTAATCATACTGACTTTTTAGGAGTCACTGAAATTGTCTTGTGACTCGTTTTTCCACGTTTCTCTTGGCGGTTCGCTAACATATTTTTAAGATCTGTTTTTAGAGAGTCAATGAACTACACAAATGTTTAAGTGAGTGTCGAGGTAATCATACTGACTTTTTAGGAGTCACTGAAATTGCAAAGACGTTCTTGAGGGAATTGCATCAGTTACGCTGCTTTTAAAAGAATCACAGTAATCACACAGATATTAAAGAGGCAGCCACAGTTTCCTGAGAGAGACAATGGTAATTAAGCTAATGATAAGCGGCAATTGCAATAGTTAAAACACATTTTCTAAAAGAGTCATGGCAAATACACCAATATTTGTAATGTAGTCGCCGTGATTATATGAAGTTTTTAAGGAAGACATGGTATTTAGCAATTTTTTTTCTTTTAAACCAGCCGTGCAAATATTTTCAAGGAAGCACAGTATTTATAAGGGTCTCCTTGAATCACAGTATTTATATGGATCTGTTTGAAAGATTCATGGTAATTACGCATACAATTTTCAGGGAGTCATATAATAAATAACATGGAATTTTAGCACTGAATTACTGATACTGATGACTAAAGTAGTAACACACATCTGTTAGCAAGTCACGTGATTACATTAATGTTTCTATGACAGTCACTATAAATTGTATTAACGTTTTTGAGGAATCACGTAAATTACTCGGATGTTTTTTAAGGATTCTTGATAACATAATAACATTTTTTCAAAAAGATATAATTATCATAATGATTGGAAGAAGTTGCATAATTGTACTGACATTTTTTGAGGGAATCATAGTACGTACACTGATGTTTTTCAGGGAGTCACAATATTCATTTTATTTTTTTAGAAGTCACAGTGATCACACTGTTTTTCAGGTAATTACGGTAATCACACTGATGTTTTATGTAGAGTCACGTTGACCGTCCTAGTCCTTGTTAGGGAGTCACAGAAATTATACCGATGTTTTTAAGGTGTCCCTGTAATGAAACTGATGCTTTTGGGGAAGTTACAGCAATGACACTGGTGCTTTTCAGGGAGTTACAGTAATGACACTGATGGTTTTCAGGGAGTTACAGTAATGACACTGGTGCTTTTCAGGGACTTACAGTAATGACACTGGTGCTTTTCAGGGAGTTACAGTAATGACACTGATGTTTTTCAGGGAGTTACAGTAATGACACTGACGCTTTTCAGGGAGTTACAGTAATGACACTGATGCTTTTCTGGGAGTCACAGTAGGATGCTTTGGGAGAAGTCACGGTAATTATACTGACGCTTTGATGGAAGTCACAGCGAATGTACTAACGCCTTTACGGGGGGTGGGGGGGGGGGGGGGGGGGGGGGGGGGGGGCTGCAGTGATTCACTTGTCTTTTTTCTGACAGTGACCACGCTGATGTTTACTGCCGAGTCGTAGTGACTCACTACTTCAATGACGGCGCTGATTTGCTCTGTTCGGACGGACAAGGAGTCACGACGCTCTCACCTTTCACACCGGCAAACACTGAAGCTGGGACTCATTCCGGTATTTTCCGGTAAGACAAAATTCTTAATGCAGGTCGGTTGTCGTCTGAGTCCGGTCCTCTTCCACTCCCCTTCCTCTTCTTCACCAGGCTGTTTCGCCTCGGCGCACGAGAAGCTGGGCTGCTTCAACGGAGCAATCTACTCGCCAACAGGGGTTTTGGAAAGGGAAGGAAAAAAAAGTGGGAGGAAGGGGCAATGCCGCAGGCAGCACAAATCACAGGCCAACAAAATTGCCACCAGCACACAAGACAGATTCTGGCTTTTCCGCAGAGAAGAGACTTCGTTGTCACACGGTGAATGCGCGAAAATGCCCCCCCCCCCCCCCCCCCCAGGCCCCCACCCCCACCCCGCAAGACTTGCCTCCGTTGTTGGTTTCTCTGTTGTTGTTTTTTACGGCCGTCTGATGCACTTTTTTTTTTTTTTTAAATCTGAAACGTAACTCTTTTTTTCAGTGTCAGTTGTGTAAAAAGTAACAAACCCAACAAAACGGGAATTCTTAGACTGAAGCCGAATTTTGGTATGGTATATCTATTGTATAGATCGCTGCCACTCAAGAAAAGATTAAAAAAGGAAATGAAAGTGAATTTAAAGCAGCACCCCAGCACGCTTTGAAAAAAAAAAAACATTAAAAACCTATGGATAATGGCAAAAGCCAGAGAGAAACGGGCTGTAAAACCAATGTCTTGACTTCGGAGTGCGAATAAAAGAATTGAACAGCAAGCATGCCTTTAATGTGATGAAGTTCAAAAGATTACCGCAAACTGGGGTTAAAGGTGAAAGGGTGAGAACTGTGCTACCCGTAATGGAGCAACAACAATGCACTGGAAGCCTGATAGCAAATTACAAAGAACTACACAATCACCACACTACCAACTGCGTCACCACACGAATCTCATCACGCTCCAATCTAAGCAGTGAATTGGGTCCGCATCCAACACAGATTAACAGTCACTGATGGGCTAACAGAAGTACTGTACCACGAAGAATTAGGTGTCATCAAGGCACAGATAAGCCCGTGTCAAACAGTACTGGCAACAAGAGCTGCCCAAACGATAGACATAACCCCCAACAACACATCTCCCCAATAAACAAACGCGACTCTTACTGGAACAGCAGGACCATCAATGGAAACAGCTGTCCAAATAAAGTGATGGCGAAGATCGCGTTGAAGAGCGCCAAAGGCAGGAAAATTCTTGCATAAGACGAGGTAAGATCCAGACCAAAAAGGAGTCCCTCTCTCGTCTGAGCGTTGGGCACCGGACGTTGCACCGATTGTTCGTGAAAATGAAAATGACCAGGACGTTTTCAGTCAAATCGGCAGGCCGTTCTGATACATTTTCGTCAAGTCGTACACAGCAGTCAATTTTTAAGATCAACCTGCTTCCAGTTTGTCGGTTATTAAGAAATGATTTCGAACCAACATTCAGCTTACTCCACATTCACAGTGTTGACTTCAGCACTGTGAATGCAACTTCCCGTTCAAGGATAATACCTCAATGGTTCTATTCCAAACCATAACCTCAAGTTATCTCTGGGGCAGTGTATGCTCAGTTTTTGACCGCTCTAGCCGTTAGAAGTCAGGTAAACCAAGATTTTTCAGTCCAATCTTAGAGACTCCCATTCCTCCCGACCCCCCTCCCCTCTTACCCAGAGAAGAGTCTCCATTCATCAAACTGAGTCTCCGTTAACCGAATGGAGACCTTTCTCCAGAGGAAAAAACGAAAACTGG
>CM031615.1:24038461-24040961 GCA_018398815.1 Conus ventricosus
GCGTGTTTGGCCACGACCTCTAAATTGCTCCGAGTCACGGTCCGTCAAGGAATGGTGGGGGTCTCATGGAAGCAGGAACCGTGGTGTTCGGTGCGTTCTTTGGTTTGATGTGTCTGGGATGCAGCAGGGGATGCTCAGGCAGTTCGATGCCCAGCTGGTTCCTCATCGTGGATTGTGGGTATCATTAGGAAGCAGGCGCTTGTTTAGAATGCTGGTTAGCTTTGGGGTTCATATTCCGCTGAAACGTTCACTGAGTTCACGACAAGGCTGAAGATGTGCAGGTCGCCATGGTATTGAACGGATGTGGAAATTGTGCGTTGTATAACTGGTGACGTGATATAGGTATGTCTCTATCTGTGTGGACACTTCAGCCTGTCAGGGCACTGGTTGTTGGTGCCTGTGCAGGTGGACGCCACAGCTGCCACAGCTGCAGGGTCCGGAGCACAAAAATCACCAGCCCTCCTGTGGGAGGCATGACTGCTCTGGTTCCCAGCGTCAGGTATCTATGGAACAAAGGCACAGAACAGTGGTACCAAGAGAAATGCTTCAGGGAAGGTCTGCTGATCCTGAAGTGTTCCTAGTGATCACATGGTACTTGCCGTGTATCCCTTGCTGTACCTGTCGGGGCAATCGGATCACGTGGCCCGTACAGAACGCCCCGTGGGACTGACGTCATGTTCGTGGGTTCAGTGACTCTGAAACTAGTTCCACAAGACCTTTTGGTTGACATGTATTCACAAGGGTTTTCTGGAACGGCCCATGGAACTCAAACTGTGCTGGATTTGTCACCACAACTCGGGTTTCTCATCCCTACACATCATCCAACGTCCCTGCATGTGTTTAATTCTGTCAGTCATTTGATGATGTGTTTGATCGGTTTATGAACTGAGGACAGATCAGAGATATAGGTAGATCAACATATCTGTATATGTATATGTCTGTCCGTGGTGTCGCCAGCGTCAGTTATTCTGGACAGCCCCCTTTTCCCAATGATTTATCAATCAAGGTGATGTTTCCTGAGTAATCGAGTTGCTGGTTATCTTCAGTTGTGTTTCACTGTCTAAGGCAGTTACACGAGCTGGCTGATGTACATCCATGACTCTGTTCGCAGGGGATCGTCTCTTTTCAGAACAGTTCACGGAGCAAGACAACGGAAAGCATCAGTGGCCTGCCAACGGTCAGCTTTGGACCAGACTGACCACGTCTGAGGAGCTAGCAGTCATTTGAGCAACAACTGGAACTTCGTTGTTCTTAGTTAGTGGCAAAGTGAGGCGGCAACAAAGGCGGAAATCTAAACAAATATTTTTTTTTTAAAACAAAGTCGTAAAATAACTCCGCCAAACTACGTGGACAAACGAATCACAAGACACAACACGACGCGTTTCGACCTCTTAGGTACTTCTTCAGGCAAGATAAACAACACTCAGGACATCGAAATGAAGAACAAGTGATCATCTTTGTCACAAATTCGGCACAGATGGGCGTTGGATAACTTCTCTCTGGTTTTCGATCCGGTCATTGAGATGATGCCATTGAAGGTGATCCATTTAAGATCTGCATCCTGAGTACATATTCTTGTTCATATCCTTGGGGGGGGGGGGGGGGGGGGGGGGGGGGGGGCATGGCCTAGATAAGGCTCGAAGAATAGGCTAGAAAATAACTGAGGTCGTGACCTTGGCTTCGGTGACAGATGTCAAGGGCTAGAGGTTTTCACCACTCTGTCATATTCTCTAGCCTGTCATTTCGGAAGGAAGTAAATACCAGTGTGGACTCATGAACTGCTGCTCACTGAGAATGCCAGAGCCCAAGCTGTCAGGAATGGATGTTGAAGCCCTGTGACCAACAGTGTGCCAGGGAGAGGTATGTTCCGTGCAGATTTCGTTCAAAAAGGTTGGGCAAGATGTCTTCTCCCCCGATATGAAAGAGTACAAGAATATGAAAAAAGGCGATATTAAGAGACCATGTAAACATCGATCTCAACTTTGTTGGAGCCGTAGTGCTCATACACACCTCAGCTCTGGTAAAAGACAATCTGTTCTGGTGAAAGACAATCTCTCAACAGTTGCATTATTTTCACATAGTACGCAGTAATTAGCTGTGCATCAAAAAGGTGATTTATGTCGATAGTATTTCTTTTCTTTTTTTTTTTTTGCTGCCTCTTATGTTCGGTCTCTGTAGTATTGCTGTAATCGTACTCTCCTGAAAACACACACACACGCACGCACGCACGCACGCACGCACGCACGCGCGCCACACACACACACACACACACACACACACACACACACACACACAAACACACACACACACACGCACGCACACACACACACACGCACGCGCGCACGCACACATACTGGCTCTGTAGCTGTCACAGTACCAGCAATGTACGGGGAGCAGTTGATACCAGGCTACCATCGGGCAACCCAGCAAGAAAGACGCTGCACTGCGGCTTGGTCACTTTGATAGTGTCAAGAGGTGCCGGTTCTACTCAGTATGAGCA
>CM031615.1:24045961-24060961 GCA_018398815.1 Conus ventricosus
ACCCACAATCCAAAACTAGTTCAGTGCACCTGTCTCCCAACACCCGCACTCCCACTGCCCACAGTTCACCACAAAGTCAGTGCATCTATCTGTCTTCCTCCATTCACAATCTACCACTAGTGCACTTATCTCCCACCACCCACAATACACTACTAGATCAGTGCTCATATCTTCCACTACCATAATACACCACTAGTTCTGAGGACCTATCTCTCAGCACCCACAATACACCACAACCTCAACGTACCTATCTCTCAGCACCACAATACACCACAACCTCAACGTACCTATCTCTCAGCACCCACAATACACCACAACCTCAACGTACCTATCTCTCAGCACCCACAATACACCACAACTCAACGTACCTATCTCTCAGCACCCACAATACACCACAATCTCAACGTACCTATCTCTCAGAACCGAAAATACACCACTAGGTCGGCGTACCCACCTCCTATCACTCACTGTACACCTCTATTTCAGCGCACCTGTCTTCAACCACCCACGATACACAACGAGGTCAGTGCACCTAATATCCCACCATCCACATAACAGTCCACCACAACTTCAGTGCAAATATCTTGTACAACCCACAAGACCACTAGATCAGTACACCCACCTCCTCACCTGTACTCCATCACTAAATCAGTACACCCACCTCCCTCACCTGTACTCCAGCACTAGATCAGTACACCCAACTCCCTCACCTGTACTCCATCACTAGATCAGTACACCCAACTCCCTCACCTGTACTCCACCACTAGGTCAGTACACCCATCCCCTGTACTCCACCACTAGGTCAGTATACCCACCTCCTGTACTCTACCACTAGTTCAGTGCACCTACCTCCTGTACTCTACCACTAGTTCAGTGCACCTACCTCCTGTACTCTACCACTAGTTCAGTGCACCCTACCTCCTGTAACTCTACCACTAGTTCAGTGCACCTACCTCCTGTACTCCACCACTAGTTCAGTGCACCTACCTCCTGTACTCTATCACTAGGTCAGTGCACCCACCCCCTGTACTCTACCACTAGTTCAGTACACCCACCCCCTGTACTCTACCACTAGGTCAGTGCACCCACCCTCTGTACTCTACCACTAGTTCAGTGCACCCACCCCCTGTACTCCACCACTAGGTCAGTGCACCCACCTCCCATTACCTGTACTCCACCACTAGTTCAGTGCACCCACCTCCTGTACTCCACCACTAGTTCAGTGCACCCACCCCTTGTACTCCCCCACTAGGTCAGTGCATCCACCTCCCATTACCTGTACTCCACCACTAGGTCAGTGCACCCACCTCCCATTACCTGTACTCCACCACTAGGTCAGTACACCCACCTCCACCTGTACTCAACCACTAGGTCAGTAACACAACCCTGTACTCCTACACTAAGTCACTTCACCTCCCACTACCTGTACTCAACCACTAGGTCAGTACACCTCCCACCATCTGTACTCAACCACTAGGTCAGTACACTTCCATCACCTGTTCTCCGCCACTAGGTCGGCACACCACCTCTACCTGTACTCCACCACTAGGTCAGTACCCCAAACCCCCCCCCCCCCCTCCCCGGTACTCCTACACTAAGTCACTACACCTCCCACCACCTGTACTCAACCACTAGTCAGTACCCCAGTACCACTAGGTCACTCCCACTCACCTGTACTCCACCACTAGGTCAGTACCCCCTCCACCTCTCCCCACCCCCCCCCCCCCCCCCCCCCCCGGTACTCCTACACTAAGTCACTACACCTCCCACCACCTGTACTCAACCACTAGGTCAGTACACCTCCCATCACCTGTTCTCCACCACTAGGTCAGCATACCCATCTCCACCTGTACTCCACCACTAGGTCAGTGCACCCCCTCCCCTCCCCCCCGGTACTCCTACACTAAGTCACTACACCTCCCACCACTGTACTCAACCACTAGGTCAGTACACCTCCCATCACCTGTTCTCCACCACTAGGTCGCACACCCATCTCCACCTGTACTCCACCACTAGGTCAGTACACCTCCCATCACCTGTTCTCCACCACTAGGTCGGCACACCCATCTCCACCTGTACTCCACCACTAGGTCAGTACACCTCCCATCACCTGTTCTCCACCACTAGGTCAGTACACCTCCCATCACCTGTTCTCCACCACTAGGTCAGTACACCTCCCATCACCTGTTCTCCACCACTAGGTCAGTACACCTCCCACCACCTGTTCTCCACCACTAGGTCAGTGCACCCACCTCCCAGTTTATCTACCGTCCAGCACCTATACTGGCCACTAGATCGGTGAAGCCACTTTCCACCACCTGTTGATCATTTCGATGTTAACATTAGAACCTTAATTTTCATGGTCCTAAAACCCATTACTGTAGGTTTGAATTTGAATCATTTTGATTCTGTCTCGGTTTCTAGCGATTTTCTAGAGTAGAAACGTGTTCCCTTTCGGATTTCGTTGATCGGCTCCATTTACTTTGGCACTGCGAGTAACTTCAACTGATATTGTTTTGATCCTGTTGCCGGCCTGGTATTGAAAGAAAGAATTTAACAAGCGTCTAGACACAATGCCATAGTGATCAATGCTGTATCTCCTGTTGGTGCGTGAAACGTAAATGAAGTGGCCAGAGTCATCGCCATGTTCATTGCCACTATCAAGGATGGACAAGTCAAAAGAATTGCAAACATTTAATACATTTGCCCAATTCGTTCCGGGTGTCATCTTTTGAAGAGCGGGATGTATGACTTTTATTGCTGTCTTCCTGTAAAGGACCGAGACACACCCCAATATAGTCATAATTTTCTGCAGCATTTGCATCTCCGGTATGCGTACTGAAATCATCAAGGAACTAAAACGGTTAAGTTTCAAAAAGGATTTCTTTTTATCAAATCTGTCGCCGTGCAGGGCTCTAAAGTCTTGATACCATGTATTTTGCCTGTGTCGTGGTAATAGGCTGGAGAGCTTGCCCGTGTACGCACACCAGGCAAGGCGACAGGCGACTCTGTGCTGAAAAGGTCACTACATGGCTGTAACACAATCATACTGGCATACTCCACGTCGACGTTGCGAGAGAGAGAGAGAGAGAGGGGGGGGGAGACAGAAAGACAGAACAGACAAAGACAGATAGACAGACACAGACAGACAGAACAGACAAAGACAGATAGACAGACACAGACAGGCAGGCAGGCAGACAGACTGACAAACAGAGACTGAGAGTGAGAGTGAGACAAACACGGACCGGGATGGTGGTAATAAATCCGAGCGCTGATGCTTTCCATTTCTAGACAGAAAGTGCAGCCAACATCAAAACCGGTACTGGTATCGGCAGCGCGAACGCCGATGTCTCCTTCTACCAATCAGCGCTCGTTACTATTTCTGGTTTATGGGGACGAAAATAATGGCTGAACTTGAATCCACTCAACAATAAGTCATGTATTCAGTCAACATTATTTTCCAGGTATTCCGTCAAAAAGTATATGCATGTCGGAGAGATGTCCTCTTTCACCTTAAAAAAAAAAAAAAAATAACGGCATTTTCGCTACTTAATAAATATTGTATCGAAGTTGAAGTGGATTCGAAACGGGGAGATGCTGAATTGTACCCCAGCTTGTTCAAACTTCGTCTTTTTTTCTCTTTTTTTTCCCATTTCCGTCTCTCATTTATAAATATTTGAGTACATCAGGCCATGCGACTCCTGAAAATTCTGTTATCTTCCTTCTGATTGGAAGGTGTAGACCTCGGCATTCGCCTTTCGATCGATTTATTACATAAAATGACAGAATTGCCTCTAGGGGGAAATGGGTAGGCAACAGACCCCCCCCCCCGGTGAATGTTCTGTGAATGTTCTGTCAGTTCCTATGACGTGGAGGTCGGCGCTCCTGCAAGCGACGGTCGTTTCGCCCAGTTAAGAGCTCATCAGGCCCTCTATATATAGTGGAAGACGAGACAGAGACATGACGAGACAAGGTCTCCGTATTAACTTAGAGAAAGGGGGACAGGGTAGGGTGAGCTTGGAGTCGCCGTGTCTGCATATCTTCCCCCCCCCTCCACACACTCTCTCTCTCTCTCTCTCTCTCTCTCTCTCTCTCTCGTTTTCGGTATATGCAAAAAGGGTGACAAAACAGAAAGGAGAGAAGAAAAGAGAACCAACAAGGAAGTGATAAACACTTCAGAGCCCTCTATCATGGAGCCTCCGGCTATCGATCACCTCCTTCCATCCATCCTTCCCCACCGCTTCCTCCCCCCACCTCCCCTCCCACTCCTTTCAGGAGCTCTTCCCAAATGGCAGCTGATATTCTGCGCGCCCCCTCCCCTCCCTCCCTCCCATCCTATGTTTTACCCCCTAACTCCCACACCCACGTCCATGCCCTTACATCATTGCTACTCCTTTCTTCGCCCACCCCCACCCCCTTCACTTTTCTCTCTCTGCCTCTCTCTTTGTCTGTCATATGTGTGTAGCTTTGGGGTTATTTCTATTCAACGGTGTATGTAGGGATAAAGAGGGGTTATGTACATATATTTGTGACTCTGGCAGCAGTGTGAATGATTATTTTGTTGCATCATGCGATCTTTATGATATTGTGAATACTTCCTGTGCATTTTGTGTGAGTGAACGGATCGAATCTGATCACATGCTGTTAGAGTTCAGCATGAATGTAAAAGGCATATCTGAGCATGGATATCCTAATAAGAGAGAATATGTGGAAAAATGTGTGTGGAAAAATGAGCATGCAACTGTTTTTTGTGATGCAATTAATTCAGACGATGCCCATGAGCGATTGTTGAATGCGTCAGACATGTTAGATGTGAATACGAATGTAGCACTCGAAATATTTAACGATGCTGTAAAGTGTGCTGCAGATTCTATGAAACAGAAAATTTCCGTCGGTTCTAGAAGACAACAGAATAATTGGTTTGATTCAGAATGTAAAACTACAAGACTAAATGTAAGAAAGTTATTGAGAACATGTAACAGAACATTTGACATTATCGATCGTCATGTATACTGCGCCAGCAGAAGAGAATACAAGAATTTATTAGATAGAAAGAAAAGGTCATATAACGATTCGTTGTTTCAAAAAGTTCTTAATTCTATCAATAAACAGCAGGAGTTTTGGGAAAATGTTAAATTTGTATTAAAAAAGAGTACACAGAATCAGAATAATATCTCAATACATGAATGGCATGATCACTTTAAGAATATTTTGGACAAAGATATCACCGATGATTCTATCGTTTATGCCGGTCAGTTATCAGAAGATGACGAATATACCAATTATTTAGATCGGTCTATCACAAAACACGAGGTATTATCTGCAATAAAAAAAAAGTTGAAAACTGGTGAAGCTGCAGGACCTGATGGACTTATAAGTGAGTTTTTTAAACATTTAGGGGACACTGCTATAAATTTTCTTGTAAAATTATTTAATGCTTTGTTTGATAAGGGGATCTATCCTGAAAGCTGGACAGAGTCGATCATTCTTCCTTTGTACAAAAAGGGAGATGTAAATGATCCAAACAATTACAGGGGCATCTCATTGTGTAATATAGCTAGTAAACTGTACGGTTCTGTAATTAATAAAAGACTAGCAGAGTGGATAGAACTTAACAATATTACTGGTGAATTTCAAGCTGGCTTCAAAAAGGATTACAGCACAATAGACATTATGTTTACTCTGCTGGCGGCGGTTCAGAAACAGTTTGCTAATAACAGAAAATTGTATGCTGCTTTTGTTGATTTCGAGAAAGCTTTTGATTCGATTTCACGGAAACTGTTATGGCCAGTTCTTATCCAAAAAAAATGGCATAAAGGGTAAGCTTTATAGTTGCGTGAGAAGTATGTATGAAACGTGAAAGTCAAAATAAAGAGTGGGGCTAGGTTCAGTGATTTCATTATGTGTACACAAGGGGTTAAACAAGGGGATGTTTGTAGTCCTGTTTTATTTTCGTTGTTTATGAATGAATTAGCTCTCGAAATTATTGAAAAGGGTAGGCATGGTGTTACTTTTAATTTGATTCAGTTATTCATTTTGCTGTTTGCCGATGATATTGTGTTGTTATCTGAAACTGTTATAGGTTTACAAACTCAGCTGAATAGTTTATACTCTTCTGTGCAAAGGCTTGAGCTTAAGGTAAATATGGACAAAAGAAGTGTTTTAGTTTTCCGTAAAGTACTAGGTGGCTATTTGGCTGCATGTGAGCGATGGGTTTATGGTTCATCAAAAATATCGGTTGTAAACGCATATAAGTACTTGGGTATTTATTTTTCCACGAAGCTCAGCTTTACTTTTGCATGTCAAGACCTTGTGAGCAGAGGCAAACGCGCCATTATGAGTGTGTTAAATGTTTTGTACAAGTTTGAATACAGTTCAGCTGAGTTATTTTTCAAGTTGTTTGATGCACAAGTTCAGCCAATAGTTCAGTATGGAGCTGAGATTTGGGCGTTTGAAACAGGTCATGAAATTGAAAAATTGCACTGTTTTGCCATGAAACGATTTTTGTGTGTAGACAGACGTACCCCAAATGACTTGGTCTATGATGAACTTGGTAGATTTCCAATTTACATCAATTCATACTTCAAAAGTATTAAATATTGGCTCAAACTGATACAGATGCATTGTGACAGACTACCTGCACAAGCATACAAAACGCTGTATGACTTAGATGCAAGAGGTAAAGTTACTTGGGCAACGAATATTCGAAAATGTTTATGTAGTTATGGTTTTTCATTTGTATGGCTAAATCAAGGTGTGGGTTGCGTCCCAAGTTTTTTGGCCTGTTTTAAGCAACGCATGATAGACTGTAGGTGGCAAGATTGGGATTGTCATATCCAAAGTAGTGACAGATTCTCTATGTACAGACAATTTAAAATGAACTATTCAGCAGAACCATACATTGGAATAGATATGAATAGATTTATAAAATGTGCTTTAACAAAGTTTAGATTAGGTGTCTCTGACATAACAGTGCATAGTCAGAGGTATAAAAAAGTTAACAGGTCTTTGCTGTGCCCTATGTGTGGCTCCGGTGTAGAGGATGAAGTCCACTTTGCGTTGTGTTGCCCAGCACTAAATGATTTGAGAGCAAAATATATTCCTGCCAAGTATTATAGCAGACCATCATTATTTAGTTTAATCTTACCTTTGTCGTTAAGAAATGTAGCTACTATGAATAATTTTTCTATGTATCTGTATAAGTCGTTTTAAACGGCGGAGCACTATAATATGATATAGCATGATGCTATTGTAACTGATATAAATATCAGGCATATGTTTTATACTGTTTATGTACACTAAAGTGCGTGAAAAGTTCGCATTTAGTTTTGCATATTTCCCTTCAAATGGGGCTTTGGCCTTTTCTTGAATAAAATATCGTTATCGTTATCTCTTTGTCTGTCTGTCTATCTCTGTCTCTGTCTCTGTCTCTGTCTCTCTCTCTCTCTCTCTCTCTCTCTCTCTCCGTCGCTACTACTTTTACATCCACTTTTCCCCGTCCCGTTTCTCCCTCTAAAATCGTTGTGTCTCTCTCCTCCCCTCCACCCCCCTCCCGCCTTCGTTCCATCCGCAGTTAATGCATGTATTCAATCAGCAATAATAGCTGATTCATTCAACCATATTCCTTGAATCCACTCAACAATAAGTCATGTATTCAGTCAACATTATTTTCCAGGTATTCCGTCAAAAAGTATATGCATGTATTCAATCAGCAATAATAGTTGATTCATTCAACCATATTCCTTGAATCCACTCAACAATAAGTCATGTATTCAGTCAACAATTATCCAGGTATTCCGTCAAAAAGTATTATACCTTACCGTCAACAATCCATGCACTCCGTCGGCAATATCCTTTGCGTTCAGTGAACAATAATCGATGTGTTCACTCAATAACAATTCATGTGTTCAGTCAACAATAATTCATGTACTCCGTCAACAAGATTTGTAATTCAGTCAACAAAAATCCATTACTTCAGTCAACAATAATCCATGCACTTAAGTCAAAAAGCGGTGTCATTGAGTCAACAAGAAACCATATGTTCAGTCAATAATAATTCATGTACTCCATCATCAACAACCCATGCAGTCAGTCAACAAGCAACGTCGTTCAATAAACAATAATTCATGTGTTCAGTCAACAATAATCCACATACTCTGTCAACAAGCCATGCAATTCAGTCAACGATAATTCATGTGTTCAGTCAACATTAATCCACGCGTTCAGTGAAGAAGCCATGCCATTCAGTCAACACCAAATCCATGTGTCCACTCAACAACAATCCATATACTATGTCAACAAGCTATGTCATTCAGTCAACAACCCATGTGTTCATTCAACAACAATCCATACTATGTCAACAAGCCATGTCATTCAGTCAACAATAATCCATGTGTTCACTCAACAACAATCCATTTACTATGTCAACAAGCCATGTCACTCAGTCAACAATAATCCATGTATTCACTCAACAACAATCCATATACTAGGTCAACAAGCCGTGTCATCCAGTCAACAATAATCCACGTGTTCAGTCAATAAGCCATGAGTTCTGTGAACCATATTTCCTGTTTTCAGTCAACAACGAGTGTCCAATCAACAATGATATGTGTTCAGTCAACAAACCATGTGTTCAGTCAAACTTAAGCCGTGTATTCAGCCAACGATAATCCATTCATTCGGTTAACAATAAACCATTTTGTTTTATCTACAATAGTCTTTGTGTTCAGTCGATTGTAATCGACGAGTTCAGTCACTAATGAGCCACGCGATAGTCAACAACAGTCCGTGTGTTCTGTCAAAAAATAATCTTCAGTCGATGATAGGACGTATGTTAAGCTTCTTTCAGCCAATAATCTATGTTTTGAGTCAACAATAAGCCATAAATCGGGCCAATTATAAGCCTGATATTCCGTCAAAAGTCGTGCGAAAGGCCCTCTGCTCTATCAACAATAATGAATGTGTTCAGTCCATGAAAAGCTATGTGTTCAGTCAATAATAGGCCGCGTGTTCTATCAATAATAATCTATGTATTCAGGCAACAATAAATTATGTATTCAATCAACAATAGCCAAACCAATAATAATCCATGTATTCAGGCAACAATAAATTATGTATTCAATCAACAATAGCCAAAGTGTTCAGGCAAAAACAATCCATGTATTCAGTCAACGATAATCCATTCGGCAATCCGACAATACTCGCCGTGTTCTTTCAACAATATTTACTGCTTTCAGACAACAACAATCCAGGTGTTTAGTGAACGCGGTCAACCAGAGCCCCTGCTTTGAAACAAAGACAATGTTTTCAGCCCCAATGAAAATCCATAGGTTCAGTGAATGACAGATAAACAACAAACTGTATATCTTCACATTATAAGAGAGGGCCTACCTTATGGTTGGCAAGAAACTGGGCCATTTTGTTGTTGCTGTTGCTGTTGTTGTTATTCTTATAATGGTCAAAGATGAAAAGGGGAAAAAAATTACATACATAAATGACTGGCACTTCCAATGCTGTCTGTCAGTTCAATTTGTCCCTCGTGATTTCTTGGCGGACACCTTGTTGGCTACATCTGGCGACAACGGAGTGGGATGAACAACAATCTAGTGATAGGCCTAACTATGGATTCACAACGTGCTGTCGTCGGGGTCGCGCATTCCCGCCAATTAACGCCGCCATATTGAATATCGAAGCGGATTTCACTCATAACGAAAAATGCACTCGAGCAAATGATTAAAAACGACAGGGGAATGTGTGCGTGTGTGTGTGTGTGGGGGGGGGGGGGGGGGGGGGGAGGGTGGACGCGTAGGAGTGAGGAGGGACAGGGGGGGGGATGAAGGGGAAGAGGTGCGGGTTGGGAAGGAGAGAAGGGGTTCGCACATTGTAACAGATATTGATTTTCAAGCCTGTGTGCGGAATTCGGAGTAAAATGTCAATAATTAACACAAGTGTATTCTATAAGGTGCAAATCTTTATTGGTGGTGTTTTCAGCTTCCGATAGCCCAGCTTTCTTTTCCATGCACCAAATCACAATACCATGAACATAATTATTCGTAACGTGAAAAGGAACGAGAAAAAAACATATATTTTGTTCGGGTTTGGTTTATCTCCTTTTTCCGTAAAGGCACTGCAGGACCATGGAAACAAAAGAAGTTTTGTAGTCTGTCCCAGTTTCAATAAACTATGAACGGACAGGAACATCCTCAGGTCACATCTCTCTCTCTCTCTCTCTCTCTCTCTCTCTCTCTCAGTATGGGGCTCTGGCCTTTATCTGAATAAACGTTCGTATTCGAATTCCCTCTCTCTCTCTCTCTCTCTCTCACACACACACACACACACACACACACACACACACACACACACCACACACACACACACGCACGAACAAACGCACACACACACACACACACACACACACATACACACACACACACACACACACACACATACACACGCACGCGCGCGCGCACACACACACACACACACACACACGTTCACTCACTCACACAGTCTTTCGCTTTCCAACAAATGGCGACATTGTAAAGCAATTTGTTCTTTATCTTTACAAGGCGTTTAACAGCCAAAGCATTTATGTGGCATGATTCAGTGCAATATGACTACACAATTTTCGCATTTTGTTATTCCCCTACCGGAACCCTCTCTCTCCGCAGCTAACGGGCAATGGCTTTTACGGGTAAATCATCGGAATCTGATCCTCCCTCCTCTCTCTCTCTCTCTCTCTCTCTCTCTCTCTCTCTCAGAGATTCTGACTCTTCGTACTGTGTCTCCACACACACACACACACACACACACACACACACACACACACACACACACACACACACACACTGCGATCACACATTGCGAAAAACGTGGGATTATCCCTGTAAACCAAGGAGGCTTTAGAAAAGGCAGATCAACCATTGATCATTTAGTGAAATTAACAACTCAAATCAAACAACAATTTGCCAAAAGACAAAATGTTCTTGCCACATTCTTTGATATAAATAAGGCATACGATCAGGTTTGGCATGAACGATTACTATACAAGTTAAAAACGGTTGGGCTTTCTGGTCATATCTATGACTATGTTACAACATTCTTGGCCAACAGAAGTATCCAAACAAGAATTGGTCACATTTATTCCACTAAAAGATTCCTTGATATGGGTATCCCTCAAGGCTCTGTAATTGCTCCTATTCTATTTAATATCCTAACTTACGATTTACCCATATCTATTTTAAAAAAAGTAACTTCATTCAGTATGCCGATGATATCTGTTTGTGGATGAATGTTACTTTGAAAAAGAAAACATCAAAAAGGTCTATAAATTTTATAAAAAGAGCGTATCAATATGATCCAGATAATATTGCTATGTATATGTCTGAAAATGGTTTAAGCTTATCACCTCAAAAATCTCACATGATGCTATTTGATGCGAGTGGATATGTTCACAATGCTCCAGAATTCAAAGTTAACAACATCACACTTAAATACGCTTCAAATATTAAATTTCTTGGTGTTTATATAACGTCTAAGCTGTCTTGGAATCTGCATTTAGAACATGTTGTAAATCAAGCAAGAAAGTCATTGAACCTTCTAAAAGTCATAAGCAAACAAAGCTGGGGTCCAGACACAAATACATTAATTCATTTGTCCTCTGCTTTAGTTAGATCTAAATTGTCGTATGCACAAGAGGTATTCTTTAGTGCTCCAAAATATCTATTGAAAAAACTGCGGAGCATAGATTGTAAAGCATATAGAATAACCCTTGGCGTTCCATTTCATGGTTCCATCATAGGATCTTACCATGAAGCAGGTGCTTTGCCTCTTGATGATCAGCGAAAATTAGCCTGTGCTAAATACATTTTAAGATGCTCTACCATTCAAAATTCAAACCAAATGGAACTTGAAATTAGGTCCGATATTCATTTTCCTAAGCGTGCAAAACGTATCCGATCTAATAAAACTATTCTTACATTTTCTTCTAAACTATTGACAAAATTAAACACTAATCAAAAGAAATTAGCTGTGCGTTTCCCAATAAGTCCCATCCCAAACTGGGAGCTTTTTAAGGCAAAGTTTGATTATAACTATACACAATTGTCCAAATTTGATAACATCAATGTTCTTGCATATGAAGCTAGATCCCATATGAATGATTTTTATCCCAATCATCTAAAAATCTTCACTGATGGTTCTTTATTAGACAATCAGGCAGGCTGTGGTTTTGTCATCCCCACTTTAAAAATTGAGAAATCTTTTTACCTTGGTAAGGACTTCTCCATTTTCACAGCTGAATTAATAGCAATTTTAATGGCTATTCAGTATGTCATTGATACACCATTCAATTTCTATGGGCACTCTTTTGTGTAGACTCTAAATCAGTTCTCCAAGCTTTAGAATCAACAAATCCGAAAAACCGGGCTGAAATCGTCACAGAAATTAAAATACTCATTCATGTTCTTACATCAAGGGGTATCGCAGTTGATTTTTGTTGGATTCCATCTCATTGTTCAATATCTGGAAATGAATGGGCTGATCGTACTGCTCGGGCAGTGCAGAAAAATCTTTTAAATCCAAGGATATTCCCATTCTTTTAAGTTTACAAGAAGGTTACTCTCTGTTACAAAAAGCTTCTTTTGAAAATTTTGAAAAGATATATAAAGACTACATGCTTCCCAAAATACATAAGCCTAACTCTTCAATAAAGTGTTGTCTAAACGCTCGAACACAAATTTTTCGAAAAAAAATTCATTAATAGATTATACATTTTATAAAAAAAATGTCAATAATCACCCAAAACACCGCAAAAAAATTGTTTCACTGTTTTACAGACTTAGGTTAAACGCTTTCAAAACTAAGTTCATAAAAAACATTCAATGTGTATGCGGGGCTGTTGATAGTTGTACAACAACACATATTTTGTACTTTTGTCCTTATTTTGAATCAGCTCTATCAAAATTCAGAAAAGATGAATCTAAATGCATTTTTCCAAGAACCTGTATTTCTCTTGAACTTTGTTCAGAACTTAATGATAAGTCCAGTCGGCTCGTTTTTATGATTTCTGCATATTTTAGACTGTTTTGTTTAGACTATTGCAGTTTGATTTGTTAATGTTGCTTTTTGCTAAGGATTGTTCTTATGTAGTATTTCCACTAATGTTTAACACACACAGGCGCACACACACAAGTGCGCACACACACACGCACGCACACACGCAAGCACGCATGCATACTACAAACTCATACACATATACAAGTAAACGCTCACTTCCTGTCTAATATCACTTTAAAGTGAAAAGACGTTAAATCGAAGAACAACAGCAACAACAACAACAACAACACACACACACACACACACAACACACACACACACACACACACACACACACACACACACAGAGTCGTATTCCATCCTTTTCTCCCCTCCCACCCTCCCACACTCGCTTCCTCTAATATACCTTGTATAATTCATTCAGAGTTGTGCGTTCATTGTGGTACATATGTGATACACAGTACTGTGCTACGTTTCCTTTGATACATTTGCAGAAACCTTTCCTTTGTTTGAGAGCTGGATGAAAAAAGCCACCGACTTTGTGCTTATTCCTTTCCCTCAATAAAGAACATTTATCTCTCTCTCACTCACTCACACACACACACACACACACGCACACACACACACACACACACACACACACATACACGCATGCACGCACGCACGCGCGCGCGCGCGCACGCACGCACGCACGCACGCACACACACACACACACACACACACACACACACACACACACACACACACACACACACACACACACACACTCACAAGCTCGCACTCAAGCAGGCCCACGCGCACACACGCACTCCCTCACCCACCGTCACCACGCGTTTAAGCATACTGGGTCGCTTCGACATCCAGAACGGCCCTTCTGCAGACAAACTCAACAGACATTGCTGCGGTTCAGCTCCGGTTGAACGTCTATGTCCGCAGTTCGCCGGCAATGCACTTGATTCCCTTCCACGTCGTCTGACTAGAGTGTCATCCAGCCGAATGTTAGTACAGAAGACAGTGTCCAGTATTGCTGTGTAACCGTCAGATATGCAGCAGGTGTAGTAAGTGTCCAATTTTACTGTCAGATACACAAACAGGGGCTTAAACATTGTCCAGTGCAACTCTCCAACTGTTATATGCACGACAGGGACTTGAACAATGTCCACTATTACTCTCCAACAATTATATGCACGACGGGGAATTTAAATGTCCACTATTACTCTCTTACCATTAGATGCACGACAGGGACTTTAACAATGTCCACTATTACTCTCCTACCATTAGATGCACGACAGGGACTTTAACAATGCCCAATATTACTCTCCAACTGTCAGATGCGCGACAGGGACTTTAACGATGTCCACTATTACTCTCCAACTATTAGATGCACGACAGTGGCTTTAACAATGTCCACTATTACTCTCCAACTGTCAGATGCGCGACAGGGACTTTAACAATGTCCACTATTACTCTCCTACCATTAGATGCACGACAGTGCCTTTAACAATGTCCGCTATTACTCTCCAACTGTCAGATGCACGACAGGGACTTTAACAATGCCCAATATTACTCTCCAACTGTCAGAAGCACGACAGGGACTTTAACAATGCCCATATTACTCTCCAACTGTCAGATGCACGACAGGGACTTTAACAATGTCCACTATTACTCTCCAACTATTAGATGCACGACAGGGACTTTAACAATATCCACTATTACTCTTCAACTGTTTGATTGTTATATGCACGACAGGGACTTCAACAATGTCCACTATTACTCTCCAACTGTCAGATGCACAACAGGGACTTTAACAATGTCCACTATTACTCTCCAACTGTTAGATGCACGACAGGGACTTTAACAATGTCCACTATTACTCTCCAACTGTCAGATGCACAACAGGACTTTAACAATGTCCACTATTACTCTCCAACTGTTAGATGCACG
>CM031615.1:24065961-24090961 GCA_018398815.1 Conus ventricosus
AACACCTGTTGTTTCGAAAGTAATTTTCCACAGAGTTGTCTACGGCATCCAGTGATTGTGCTCTTGTGTGAAGAAGTCTGTCGTGGCTGTGTGGCGTCAGGAACTTTTCGGGAAGAAAAGAGAGGGTGATAGAGGTGGGACGGGTAGACAGGGGAGACAGGACCGACGGGGCGGTGGTGGGTGGCGCTACCCTGTCCACTCCCTGTTGATAAAATTTCAAATGTAGCCGTTCCCATCAATCTTGTCTCCCAGACCAAAACTATTAACAACATATATCAGTGTGAAATAGAACAAAAATATTCTCCCAGACTGCAGGTATTTCTCGAAATACTGTGAAGAATGTATTGCTCGAAATCACTTTGTAACTGAAGACTTCGTCTCTAGTTGGCTCCCATATAAACCGATGTTTGCAGACCCAAACTGAATTGTGAATGCATGCTGACATAATGTTATTACTGATATGACCACAGCCCGCTAGAACTGTTATTATGTCGCCCAACACAGCACCAGGAGAACTTTGCAGAAACTGTAAAAACCAAATTATATCAACTTTTGCCATACAAACGGCTTGCCTCTCTCTCTCTCTCTCTCTCTCTCTCTCTCTCTCTCTCTGCCGGCCACATACTTTTTACCTGTTGTCTTGAGAATGGAAAATTGGAGTTGTAATTATGAGTGATATGCTGTGTATCTTCATGTGTACCTTTTTTTTTTTTAGCCACTGTATCTTTCCTTATGAACTATTTTAAGAAAGATTTTGGAGAAAAAAAAAAGCCTCCCATTCTGAAGAAGAAAAAAATCTGGTCAGCTATTGTAGCATGTTCCTGCACTCTTGTAGAAACACGTGTGGTTTCAAAGTGGGGTGACTGCAGGCGGAAATTGAAACATAAAAGCAAAATTACTGAACCACTAAACCAGTGAACAAAGTACACAACAAACACAACGCGTTTCGACGTATTAGGTCTTCTTTTCGATGTATGATATGCCCACGTGTTGTCCTGGATTGATTCACTAGGATCGATTCTTCCAGCGATTCTTTCCAACCTGAAGATGGGAGACGTGACCATTGTTCTGCACGCCCTTGCGTAAGGCATCCTTGATCAGGTGGGCTGTGTAGGCCGTGGTTGAAGTGCAAGGTGTGTGTGTGTGTGTGTGTGTGTGTGTGTGTGTGTGTGTGTGTGTGTGTGTGTGTGTCGGGGCTGGTGACCTCATATTCAGCACTACTGACAGGTCAGGGAGGAATGCCTACCTGTAGCAAGCTGACGAATCAACAACAACGTACACAATTTCTTTCGATACCTCCTTTATCCATCTCCCCCATCCCCCTCCTACCCACAACAGCTTCTTGTCGTCAAACAGAAAGCTGATTGGTTGAAAAATAATGTCGTGTTGTCGGCCGCCCTGGCATTTTCGAGCATTCTTAATGCATTCTGCAACCGACCTGATCTTGATCTTTGATAGAAATGCGAAGGCCTTGTACAGGAGGGAGGGAGAAATGGTGTGTGTGGGTGGTGGGTGTGTGTGTGTGTGTGTGCGTGCGTGCGTGCGTGCGTGCGTGCGTGTGTGTGTGTGCTGGGGCTGACCTCATATTCAGCACTACTGACAGGTCGGGGAGGAATGCCTACCTGTAGCAAGCTGACGAATCAACAACAACGTACACAATTTCTTTCGATACCTCCTTTATTCCATCTCCCCCATCCCCCTCCTACCCACAACAGCTTCTTGTCGTCAAACAGAAAGCTGATTGGTTGAAAAATAATGTCGTGTTGTCGGCCGCCCTGGCATTTTCGAGCATTCTTAATGCATTCTGCAACCGACCTGATCTTGATCTTTGATAGAAATGCGAAGGCCTTGTACAGGAGGGAGGGAGAAATGGTGTGTGTGTGTGTGTGTGTGTGTGTGTGTGTGTGTGCGTGGTGCGTGCGTGCGTGCGTGCGTGCGTGCGTGCGTGCGTGGTGTGTGTGTGTGAGCAAGTGTGTGCATGTATGTGTGCGTGTGCATGCGTGTGTGCGTGCGTGCGTGCGTGCGTGCGTGTGTGTGTGTGTGTGTGTGCGTGCGTGCGTGCGTGCGTGCGTGCGTGCGTGCGTGCGTGCGTGCGTGTGTGTGTGTGTGTGTGTGTGTGTACGTGCGCGCTGTCGACGTCTACAATACTGACAGGTTCAGAATTTCGCAGTGTTGAAGAGGGAGGGGGCGGGATGGGGGGGGGGGGGGCGGAGTTGAGTTTTATTAGTTTTGTCTCAGTCCTTGAAAGTTATGATGGATGATGGGGGGAAGGGAGGGAAGCAGTTTCTGCGGGCGTGGTGTTTTAATCTTGGACGGTTCTCGGGGAAAAAACGAGATGTTGCGGTTGTCTGTCAAGTGCGGCACTACGTGCGGTGATACTGTTGATTGTGGCGGCTTCTCTTGCCACTGGTGGGTATGGGGGCCTGGTCATCATTTCTCACACATGCCAGTCCGGAACACACAACAACAGCAACAACAACAACAACAACAACAACAGTAATGATACCGATAACAGCCACAACAAGAACAAGAACAACAACAGTAATAATAATAACGATGGGTAATTCTGACAAACATCATAATAATGATAATAGTAATAACAATAACAACAACAACAACGATGACAACAATAACAAATAACAATAATGCGTAATTCTTACAAACTTGATATAACAATAATAATAATAATTATTACGATATGATAATAACAATAATAATGAAACGGTGGTGATGATAATAGAATAACAATAATGATAACAATAGTAATAGTAATAATGGGCATTTCTTACAAACTTCAAATCCCTGAAGGAGGAGCGGGGCAGGGGGGGGGGGGGGGGGCAACTTGGAACAGCGTGCTGTATTTGTATAACATTTCTCTATGACTTAACAGAACAACGCGAACGAACACTGGCATAATGCAGAGAGAAAGATGATAGCCTCCCCCCTCCCCTTCCCGGCACATACTCGCGCAAATTTGGATCTACTCGGATCTATAATGCAAACTAACTCACTACACAATCGTTTTCACACACACACACACACACACACACGCACACACACACACACACGCACGCGCACGCACGCACGCACGCACGCACGCACACACACACACACTCACTCACACACACATACACACACACACACCGAGGAATGCACCCATCCGCGCCCCCCCCCCCCCCCCCCATCTCCCCACCTCCTCCTTCCCTTCCCACCTGTTCCTCCCGTTCTCAAACGCACAGGCAACGACCGGTGAGACAACGAGGGCTTTCAGCAGACTAAAATGGAAAATAGCCTGTCAGAAAGACATGTTTCAGAGTATGGTTTGAAAGGAAGCAGATGCTATGCATTTCTCAAAGCGGCCGGCAGCGAATTCTAAACGCATCGGCCTTAACAACGGAATATTTGTTCCACAGAATCTTTCGGAACGTTTGGAATCTCCGAGAGGAAGAGGATGACGAAGAAGAAGAAGCACAAGAGAGAAAAAAAAATCAATAAGGTATGCGATGTACTGATGCGGATGGACAGTAAGGGTAAGGGGGAGACAGAAAGAGGTGGGAACAACCAGCGTGGATCCTGCTCGCAGCGTCGGGTGTAATGACCGACCCGAGCGAGGCAAGAACAAAGAGGTACAGCGAGACGTGGGAAGAAAAGGTTCGGGTCCACGGTGACAGTTCAGGCCCCAAACACTCACTATATATTCTGTCTTACAAAGCTGCACCTGGCTTCTGTCGGAAGATCGGCCAAAACAGATTCATCGCACAGTCCAGCCCCTTGACCCACACTGGGCCAGACTCGGAGACAGATCCATTGACCGCTTCTTTTTATATATATAACAGCACGATCCACACGGCTCTCTTCATTTTTCTGTCCTCTGCTAGACTTTCCACTCCCCAAATCCTTGTGTTCTACCGATGGCGTAGAAACACAAGAAGTCCACAAACCATACCTAATTCTGCAACCCTCGCTGACACTGAACTTTTTTACTGACCCAAAATTCCAGGATAAAACCATCTTTTTCATATAAAAAAATTCATCCATTAATACAGCGTTGTTACTTCTTGACCTTTGCCGTAACCTCGAACTCTGACCAAATCTGGCATGGAAGAAGATCCTGCTCACAACGCCAGGTGTCATGAACTGAAGTTCATGGAGGGACGAGCAGTCGGGGAACGTTGAATAAACCTGGATGGAGACGGAATGGATTTGGGGTAAGGGAGCGGAGAAAAGGGCTGGGGTTGGTGGATCTCACCCAGGCCTTGGTGGATCTCACCCAGGCTGGCGGAGCCCACTCAGTCAGCTGTGATATTCTTTTATTTACATGCGGAGAAAAGGAGAAGACAGTGTCTGGAAAGACACAAAGTTGAATATTGTAAATAACATGGCGGGGAAGTTGGTGAAGGAACAGAACATTTTCAGCACGGTGATCGACGGGAAAGTACCAGATGGTTCTGACCAGAGAGCTGATAGTATTGTTATTCTTACCCCAGCGTACATTTCTGTGTTAACTATAAGAGTCAGACGCACACGACTTTATCCTTATGGGCTGAGAGTTCAAAACGCTATTCCTAGTACTATTCCTTATAACCATTTAATGCTGAAGCTGAAGACTAATAACACAAACAAAGTGGAAAACACACATTTACTGGAAAGCCAGAGGGTAAGTGTGAGAACTTGTCAAGCCGGACTCTCTGCTACATAACTACAAACCAGGTTCTGTCTTGTGTCTTTGTTTTTGGCTTTTTTTTCCTAATCTTTTGTTCTGTATTTAATCAATTTTTGAAAAAATCTCCCGTACAAATACGTTAACGCATGGTACGGAAACTGTTTATGGTACCTGGCCAAAACGGCTGTTGAAGCATAAATGGTGTGAATCGTACGCTGATATGAAGTGAAACGCTATGAATTTGTGTTAAATGTGATGTTTTTGCAAGGAGAAAAATGAAAATTGATTTTTAAAAAAAAAGGTTCTGTCTTGTGACCAGACCCTGGGTTCATCGTCTTCCTAGGCTTCCTGCAACTGGTCCAGCACCGGATCAAGAATCCACGCTACCACGTGGTCAAAGCAGACCCAACGGATCAGCCCGCTCGAAGAGAAGAGGGACCAGTCACCAGCAACTAGAGAGAAACCCATACACCTCTCCAGCTGACAAGCTAAGTAACCAAGTGGACTCTACCTCGTTAAAACATCCTCCTCTCTCTTTATAACGAGCTAACGTGGGGAAAAGTCAGCCTAAACAAAGACTGACTGGACTGAATTTCTACTGATTCGTATGTCTTACACAGTTAAAGTTGGTGCGTGAAATGACACTTGACTTGTGTCAGTTAGCTGTTGTTCATACATTGTTTCATGTTTGAATTCGCCTCTGATTCCGTCTGTCACTCGGAGCACAAGCACTGTTAAGTGCACAAGCCTATGGTAAATTATTCATGAGACACTCTTGAATATTTTTTTCAACAGTTCCGAGAAACAGAAAAAATTTCTTTCGATGACTAGTAGGCCTTCTGGAAAGTTGCTCCTTCCACCGCAACTAAGAGAGAGGGTGGAGGTGAAATTTTGATATGCAAACCACTCTGCGATTCTAACAGAAAGCATCCCGAGTTCTTCCCCTAGAGGGCCACACCCGCCACCCCTTCTCGTCACGCTAGTTAGATAGCATCCCCTGCCAAAACGGTTTTCTTTTCCTAACAAATGATTGTCTGTTCGGTTAAACATACCCATATGTGTGTTCTTTCACTATTTGTAGAGAATTCCTACTTTTTTGGTCTAACTTCGCCTTAATATCTGAGTGAGAGAAGTTGAAGGTATGTCTGAGTCGAAAGTGCGGGACCTAAACTCCGGTTAAGGATTGCACACATGCCATCCCACCTCCATCTGCACTGTCTAGCATTTCGGCAGTCGCTCAACGTAAACTGACAATCCTCAAATTTGCGGAAGTGTGTGTGTGTGTGTGTGTGTGTGTGTGTGTGTGTGTGTGTGTGTTCCTCTCGCAGTTCTGGAGTTTCGAAACTCATTATTCAAACCCACTAGATAACTCCCCTCTGAAAGATTGCTTGCTTATTTCTGTTACATCTTAAGGCTGGATTAGTTGAAATCCATGCCACGATTCATAGACAACACAGGACGTCTTGTAATTAAAGGTGCTGAACGAAAACATGACGGAATGATATCACCTTTACTATTTTCTTTTTCATTATAAATTTGCCAAATGATCTGGAATGTTTTCTTTTTAAATTGGAAATTACTGAATCATCTATGAAAAAAAAGTCTCATTCCTCTGTTAATTTTCAGTCTTCCCCCCCAAGGACTCTTGCTGCTGCGATCGTTTAGCACTTCCTTGCCATACCTCACTGACGAACGCAAATGAAAAATGAAAAGCGACATCTGCTCGAATTGAAAGATCAGTTACAGTTATTCCCCTTCTGTTTTGCCTCGTCCACAACATTCGCGCGGGTGGTGCGATAGCGCAAACACACACACACACAGACACACACACACACACAACTTTAACGGAGGCCAAACTTGCCTCCCCCCCCCCACCCCCCCCCCCCCCCCCCCCCCCCCACGCCTTTCACCTTCCCTCCACCGGTCATACTCTCTCTTCTTTCCCGTACACCCCCACCCCACCCCACTTCCTTTACGCACACTCTCGTTTTTCCCCTCTAGTCGTTCCCCTCCCCAAAAGCACTGGTGCAGACAGACAGTGTTGATGTCAGGGCGGATGAAAAACTGCACACATGACGTGACAATACTTAGCTCGATATTCATACATGAACACACAAAACATGATTACAGTGTGTGTGTGTGTGTGTGTGTGTTGTGTGTGTGTGTGTGTGTGTGTGTGTGTGTGAGAGAGAGAGAGAGAGAGAGAGAGAGAGAGAGAGAGAGAGAGAGAGAGAGAGAGAGAGCACGGAAAACGGAACGTTTAACAATGATTAGACCATTCCCCCACACCAAGGGACGCCAATAATCAAGCGGTTACAGGAAATTACATCGCCCACAACTCATCTACCTGTAAAATCAAAGACATGAGAAGAGAACGCGCTTAAAAGCCTCGTAGTAAAAAGCTGACGAATTTCGGACCGTTTGTTCATGTGTACAAACAAGAAACAATATCAATGTAGCCTGAGCCGGCCCCTTGCAGCACGTCAACTGTGGAACAGCGTAAAACACAACGCATGTTTTCTTCGTTTGGTTCCTCCTTTTCACGATGTAAACATACTAAACTAGAAGGGAAACCACATACCTCCGCCGATGTCGAACACTATTAATCACGTTTAAATGTTCACAGAGACAGGTGGAGGCTTCCGGAAGAAAAGGTAGCTATATCTTTCAAAGCATTCTTCCTTAGGACCACATGCCGTCTTTCTTCACAGTTTCCATCAAACAGGTTCCCTACTTTTAACGTTCATTTTTCCCCCTTCAATTATAAAATATGTTGATCACTTTTCCTTTCATGTGACATTAAATGTAAAGACACACAGCATACACCAAAGCACGTTTATCATGCAACATTTTATGATGATTTTATGTACATTTGCAACTGGCATAATTTTCTTCAGATATATCTTACCAGGGTTTTGTTGCTGTTGTTGTTGTTATTGTTGTTGTTTTTTGTAGTGTTGTTCACAAACGCATTTTTGTTATTTTTGACCTCTGTGATCCACCATACAGCTCTTAAAGGTTAGGGACCTTCCTCTGAAGCGTTTGAAAGTAGGCTATATGTACACATTCGCACATTCTTGCGCCATTCTGCCGATCAGATCCTGGGCGTGCCTTCCTCCATAACCCACACTTCATCTTCCCATCAAATTTGTTCAAACATGTTCAGTAACAGAGATTGGTCGGAAATCTGCAAGGGAGATCATCTGTGTTAGAGCACGCGTTAAGCGAGAGTGACCCTCCGTTTCCGTGGGACAGATGATCGCTGGTGGGTACATCTGCAGCAATTTTGTCCCGTCAGTCAGCTCAGCAATTCTATCAGAGAGAGAAAATCCCGATACATGGGTGTGAAACGGTGCGGTGCGCCTGTGATGCAGATGATCGATATCAGCATCGTCATTCAAATCAAATATTTGACTATGTGGACCTATTTGCTTGATCCATAAACAGAGAAAGGGTAACTCTGCTTCGAATCGCAAGACAGGCTTTGTCTTCCCCTGATTTTTTTCTCATGAACAGATGTGATCTTCGCTGAAACACAGAACAGCAGACCCGGGCGAGAAAAGAACATTAATGGACTGTGGGTAATGAAAATAACATCAACGCCCATCGTAGATGGTCTCTATCAACAATTGTACACATGAATTGCAGATGGAACAAGGTTTGCAAACAGTGCCCAGATGATTTGAACATTCTTTAACAAAACGACTGTGTGAAACTCTGTTGTGGTGAATTCTCTAAAAGGTTTTTCACGAATTTTTTTTTTTATGACAAGAGGCCCGGACGTGGGAGGGGTCAAGTTTTCTGCCCTCCCACCCTCACTTAACCCACTCCGAGCCATCCGAGCCTTTTCCCTTCTGACTGGGTAAAAATGGCATGTTTAGCATTTACCCCCTTCCTCCACCGAGGAAGCAACCAAGACTTTCCTTCGGTGGACCCTATTCGAAACCCCAAATATTATTTTCCCTTTGTGAGACAGCTTTTTTTGCGCTATCAATTGTGAGTTCGAAGGCGAGTACGCGGTGGGCCCTGTATAGAGGTACTTCGTGCCCGGAGCGCGCGAATCGTGTGTTACGCTGGCATGGTGTGACAAAAAATATTCGTTTAAATCAACCCTCAGTTCCACGGACTACATAATAAATGAAGCTATTTCAAAATGGCGTGAAGCATTTTTTATATCAGAAGTGACGTCATGTCTGTACAAATTTTGTTGTATTTTTCTATCGTTTGAAAACGCACTTTTTTTTTTTTTGGTTCGCAAATCAACAAACGTTTGAATTCCTGTTTTACGCATATTTCCCAAAAGCTAACCCTAACTCTAACCCGACCTTAACGCTAAACCGTTAAGTAAAACGTTTAAAAACCCTTTTGAACACTTTCATGCTGTTTCTGAATCTGTAAGAGTTACCTCCCCAGATTATGACCTGAAACTGTACAGTTTTTCCTGTTGTTACAGTATGCAAAGTATTAGAACAGAAAAGAACGATCTGGAATCTGCCATTTAATCCGGATCCGCACTATGAATCCACCCCAAACTTTACTGGGTATGCCAATACCTGGAACACATTCCATGTTTTGACGAAGTTTGATTTCCGTAAGATCAGTATGGGTTCTCCGGTCCCTAGACCATAATCTTCTGACGACGTTTGGTTAACATAGGTTCAGTCTGGGTTTGCTGGTCCCTCGAATACATTTTTTTTTTGGTTTGTTTTGATGCAGTCATGTTATTCTGTATGATTCTGTATTCTGAAGATTCTGTATGGTTTCGGCAGTCCCTGGCCCACATTCCATCTTTTGACGCATTTTGGTTAGCGTAGGTTCAGTAGGGGTTCGTCGGTGCCTCGATCACATTTCACATTTTGACGAAGTTTGATTAACATAGGCTCAGTATGGTTTCGCAGTTCCCTGGGCTACATTCCATCTTTTGACGAAGTTTGGTTAACATAGGTTCAGTGTGGGTGTGTCTGTCCCTGAACCACTTTCTATCTTTTGACGAAGTTTGGTTAACATAGGTTCAGTGTGGGTGTGTTTGTCCCTGAACCACTTTCTATCTTTTGACGAAGTTTGGTTAACGTAGGCTACTTCAGTTGGGGTTCGCTGGTCCCTGGACGACTTTCCATCTTTTGACGAAGCTTGGTTAACGTAGGTTCGGTTTGGGTTTGCCGGTCCCTGAGCCATATTCCAACTTTTGACGAAGTTTGAGTGGTATAGGTTGAGTATGGGTTCGCAGATCCCTGGCTACATTCCACCTTGTGACAATGTTTGGTTAACGTAGGTCCAGTTTGGGTTTGCCAGCCCCTGGATCACATTCAATCTTTTGACGAACTTTGGTTACCGTAGGTTCGGAATGGGTTTGCTGGTCTCTGACTCGCATTCCATTGTTTGCCAAGGTTTTGTCAACATGAGTTCAACGACCTACATTCAGTGTAATCCTGCTGAAGGTCAATCAACCAAACAACCAGACACGGATGAATGCATAACCTCCGGCAATAAGCATTGCTGCGTTCCAGAATATTCAGACTTGTTTTTTTTTTCACTTTTAAAAAATGCTAAATCTACATATATAATCGATATCTTTCTTATAAAGGATTTGCATAAAATTAAACTGTAAATGCAAAGGCAGAGAGAGAGAGAGAGAGAGAGAGAGAGAGGAGAGAGAGAGAGAGAGAGCTCCTTGTTCTAAATTTGTGTGGAAATGAGCAATATTTTTGTTGAAGGACACAGATTACCCATCCAATTCCTATCCGCCCCCCCCCCCCCCCCCCTCCCTCTCCCTTCTTCTTCTTCTTTTTAACGCACTGTTACGATTTTTACGAGTGTACGCACCGGACTCCTCTCGTAATAAACTAAGCGAATTGAATTGAACCTGGCAAGGAAGAACTGCTTAATTGACACACTCGTCTGTCATACGATCCGTGTGGGGGAAAAATAAACATTGGGGGATGGAGGTGGAGGTGGAAGTAGAGAGAGAGAGAGAGAGAGAGAGAGAGAGAGAGAGAGAGAGAGAGAGAGAGAGAGAGAGAGAGAGGGGGGGGGGCAGAAAGAAGGGGAGGGGAAAAAAAAGCATAATGCCATTGTCCAATCCCTCGGGGGTCATTAAACTGTTTCCATGGCGACGTCGTGACGTCAATTGTGACGACAGAGCATTACTCTGCCACCAAGGGAACCATCGGACTAGGAAAAGGAGATGGGAGGAAGGGGTGGGGAGGTGGTGTAGAAGGGGGGAGGGGAGGGAAGGCGGGGGGATGGGTGGAGTGTTATGGGAGAAACGGCGGTGAGCATAGGTATCTGTTGTTCACTGTACACGGCAGTGCAGCGGCTGTGGAACATCTAACCTAACAGAGGGTCAGGCAGGCCAGCCGCTCGAAAAGTCAGCACCGTGTGCAATCACTAACCCTGTGCTTTCATATGTTTTTTCCCAACCTCTGTGACACTGCCATTTTCACGACCCCCGCCGAGGTTGTATTTTCAACTGGCTTCTTTTCGTTTGTCTGTCTGTCCGTCTGTCTGTCAACATGATGGAACAAAAAACTACTTCACCGGTGTTGTCAAAACCTGCTAAAAGAAAAGAAAAAGAAAAAGAAAAAGTGTCCCACGGACGACGCCATTTAATTCTTGATGAAGAATCCTGGAGCAGGTCCGGATTAATGAGCAGATCCAAGACCCATTCGACCTTGACCGTTGTCTGCGCTCTCCTAGGTGTTCCTCTAGTTTTTACCCCCCATCTTTACTGTTGTCCACGGGGTTTTTTCCCCTCCATATACCTGTCTTTGTTCTAGAAGTTTTGACACTTTTATTTTCACGCACTTTACAAGGGAGGGTTTTTTTCTTTGTTTTTTACATGCGAGTTTTTTTTTTTTTAAAGTAGTAATCGGGCTACAGGCTACCAGAACTGTACACAGTGTCCGGAGTAGACTCAAGCTGCCCATTGTACAGAGTCTGCTGACCACTGTGGTCTTTTCCTGTGCTTTTGTGGCATGATTAACTTCTTCGTTAAGTCTGTACTCATGATGGTACACAGGGGGGAGTGTGTGTGTGCGTGTGTGTGTGGTGTGTGGGGGGGGGGGGGGGGTGTTGACGAATCAGGGTGGGGGAAGGGAGGAGGTGCAATGCTATGTAATCTGAGCAGAGCTTTTGTTTGTTTGTTTGTTACATCCGCTGTAGGAAGATCCGTGGCTTAGCTGTCATCGGATGAGCTGTGTAACCTGGTCTGGCGGTTGTCTTTGTTTGCTTCCTTTCGCAAGACCGATTTTGTGCTGCTTCTGTTGCTTGGATGTTGTAACTGTTTGTTTGTTTGGGTATATTTGTTGTTATTGTTGTTCCGGTCATTGTTTGGTTGTTGTTGTTGTTGTTGTTGTTGTTAGTGTTGTTGTTGTTGCTGCTGCTGCTGCTGTTGTTGTTGTTGCCGCCGCTGCTGCTGCTGTTGTTGTTTGTTGTTTTCATGTCCGTTGTTTGTTGTGGTTTGTTATTGTTGTTGATGATGTTTTCACTATGCTGTGACAGTTCTGAAGGGGCCCAGTGTAGCATGCAGGCTGGACCATATCAACAGTGAAACTGACGGCAAACATTCCCAGCCTTCCTTCTGCACTTCTGATCATCTCATTAGTTTCTAAGGTTTGTGATATTTCAGTTACGTTGATGTGTCTTCTCCTTCGTGTGACTTACATGTGCGCCCGTTTGAACAACAACAGCAGCAACAACAGAAGAAATAATAATAGTCCTATTGATGATGTAAAAGTATCATCACCATCATTATCATCATCGTCATCGTCGTCGTCGTCGTCATCATCATCATCTACATGCGCCTCAGCCTGTTGAGCTCATGTCATGTACAAGACCAAACATGCAAACGTACAAACACCTGTTTTCCGTCACAATACAGCAGCAACGACAACAACAACAACAACAACAACAATAACAATGAGGTTGATGATATGACGACTATGACTACGTCTACAACTGCTACTACTACTATTAGCACCACCACTACTACGACTACTACTACTACTGCTGCAGCTACTACGACTACTACTACTGCTGCTACTACTCTACTAACTATACTACTACTACTACTATACTACTACTACTACTACTACTACTACCGTGTTCTTGAAATGCATTTTATGTTGAAATTCGTTGTGCATGGTCCAAGTTTAACCTCATCCAGAGTTCCTGAGGTTGCGCAGACTCTGTAGCTCAGACAGGGCTTTTGTGAAAGAGGCAACAACCATGGCTACTTTTTTCACTGCCAGAGGTTACCCTTTAGCCTTGATACAATCAGCCTGGAACGAGCCAAGTCAATTCCGAGATGCCAAGCTCTCAAAAGCAAAGAAGCGGATGCTGCAGAGACGGACCGATGCATACTGACCTTGACCTATCACCCACACAACATACCCGTGAAAAACATTCTGTGTCGCAACTTCTCGATCCTTAGGAACGATCCAACACTGAAAGATACATTCAACCAACCTCCACTTGTGGCTTTCAAGAGGGACAAAAGCCTTGGTGACCATCTTGTGCATGCTGCCTTCCATTCTACGTGCCCTTCTGCTCAAGCTGGCCATTTCCCTTGCAAGAAACCTAAATGTAAAACCTGTACTTTTATTAACCCTGCAACAACTATCCAAGGCCCATCAGATCATAAGTTTCAGGTGAAATCCCATTTCACATGCCAAACTCAAAATGTTGTCTATGTCCTGACCTGTACCTTGTGTGCCATGATGTATGTAGGAGAAACATACAGATCACTCAATGATCGCTTCAAAGAACACAGGGACAACATTCTGACAGGAAAAGATACACCAGTGGCAAACCACTTTACTTCTGAACACCATAACCTGTCGCACATCAGAGTGGCAGCGCTTTGGCGCAATGGACAAAAAGAGGGCCAATACCGCAAATTCATGGAAAGCCAGCTAATACAACGCCTTGGCACTTTGAGTCCTTATGGACTCAATGTCAGGGAATAAACTTGTTTCTCTCAAGCTGCAACCCCCCCCCCTCCCCCCCCCCCCCCCCTCCTGCTCCCCCCCCCCCCCCTTGTTCTATACCATGTTTTCCTTACCACCACCCCCTCCCCTTTCTCTGAAAACCACCACCCAGATGATCCTCTCCCTCCCACCTCCCCCCCCCCCCCCTCTTTGCCCCACCCCTTTTGTTGACCATATTAATACAGTTCACCTTTTCCCCACCCCCTCCCTACCTTTTTGGCTGAACTGTGGTCACAAGAAACCTGCCAGCTTCCCCTACAACCTCAACACTTCACTTCGTGACCAAGTGCTTACAGCACGAAACGTTGAAGAGTTCTCAAAAGGTACCTTTTTTCTTTACCTTTATATTTCAACTCATCCAGAGAGTTTTGCATTGCTGGTAACATTGTCTGAAGCTGGGCAGTTCTAGCCGTTTTACACAGTCAGATCAGAGAATCTCCTCCGTTACTGGAAACACCAAACGCCTGCCGTATTTTGGAGGTAAATCCAACGAGAAAATCCAACTTAGCGAGAGACGCGCTCTGCAAGCCTTGACTTGCCCATTACACGCTGCAAAAGTCAGTCTCATCACACACACAAAAATATGATAAACAGCGTGGTAGTCAATGATACCAGAAAGGGACTGTGTTGTGTGTACAGTACAAAATGAATGCGTCCGGGACCAAACCTCGGGGGGTATCAAATGACCGGAGAGATGGATCAGGCAATCATCCTAGAAAGATCCCTTTGTCAAAATAAAGACGGAAGAATAAGAAAGCTTAAACCAGTTCACACAAAAAAATAGACAGACTGTTGTTCAAAAGAATGTTGCAACTAATAATGGCAAAGGTAGCGCTAAAGTAAAAAATAAAAATTTAAAAAAAAGACTGATTAGTGAGATCTGATTACCATTTCTTGCCTTCAAAAAAAAACTATTGATAAGGCAGTGTCTGCATATTGACCTTTCTCTGAATCCTAACTGAAACACAGTTCACAAGTTACATGCATTAAGGTGGTATATACGCTGAGATAAAACAATGTTCTTTGGGAGTTTTGGCATGAAGGATACGTTTGACACTAATGATAATCTTTAAGGTATTTGGCCAAAAACATAGCTTTTCCTTTAAAGGCTTTACCATAGGGGTTTTTAGGCAGAAATAATACAAGCGGACAAGCATTCATTGATTATTAGAAGTAACCACTGCACTGAAACTAAAGAGATGCTGGAATGAGGCAAAAATGTATGATTTCGGAGACACTTCTACAGGCTTTTGTGAAAAGCAGCTTCGTACACAGAAAAGGCAGCAGATGTTTCATCAAAAACCTCTCCTCCCGACAATTCAGAAAGTACCTGAACAGGCGTTTTATCAAGTCTATTTTGAACCGATGCCATCGTTTTAAGAAAAGTAATTTGCAAAAACACTTGCAAGTTCATGGACAGAATAACCCGTTGAAAGCACCAGGTCACTTATTTTACCAATGAGAGTATTTATCATATTAAAGAGTTACTTAAGTGTATTGCTAACGGCTACTTGGTAACTATAGAAATGCTGCCTTTGCCTCATTAACGCGTGCAAAGCACAGCGCTTTAAAGCATACGCGAGTCCCTTCGTGCACAGTCAGACCAGGGAGAAAGCCAAGGTAGCTCATCCCCGCGTCCTTGCCGATGCAAGACAAGCCACTGACCAGACACAGCACTCCACCAGGCTGCTAACTGGCGGGCTGTACAACTGACGACAGGCTGACAGGGCCGTTCGTGCGGGGTCCTCGAGTCATTTCAACTGGGAGTTTGAACCGGTGGGAAGACACCTCAGAGTGGAAGGACGGCCACGTGGGTAGAGCCATCAGCTTTGAAAGACACGGCGTCCATCAAGTGAGGGTCTCTGACCCACCTGCGGACCTTGGGCTTTAGTGGCATGGTAGTCACAAGACAGCAGAGCACTAGCTAGGATTTGTGCCGAACATTCGCACTTAAAATATAAGTAAATTCCTCTTTTGGTCACAACCTGTCTTTCTACCGAGTTCCATTAAAAATCGGTTCAGCTTTTGTTGGAAATCTGGTTAAAAGACAGAGAAACAAATCAACCAACGTACGCGGGTGAAAACATAAACTTCCTGACGGAATGAATGATGAAAAGTAGTATGGGAAAAAAAAAGTAAATAGTAGGAGAAATGGTGTATGTAAGAGTGATTGTAGGTAAAAGCAATAAACAATAAAAGAAGAGTATAAAAGTCGTTAAGAATCAGAAAAAGTGGTAAAATAAATAAACTCTAATAACAAAAATAGTAAAGATATTAAAAAGGTAGTAAAAGAAGTGAGGCAATTCGACTGTTACACCCGTGTGCTGCGTGAATCAACGCACCATTGCTGTCGGTCATGGTACCGTAGCCAACCCCAAACAGAATAAGGGAGGCAATCGAGAAACTAAAGTCACTATAACGATATCCCTGGTTCAATGTTGTAACCCGCCAAAACATGTGTCAATCAAACGAGTCTCCTCCATTCAGGCAGTGGATACAGTAAGCCAAACACACGAGCAATGAAAGGAGGGGCGGCGAGGAAGGCAGTGGAGGGGAGGGGGGAGGGGGGAAGGAGGGCAAGCTGTCTTTGGAGGGCACGCGTAAGGTAACCCATAGTTCTAAGCCAGGCCGCGTCTTCCTGTTGCCGACTATGTGTTTTAACATCAGTTTATTCCGACTGTTCGATATCGTTTCGTGGATCCGTGTTCCGTGGGGTACATCTTATTTAGTCAACCAATATCCCCCTCCTTTACCGGCGCAGTCAAATATTCTCAGTCATGCAGTCACATGACAAAATGACTTTCTGATAGTGTGTGGCAACTATTATTGTGAAAACAAGTAAGCTGTTCAGTGTGTTGCTTACACGTGGCTTCTCTTGCTTCATTTGCCGAGAGTGATAAATGGTGGGAAACCTGCAAGGGAGGTAATCCGCGTTCAAGCTCGCGTGCAGCCAGAGTGGCCCTGTCGTTTTCATGGGACAAATGCCCGCCAAAAGCAGTTTTGCTCCATCAGTCAACAACATAACGGTACAATCAGAGAGAGGAATGCCAAAATATGGGTGTGGAACTGTGTGTCTGGAATGCAGACAGTTGTCCGATCCTTATCTTCGTGTGCATTTCAAATCAAATATTTGACCTTCTGGATCTATTTGCTTGACCATAAACTGAGAAAAGGTGACGTCATATGCAATGGAAAAAACGGGCTTTGTCTTCCCTGATTTCTTCTTTTCAAGCTCAGGTCTATTCTCATTTTGCTATAGCTCGCAATATATATTTATGTGTTGACAGTCTTTGCTCTGTACTTAAATCTTAATTCATATCTATTCTTTGTTGGAACTGTTTTTAATATTCTGATCTAAAATTGTAAGTTAATATAGGCCTATGTTTTGATATTTACACAAAAGATCATATCACAATATCTTTTTTTTTTCAAGATATTAAACAAAAATCGTAACTGGTCACAGATCTTAAGAAAACGTCAGTGCAATACTATTCAAAGTTTTGCTGAAAATCCCCAACAGTAAATTCATTGCCTTTTCCGTTTGGTGACATCTTCATACAGGCAATGGGCGGAAGGTCTCGCCAATGTTGACCATTCTGACAAGTTTTGTTCTGCTACTGCGTGCTATCCGTGAGATCAAAAGCTAATGTTAAAGTTCACCACACACACGCACGCGTAAACACACACATATACACACACACACACACACACACACACACACACACACACACACACACACACACACTCACACACACACGCACATGGACAATCCAAACTAGCTAGACTCTTTGTTATTGGCTATCTGGGGTCAAAAATGTCGAAAATATGGTAGGAGTAAGTGATAAACAATAAAGAACAATAAAAAGACGCAATGACATTTTTTGAAAGAAATTTTCAAAGAAAATATGGAAAGGAAATAGAAATGCAATACAATTGGTGAACAACAGAGAACGGTATGGAAGTATCGTAATAAGCAAAAGCATGTGTGTGTGTGTGTGTGTGTGTGTGTGTGTGTGTGTGTGTGTGTGTGTGTGGTAATAAGCAAAAGGTGTGTGTGTGTGTGTGTGTGTGTGTGTGTGTGTGTGTGTGTGTGTGTGTGCGCGCGCGCGCGCGCGTGGGTGCACACGCGAGCACGCACGCGTGTATACATATCCACTTGCAGACGACCATCTGCGGAGTATTTTGTATGCATTTTCGTGTTATTTGTGATGAAGGAAGACACATTTTGGTCAAAAATGTGCTTGGCCGTTACGTTTTGTGTATTAGATAAGCGTTCATTTAGACTTTTTTTCTCCCTTTGTCTGTTCATTTGAGTTTTGGCAGCGCTGCAGTCGGAATCTTCTCCTGTGATGACAAGTGAGAGCGCATGGCAAAACAACAAGAGGATGGTACATAGCATAAGAACATAGTATAAGTCATAGAGAAAACTGAAGAAAAAAAATATTATACTTTAGAAAGAAGAGGGTGAAAACAGGAAAGAGGAAATGAAAAGAAGGGGTGGAAAAATGGCGCAAAGCAGCGCTGCTACTGAACGCGCGTCTGGTGAAGATCTTCGGTCTTGCAAGTCTCGTGTCATCCCGCGAGATTCTCTTCTCTGCCTCGCTCTGACGGACATTGCCACATTGTATATGCGTGCCGTCTGAGACGGTAGAGCCGCCACTAAATTCAATCCTTCTCCGACTTTTCTTTCTTTCTTCCTGTTTTTTTTGTTGTGTTGTTTTTTGTTGTTGAGTCGTTATCTTCATGGCACAGACACGAAGATAAAGACATAAAAGAGGGAAGGAGAGGGTGCTAGGTGGTGGTGGGGCGATTGCCCCCAAATTATTTATCGCCACTGACACACGAGGACGACTCAAGAATTGAACAGCGCTTTGCCGTGCATAGAAAACGGGCAATGTTGGCATTGTCTGTCTACCAGACATTGTTTGTTAACGATGCCCAGAATTCGTAAATTAATCATGTAAATTCAGGTAATGCATTACATGGAAATAATCATCATACATCAGTAACGCACTACAAACTTCATGAATTCATAGCATATAAAGAACCTACACAATACCTACACAATTCACGTTTTATCACTAACGTCGGTCTGATTCTAAATAAATCAAACGATAATATCAATTTCCGATAAATCATCGCTCTTTAGCAGGGGGGATAAGTCTCGAGGAAAGAAAGGAACGTGTTGTTTTCAGAGGCGGGGATCGGGGATGTGGAAGGTTTTGATGGGTCTGGACAAAAACAGATCACGGCTGGATAGATGACGGGCAGAGGGGGGGGTTGGGGAGGCAGGGGGGGGGGGGGGGAGGCGGAAAGGGGAAGGGCGTGTGGGAGAGAGAAGGAGGGGAGTGTGTGCGTGTGTGTGTGGTGGGGGGGGGGGGGGGGGAGGGGGGGTATTGGACAGACCGGGAGTGGCAGACGAACCTAGAGGGAGAGAAAGACGTACAGGAACTGCGGTTAGCGAAAGAGACCTGACAGCGCTTATTCACTGGTAGGCTTCGCTTCGTCGGAAGAGAGCAAGTGCGTGAGCTTCCGTCATTGGGTGTTCCGAACGCCCACTGACGTCACTCTGGAAATAGGTTAAGATGTCTGGAACGTCTGTAATACGTTTTGTACCTAAAAGGTGTGTGTACCTCCAACCCCACCCCTCTCCCTATCTCTCTCTCTCTTCAAAGTCAAATGTTCTTCAGTGAGGAGGCGCATGAAATGATCGATTTTGATTCTGTCCTGCTTGATTCCATGTCCCTAGTTCATGTATTGTGGCCCAAGGCGAATGTACATTAGAAATCCCGAGTGCTGTCTCTCCCTCCCCTCTCTCTCTCTCTCTCCCCTCTCTCTCTCTCCTCTCTCTCTCTCGTATTGTGATTTTGTACGATGCTGTTTTCCGGTTATTTTAGGCCTACGCACGATGTTGTTTGGTCGATTTTTATTTAGCTGGACAGGTCGTTGGATTGTTCTGTTTTGTTTAGCTATGGGTGCATTTACCTTCAGGTAGGGTTATGTGTTTATCTGTGCAAAAAAAAAAAAATCAATCCACACAAGAATGAGAAGAAATTTTTGTTATCGAAAGGATTGAATAAGTTGATGTGACGTGACACCACTCTAAAAATACCTCACCATCACCACCACCACCACCATCGTCTCTCTCTCTCTCTCTCTCTCTCTCTCTCTCTCTCTCTCTCTCTCTCTCTCTCTCATAGGCAAATGTGCAAATGTTCTTCAGAGAGGATGCGCAAGAAAGAATCGATTTTGTTTTTATCCTTCCTAATCTCACGTCCCCAACTCATGTATTGTGGCCCAAGGCAAATGTACATTAAAAATGCTGATCTCTCTCTCTCTCTCTCTCTCTCTCTCATATTGTGACTTTGTTGTTTTCCAGTTATTTTAGGCCTACGTAGAATGCTATATGATCGATTTATTTGATCTGGACAGGTCATCGGATTGTTCTGCTTTGCTTGGCTATGTGGCTGTTGGTGCATTTGCCTTCAGGAAGGGTTTATTTCTGTCTCTGTAAAAAGACCTGTCCACAAATCCACAGACAAAATGCGCATTGTGTGAAGAACAGTAGAAGCAACAGATGTGGGTTTTTTTCTATCGAAAGACTGAACAAGTTGATTTAACGGCGACCCCATTCTAAGAATATCTCTCCACTACCATCACCACCTGTCTTTATTTATCTGTTTGTCTGTCTGTCTCTGTTTCTCTCTGTCTCTCCCTCTATGGTGTGTGTGTGTGTGTGTGTGTGTGTGTGTGTGTGTGTGGTGCGTGCGTGCGTGCGTGCGTGCGTGCGCGCGCGTGTGTGTGTGTGTGTGTGCGTGCGTGCGTGTGTGTGTGTGTGTGTGTGTGTGTGTGTGTGTGTGTGTGTGTGTGTGTGAGTGAGAGAGAGAGAGAGAGAGAGAGTGTGTGTGTGTGTGGTGTGGTGTGTGTGTGTGTGTGTGTGTGTGTGTGTCTGTCTGTCTGTCTGTGTCTGCCTGTCTCTCTTTCTCTTTCTGAAAGTGAGAGTGTGTGCTCATGCGCGCACGTGTATGCTCACACACGTATTTACAATTGTTGGCAATTGCAAACTATCGCAGAAATACACAAATACAATATCGGACTACAATGCCCGTTGCCCGTGCTATGTGTCGATTGCACGCACGCACGCATGTGCTCTTGATGTGTGTTACCGCATGCACACAGTCTTTCTTGAAGGTAAAAACAAAAGTACGATAAATCAGTCCTCAAAATCATTCATGCATCAGCGACACACACACACACACACACACACACACACAACACACACACACACACACAAGCAAACAAACATACACACACACATACACACACATGAGCATACGCGCGCGCGCACGCACACACACACACACACACACACACACACACACACTCACACACACACAACACAACACACACACACACACACACACACACACACACGCACGCAAACAAACATACACACACACATACACACACACACAACACACACACAACAAACACACACACACACACACACACACACACATCCTCTGCATGTCCACACACACACACACACACACACACACACACACATACACACACACACACACACTCCTCTGCATGTCACACACACACACACACACACACACACACACACAGTCACACACACACACACACACACACACACACACACCACACACACTCCTCTGCATGTCTCTTCCAGACATCGCAGGGGTTCAGCAACCCCTCTAAACGGAGACACTGCTGGAACACGGCCAGATCTAAACCCTTGTTCATCGTCCATGCTGCAGTAACCTTTCACCATCAGTCCCAGATCACACCTGGCGAATCCTTCCACTCAAGCGCTCGTGTTTTTCAACAGGGTGACCACAGAAGGTGGTACACCTCGTAGACCTGCTCTCAGTGGCTACATCACTTGGTCTGCGGAACAAGGTGCTTGCCGCAAACCGCTTGATGTGCTCGCTAGCTCCTCGCGAAGCATGCTAACTTACAAAGCGAAATAGCGATGACTGAGGCTCAGGTTTTGATTGGTCGTTGGAAACAAGGCTACAGACTTTGACTGGTCAGAGATGTGACAGCACTGTGCGCGCGCACCGAGCTACGTGAGCGACGAAGGGACTGTACCGCAGAGATGAACAGTACAACTTTAGAAAGCTAATACAGGTCCGATCCACGGTTTCAGATTACACCCCAAAATGGTATATATTCTCTATTACACTCAAAGCTGCGCCTGGCTTTTGTCAGACGATCAGCCGTAACCAAAACATCTCCGCGCACAGTTCAGCTCTTGACCATACTGTGTCTGACTCGGAGGTAGATCCAATGTCCGCTCCTTTTTCCCATTCTTACGGCACAATCCACATGACCCTTCATCTTCCTGTCGTCTGCTGGACTTTTTACTCCCAAACCCTCGTGCTCTACCAGTGGCGTAGTAACACAAGAAACCCAAAGCCATGCATCATTCTGCTGTCCTTGCTGACATACGGCAATGAACTAATTTACTGACCCCAAATTCCAGGACAAATTCGTCTTTTTCACATCCATTTTTTTTTCTACAGAGCCAGGGCGGCTGTCTTCATTCAAACTGCATTGTTACTGCCTGACCTCTGTTGTGACCCCGAACTCTGACCTGGGCAAGTGCTTGGGCTGCGGCACACGGCTTTTTAATGAGCAGAAGAGTGAGTGCCTGCGCAGTTTGACAGAGTTGCACACGTTCAACTTTTCAGGAGAGACACCAGCACTGCGAAGAGGATCCGCCAATCAGAGCAAAGGTGAAGGTCGCGTACTCCACAACGCTATAATCATCTCCTCTGAGCACGATTTTTTCTCTTATTATTGTTCTTCAAAGCCAAGATTAGGAATTTTTTTCTCTCCAGATTTTGTGGCAAACATAATACGTATGATTTAATACTCTTCACTCAAGTAACAAAGTCGGAAAGCCTCAAGGAGTACTGACCGTACAACATAACAATGATCGTTAAAGTGAGGAATGAGTTCTGCATCCGAGATCTAGTCTGTCTGCATATTGCACGCCTCCGAAATCGCCTGGTATGACTATAAAATGGCGATGCAAACAAAAGAGCGAGCACAAGAACAAATCTTAGTCTTGCTTAAGAGTGACAGACTCGCCATGTGTGACAAGAGCTTAAGATTGATAGCTCTTTACTGCGAGAAGCAAAGAAAAAGCAGAGTATGATTTAATCCACGATCCTGTTTTAGTTTACCCCAACGAGAAGGAGAACGGCTGCAGAAATGATGGCGTGAACATCATTAAAATAGTGGGACTGTCAATTGAACTAGCGCTTGAGAAAGGTTGGAATTTCAGAACGGCGGGCATCGAAACAGTCAAAACTTTCCAACACCCAGTGGTGGATTGTCCAGCCACAGCGTTCTGTAGCACACTGGCGCTCTGTCTGGACATTGCCATGCTTGCTGCGAGCGCTTGAAGCGTTCTGTAACGGCCATCGGAGATCGTTTGCAGATGGAAACAAAATGGCGACGACTGTTGCCAGATTCCTGTTTTTCATGCGTGTATTTTGGTATTTGTGTCAACCTGATTGTCTTAAGGTCTCCCTCCATCATGTCATCGTCCAATGGGAAAAAGAATGCTCGCTAACTGACAGCATGTGAGTTATCTCTTTTGACGAAGCTTGGCAATGGAAACGTTGTTCCCTCTGAGACGAGCAGAACACGCTTGTCAAGCTGTGCCTGAACATCCTGCGGCAGATGAGGGATATTCAATGGGGCGACCAGGCTGATCCGCAGATGACGGAGACTGGGGTGGTTTCCAGATACCAGGACCAACTGAGAAATAAACTGGCCTTTATGTCTGTCTATCTTCTGTTCCCCTCAAGTGGCAGTATTCCCACGCCGCTTGGTCTGCCCCACCCCCTCACACACACACACACACACACACACACACACACACACACACACACCCAGGGACACTCGGTCAGTCGCAGCCTCAGCGTCAGCAGTCCATGGGGAGCAGTCGATATCACGTCGTCGTGAGGAAATCCACCAGAGGAGAATAACGCACTGCTGCCCGAGAGTCTTCGAATGTGTTCAACGTGCCCGTTCTGATCCAACGTAGACAGGGTGCCATGCACCTGCTAAAGGGGCGGGGGGGGGGGGGGGGGGGTAAAGTGAAAAAGAAAGAGAAAACAAAAATCCTCTCCACGCACCAACCATCAGTGTTGGCGCTCACTGGCGGCAACGGGAATCCTCGGGTTCTGTGGACACTGTGAACATGCCCGCCTGGAGTCGACGACTTTCGTCATCTGGAAGAGAACGTGTCGCTGAGGAGACACGGATTGTCGCGGCTGTGGCACTCCATCCACTGCTGCCCGTGAAGGCTTCAATATACTTACGCTGTAACTTCCCCTTTGTTTTGTTCATCATGTCCTTTTCCTGTTCCCCGTCTTCTCTGCCTCCTGCTCTTCAAAATTCCTGTTATTTTTTTTACAGCGCCTGGTGATTTGTTTGTTTTCCAGTTTTTCCCATAATCTAGGCGACTTATTTTGATTTTGTTTTTCTTTTTGATTTACATCCTGTCAAAAACAAATCGTTTCTGTTTGTTCGATTTTAATTCTGCAGCTTATGATTTCAATATTTATTTTCATCAAATAAAATAGAAACTATTGCGCAATCAAACCAACATCCGTCGGACTGACGACTTGTCCCCGTTTCCGGATTGAAGGCCCCGGATATGTGACAAAAATGCAGCGGATTTTTGGTACCTGCTTCGTAGACTTTAAAATTTAATTGCCTGCTTTTTTTTCTTGCTTTTTTTTTAAATTCGTCTTCCGACAGGCTGTCTCTGCCTCTGCCCCCAACACTGCAGCCCCCCCCCTCCTCCTCCTCGCCTTCGCCCCCATCCACTCTGTCCCTTTCTCTCCCCCCCCCCATCTCTCTCTCTACCTCCCTCTCCCTCCCCCTCTCTCTCTCTCTCTCTCTCTCTCTCTCTCTCTCTCTCTCTCTCTTTTCTGTCCTCTCTCTCTCTCTCTCTCTCTCTCCGTCAGCCGCAGTCTCAGAATCGGCAGTCCATGGGAAGCAGTCAATACCAGGTGGTCGAGAGGCAACCCACTAAGGGAGAATACCCGCTGCTGCCCAGTCTCTTCGATTGAGTTCAACGGCGCCTGTTCTGATTCAATATGGGCAGGAAACCAAGCACCAGCTAACTCGGCCGGCGCAAATTCAGTTAAACCTTTTATCAGTATCTATAATCGTGCCCTTAAAGCAGCTCTTTTAACATCCTCGAGCCCTACGGAATCGGACTGTGTTCAAGCTGGCGTTAAAAAAAAAAAAGAAAGGAAAAAAAAATCATCTCCACGCATTAAATGATTAGTGTTAACAT
>CM031615.1:24098461-24113461 GCA_018398815.1 Conus ventricosus
ATGACGATAGTGACGATAACACAGCCTAACAACAACTGTGTTGATGGCGACAACAACACGCTAACGGACAAGCCGTATATAAGTATCAGGGTAATGAACTTTGTTGTTTCTTTTCTTTTTTTTTGCAGCCCTGGAAACCCCAGCTTTCCGTTAAATATCGATCCCCCGTCCCCCTCCACAACCATATTCACCCGCAACCCCCCACCTAGGCCCCATCCCCTCTCAGCATCCCAACACACCACAGCCACCACCCAGAACACCCCCCATCCCCACCCCCATCCCCGCAACTCTCCCGATCCCTCTCTCAGCAAGCAGTTTCCAACAACTTGAATTCACCGTGGCATGGGCGGGTAGAACACTGTCATTGAGGAACACAGCTTTCACATCGTTTCTTTGAGGGAACACGGAGCTGCAATATAGCGCCCACCCATGTGTGTGTGTGTGTGTGTGTGTGCGTGCGTGCGTGCGTACGTGCGTGCGTGTGTGTGTGTGTGTGTGTGTGTGTGTGTGTGTGTGTGTGTGTGTGTGTGTGTGTGTGTTGTGTGTGTGCGTGCGTGTAAATGTGTGTGTGTGTGTGTGTGTGTGTGTGTGTGTGTGTTAAATTTGTGTGTGTGAGTGCGTGTGTGTGTGTGTGTGTGTGTGTGCGTGTGTGTGTGTGTGTGTGTGTGTGTGTGTGTGTGTTTATGTGTGTATGTGTGAGTGTGTGCGCGCGTTAGAGAGAGAGAGAGAGAGAGAGTGTGTGTGTGTGTGTGTGTGTGTGTGTGTGTGTGTGTGTGTGTGTGTGTGTGTGTGTGTGTTTGTGTGTGTGTGAGCACGCGCGCGCGCGTGCATGCGTGTGCGTGTGTGTGTGTGAAATCTATGCGCATGTGTGTGTCAAGTGTGTGTGCGTGTGTATGTGCATGTGTGTGAAGTGTATGCGTGCGCGCGTGTTTGTGTGTGCGTGCGTATGCGTGCGCGCGCGTGTGTATGCATGTAAAGTGTGGTGTGTGTGTGTGTGTGTGTGTGAAGTGTGTGTGCGTGTTTGTGAGTGTATATATGTGTGTGTGCGTGTGTGTGCGTGTGCGCTCGTGCGCATGTAAAGTATGTGTGCGTACGTGCGCGCGCTTGCGTCTGTGCGTGTGGTGTGTGTGTGTGTGTGTGTGTGTGTGTGTGTGTGCGTGCGTGCGTGCGTGCGTGTGTGTAAAGTGTGTGCGTGCACACGTGCGCGCGCGCGCAGGCACGAACGCAAATTCTGATGTAGCGGACTTCCAACAGCGACCTCTCCCCTTCCTGGCATCCCGCCAGTCCATGGAGCAACGCCCCCAATCCCCCCAAAACGGCGTGTAACAATAGCGGCAGGAAATACAAGACGGGCTCTGATGTCCACGTAGGCCCAATGGTGGGGAATTCAACGTGCTGTTCAAGTCAGGGCCGGACGAAGCGAGGTGGTGGGGGACGGGGTGTGTCCGGGTTGCCGGGCTCCCTACCCATCCACCCCCTTCTCTCCCAGTCTCTGGTCGGCAAACATTGTATTTTCGCTCTGTGCAGGACCTCCAGAGCCCGTTTTGATACCCCCCCCCCACCCACCCCCGCCCCCCTCCTGGAACCTCTTCCTCCCCTCTCATGGAAACTCCAAGCCTTATCTTTCTGGACCTCCCCCTCCCCCCCCCCCCCCCCCCCCCTCCATTCTCCGCTCTCTCTTTTCTCTTTGCTATAAAAGATTTCTTCTCCCGAATTGTTTATGTGACATCAACAGAAAATTTAAATGATGCTGAATAGTCCGTTGGAAAGAGTGCACAACCCCCCCTCCCCCCACCTTTACAAAGTTTTGGGAGAGGGGACTCCCCCCCCCCCCCCTCACCTTTACAAAGTTTTGGGAGAGGAGACTCCCCCCCCCCCCCCCCCTCACCTTACAAAGTTTTGGGAGAGGAGACTCCCCCCCCCCCCCCCCCACCCTCACCTTTACAAAGTTTTGGGAGAGGAGAGTTCTCCCTCCCCTCCCACTCCTCCACCTCACTCCGCTTTTACACAATATAATACATAGAGAGTTAGGCCCCATACACCGTTTATTTTCAGGGCAGGGCTTTTCGTTCAAGGAATATCATATACAGATAGTTATATACCATGGATTTTCACGGCAGGACTTTTCTTTTCAAAATATGTCATACGCCGTTAATTTTCAGGCAGGACTCTTGTTCGAAGTATACGTTTTGTTGATAGTCATATACCGTTCATTGTCAGGACACGACTTTTGTTTGAAATGTATGTAGATAGATAACAGACCGTTTATTTTCAGGGCAGGATTTATGTTCTGAGCATGCAATATGTAGATAGTCATATACTGTTTATTTTCAGGCAAGGTTTTTGTTCTTCGGTCGATAGTTATTTACCGCTTATTTTCACGGCAGAACTTTTCAGTCCAGAGTTGCTTACCGTTTATTTTCTGTGCAGGAGTTTTGTCCCCTGTACGATGAGAGCCCCCCCCCCCCCCCCCCCCCCCCCCCCCCCCCCCCCCATGATATATTGCTGTTCACATTGCTGCACGTACCATCGACGATTGACCCTGCTGCTTGGGCAAAGGTGAACGCCCTCCTAGCGTTGAAAGCCGTCAAGCCTGATGAGCCAGGCACTTTAGCCGTCTGCTTCATAAGCAGTGATTAAAAGAAACACTCACGCGCGCGCGCGCGCGAGCGCACACACAGACACACACACACATGAATGCAGACGCGCCTGCGTGCGCGCGCGCGCGCACACACACACACACACACACACACACACACACACACACACACACTCAGCATCTCTCGGTTTCCATACCCAGAGACGAAGGAAAGAGAGAAAGAGAGAAGAAATGAAATAGAAAGCTAACTGGAGTAACTTTTTCCAAGGAGACAACACAGATTACTTGCTTCGCCGCCGATAGAAAGAACAACACAAATTATAAAACAAACGCAATGTTTATCGATCTGTAGACACAAAATCACTTTTCTCTTCGAACTGCGTGCAAAATTTGATCTTGGGTGAACGAATAAAACAACGTAATGAAACCGAAGTTGAAGGGGAGACAATACGGGCTAAATTACTAATAATGATCATAAAATGAATAAAATAATAATGCTAACAACATCGATGATGATGATGATGATGATGACGATGACGATGATGATGATGATAATGATGATGATGATGATCAATCATGTTGATGGTGGTGGTGGTGATAATTATATCTTCGAACAACACCGACCGTCCTATGAAACAAAAGCAACAAACACAGAAGAACTATCAATATCAAGGTTTAACAAAGTACCAGTCTATCAAAATATTAATATCCTTTAGGAAGATGAAATTATAGTGTAGTGAGAGCGTTTAGGATTTTCATTCCGCTCGATTTTTCATCCCCAGATTACTTTTTTTTTTAAAGGGAAATAATCGATAATGAACATAACGATGTTAACTTTATCGCCAGATTACAGACAAAAAAACTAGTATGTTATAAATGTTCGCGAGAGTAAACAGCGGAAGCATTTTCTAGCAAAAAACAAAAAAAAAAAAAAAAAAAAAAACAAACAAACAAACAAACAAACAAACAAACCCAAACCTGGACGATAGTACTGAAAAATAACGAGAAATATAAGAGGTAATAACCAAAGAGAGATACAGAAATGAGGAAATTCCTCGGACAGGATTTACAAAAGGCGGATTGCAGTTTTAACCTAAAAGAATCTAAAAGAGCCCCGGACATGCTCATTGGTGGAGGCGTGGTCGGCTGAATTACAAACAATGTGATCTGCCGTACCTATCATGGATGAACTAGTCAAACAACACCTGAACATCACAAGAAAACAAACAAACAAAATAATGAGTACTCACTGCCTGGATGAAATCGATCTATCCAGAAGAGATCAACAATTATTGCACTTCAGTCCATCCAAGAAATAGGGACAAGGTCGGACTTCAGTCCACCTCGAGTCGAAAAAGAACTAAGCAAGAATCAAGCCAATGTCCGTGTCATTGCAAAGTCGTTGCAAAGTGCACGTATTCCGCATGACGAAACCCTGAAAATTAATTAATTGCGAAATACACTTGCCTGTTTTTTGTCGGTGTTGTTAGTTTTTGTTTGTTTGTTTGTTGTCTTTTTTGTGCCTGTTCCAATCAGTTTTCTGTTGCACCCCACATTTTCAGTGGTGATGGAATAAAATAACACCCCACCCCACCCCACCCCTAATGAAAGCAAAAATACTGTACTGCACGCTTATTTCGACACAAAATGTTTCCTGGGAGCCCCGTTTGACACACTTCCGCAGGAGAGACGTTTCAAAGCCATTTCCCGCGTTAAACCATTTCATGACGTGCTGTCGTCTGCCAATTATACATTTCATGCAATTCGCAACGGAAGTGCGAGAAGACACGTGATTATGTTGCATCACAGTCAAGTGCAGACGAGAACTCGGGTCAGGCCCACTTCACATTTTGAAATAAGGGGGAAGGACAGCGGGGTGGGACGGGAAGGGATAGGGGTAGGTGGGTTTTGGAGTGAGTGGAGGGAGTGGATAATGAATGCAGTAGAAAACAATCAAATTGACTTCATCAAATTGACGTTCAATTCAAATGCAATGTTGTTATCTGCAGGAATACCTTTTATACGATAAAATCATAAAATGTATTAGTCCATCATTTTATTGAAAGCAAAAGATTTGTAAACAACAAAACTTTGGAATCGGACGAACGACGGGAAAGACTTGATAGTCTGGTATCAGTGATTCCTTTCCGGTTCGTTTTTAAGGTCTCGAATGACTACCTTGGGTTGTTTGTTTTTTCACGTGTTGTGTTTTGTTGCAATTTTTCTTCTTTTTCTTTTCTTTTCAACACTGGTATGGGTAGGTATTAGGATTTAGGAGATACAAAACGGGAAAAGAAAGCAACTGAGTGAAAATTCCGGTGCGGTTAGTATGAGCGAGAGACAGGCGGTTTTAAGATTTAAAAAAAAAAAAAAAAAAAAAAAAAGACCGTTCGTAATGCCGTCATTTGTGACACTCTGGTTTACGCTTGAAAAAGGTTTCTGCTTGAAAAAGGTTTTAGAAGTAAACAGAAAATTTGCTCAATGTTCATTGAGTAATAGGCCTAGTTCTTTTCACTATTCAACACAAGAACTTTGGTTCGGATCGATTTACCTCACCGCCACTTACCCTGTGAGTCATACTGAAGGCCGACAGAAACAGGCGCTAAAAAACCAAGTAGGCGGTTTGTTCGCAGAGACAATTCATGTTATGGCCACACCCCACAATTAGGATTTTGCACTAAAGCACCACATAATCCATGTTTGCGTTTTGAGGCTTGTATTTTGATGGCCATAAGAAAGAAAATGACGAGAATCAACTTTCAGACACAATAAAATAAAAATTAAAAAGTCTCAAAACATTCCAGTTGCGCAGTCTATAAATACTCGACTCCTTAAGCAAGGCCTTAGCGCATTAATTTTCGGTGTGCAGCCTGTGCACCAGTCAAACAGTCGGCTGGTCGTGAGCATCTTGGACGTGTGGGCATTTTGCTGTGGGCGTTTCTTCGTGCGAAACAGCGTTGAAATACTCACTGAATCTCTGGAATGGGTAACATTTCAAATAGAATGTGTTGTGCGACATATTGTGCCGTATTGTATACAATAGTGTTTTTTTCTTTCAAGTAATGCTATAGAGCTTTAGGCGGGTGTCAACGCTGACCAAAACAAAGTTTCAATGAGATTGAATTGGAAATGGAAAAAAAGGTTGGTGGTGGCGGAAGGAAGACCTATGTTGGGAACGTGTCAACCCCTCCTAAAGGACCCTACCCCTCTCTCGTTCATTGTGTAATCTTAGTTTTCTCTGTCACTGGAACGTCAAACAGAACACACTTCCAGCAAAATAATGACGATGATCATGATAAAGAATTAAATAAATGAATAAATAAGTTAATGAATAAGGGAATATCTATGTATGTATACTCTACAGCGTGAATTCTGGACAATGTGTGACGAGTACAGTCTCATTAACGAGTCGTCAGATTATAACTTGTTCTCTTTATTTACTCTCGTCCACTGTTGCTCTGCCTTTGCCGACCGCTCTTTATCTTTGAACTGAAAACTCTCTTTTTTTTGTTTGTTTGTTTTGTTTTTGACGATTTATGACATCCAGGACTTTTTTTTTTCAACCCGGCAACTACGTTGTGAAAATTGGGCACACTATCCAGTGTGGGCATTAGCTGTCCGTTCCGCAATGTCTGCTTGCCATTGTGGCTTTTTTCCTTTGTACACATTTTGTGGCGTTTACTGTCAGTGAAAATCAATGGGAATGCTTGCAGCTCTCAGCCTAGCCTAGTCTTATCAACCCTGTCAATAGTTTAGTGACCATGTCATCGATCGCTTCCGTCGTTTGTTTCTTTTTAGGGATATGACCTTATCTGAATGATCTGACCTGTCCTTATCTGAATGATCTGACCTGTTCAGGTACGGCTTTTTTTTTTCCCCCCCCTTTAGATTCTGACTGCCTTGAAAGGGCCCTGTGTGGTCGGCATTAATAATAATGTATTCATGAAGAAGATGACGACGACGACGACGACGACGACGATGATGAGGATGAGGATGATGATGATGATGATGATGATGAAGAAGAAGAAGAAGAAGAAGAAGAAGAAGAAGAAGAAGAAGAAGAAAAGAAGCAGATGAAGACGAAGAAGAAGAAGAAGAAGAAGAAGAGGAGGAGGAGGAGGAGGATGATGATGATGATGATGATGATGATGATGATGATGGTGATTTTGAAGGCGCTTAATAATATTAAGAAGAAGAAGAAAAAAAAAAGATGACGACGATGCTGCTGCTGCTGCTGATGATAATGAGGAGGAGGATGACGACGATGATGATAAAGAAGACGAAGAAGAAGAAGAAGAAGATGATGATGATGATGACGATGATGATGATGATGATGATGAAGGCGCTTAAGAAGGAGGAGGAGGAGGTGGAGGAGGAGGGAAGAACCCACATTAAAAAAGATGGCGTGTTACAGATTGTAAACAAATCGTACAGCCTTTTCCAGACCAGATACAAAAGAATGGTCCATAGAGGCAGGAAAGTAGTGCACGACAGCAAAGGAGTGTGAACGACAACAACGTGACATAAAAAGTCACAGAACAGTAAGAGAAATGGGAGAAAATTGCCAGCACACGATTTCCAACACACGCAGGAACATTGTTTTCTATAAGTCTCTCAGCATCCTCACAAGAGAAGTCCCCGGTATCTTGTTACAAAGACTGGCAAGTCCCAGAGACTTGCTAGTCTCCTGTCAAATGATGTGCTGGTCTCGGGTAGTAAGATGTCAGGTCGGCATCCTCAGAGATTACGTGGGCAAGAGCACCAGTCTAACTATCCCTCAGCACAGGTAACAGGTAACTGTTCCAGCAGAAATCACAGTCAACTCAATTCCAAGGTGACAGTTTGGACATGGTAAGTTGGGATGCTCAGGGCCAGTGTCCAAATCGTGTGTGTGTGTGTGTGTGTGTGTGTGTGTGTGTTCCCCTCCCTTCTAAAAAAAAATTAAGAATTAAAAAACAGAACAATCTTCTGTAAAATGAAGAACCTGCTTTTTTTTTTAAAGAGAAGGAAAGACAACAAGAAAGAGAAAGACGCAACAATCGGATCATGGAAAACCTTTCGCTGCGCTTGTGGTGAATCTGCTTATTTAAATATAAAGACAACAGGAAATAAAGAATAAAAGTTTGTCCACGTTTATTAAGACACCTTTTAAAAACGCTTCATTTTATTCCCTTCTTATACAAGAAACACAATCAATTATGACTTTAAATAGATGACTACCCTCCGAGCGATCTCCCGTACAGCCCCCAACACCTCCATAGACAAAGTGTTCGCATGCACGCACATACACGTACCTGCCACACGCACCAGCACGTGCATCTACGCGCCTACATGCACACGCATAGGCACGCATCCTCGAGCCTATACGCACACGTGGACAGACACATCCTCACAAATCTGTTGTAGCAACACAGACCATGTTACCTATGTGCCAAAAACTTGATCGGAACGTCAGGTTACCGTCAAGCATAGACTGTGGACTCAATTCGCGAGCGCTCCCCGCCCCCCAAATCTGCCTTTACTTATCCATTCAGGATTGCTCCCAGCTGGTTCGTTCGGCAGTTGAGGACAGTACTCTTGGTCTCACCCGCACCTTCGGGTGTATCTTTTTCTTCACTTACTTATTCACCTTTGTTGTAATTCCTGTGTATCATTGTCTCACGGATTAGCAGATGTGACTGTGTGTGTAATGGACAGAATCTACAAACTCTTTAAGCTGGCTGCCCACAACAACGACGACAACCCAGAGACTACTCTGTACGCAGTGGCGTCGTCCTTGATGAAACAAACACTGAAACCATGGAAGAACCTCAGTGTGTTTGTTGTATGTCTACAAATCGAAACCCGATGTACAAAAAAGAATGTTGGAAGTGGGATGACGAAGGTCAGAACTGAAGCACGAGAGTAATGGTTGACATTCCTGGCTAACGAATGAATGGAAAACAACACATGACGTCACACAACCATTCATGTGGTGGTCTCTCACAAAAGACGAGAGAAAAAAAGAAAAAAAAAGAGAAAGAAAAAAGAAAGAAAGAAAGAAAGAACGAATTAAGAACGAAAGACACTGAAAACAAAAAAGAAACACACACAATCCAGTCTCCGCTCAAGAGGAGGAAGTTTATTCTGGAAAATTACCCCTTACCCCTCCATGACATATACCAGTACATCCACACGTCCGGCACTCTATACACATTAACACATTGGAGGTGGGGGTGAGGGGTAGGGGAGGGGGGCGCTTGGGGCGAGAAGGGATAAGAATGATCTTAAGATGATAATAAGAAGGACGCTGCACAAAATGCACTGAATAAGTGGCAACGAAGAAAATCTTGTGATGAGTTACATCTCATAACGTCCATTTTGTGTGTGCGTGCGTGCATGTGTGTGTGTGTGTGTGTGTGTGTGTGTGTGTGAGAGAGAGAGAGAGAGAGAGAGAGTGCGCGCGCGCGCGCGTGTGTGTGTGTGTGTGTGTGCGCGCGCGTGTGTGCACCTGTGTATGTGTGCGAGTGTGACGCGCTCAAGCGCAACTGAGAGAATGGCGGCGGTAGTGGGCGTGCTTTTGTTCGAGGGCTTGTTCCCTCTCCCTCCCTCCCTCACCACCATCTTTTTTCATTGTCTCATACATCCACTCAACCTTTCCCAACCCCGCAATTCTTGACATATGTAGTGGGATTCTCCGTTCAAAATTAATCTGATCCGTCGCATGTGCGACTGGTACGTTAGCAGCAAAGCATCCGCAATCTATTAAAACCCAGAACCACTTGATAAAAATAAAACATGGATTCAATTTCCTTCTGAAAATAAAAAAAAATGGTACAAATGTACAGAACGAAAAAGTTGTGGGGTGATAACAAGTGCAAGTAAATAGTTCTTCAGTCATGATGAAAACGACTTGATACAAATTAAGAAAAAAGAAAGCACGGCGAGGCAGAGAAGAAGGCGTTTATATATAAATGTTATAAAAGAAATACAAAAGAGAAAGATTTTCAATGTGGCAAAACAGGAGGTTGCAGGGGGAAAATTCATATGTGTATAAACTTTCCACCGACTGCCTATTGGACCTACTGCATTCAGTCATGTGGACGAAACCATTTCTTGTGCCCAGCCTGTGCTGTCTTTCGCCTACCGTGTGACACTCTTCAGTAACTTCGGCTTTGGGATGACGGTCCGCCCATGTTACGTATCTAACACAGACATGATTCTGGGCTAACTGGGTATTATTATCGCCACCATGAGAGGAAATTGCTTCCTAAAGTTTCCCTTGGCTGCCAGCGCAAGGTAGAACACGAACACTGAAAAGAAAATACTATAGTGGGGAAAAAAAGGAGTGGCCGAGACACGAACAGGAAAAGGAAATCTTCCAAGTTATATTTTAGGATCTACATAGGACGCAAAGGAAGTAAACTCTAGTCCCCAACATGAGTGGTCGGTTCCTCTGCTTAGTCACTTAAGCATCGTTTCAGCACATCAGAACTGACAGGAGTTAAGAAATATGCGAAACCACCTTTCCTCAGATCTCTGAAGATTTGTATAGTGACCAACTGAAACAATGTCACTGCCCTCAGATTTGTCTGTTCAAATGTTGCTGAATGCAGGTTGCGTCCACCCTACTTCGTATTTGTTTTTTCTCAATTTTAAATCCGTAGAAATTCATGATAAATTTTTGTGAAAATCTACAACCATCCTTCCTCTCTCCCCTTCCCTCTATCCCTCTTCCCGCCGTATAAGCCAAACAAACACGCAACAAATCAAACATAATCTCGACAAAGTGAATGCCAGCAGATAAAAAAAAAAGCTCAGTAAGTTAAATGCAGCTATACTTGATTCACCAGAACATTTCTCCATCAATAATGTACATTTCCTTTTCTCACTCTGTAAGCGTAAGCCATGACAACAACAGCAACTATTATGTTTACAACTGTACAAAGAAAACTAACCTCAGACATATGGATATCACCTTGACTCCATTGCTCTCTGTCCCCGACCAAGACAAAAAACAGAAGACTGAACCGGATGAAGTGAGACGAGCTTTCTAACGAAGAATTTATACATACAACGAAAATAAAACAAAAGAAAATCTACTTACATTCCACTAAATTTCTGCCTATGATATGAGGTGTAGCCACATAAATCAGCATACTATCTAAGCAATGAACAGTTAGCGAGAGACAGTTTTGCTTGCTCATCTGTCTGTCCTTCACTCAAACCAAACGCCATGACAACCAATCACAGAATGAGGGTCGATATCCCAACACATTTTAAACAAACGACTGAATGATGTATACCTTTTCGTCTGCCACTTATTAACCTTCCTCTCTCCTTCCCGCTTGTGACTTTGCTAGCAACACCTGTTGTTCTGTTTGTTACCACTACTGAAGGTCTACCTAGTTGTTCTTCACCCGATACATGTTACAGTCTTCTGTGCACTAGTTCGCTTTGCATCACCAGACATGGTCATGACTGAAGACAATCCCACATAACTATGCAGAGCATAACAACATTTTGATGTAGCCTTGGTGTTCTGGCCTATGTCAATTGGTCTGACACAGCCTTAAGCCAAGGCATACCGATTCAGTGTGATGCATGTCTGACAGCGCTGCACAAATTCCCTGACATACACTGCAGGTGTCGGTATCTTTCCGGCCCGGCCGGCGTCAGGATGTATAGCATTAAGGGAAGTGCAGAGTACAGCCCAGTCATGTAGTCTGAGACCACAATGGAGCTCCACAGCATCATCTCTACTGACCATCACTGAAGAAAAAAAAAAATCATAGCCTGCAATTCTGTGGCCTTCACGTCCTGCTCGTGGCCTGACCTCAGTCCTGAGTCCCTGTCCACCTCCATTCTCACAGCCAGTGTGTTGAAACGTTGCCATTCCACCTCCATTCTAACAGCCAGTGTGTTGAAACGTTGCCATTCCACCTCCATTCTAACAGCCAGTGTGTTGAGACGTTGCCATTCCACCTCCATTCTAACAGCCAGTGTGTTGAGACGTTGCCATTCCACCTCCATTCTAACAGCCAGTGTGTTGAGACGTTGCCATTCCACCTCCATTCTAACAGCCAGTGTGTTGAGACGTTGCCATTCCACCTCCATTCTAACAGCCAGTGTGTTGAGACGTTGCCATTCCACCTCCATTCTAACAGCCAATGTGTTGAGACGTTGCCATTCCACCTCCATTCTAACAGCCAGTGTGTTGAGACGTTGCCATTCCACCTCCATTCTCACAGCCAATGTGTTGAGACGTTGCCATTCCACCTCCATTCTCACAGCCAATGTGTTGAGACGTTGCCATTCCACCTCCATTCTCACAGCCAGTGTGTTGAAACGTTGCCATTCCACCTCCATTCTAACAGCCAATGTGTTGAAACGCTGCCATTCCACCTCCATTCTAACAGCCAGTGTGTTGAGACGTTGCCATTCCACCTCCATTCTAACAGCCAATGTGTTGAGACGTTGCCATTCCACCTCCATTCTCACAGCCAGTGTGTGAGACGTTGCCATTCCACCTCCATTCTAACAGCCAATGTGTTGAGACGTTGCCATTCCACCTCCATTCTCACAGCCAGTGTGTTGAGACGTTGCCATTCCACCTCCATTCTAACAGCCAATGTGTTGAGACGTTGCCATTCCACCTCCATTCTCACAGCCAGTGTGTTGAGACGTTGCCATTCCACCTCCATTCTAACAGCCAATGTGTTGAGACGTTGCCATTCCACCTCCATTCTAACAGCCAGTGTGTTGAGACGTTGCCATTCCACCTCCATTCTAACAGCCAGTGTGTTGAGACGTTGCCATTCCACCTCCATTCTCACAGCCAATGTGTTGAGACGTTGCCATTCCCCCTCCATTCTAACAGCCAATGTGTTGAGACGTTGCCATTCCACCTCCATTCTAACAGCCAATGTGTTGAGACGTTGCCATTCCACCTCCATTCTCACAGCCAGTGTGTTGAGACGTTGCCATTCCACCTCCATTCTAACAGCCAATGTGTTGAGACGTTGCCATTCCACCTCCATTCTAACAGCCAGTGTGTTGAGACGTTGCCATTCCACCTCCATTCTAACAGCCAGTGTTTGAGACGTTGCCATTCCACCTCCATTCTCACAGCCAATGTGTTGAGACGTTGCCATTCCACCTCCATTCTAACAGCCAGTGTGTTGAGACGTTGCCATTCCACCTCCATTCTAACAGCCAGTGTGTTGAGACGTTGCCATTCCACCTCCATTCTAACAGCCATGTGTTGAACGCTGCCATTCCACCTCCATTCTAACAGCCAGTGTGTTGAGACGTTGCCATTCCATCTCCATTCTCACAGCCAATGTGTTGAGACGTTGCCATTCCACCTCCATTCTCACAGCCAATGTGTTGAGACGTTGCCATTCCACCTCCATTCTCACAGCCAATGTGTTGAGACGTTGCCATTCCATCTCCATTCTCACAGCCAATGTGTTGAAACGTTACCACTATCAGCTAGTTCCAGGAGATTCCCACTAGCTAAATGCAGGAACACCCTCTGGTGAGGGACGCTCATTCAGACCAGTTCCCCGTTAAACAGTTGTTGTGTCAGTAGGGTGGGTAGGTGGTGGTGTCGTGCATGGTTTGGTTGGAAACAGGCGGCATGACAACATCACTGAGGTGACCCAGCAGCGGTGCAGTGTCTGCTCATGTGGATGACCTCACGATTCACCAGGTACTGATTTCTCCCTGTGGACTGCCCGTCTTGTGCCTGTGACGAGATAAGTGCGTGTGTGGCTGTCTGTTCCGAAGCCGGAATGAGTCATGTGGCAGTAATTTCCCCATGATGAAAAAATAAACAAGGGAAAACAAACAACAAACAAAGAATCTCACGTGATGCTTGGCTGCAAAAAGAAAAAAAAAATCTATCCTTATACACCTCGAAGACAAGTGTACTCCTGCCAGAAACCGTTTCACCTCCTAAACATCAGAGCAGACTGCAACTGATTCAACAGGCAAGAAAATAGCACCAACAATACAAACTTGCACAGTGTCGTGAGACCCTAAACCCCAACCACCTCCGCTTCCTGTCAGGTCTCTTGCAGCCCAGCCAACCACAAAGGATGTACCAGGGCTGTCACCACACAGGGAATGTCCCATCACCAAAACAAACAAAAAAAAACACAACAAAAAAGCACAATGACACATGACATCACCAGACTGGCAGTTGTGACAGCGTAGACCTCCACCAAGGTTTCATGGATCCTGGATCTGCACTTTCATTCAGATCCTCATCACCATTTCACAGGTTCGCATTACACCTTTCCACCAAGTTTCCTTAAACTCAGTTCATTTTTTTCTACCCCCCCCCTCCCCCCAAAGAAAAACCTTCCCGAATTCATCTGTATCCATACTAAAAACTGGATGGATCTTCCTACAGAGACGTTTCGTCTTTCTATCAAATTTGACTGAAATCTGTTTAGTAGTTTCTGTGTAATCCTGCTGACAGACAGACCAACCAACATATGTGGGTGAACGCACAGCCTCCTTGGTGGAGGTCACAATCAACACCAATTCATGACATAACAGCTGACCTATTGACAGATAAAAACCTATCGACACTGACAGCAACAGGCCGTCGCCTTCGCTTGTCGTCGTCCTCAATTCTAAAACAGTAAACAGTCAATATAAAACATCTGAAAACCACAAAAAGACACAAAAACCAGCATTGTTGGCAAACTGAGCCAGCAGAATGGTCAGCCAGTGTTCATTGTGGGCAGTGTGCACAATTTCACTACCTGTAGATGCCAGATTACAGCGGAAAAGCTGGCAATTTATCAACCATTGACAAAAGAAGGGAAAAAGAGTAAAGTTTCTGAACAAACACTGGACAATGAGGCCACAAAGGCAACCAAACAGTTGGCGACAGTAATGGAAAACAACAACAAAAAAGATCAGACAGAGAGAGTAACGGAAAAGGTGAAATTACTTGCACATATTTCCACAAGTTTCCTTTGCTGAATGTCTCTGTTCCCATCTGATGTGCAAACGTACTACCACATTTAAACTCATCATGAATAGCAGCAAACTGAACCTCTCCCGATTACATGCAGTTCATGACAACTTAAGGAGGAGAGCTAATGATACCATGTCCTAGCCAGAAAAAAAATGTCTGTACAACATTGTGTGTGTGTGTGTGTGTGTGTGTGTGTGTGTGTGTGTGTGTGAGAGAGAGAGAGAGAGAGAGAGAGAGAGAGAGAGAGAGAGAGAGACAGAATGAGTGTATCTGAGTGAATGTATGTCAACCTCATTTAATGACTCGACTTCTAATACAAAAGAAAAAAAAAGAACAACAAAAAAACAAAAAAAAAACCTGTCAATGTTTTAACTGCTGGGTACACTGTTCATTGTGATGATGTTTTAAGTCTTTACCTGAGAAATAC
>CM031615.1:24118461-24193265 GCA_018398815.1 Conus ventricosus
ACAGAGATATCAGAGGATATTTACATCCAAGATATCTTGAATGATTCCTCATCAGCTTCAGCACCATCTCCCTTCATCCCTCACCCCCCTACGCCCCTCCTCTGCCAACCTCTTCCTCACTCACTCCTCCCGCTTGCTGGTCTTTCACATTCCCCTTTCTTTTGTCTCAACCCCACCCCACTCCATCCCCTGGTGAGAAACACAAATCTCCCTCCTGCTTGTTCTGGAGATTCTATACATAGTCTTCGATGGTCCATGACTTGATATGTGATCCAGCATGTCCGTATCAGGACACATGCCCCTGTGCATGAAGTGGACTCCACAGCTGTTCTCTCCAAACTACAACTATACTACACTACCATACTGCACAGCACCACCATACAACTCCCGCACTACACACACCCTTAGTGTCCACCACAACACCCACCTATCCTGTAATCACAGGACAAAGATGACAACCACACACCAACCAACACATCCAGCCACACTTGAAAACAGAACTTCGAACACGCATACAGTTCCACATATCCATACGTACCAACTACAAACCCTCTTACCATTCCAAAGCAAAAGATCAACCACCATTCTGAACCAAAGCAGAACTTAACTACCACAAGTCAATGATATGGATCATGCTAACTATGGTTATCCAGAAATAAACCACCTTTCACAAAGCGTATTATGACAGATACTGAGCACTCCGACAATCAGTCCTCGTTCTCTTTCTAAGTCATTGAACGTGATCAACCGTCGTATGTCATATGATGCCAATAGCCCTGAGACTGCTGTTGTGGTTGGCTGAGAAAGACACAATCATTATGGAGGGGAACAGGTACAGCAGATTGGGGAGTATGGGACAGAGTCGTTGCTAGATCACCCTCCTTCCCAAAAGCTGGGGAAAAGCACTATCGAAAGTGATAACAAGATTCATGGCCACACTGGAACACACCTAGCTGCCAACCTTGTGCAGTGTGAGCTCAGAGGCCAGGAGATGAAGAGGGGCAGTGTAGCACTGAACTGAAAGCACTCTGACTTCCTAAAGAAAATTCCTCCGCTAAAAATGAAAGGTAAGGATTACAGAGAACATGTATGACCTTCCATGACAAAGTGCTGCTGACATTCACATAACATCGTTTGAGCTTCATTCTGCTACATTTCATTCTCCATTTAAAAAACAACAACAAAAATTTGTTCATAAAACATTGAAATTGAAGGCTTTTTCCACTAAGCTCAGGACGTTGGATACAATTTTCGAAATGTGGAAATTCTCGAAAAATCCCAGAGAGCCAGCAGGTCTGTACCATCCAATGGGCCCAATCCATCCAGCACACCTGTCCCTCTTGAAGGACCCGGAAAGGTAAAGCAAGAAGGAAAGGAGACAGGCCCCACCTTCAGACTGTTTAACTTACGGGAATATTTGTAAGGGATTGAACACCATCACAAAATCCTGTTTGAAAGGATTTTGATGTGCAGTTCCCTGTAAGTGGCACAGAAATGGAACTCAGCTTCTACATTATGTGCCATAACGTATTCGCTTCTGCCATCTTGATCTCAACACCCCGTGTTACAATCTATTCACTTTTGCCATCTTGATCTCAACACCCCGTGTTACAATCTATTCACTTCTGCCATCTTGATCTCAACACCCCGTGTTACAATCTATTCACTTCTGCCATCTTGATCTCAACACCCCGTGTTACAATCTATTCACTTCTGCCATCTTGATCTCAACACCCCGTGTTACAATCTATTCACTTCTGCCATCTTGATCTCAACACCCCGTGTTACAATCTATTCACTTCTGCCATCTTGATCTCAACACCCCGTGTTACAATCTATTCACTTCTGCCATCTCAACCTCCACACTGTGTGCCATGTGTTCACTTCTGCATTCTCAACCTCCACACTGTGTGCCATGTGTTCACTTCTGCCATCTCAACCTCCACACTGTGTGCCATGTGTTCACTTCTGCCCCCGTCTCTGCATTCTCAACCTCCACACTGTGTGCATGGTCCTATCTGCATTCTCACTCCACACTGTGTGCATATGTTCACTTTGCTTCTCAACCTCCACACTGTGTGCCATGTGTTCACTTCTGCATTCTCAACCTCCACACTGTGTGCCATTGTTCACTTCTGCATTCTCAACCTCCACACTGTGTGCCATGTGTTCACTTCTGCATTCTCAACCTCCACACTGTGTGCCATGTGTTCACTTCTGCATTCTCAACCTCCACACTGTGTGCCATGTGTTCACTTCTGCATTCTCAACCTCCACACTATGTGCCATGTGTTCACTTCTGCATTCTCAACCTCCACACTGTGTGCCATGTGTTCACTTCTGCATCTCAACCTCCACACTATGTGCCATGTGTTCACTTCTGTCATCTCAACCTCCACACTGTGTGCCATGTGTTCACTTCTGTCATCTCAACCTCCACACTGTGTGCCATGTGTTCACTTCTGTCATCTCAACCTCCACACTGTGTGCCAGTGTTCACTTCTGTCATCTCAACCTCCACACTGTGTGCCATGTGTTCACTTCTGTCATCTCAACCTCCACACTGTGTGCCATGTGTTCACTTCTGTCATCTCAACCTCCACACTGTGTGCCATGTGTTCACTTCTGTCATCTCAACCTCCACACTGTGTGCCATGTGTTCACTTCTGTCATCTCAACCTCCACACTGTGTGCCATGTGTTCACTTCTGTCATCTCAACCTCCACACTGTGTGCCATGTGTTCACTTCTGTCATCTCAACCTCCACACTGTGTGCCATGTGTTCACTTCTGCCATCTCAACCTTTGCACTTGTGCACTGTAAAGTTTTTACTTCCTCCATCTCAAACTGTACATTATGAACAATAGCTGTCACTTCTGCCGCCACTCCCTCTACTCTCCAAAACTATTTTACGCATCAGAGCCAAATAAACCAATTAGTCTTTTTTTTCACTTTGATTAAACGACGACACCCAGCTCCCTCGGGTGACATGGACAGCCAGAAAAACTATCCTGGCAGAACGACAGAGGGGACCTCTCTAACACTGCGCCAACTCCACCAGGTGACAGCCTGCTAATGTCATTGCATCGAGCACCCTGGCATCAAACTCGCAAACTGTGACTTAGAAGTCAGTGCGCTACCAAAAGAGCCAAGTTGTCAATCTCAAGGGACTGTAGCTTAAGCAGCTATGCTCTTTAAAACAGACTGCTGACTACATTCAAGAACCTATTACAAACTCTTTATTCCAGTCTTCATGAAAAAAACTGATAGACCAAACTAGTAACAAACCCAGAATCAGCTGTGATGTTGGTTCTTCACTGAACGATGCACAATACAACCAGGTCAAAAGCATAGCACGCACAGGTCTGTGCACGACATGCTCATGAAGTACACATACATGCAAACATCGATATCCATACCCACACAACACACAGTATGCATAGGCACTCTCTCTCTCCCAAACACACACAGACACTCACAAACGCAGAGCAAGAACACCTAGACTTGATCACACTAACTGTACAACCGGCTGCCATCGACACAGACGTTGTTTCTTCAACAACAACAAAAGGCTAATTTAATAAAATTACAAAAGACATTCTTGCGATCACACAAACAATAAATCATCCGTGATCAATGGAATCTTTCTAAACAAGACTTTGTCGGTTGTAGGATTTTTCCATTTTAGAAAACATACCAATGGCTAATACTGGCAGCTCTACAGCTACATCAATGTGAATAATACGCCAGACTTTAGCTCCCAGGAGAGAACAACAGGCTTGTTCCTGCAAACCTTGAAAGGGAAATAACAAACCGCTATTTGTGAACTTAAACCCTCTTACATTTTATTCTACAGCACCTCATCGACTGGAAATCCCATCTCTCTCTGTGTGTGCCAATTTGTGTACATCTGGTGCAAGGGGTATCATGACACTTGTGTAGATTGCCTAACGGCATTGCTGTTAGATTCTTCTGATCTGCTCAATCTTCTTTCCTTTCTTTTTAACATGATTTTCTACTATTTTCTCCCTTATAATGATCAGCATTTTTCTTTCTCTTTTACGTGTCAATGTTGATTATGTAATTCGCCAATGTGTTTCTTGTTGTTATATTTTCCATCACTGAGCACATCATAAGCTATTGCTTGTTGTTGCTTCAGTTCAATAGCTTGTTATGTACACATCTGTTCACTAAAGAAATGCTTAAAAAAAAAAAAATCACAGACATTTGTTTATACTGCACTCTGCCTGCCGCGCGCAGCCTACTGTCTGTTACTTACGCCCGTTAGTCGCTTTCCATTAAGCTCTAGCTTGCACACGTCCACTATGAATACAGCGTCAAGGTAAAAACAATGAAAGAATTGTGCTAATTTTGGTACTAAACAGCTATGGGGCTGCGTGTGCTTACACCATACAAAATTCTCAACTCTTACGAAGAGTTTCTTGATAAAATATGTGAATGCTGATGGCTGATGCTACATGAATGATGCTCAAGTGTGTGCGTGTGTGTGCGGGGGGGGGGGGGAGGCTTATTTAACGGACAGAGGTCATTTTGACTGGCACAGAGAAAATGTGCGACAATGTCACTGAACCAAAGACTGGGCATTGGTGTATGCTTCTCTGTACTATCACTCCCTGTAAGATTAGGGCAACACCAATAGGACTATGCCTGACCTAAAAAAAAAACAACAACAAAAAACATGAGCAGTGTTCACTTTGATTGCATGTGCAGTTCGAGCAATTTGTGTACTCCTTAAAACCAGTTAGTCCCTCTCCCTGTCACTGGCATTTTCAAACACTGTCTATTCTATGCACATCATTCCAAACTAACGCTGCTTCTGGTATCATTAGTTGGAAAGTTATGTCCCTGTGACTGTTTCACCATATAGCAAATGCTATAAGAAGTTAAGTCCCTTTCTTTGTTATCCACTGTCAATGTCTCCCTGCCTGACTAACTAAGCTCATTCCAGACAACTCACCATGCTCATTCCGGACAACTTACATGACAACTCCTAATAAGATGGTCACTGCACCTGCTAACTTACAAGATGCCTCAAAATCCTTCAACAAATTTTTGTCAGCAAGAATCGCACTTTATGTCCATCGCCCTTGTACAACTTCCTTCAAGTGTGCCATACCCGAGCCTGGAATGTTTGGATTGTTAGTTTTACTAGCATTGGTTTTTCTGTGTTTTCTTCAAAGCAGAACAGAGCACTGGTTGAGACAGTTTTGGCGACCAAGTCAGCAATGGGTTAGGGTTACTTTACATTTATGTCTCCAGCAGAAATCAGAATCATTTTAAGTCTTCATCTGTCTTTTAAACGGAACAGAGAAAGGAATGACATCTGTATTTTTCAAACAGACTCTCATCGCATTTCACCATACATCAACAAAAAAGTGTTTGCAATCATTATGCCTATACATTAAAACCACAGATTATAAATTGTGCAAGAAATTCACACACAATATACACATGAAAAAAACACACACACACATCAAAGATTAAATGAATTACATTAACTGTGACTACAAACGGCAAGAGACCAGGAACAGCCCACTCAAACGACTTTTTTTCTTCTAATGATCGTCCACGCCAATGAATATTGTCCTGCTTCTTAGCAGCAACAAAAACAAGCAAACAGAACATAAAACTTTACCACCACTGGATATCTGGAATTGTTATCACAAGACAAACCTAGCACAAGAATCTACTCGGCACAAACAGGGTTTTGTAGGCACTGCATTGCACATTTTCCGTCTCTCGTTCACCACTGGGGTTCAACAGTTCTCTGCCTTAACTCACGCCCAAAGCAGAAAAAGTTCACCAGCTTGACACCAATGAAGTAACATCACAGGCCAGAATTGGTGTCGTTGGAACTCTGTGGAGATTACATGTTGTGTACAGAGATACAGGTATATATTGAGCATTAGCTGGGATCAAACAGGACACTCATTTACACGTATGACCACATGTACCTTCACACTTTGATATGGTATACACACACACACACACATTTCTTATAAGTTTTTCCCAAATGAAGGTTTCCCATTTCCCTTTCTATCAGAACACAACAGCTTCTAAAATGGTGAGATAAGTTTAGTACTGACCAAGACAACCACATCCTCTTCTGTTCGTCACACACATCATCCCACAGAACATATTCACCAGTCAAAATTCCCCAATCATACACAACAGTCTGCACTCAGGTCTGGCTGTTCTCAGCTCAGTCAGCCAGGGAAACTATCCAAAACTCAAATCTCACAAGATGCAAATAAAATGCAAAGAAAAAAAACAACAACAAAAAACCCACCTCGATCTGCTCACATATCCACTTTTGTGGATTTTCACGTCAAACACTGATAAACGACTTGTACAACTCCTCCATTTGTCCACAGAATCTACATCACGTTTGCTGAAAAATTACCATCTCCAAGAATCAACTCACATACACAGGCTAGCTGCATGTGAACAAGCATGCGCATCTTACAGAAACACATGAAACAGCCAAAGCAGGTGTACTGAAGTTGGTTGCAACAAAAGCCAGCTGTACCAAAGTCACAGAGTCACCCTGGCCAAAGCTTTGTGGTGTCACTTGCAACATTACGTATAAAATTGATTTCACAGTTCTTCAACTTCAACGGAGCCACCTGAGACTGTACATATGTCAAGAAATTCTGAATAGATAATTCTTTTATGACCATTCTAATTTAACAAGAGAAATGCCTGCAGGATTAAATCTGTACACACACACGTGCGCTAACATTTCAACAAACACCACTTTTCAGAGACACTTAAACATAGGCATGAACACCCACACATCTGAACTCGCTCGCGCACATAACCATGCACACAGAAGCATGCACACATGCCCATGCGCTTGCACACACACACACCCCACACACACACACACACACACAGAATGAAGCCAGATAACCACACAGCCTTCTCATCATCCACCAATGGTCCTACGTCTCCTCCCCGCCATCTACCGTTCCCTGCGTGGAGGACGCCCCACTGTCCTCGTGGCTGACAGCCTTTTCCACAGTTGCTGACGGTGACGTCGGAACATGGGGCGATCCTGCCTCCCTGTCCCCGGGGGACGCAGGAGACGGGGTGTCCATGCTGCCCGGACTTGACGAGCCCCCGTTGGCCGCCCCGGTTGCAGCGCTGGCAGCATTCTGCACTGGCAGCTTGCTGAGACGCACTAGTTCTTGAGACATCGTCTCCAGGTCCTGACATACACACACACACACACACACAGCACACCTTTGACCCCTGTTTGGTGCTCAGAGCATGCATGTCTGTTTCAACAGACTGAAGACAAGATGTGAACTCATCAAACAGAGAAATCAAAAGAGAAAAAACCATTAACAATCTCAGACAAATTTTTGCTCTTGCACAATAAATTCAGCTATACTGAAAAGCATTTCTTTCTTTCTTTTTAAACATCAAAATATTACAAAAATTCAATTGATAAGGTATTCAAGAGAACGACAGCTAAAAGCTTCTTTTGGAATATAATAAATATTAATATAACATATTTTGAATATTCAAGACAACTAACAAAATTCATTTCCTATGTCATTCATGTCACAATCAGATCAGTTTATCTGCCCTAGAAATCCATCTTTCCATACTAGTTCAGTTTACAGTTTGCGACTACTGCATCAAAATTCAACAAGGGAATAACCATACAATTCACCTAGATATTCGCTATCAAAAACAGATCTGAAATTTCAGAGAAACGAAATGGGGAGGCCCTAGCGATTACCAGTTCCTGAAACGGCACTGGGGCCAGCATGGCAGGGCCAGCAAGTCTCTTCGAAGAGCATCCCATCGCCTAGCACGTAGACTGCCTTCTGGTGAGGTGAGACAGACATCTCAGAGACTGAAGGTCACCTTGTGCATACACTGTACCTCTAAGGGCCATAGTTCACACACCTTCAGGTCAATGAGGCTGAAAAAAGGCAGTCGGTCAACTGAAAGGGGGCCAGGGAAGGATCCCTGAAAAGGCCAGGCTGACCAATGGACACAACTGGGTCAAAACAGGATATGCCTCCAAGGGCCCTGATTCAAAGACCTTGAGGGGAAGGAGGCTGAAGAACCGTGTGGATCGTGGACAGCCAGGTGGTGTCAGGATAACAGGATAACAATTTCATTTGTCCAAAAGATGGAAAATTTGTTTTCGACAGCACAGCAACCATATACTAGAACCACCACACACACACACACACAAAGCGTAAACTGCCTGTGTAAGAATCCATAGTAAATCAATCCCATCAGTAAAATATCTTCATGCAAGCACAAACATTCTTCCCACACACACACTCCCACCAACCTGCACCCCCCCCCCACACACACACACATCCACACACACACACAATGTGGCTGACTTGCCTTGTTGGGCCAGTGTTCTGCAAGGCAGCTGTCTGAGCTCTGAAAGGCCCAGTGACCAGAATAAAACGAGTTTGCTGAGAGATGGAACAACTTCCCCTTGGATATGTGGGTGTAGCGAAAATATACCATCACCTATGTCAGACCATGCTAGTAGCTCCAACTCGTAGTAGCCCTAGCAGATGCTGCCTGTTTGCGGGGGTTGGGGTAAGGGTGGAGGTGGACGGTGGGGTAGGAGGGTTGCCGCCCTGGATAGTGCTTTGAAGAATGAGCCTAGCACCAGAGAAGGGCAAGAGTTTGACGTGGTAGGGGTATGATGCGGGACACTTTATACACAATGCTAAATCATCCCTGCAGTGTTGTGCGCAAACGCACACACACACACACACACACACACACACACACACACACACACACACATGCACAGACACACACACACACACATACACACACGCATTGTCCAAGAAAGTCATAGGAATGAGTACCTGCCTGATGCAACGCCTTGTCACGGGAGAAAGGTTTTTAGTTTGAATCAAAAATCAAGGTAACATGGAGATCCTGGTAACTTCTCTCAATCTGTGCCCCCCCCCCCCCCCCCCCCCCCCCCCCCCCCCCCCCCCCCCTCCCCAAATGGATCCTTGGGTTTTTTCTGCCTCTTTTTGAACCAAAATGCACAAATTCTAATCTATCCAACACAAATTCTAATCTTAACTTCAGTTAACATCTGTCATACAGATACCTTAGCATCAAATAATCTGTTGCAAGTGCACTACTGTTCATAACTTAGACACAACACCGATGAAAACGCGACAGGCATTCTTTAGCACCAACCCTGGAAAGACAACCCACCTGTGGTGGCCTCAACTACAGTCAGGGGAAAGTGGAAGAAAGGAAGAGGAGGTTCTTTCTTCAACAAAACTTAGTTCACCTGGAACGTACAATGTTGACCTGTACTTTAGGGACAAAGGGTCCAATTCAGCGCATTTCAGGGACACACGTGGGCCTGTCATAACTATATGAACGCATGCCTTACCTGATGAAGGTGAATGTTGTTCTCTACTTATTGCAGATGCTTGTTCATCCCTATCTGTTAGAGAAGTGTGTCGTTCCCTACCCGTTAGAGGTACATTTTGTTCTCTGTTACAGGTGCATGTTATTCCCTACCTGTTACAAAAAGCATGTTGTTCCCTACCTGTTACAGGTACATGTCATTCCCTACCTGTTATAATTGCATGTTGTTCTCTATCTGTTGCAAGTGCATGCTGTTCCCCTACCTGTTACAAGTGCATGTTCCTTTCCTGTTACAGGTGCATGTTGTTCATACCTATCACAGGTGCATGTTGTTCTCTACCTGTTGCAGGTGCTTGTTGTTATCTATCCATAGCAGATGTACCTTGTTCCCTATTTCTTGCAGATGCATGTTCTTCCATGCCTGTCGCAGATCCACGTTGTTCCTACAAGTTACAGGTGCAGGTTTTTCACTACCAACAGCAGATGCACGTTGTTCCCCGTTACAGATACATGTTGTTTCTTACCTATTGCAGAACATGTTGTTTTCTTAACCTGTTACAGATGCACATTCTTCCCTATCTGTTACAGGTGCATATTGCTTCCAACGTGTTGCGATGACATGTTTTCCCTTATCTGTTACAGGTGCATGTTGCTCCCTACCCGCTGCAGATGCACCTTGTTCCCTACATGTTACAGGTGCATGTTCTTCCCTACATGTCAGAACATATGTTGTTTCCTACCTGGAACAGGTGCACGTTGTTCCCTACATGAATGTTTAGCTTACCTTTTGCAGGTGCATGTTGTTCTGTGACTGACACAGGACCACACCGTTCCCGACCCGTTTCAGATGCATGTTGTTCCCTACCTGTTTCAGATGCATGTTGTTCCCTGTTTCGCATGTTGTTCCCTGTTTCAGATGCATGTTGTTCCCTGTTTCAGATGCATGTTGTTCCCTGTTTCAGATGCATGTTGTTCCCTGTTTCAGATGCATGCTGTTTCAGGTGTGTGTTGTTCTTTAGCTGTTTCAGGTGTGTGTTGTTCTTTAGCTGTTTCAGGTGTGTGTTGTTCTTTACCCTTACAGGTGTGTGTTGTTCTCAACCTGTTGCAGGTGTGTGTTGTTCTCAACCTGTTTCAGGGTGTTGTGTTGTTCTTACCTGTTTCAGGTGTTGTGTTTGTTCTTCACCTGTTGCAGGTGTGTGTTGTTCTTAACCTGTTTCAGGTGTGTGTTGTTCTTCACCTGTTGCAGGTGTGTGTTGTTCTTAACCTGTTTCAGGTGTGTGTTGTTCTTAACCTGTTTGCAGGTGTGTGTTGTTCTTCACTGTTTTACCGTGTGTGTTGTTCTTACTGTTTCAGGTGTGTTGTTCTTTACCTGTTGCAGGTGTTGTGTTGTTCTTTACCATTTCAGGTGTGTGTTGTTCTTTAGCTGTTTCAGGTGTGTGCTGTTCTTTACCTGTTTCAGGTGTGTGTTCTTTAGCTGTTTCAGGTGTGTGTGTTGTTCTTTAGCTGTTGCAGGTGTTGTTTTGTTCTTTAGCTGTTTCAGGTGTGTGTTTTCTTTACCCGTTGTCAGGTGTGTGTTGTTCTTTAGCTGTTGCAGGTGTGTGTTGTTCTTTACCTGTTTCAGGTGTGTGTTGTTCTTTACCGTTTCAGGTGGTGTGTTGTTCTTTAGCTGTTTCAGGTGTGTGTTGTTCTTTAGCTGTTTCAGGTGTGTGTTGCTCTTAACCTGTTGCAGGTGTGTGTTGTTCTTTACCTGTTTCAGGTGTGTGTTGTTCTTTACCTGTTGCAGGTGTGTGTTGTTCTTCACCTGTTTCAGGTGTGTGTTGTTCTTAACCCATTTCAGGTGTGTGTGTTCTTTAGCTGTTTCAGGTGTGTGTTGTTCTTTAGCTGTTTCAGGTGTGTGTTGCTCTTAACCTGTTGCAGGTGTGTGTTGTTCTTCACCTGTTTCAGGTGTGTGTTGTTCTTTACCCATTTCAGGTGTGTGTTGTTCTTTAGCTGTTTCAGGTGTGTGTTGTTCTTTAGCTGTTTCAGGTGTGTGTTGTTCTTTACCTGTTTCAGGTGTGTGTTGTTCTTTAGCTGTTTCAGGTGTGTGTTGTTCTTAACCTGTTGCAGGTGTGTGTTGTTCTTTACCTGTTTCAGGTGTGTGTTGTTCTTTACCTGTTGCAGGTGTGTGTTGTTCTTAACCTGTTTCAGGTGTGTGTTGTTCTTTACCTGTTGCAGGTGTGTGTTCTTTACCTGTTGCAGGTGCATGTTTTTGGTGAGGGTCTCCTCCAGCATAAGCTGCAGCTTGCGGTTCATCTCCTGCAGTTCCCCGTGGTCCCCGCTCTTCACCAGCTCCACCACCTTCTTCAGCGCCGACAGCTTGTCTTCCGCTGCAGAGTGCTGGTTCTGCGACTGTCGGCGACCCCCCGCTACGACACAGACACATATGGCACTGGAGGTCAATGACTGATCGCTTCAGAGCTGACAACTAGTCTTGGTCTAAAAGTTTTGTCAGTGTTCAAGATGAGCTAGACCCTGAGGCTTACATTAACCCTTTCCATGCCGGCCTGTCCAAGTCCTTGGTTGCTGAGCGACAGACTAACTGCCGGCAGTACACCGTAAAGCTGGGCTGTCTGCCTGGCCACGGCTGTGTTTGGCTACACCACTGAATCAACTGTGTCTGCCTCACCAAAGCATTAATTTCCATTATTCTTTTTGCATATTACTTGTAACTACTCTACAACATCTTGTGTGCAGCCTTCTTTCCACACCCTATCGAGTTAAGCCATGCTACTCTTTGACCTTGGTCTTGCATGACCAGACTAAATTTCTGGCACCAACCGAGCTGTGTCAGTGCTGCGCTGTCCAGGCCTTTTTTCGGTACCAGTTTTCATGCATTCTTCACACTGCACTGTGCATGGTGTTTATTGTGAACACAGCTCTTGCTTCTTATTCTTGACACAACTATCATCGCGTGATCTGTAAAAGTACATAGGAGCAATTCAAATGAAAAGTGCTTGTTAAAAACATTCTGTTGACAGTACAGTCCATTTTGTAGCACACGGTGTGAGAATGAATAACATGGTAGCACACGGTGTGAGAATGAATAACATGATAGAACTATCAGTTGACTACATCTCCTCACTGCACTGTGAGAAAGTGAAACCTGTAAGCCAAGTGTGAGAATAATGTGAGAAGAGACCAAAAAAAAAGACAAATAAAAGCTTACAATTGTGTAAGACGCATGCTTTAGAACTATATTTCCATCACAGAATTAAAGTGGATTTAACCTCTTCCCTGCTTGCCCCATGTCTATTAGGGGTCGTTTTCACCATCTTGTACGCCCGTAACCATGTCTACTACGGGGTACTTATCACAAAAACAATTGATTATATTTATTTTCATCATACTAATGACCAGCAAAATCAAATTATCATGATACCACATTATAGCAGGGGATATAAGAAAAAAACATGCAAAAAATCTGAGATATCTCAATAAATGAATGAGTAGTGAACAGATGAGTGAACCTACTGCAAAAAGCCCCGGCATTCAGCAATACAGAAAAGCTCTTATACTGTGACAGGGAAATGGTTAAACATAAAGGGACAGCGCCTTGCAATGCATTATGTATAGTGTGTTACATCAGGGTGATGACACACTGAAGTGAGCCAAGTTTCCCTCATTTCATGAAAACAACAAAAAAATGCACATATACTCAGTGACATACAACCCATCAACACTTTGTAAAAATGTTCTGCATGGCCCAATTTTTTCCCCAATCGCTGTCAAACCCCGTCTTTCTCCAGCTGCCCCTCTCCTTCCCCATCTTAACACCCTTCTGCTTCTCCCGCTTCTCCACTCCCCGTCCTCCACCCTTTTTTCTTGGTGCATTAATTGAGAATCAAATAACAACTGAGTGAAAAACTGCTCTAGCGTTTTGCCCCCGAGCCCTCGTTTCATCTTTCACAAGTTCTAGGTCCACATTCATCAGTGTTTTTCTCTATCTTCTTCTGGTTACTCCACTGAGTGCACAGCAACAGCAGATTTTCATCACACTAATGCGAAAGTCACACAACATATTTTATGTTTTTATTTCTAAACAGTAAACAAGTGGGGTAACGTTTGCTCCCATAAGAAAACCTAACACAGAGTAACTTTTATTCAAGACTGGCACAGCCTTTTAAACTTGAATAAAGTCAGACAAATACATAGACGAACAATCTAATAGTGGGGGGGAAAAAAAAACAAGCGCAGGCCAACAACTGAACTGTCTTTATAGTAATAACTTGGCAAAGGTTTGGACTTAAGGGGGGGGGGGGGGGGGGGGGGGGGGGGGGGGGGGGAGGAGTTTGAAGATGGAGAAACTGGGAACATGAATTTAAGAAAATATATTACAGATATGAAAACTATTCACTAGCTGCATAAGGGAACCATCGCAATCCCTTTTGAAGGCCGATATATTTGTATTGCCTGCTCTGAGGCCTTTCGTCCGCTGGGTCTGAACTCAGGTCCAAACCTTTGCCAAGCTATTACTATAAAGACAGTTCAGTTGTTGGCCTGCGCTTGTTTGTTTCCCCCACTATTAGATTGTTCGTCTATGTATTTGTCTGACTTTATTCAAGTTTAAAAGGCTGTGCCAGTCTTGAATAAAAGTTACTCTGTGTTAGGTTTTCTTATGGGAGCAAACGTTACCCCACTTGTTTACTGTTTATTATTTACTGTTCCCTGCCTCATGTCATTTCCAATTTTTATTTCTAACAATGTGTTTTATGTATACGTAAAATGTGTCAGTCTTTGCTTTAAGTCAAACAAAAGAACAGTGTCTCGTGTCATGACAAGTTAAAAAACAATATGTTTTAGCTTTTTTTTCTTCTTTCACTCCAAACCATAATCTGCATGTAAAAATTGTCCCCACTGTGTTTCACATCATCATAAAATTTTGATCAATTTACTTTCATTTACACAGTATCAGAAAGCAGTTGGTTTAATCTTTTGAATGGAAAGGTGCAGACTGTACATGGCCAGCGCAGATGAACAAGGTGATATGTTCACTCAAGGAAGCACAGGAGGCAGCCATAACTAGTGTACATGTCTGCACTGTGTATTTGCTGTGACAAGGTCGCTGTTGTTTGTCGACTCATTTCAACTGCCTCAGCACCGACACAAACCTGACTACAGACAGTTATGGGGTGGGGAGAACTCTCCTGTCAGCAGAACACTGACGAAACGTCGAAGGCAGGACAGAGATGATGAGCATTTTTTTTTTTTCTTTTTCTTAATAATGTATGCCTCCTGTCAGGCCACATTTCCTTATCATGTCACACCCTTGCAAGCTGCATGATTAGCTCTTCCTTCCATTCTATGACATAAAGTAATAAACCCCCTGTCCAAACGATAGCTCATCAGACGAGAAGGATGGGCAAGAATCCGAGTTTGCATGGACACATGTGTCTACCCAAAGAGGACAAAGCGGTGGTTACCAGAGTGTGTGTTCATGACATAGTGTTCGATGATGGCTGTTTTTTCCAGTAAGTCTTCTGCCATGCATGCGTTGCTCGTCTCCAGGTGATTGACCTGCCCACAGACAGTGCACCCACTGCTCACACACACAGAAAACTCACCAGAACTTGTTGCAAACCATGACTGGGATGACACAAGTGTACTCTTGGTTCTGCAAGCCAGAGCATCAGCTGTGTGTGTGTGTGTGTGTGTGTGTGTGTGTGTGTGTGTGTGTGTGTGTGTGTGTGTGTGTGTGTGTGTGTGTGCGTGTGTGTGTGTGTGTGTGTGTATGAGTTTGTGTGTATCTGTATGTCCGTGTGTGTGTGTGTGTGTGTGTGTGTATGTGTGTGTGTGTGTGTGTGTGTGTGTGTGTGTGTGTGTGTGTGTGTGTGTGTGTGAAAGAAATAATTCTCCATGCCCTGTTTCAACCTAAACAGACATAAAAATAAGATTCTTCACAAAAGAAATACAAAATAGATTCCACACACCATATCTCCTGTTTGTGCCCAAACAGGCATAAACAAAAAAGATTCTTCATAAAAGAAATGCAAAGTAGATTCCACACACCATATGTCAACATACAATAAACCTGAAAAGATGTGTAGAAATAAATTTCAGACAAGTCATGAGAAGTGAAGAAATAGTTTTCATCATGACAAATGATACACTCCTCACACCACATTGACCAAAGAAATGTAACTGAAAAAAAGATATCACATATCACATATTAACTCAAAGAAATGTGAAGTAATATCATCTATTTTAACCAAAAAAACTGTTTAAAAAAACTGACTCCACACGTGACATGTTAACGCAGACAGATGTGATGGAACGATTTCATTTTAAGCCAAAGAACTGCTAAGAAACAGATTCCACTTGAAGCCAAAGAACTGCTCAGAAACAGATTCCATTTCAGCCTTACAAGATCCTCTCCCCACCCTACCTACACCAACCAAGGAAATGTCCCACACTAAATTACAAAGGTCTGAACATCTGACTATCTTTTCTTTTTTATATAATGCATTTGGTGGTTTCGTGCTGTCTAAAATGTGTAGAAATGCACAAAAACCTTCATGTGATTAATTAAATATTCCCAAGCAGAATGACTACAACAAAACTCAAGTAAAGACTCAAAGCATCGAGCTTGTTTGTCATGTCTGTGATTCTGTTCCTTGCGTGTGATGCATCTGGGGTGTTTTGCAGTTCTATTTATCACAGCCCTTGCACACCATCACTTTCCCCAAAACAACAAAATATAAGCCCCATCCAAACATCATCAACTAAAAAACAACAACAACAAAGCAGATACTGAAGCAAAACGTACAATCATTGGATCACCGCTACCTTAACCAAAAGAGGTGTGACCTAACAGATTTTTCCAAACCTTACTAGGATTCAGTCTCGGCCATCATCCAATTTCAGGATAGATTAATCCACAGAGACAAAACAAAAATTCAGCCAATTGTGCCCACTCAAAACTGAAGGTGAGGAGCACTGAAGGATATCTTCCATGAAGATAAAGATCTTTCCATGAAGATCTTCCGTGAAGACCATGCCAGATCTCCTCATGACAGCTACCAACAGAAGAGCCTGGAGAGAAACGGCGGCTGCCTCATCACGTCCCCCCAACAACCCCACCGGTCAGGGGAATGACTGACTGACTGACTGACTGAGATGAAGAGAAGGTGAGGAGCAATGAAGGACATCTTCCATGAAGATTTTAGTCATGACTAGATGAAAAGTCAACCGATCTTGAAGAAAGGCCCTTTGAACTGAGGGTTCACTCCATGTGACTTGGCATTTCAGCTGGAGCACTTGAGAGGACTGGAAGCTGGTCTGGGCACAGCTTTGCTGGAAGAATTTCCATTCCATCCCTCCAGACTAGAGAGCAGAGTCAGGAGCACAACTCCATGCTGTAAACTTTTTTATCAAAATCAGCCAGCCCCATGATCAGTGATTGTCTTCTTCTTGACCGCAGACCTCTGCTGACTGGGACTTCAGAACACCGGATGTGAACAGCAACGGCCGATCATCAAGAGAGCTCTCCATGATCTTTTAAGACTGACTGTCCCACGGTGGGATCACAGGACTCAACAAAATTAAAGAAACCTGATGCCCATCCAAGGTAGGCAGCAGAGTGGAGTTCAGCCATCCAGTAACCTATAGCGAAACTATCATCTTCAAGCAGTCCCCAACCTAGAGAAACAGACGGATGGGTACAGACATTGGTGCTGACTCCATCCAACAATTCTAGAGTCAGCAGAAGTCAAAGATTTTCAGACTGAATGGCTGCCACTGCTGACTAATGAGCCACTTCACTTAACTCAAGAATGGCCGCACTGATGAATGTCCAAGCAGCACAAAACACATCCTTCAGGACTGTCCCACCTCCAAGGTTCCGCAATATCAATCTCAGCCACAGGAACTGGGTGCAGAGCTGAAGGATCAGTTTTTAGCAAAGCCACAACCTGGAGATGGTGGAATCAGTCTCCATGACCACTCTGCAGATTTAACACACCCCGGCATATCGAGCACCAAAGAAAAAGCAACAGAATAATCCATCGTTCTGGCAAAAACTGTCTCAAAATTAGGTGACTGCATATAATAACCCCCGTGAATGTACAAGAGAGTGGTAGAGATTCACATCACTAAACCGACCCAAAAGAATGGGGAGAAACGAGACAACCCACCTTCTCCTCCAGGGCCCACTTCTGCTCCTGAACGCTGGTCAGCCGCTTCAACAGCTCAGCGTGATCGTCACCGGACTCCGAGGCCAGTGAGCTGAAACTGTGATTGCCAGTGTTGGGCGTGGTGGGCGACTGCAACGACACAACCACCCAGACAATCGCATTTCCACTGAAACAATCTCATTTGTCTTTTCTGTCTTTCTCTCTCTCTCTCTCTCTTTTCCTTTTTCTTTTCTTTTCTTTTTTGTTGTTGTGTCAAGTCTTATGTAACTAAATATAAAATTTAAAAAAAAACGAAACAAATTTTAAGTAATTGAAATTTTGTTGTGTTAGTCTTTCGTAACAAAATGCAAAAGGTAAACCCGAAATAATTTCAGTAATTAAAATAGGCACATTGAAAACAAATTTAATTTTTTAGTTTCAATGTGATGTTTTATGCTATTACAAAATTCTTGCAATGAAAATGGCCAAACTGAAGGGATCTAATAAAATCTGCAATGCTTTCGATCTGTAAAAGACTCGCAAGTTTATGGGAACAATTTCTAAGGATCCATACAGGCTTAAAAATAAAGAAAGAAAAATCAATCCAGAAGGTCCAGTTGTGACCCTGTCCATAGTGACCAGCCCACTGACTGACCTGGGGCCCACTGGCCATGGAGTCCTTGCCCAGACCACTGGCCCCGGCACTCCAGGAGGACACAGAACTGTGCACACACACACACACACACACACACACACACACACACCACACACACACACACACACACACACACACACACACACCACACACACACACACACACACACTCACAACACACACACACACACACACACGCACACACACACTGTCAATATCATACTGACAGCAATTCCACTCTAGCAACACTGAACTGTGGATACCCACGCCAATACACTGTTCTCACTTTGCATCCAACTGTGTGCAGACCCACTCCAAGACCACAAGAGTACAGAGGATACATACCAACACACCGTTTACACCCAGCATAAATTTCTGAGCAAACTGACTCCACAAAGACACGGAACTGTGGAAATACCAACACACTGTCAACATCGTGAATAAAATTATGTGCAAAAACCACTCCACAACAACACAGAACAGTGGATACACCTATAAACTCATTGTCAACAGTTTCCTTCAAATTCTGCGATACATACAATCCATGACACAGGGCAGTGGTCACACCGACAAACTGACAACAACACTTTACATATTTTGTATCAAATCAGCTCAACCACAACACTTTATACATATTTTGTATCAAATCAACTCAACGACTACACTTTACATATTTTGTACCAAATCAACTCAATGCCGACTCTAAAAAAAAAACTTTGGACCATACCATTATATTGCTAACAGTTTACACAATGTGACAAATCCAGTCCATGACCACACAATACTTTGGACATACAGACCGAAACATTGTTAACGCTTTACATGATGCCGAGTAACAAACCCATCACATAACACAGAAGGGAGGATGCACACACAGAGAAACAAATTCACTATCAACACTTCATAAAGTTCTGTAACACATACATGATGAAGTAAAAACTGTGAACAGGCATACTGCCAACAATTTTTAAAAGTCATTAGTTCAAAACAGAATCCACTCCCTAACACCAGAGAACTTTGCGCACATGTGCCCACAATCTGCACACACATACCACAATCTGAACACCCATACCCACAACCAGCATGCCCATACCCATAATCTGTACAAACATACCTGCAATCTGTACACACACCCATAATCTGTACACACATACTCACAATCTGTACACACACACACACAATCTGCACACACATACCCACTGTCTGCACACACATACCCACAATCAGCATGCCCATACCCATAATCTGTACACAATACCAACAATCTGTACACATATACCTACAATCAGTACACACATACCCATAATCTGTACACACATTTTGTGACATACTCGCAATCTGTGCACACATACCCGCAATCTGCACACATATACCCAAATCTGCACACATATACCCACAATCTGCACACACATACCCACAATCTGCACACACATACCCATAATCTACTCACACACACACACACACACACACACAATCTAAACACACACATGACCAAACACACTGAGACCAAAGCAAGACATTTAAAAGTGCCAGAAAAGTGAAAATCTTAGTGGAAAAGTATGAGCAGCCAGCTGGAAAAAAAAAAAAAAAAAGACCATGAAAAGAAGTGACCTAGGTGGAGAGGTGAAAAGAGTGGGAAAGAAATCCAGAGAACTGGCGTAAGTGGAAAGGCAGAATAAGCCAGAAAACTGGAAATACCTGACTTGTGACCAAAAGTGAAAGAAGCCAGAAAAGTGCAGAAAACTGACGCGAAGTACAAAGATGACAGAAGCCAGGCAAGTGAAGGGAAACGAAAGACGAAAGAAGTCTGCGAAGTGAAGAGAAGTGAAAGATGAAAGGAGCCAGAGAAGTGAAGAGAAGTGAAAGATGAAAGGAGCCAGAGAAGTGAAGAGAAGTGAAAGATGAAAGGAGCCAGAGAAGTGAAGAGAAGTGAAAGATGAAAGGAGCCAGAGAAGTGAAGAGAAGTGAAAGATGAAAGGAGCCAGAGAAGTGAAAGATGAAAGGAGCCAGAGAAGTGAAGAGAAGTGAAAGATGAAAGGAGCCAGAGTAGTGAAGAGAAGTGAAAGATGAAAGGAGCCAGAGAAGTGACGAGAAGTGAAAGATGAAAGGAGCCAGAGAAGTGAAGAGAAGGGAAAGATGAAAGGAGCCAGAGAAGTGAAGAGAAGTGAAAGATGAAAGGAGCCAGAGAAGTGAAGAGAAGTGAAAGATGAAAGGAGCCAGAGAAGTGAAGAGAAGTGAAAGATGAAAGGAGCCTGAGAAGTGAAAGATGAAAGGAGCCAGAGAAGTGAAGAGAAGTGAAAGATGAAAGGAGCCAGAGAAGTGAAGAGAAGTGAAAGATGAAAGGAGCCAGAGAAGTGAAGAGAAGTGAAAATGAAAGGAGCCAAAGAAGTGAAAGATGAAAGGAGCCAGAGAAGTGAAGAAAAGTGAAAGATGAAAGGAGCCAGAGAAGTGAAAGATGAAAGGAGCCAGAGAAGTGAAAGATGAAAGGAGCCAGAGAAGTGAAGAGAAGTGAAAGATGAAAGGAGCCAGAGAAGTGATGGGATTTTACCTGCCGTCACAGTGCAACAAATCCCCAGGATCTGCCGGTCGGAACAGCTCCTCCATACCTGCCAGCATCACTACACATTATTATATGCCGTAGTTAAGATGCCATCATTAATTAAGATTAGAATGTATTGTGATACATAAATTTTAAACTTAACTTTTTTCTGTCTCCTAATCAGCAGAGTTTCACCCCAACATTTCAAACGACAAAACCTATGCCACATCCTCTTTGGTTAAAATTTAAAAAATGAAAATTCTGGTGTTTTATTTTTGCTTGTTTGGCTAGGTTTCTTTTAGTTTGTTTTTGTGTGTGTGTGTGTGTGTGTGTGTGTGTGTGTGTGTGTGTGTGTGTGTAACCAATTCAAACATTCCAAGGATGATTTCAAATAAAGCAAAATTCAGATTTTTTTAAAAAAACAATAAAAGAGAGAAGAAAAGAAAGAGGAAAGACAGAGAGAGAGAAAGAAAGAGACAGACAGACAGACAGAGTGAGAGAGAGAGAGAAATGCATCATGGGGTTAGCAGTTACGCACTAACAGCAATTAAGTTGTTTGGCTCCTCAAAGCAACAGACAGAAAGCCTTACTCTTGTTCTTGCTCTCTGACAGAACCTCCTGCAGCCGCTCCTGCAGCTTCTCCGCCCGCTTCCTCTCCGCGTGCAGCTGCCTCTTCAGATCCTTGAGCTGAACACATTGACACAAAAATCAACAATGGACCCTCCTTTCCGCGTGCAGCTGCCTCTTTAGATCCTTGAGCTGAACACACTGACACAAAGATCAACAATGGACCCAAACCATCACATTCTTTCTTCACCTTCCCTGCCCTCTCACAGGCGTTAATCCCATGATGCTCATTCCCACCTGCCCTAAACACAGCCATGTTGAGGAATCTCCTGTTGCACTCTCAATGCTTACAGCACAGAGGGAGCAACCAGGGTCAGATTGTTCCGAATCCATGGCATTTCTGTTTCAAAACTGTTTCTGATTCTTCTCAACAGGTAAATTAAATTCATCATGCAATATCTTGTATTCTTTTAAACGTAAGATGATACAGATTGCTTCCTCCTACAATAATAATAATAATAGTAATAATAACCACCTCCTTTTCCCTTCCCAACCTCCCCCCATTCTTTCCCTTCTGTTTTCAAGATGGTGGGTATTCCATACTTAATCCACATAAAAAAAGGAACCCGCTGCAAAATCATCAAAGCGCACATGGGCTTCCACACAGACCTACTGACAGACTTTGAAGAGGAATATCCCCTAATATGTTACAGGATATATGGAATCTCTGCTATGTGATGGTACAGCCAGTTTACAAGATCCAGGGGATCAGTTCTTGGTGATGGTAGTGCCATGTTACCCAATCCAGAGGATGTGTTTTGAAGCTAATCAATCCAAGACTCACCATGCTCATGCCTTTCTTCTCATGGATCTTTTTCTCTCCCACTCCATCCTGAATGCTCTGCAAACAACAGGATTACATGATATGTATCAAGTACTGTGTTCAAATCTTCTAAGACATTCTGCTGACTTCTGGAATACAAGTCTACACTTTTCTCTAAAGAATTCTGTCCACGGCTTTTCCCCTGTACATGGTTGAATCAGTTCTGGTACCCAGCTGTGTTGAACTGATTAAACACATGACCTGTAGTTGTGCTCAGGGGTCTGTGTCTATACAACTCATAGCATGGATCATCCAATCTGTACATCAGTCATGGTCAGTGTCTGTGTCTATACAACTCATAGCATGGATCATCCAATCTGTACATCAGTCATGGTCAGTGTATGTGTCTACACAGCTCAGAAAATGGATCATCCAGTGTGTACATAAATCAACACACACATCACGCCATGTTCTGGCTCTACTTGCTAAGGTAACGTCATGTTTACATTTTTAATCGTATTAAGCATACAACTGCAATTTTGTATGCAGTGATATTAGTCCATGTTATATTCTGATATATTTTATTCATAGATGAAAAGGATCTTTTCTTAAAAATCAAGAGTTGCAACTTGTATGTGAAAGCACTCTGATAATCAAAGAAAACAATACTCCACGCTTCCTAACCTGAAATAATGATAAAAGGAATAGCCAATATGCAATGATAATTAATCAGCAAAAATATGTCTGATTGAAGGCAAACTTTCTGGCTGACTTTTACTTTGCCTTTTCAAATTCTTTCCAAAACAAAACAAACCCACACAAAAAAAGCCATGGGAAGAAATAGTGGGAACGAAAATTTGATCATACTGACATGAAAGTCTCTGGTTATGCTTTAATCAGCATGTAATTCTGTTGAAATATTTCACTGACATGTCAACTCACACAAGTTAAAAACAAGTTGCAGTAAACGCCAAGATGAAAGTTGACATGCAGTAACAGATATTCCAACAGTTCTAAAAATACACTGGAGAAACAATAATGAGAAGTAGTACAACTACAGCAGACGAGAAGTTGAAACAGGAGATGACATACAGCACAACACCACTTCTCCATTAGAGATTCTCTCTTCAACTTTAAAATGGAGCCTTTGTTTGTCACCTTGTTTAATATGATCCAAATAGTTTGACCATCTTTTTATCCACAATGATTTACAAAGTTATTTACTCATAGCATGATTGTTTTTTTTTACAGAGAATGACAGATGTTTACAAGTAAAATAATTCATCACAATAAATACAGATCAAGTGAGGAAAAAAAAGAAAAGTTACCTGGTTAAGAGAGGAGACGGTCATCTTCAGTTTGGCAATTTCTTCCTGCTGTAGCGATTCCGTCTCTTCCCACTCCTGGTCACACAGCATTTCACAGTCCACATCTCACAGGGTCATACCTCAACACATTTCTGACTTCAGAGAGTCATACAAAAACACAGTGGTCGCTCACAAACATGGAACCCTGAGACTAGATCATTATTTTCGTCTTTGGGCCTTAGTGATAGGAATAATTACTACTGAAAGTAATTTCACAGTGTACTTACCTGTCTAAGCAAATGCCTTACCTCCAATTTGCATGGAATAACGGCAAACATCAGAATCTAAAAAAAAAAAAAGAAACTGGGAGGGGGAGGTCAACACGTCAGACCCCTTAGACCTTGAAACTGCCCCTAAAGGCAGACTTGCTCAACAACCAACGGGAGGACAATGACTCTTCCTAGACAGGGAATCAGTGGGGATTTGCCTGGGATGCGTCTCACGAGCAGATTTATTACCTTGGACAGACAAAAGAGAAGACGGGAGACTGATACATTGTTCAATGGTTTGGAGTGAATACTCCCCGACTCCTAGATATGCCGTTACTGTGGAGTTGTCGGCGCAAATCAACAGTGACGATCTTCAAGCTTACCAACCAATGCCGAAGAGCAAGAAAGACCAACAGAGACTTGTTCTTCAGGCTTGCCAACCAGTGCTGAAGAGCAAGAAAGACTGACTGCATCCCTTGGACACTGATGTGATCCGTTGCTTCCCAAGAATCCCAATTTCCACTGGTCTCCAGAAAATGAGGGCCAGGATTAACACCCTAACCTGCCTCTATCACATCGGTATAAATTGTGTGTGATGATGGAGGAAGCATCGAAGAAACCCCTGACTTCAGACATGAAAAGGTCCAGACAAGGCTCAAAGCAGACAGAAGAGGACTGGAACATGGGAGCATCTGAAATGAGATGACTACTGATGATATGAGCAGATCAGCCAGGGACATTGTGCACAAAATGAGCAGCTGAGTTTCCCACCCTCACCTTCGACCGCATGTCCTGCGACTCTTTCAGGTGTTGCAGTTCCGTCTGGTGTTGATCTTTCATGGCCTTCACTTCCTCCCCGTGCTGTTCAACTAGCGCTTCCTTTGTCTCCTTCAGCTCTGTCTGCGACTCGGTTAACTGCACCTGCAAATTCAAGTTCATGACTTTTAACAGTTCAGCCAATTGCACAAGCCACCTCGAAGATGAAAGCATCTTTAGCGGCAAATTTGTGTACACATTTTTTTAAAAGAAACATGGCAACCTGTAAAAGACCAAACAAAAGATGTATTTGAAACTTGAAAGGCCAGTTGAAGAAGCTGAACCGGAAGTGAGTTTCCAAACAGCTTTTTGACCATACAAACAGCAAACTCTGCAACTAAACAAGCTCTTTTTTTCGTGAGCCGAATTTTTTAAAAGTCAACCAGAATAGTGGAATGACATGTATTTGAGCATGGTAAATTCTGCTGAATGTGGGATGATTAGCAGCTCTGACTATCAGTGAGAAGCCAAATCATCAGTAGTTGACTGCATTCTGATTTGATGTAACATTCAACAATTTTCATTGCAATGACAATAAATATTACATGTTCTGAATGAATCTGTACATGGACAGATCTGTTTGCTATAAAATTGCTTTTGGACTATAACGAGCGTATTTACTACCAAGTGTGTGTTCACATCTTCTACTAACTTTTTGTGACTGAGGGAAGGGGTTCGCTTTCATCTATCATCATATGGCAGAGGATAGGATACCCATCTTCTAGTGATTACTGTAAAATATTTTCCCACCAATACAAATTACTTTCAAACCTGATTCATCAGTAAACTCTGAAACAAACTCAGGCTCTCTCGCCATTTTTTTGTTGTTTTGTTTTCGGTGGTGGTGGTGATGGTGGGTTTTGGGGGTTGTTTTTGTTGTTTCCTTTTTAAATATTTCAGGGCCTATAATCCCTGCTATTGTTCCAACGTATCAGCATGGCGTCAAAGACACAGACAAAGCCATAAGCGATTTTGCGCATGAGTCAGCAAGAGCTGTTGCTCTTTGGTCATAGCACACCAACACAATGGTTAAACATTCAAGTGCAATTACCACTCAAGAACTTTTATCTATAGATTCTTTTTTTTCCTTTTTACATTCTTTTTCTCAGTTCTTTGCATTCACCATATTTTCACCAAATATGTATACAAAACACGTCAAATGGTATGGGTGAACAGATGTGCATGGACAAATGCATGAAAATATGGTCCTGATTGTGAATATAAGTAGTGTTGTCCAAAGACTCAGATAACACTTGCTATTCTAGTTTATTTCTTATGTCGGCTGAAATGGCAGCCATCTTGTTATGGGTTGTCTCAAACATCATTCATAATGAGCTCAGCCTTACAAAACAGCAGGCACTAACAAATTTCTACAGTTGAAGAAGTAGAGGGGTACGGATGAGGGATGTGGGGGCTGATAAAGTTTTCAGGTCAGTTACCTCTGTCTCTTTCAAACGGCGCTCCAACCACCCTCTGGCGTCTTCCAAGGACCTGACCTTGCCCTGCAAGTCATCGATCATCGGCTGGGCCCTGCTCAGCTCCTTCACACGGCTCTGGAGTCACAAAAACATACAGATCATGAAAGCCAGTAGTCTGCTGAAGGTTTGAGAACTGATGCTACAGAAGGGTTATCCACATCTCCTTCAAGTAACAAAAGAGAAGGATGATGTAAGACAATACATCAACCCATACTCGAGTAGGGCCTCTTTCCCACAGCTGCAAGGCTCCCATTGAGAAAACCAAAGGTAATGGAAACTCCAGGGGTGGGGATCAGGGGCAGCAGGCATGTTCCGCCCACCCTGGAAAAATGCTGAAAACTGCTTTGAAAATGAGGTACTTCTGCTGCAAATCTGAGATCTGAGTGGTGTAGATGCACGATACCTAAGCATGGACATTATGCTGCCTTCAAGTGGATAAACAAAATGGCGACTAACCAATCGTACGAAGAAGTTCACACGAGAGTTTGCAACATCACTGTGATCTGCTAGCACTAGAAAAATGTGACAAGCACTCAGCACATACCACAGCCACTTTCTTTTTTTTTTTTCTTCCCTGAACTTCCTTTTTTTTACAGAAAGAATTTTTCTTTTTCTTTTTTTCTTTTTTTTGATTGTCATGTTTACATTTTGCTGACAATCGTAAGTTTTGATTGTCATGTTTACATTTTGATGACAATCGTAAGTTCTTGGCGAACTGGAAGCCTGAGACGATAAGCACAATTCTAGCCTGGTAAAGGCAACATCAAGCAGTGAGCTGGTCTCAACACCTCTGCCCTGTTGCCCATGACTTATGACTGAGGGCTGTGGAAATCCCTGACTGGACAACTGTCTGTCACTCATACGAGTCAATTGAAAATGAAAAGTGTGTAATCACAGAGATGTATGGCTGACAACTGATTGAGGAATCTGCTTTACAGGGATGTAATTGTTTGTCTTTAAACATGTAAATAACATCTAGTTGCAAAGTGAGACAACTGCAGGTAGAAATCTAAACAAATCTTAAACAAATGTTAGCGAACCGCAAAAAAAAAAAAGTGGACAAACGAATTACAAGACAAAACACGATGCGCATCTGGAGTGATTGAAGATAAGTGATTGCTCGTTCATTTTCGTTGTCCTAATTATTTTGTATCCTGCCTGAAGAAGACTTAAGGGGTCGAAACGCGTTGTATTTTGTCTTGTGATTCATTTGTCCACGTTCTTTTTTGGTGGTTCGCTAACATTTAAGATTCATGTAAATAACACATTACTGACAGTCTCCTATAAATTAAACATTATGGATTCCAACACAGTGATGACAATAATCATTATGAACATTAATTCTATAGTGCAAAACCTTGCATGAACAACATGATGTGCTGTACTCTCACCATTCACTCCAACATACAAAACCACTCCTCTTTCCTCTCCTTTCCTACAGTCACACACAAATCTCTTCCACACTCCCCTCTACCCCCAATTCCTACAAAATACACAAAGCTTATCACATAGCTAAGGGAATGTACATTGTATTTTAAGGCAGATTTTTTTTATGTCAGACAAAGATGAGATGTTGCACAGACTAGACGAGCAACAAGTTTCAGTTAGTTGTATGATATACAACAGAAAGCACTGATGGATATCATTACATCAGTGTATACTGTACAGGTGTGCAGTAACATCATGCATAGCTACACTAACTAACATCATCACACTAACACACACACACACACAATGCATGCACACAAAGACTTACACTCACTCGTACATACGTACACATATAACAACACACACACAAAACACATACTCAGATATGCACAGCAGAAACACCCCCTCTCCCTCCCCTGCCAGTCACACCACTCAAACCCCCCTGTTCCCCCCACCCCCTTCCCTCCACACTCACCTCCAAGGCGACAATCTCCTCCTGCAGATCCTTCACGGTGGCCTGGTGTTTGTCATCGGTGGCGAGGATCTGCTCGCGGTGAGCGTCGTACTCCTTCTGGTACTTGATGGCCAGCTCATCCAGCAATGCCTTGCGCTTCTCTGCCACCTTGTTCACCTCCTGCAACGACTGGATCTGCGAGTCCCGCTCCTGCTGGGCCGCCTGCAGCTGGCTCACCGTCTCCTCGCTGGCTCGCTGGCTGGCCTGAGGACAGCATCAGCCTGAAGTCTGCCTTCATGTGGAAAGCTACTGTTTCCCTCCTACTAATCTACTGTAGTGTATGCTCTTACCCAAACAAACTCCCTCTCACTAACTTACTGTACTGTATGCTCTTACCCAAACAGACTCCCTCCTACTAACTTACTGTACTATATGCTCTTACCCAAACAGACTCCCTCCTACTAACTTACTGTACTGTATGCTATTACCCAAACAGACTCCCTCCTACTAACTTACTGTACTGTATGCTCTTACTCAAACAGACTCCCTCCAACAAACTTACTGTACTGTATGCTCCTACTCAAATAGACTCCCTCCAACAAACTTACTGTACGGTATGCTTTTACCCGAACAGACTCCCTCTCACTAACTTACTGTACTGTATGCTCTTACCCAAACAGACTCCCTCCAACAAACTTACTGAAGTGTATGCTCTTACTCAAACAGACTCCCTCCTACTAACTTACTGTACTGTATGCTCTTACTCAAACAGACTCCCTCCAACAAACTTACTGTACTGTATGCTCTTACTCAAACAGACTCCCTCCAACAAACTTACTGTACTGTATGCTCTCACCCAAACAGACTCCCTCCAACAAACTTACTGAAGTGTATGCTCTTACTCAAACAGACTCCCTCCTACTAACTTACTGTACTGTATGCTCTTACTCAAACAGACTCCCTCCAACAAACTTACTGTACTGTATGCTCTTACTCAAACAGACTCCCTCCAACAAACTTACTGTACTGTATGCTCTCACCCAAACAGACTCCCTCCAACAAACTTACTGAAGTGTATGCTCTTACTCAAACAGACTCCCTCCTACTAACTTACTGTACTGTATGCTCTTACTCAAACAGACTCCCTCCAATAAACTTACTGTACTGTATGCTCTCACCCAAACAGACTCCCTCCAACAAACTTACTGTACTGTATGCTCTTACTCAAATAGACTCCCTCAAACAAACTTACTGTACTGTATGCTCTTACCTAAACAGACTCTCTCTTACTAACGTACTGTATTGTATGGTATCACCCAAATGGACTACTTAACTGAACCACTGCAAGATGAACAGAAATGATAAATTCCAACAGTACAGACGAAAATGGACAGAGATCCTTTTCCCAGTTATCAGACTCCCTCAGCATGGAACACACTCCTGGTAATTCTATGGCTCTGATTTAGAATCTGAGATGCTAAGCTCTCCTAAGCACAATGCGTAGCATGTTTACATTTACAGCTTTGGTCATCTTCTTTCTCTTTAAAAGGAAAGTACAAAGAGTGAACTTTCAGTCTCAATCTTCCACACTAAAGTCAAACTTATGTTCAGTGCAAAGTGGCCAAATATATTACATTTCAACAGTTTGTAGAAAATAACGGTATTTCATCTGCACTTCACCTTTTACTTATTTGTTGTCGTTATCCATTTCCTTCTTTTATTCAGTGTCCACAATTCCTTTAATGTTCTTTGAATGGCAAGTATACAAATCTGAAGAAGTCTGAAGGCTGAGGTCATATGCACACACACACATGCATACATGCAAACACATGCACACAGAGACTAACTGACAACGCTCCAACGATTTCACGCTGATCACCTGCAGCTGCACAGTGAGGTCCTCATTCTTCTGCCGAAGGTTGACCAGCTGCGTGTGGAGCTCCTTGAGCTCCTGCTGGTATTTGTTGCTCTGCTCCTGCAGCTGATGGTTCCCCACAAGGTTGGCCGTGTCCACCTGAGAACACACACCCATGAACAAACGCACGGACATGCGCACGCATGCACACACCCACACACGCATGCACACGTACACGCATGTGCGCACACACACACACATGCATGCACACACACACACATGCATGCACACACACATATACACACACCCCACACACAGAGCTCTATAGTTCAGCACACATAAAAAAGAATCCTAGGCAATAAGGGAGTTGTACTTGGCAGAAACACAACTTTTACATCCTCAGCATACACAACAACAACAACAAAAGGGGGCTGGAATAGCTCAGTTGGTAGAGCGCCAGACTCGTAATTTTGGTGATCCTGGGGTTGCGGGTTCGAATCTCCGCCGGGCCGTTTTGGTACAGGGGGATTTTTCCCTTGGAGTTAACATTGGTTCTGACTCCATTTCCCATACAGTCCTTCGAATGAGACTATAAACCGAGGTTCCGTGTGTGAAGGCATGCATAACATCTTGCACACATGTAAAATCCCATCACTAACTTTTGGAAGAGAAGGCCAGTCTGGCCATTGGTATGGATGACACATTACACGTGGCATGCATCCTGCATAAGAAATGGCAAGAAGGAAGGAAGGAAGTAATTGAGTGAACGATATTCAATGACACAGACTGGATGACACAGGAAACGACTGAATGAAGCACCAGCTGGCAGCACTTCAGTCGGCACTACCCAGGTAGGCAGCCCATTGTGTAAACGAGTGTGGATTGTAAAGCACTTACAGCTTGGTCTCTAGCCGAGAATAGGCACTATATAAGTAAGTATTCATTATAATAATGATAATAATAATAGTATAAAAGGAATGTAAATATTGGTGGTTCTGAGTTATGGTGTCCTCACTGGGGACAGCAAACTGAATTCTTCTCTGACAAATCTGTTTTGACAACGACATGTTTTGACAACAAAATAATGCTATACAATGTCAGTGGTTCTTATTCCCCTCTCTGACTTCCAGGGGCCATACTTCTTCACCCTCGGCCTACCTCATGACTGTGCTACATGACTATGAGAATACACATGCCAAGTGAGGTAACTCCGCAACACATACACACTCACCATGAAGAAACCTCAATAAAAAAAATTTCCTTTTTATTCATCTGTTGCATAAATTTGATGAAAAAATTCCAAAAACATCACTCCATCCGAAACAGCCATTTTTTCCCATGAAGAGTGAAGTACACGAAGAAAAATAAGCAAACAATGAACAGACTGAGAACTAAGTCTACTTCAGTGTCATCGGCCCTGAAACGTTTGTGCAAGATGCGGTAGGCAGTGAGTTAAAACCCAGAGACAAAGACTGATTTCCGGGGACACATGCAGCAACACCAGATGTCACAACTGAACAATGGCCTGTGCTTCAGGTCCTTCCCCCGGAACCGATGGCAAATTCACATGCACAAATTTCACAACACATACATGTCCACCATGCCGCACGTGATATTTAGCTATGTCTCCATGTATTTGGCAAAGATGGTTTACTGCTGCTTATGTTTTTTCTTTTTGATGGGGATTTGTTGCCAACATCGTAAAATGAATCATATACGATTCACTTTCACGCCATTTGCTATATGAATCATAAATTTTTCTTTTCTTTCTTTCTGCGTACGCAGGCTGATAACTCCTGCGGACACTCCCTGTATAGCCAGGCAGTGGAGTTTTGTGTGTATGACCCTTTTTTATCCCGCCATTAAGGCAGCCATACTCCATCTTCGGGGAAGATGCATGCTATGTGTCACGTGTCATCCATACCAACGGCCAAACTGGCCTTCTCTTCTGAAAGTTGGTGATGGGATTTTACGTGTGTGCAAGATTTTGTGCGTGCGTTCACACACGGAACCTCGGGTCTCATTCGAAGGACTGTGTGGGGAATGGAGTCAGAACCAATGTTAACTCCAAGGGAAAAATCCCCCTATACCGAAATTCGAACCCGCAACCCCAGGATCACGAGTCCGGCGCTCTACCAACCGAGCTATTCCGGCCCCCGAATCATAAATGATTTGTTTCAATGCCATTTTTTTCCTCTCAAAACGTTGGCAGACAATCTCGACGCATGCACATTGGTTGATCAAGCAAAGTTCAGGTCATTCGCACCGTTTCAGTAGTCTTGGACACCAATAAATGCCAGTCTAGCATATTCATCTTCATTTAATTTTTTTCTCCCAGGATATGAAACAGTAAAGTAGAACCCATAGAAAAACTGCCCCTTCCCATTTTTTTTTCCTAGTACAGAAATGGATACCTCAAAACTGTATGCAGTCTTGTAAGACAATTTAGTTTTAAGCACAGAAAGGCTTTGCCCCAGATATTGTGTATCATTGGGTGTGTTAATGCATGCAATTCTGATTCGACTTTGGGCAACTCTTTTCACTTTGGGCAACTCTTTTTTCTAAAATAGTACCCCTATCTACCGAGAGCACCAGAAAATAAATCTGAAGTTTTAGTAACTTGTCTGCTCACAACATTGGTGATGAAAGCCTGAATTACAATACACAGAACACATACGTGTCAAATTATCACCATGTCATTCTTTGAGTCTAATGTCCAATGCTCCATGCCCGTTCAGTAATTTTTTTCGTTACCTTACTCTTTTCTAATTACAATAATCTCACCTCTGCTAGCTTTTGTTTTTATCCGCTTCTTAGGGTTTATTTGTCTGTCTATAAGCAAAATTGCATAAAGATTACTGAACCAATTTTAACAACACTTTATAGAATGACGGATTGTGGCTCAAGCTGAAACCCATTGATGTTTGGTACAGAACCAGATCAACAGACTGATCCACATTTTTTTCCCCTAAGGACCTTGGAGGAGATAAGAGCTCTTTAAGTGTCCTCCTAATAACTGATATTATTATCATCATCATTAATATCATTTTCATCATTTTCAGGATTATACTGATCTTTGTTTCATTGTCCCATACCCCTCTGTGCCCAAATTGTGTATTACCTTTACAGAAACAAACAAAAAGCCAGAAGTAAAGCTGTTAAGATTTTACTCATATATACATGTCCTAACCAATGCCTCAGCCCAACTTGGCATGATCAAACGCCCTCAGCCATGCTCCTCATTCATCCTAAAATTAGAGGCCTCAGGGGAGCTAACTATGCTTCCAGCCCATGTGTAGTATTTTTCACCTGTTTCTGCAGATCACTGAGTTTCAGCTGCAGTTCTTGCGCCACACCCTCCGATGTTGTCTTCATGCTTTCCTGCACCTGAAAGCCACAACACATGAGGTCACTGTCACACGATATACAGTCGAGAGTTCAAAACCTGTTTCTTCTTCAGGTGTACGGTCTGGTTCAATTTACCTGTAAACCCATCATGCTGAAATTTTGATTCACACTGACTGACTGCTGCCATGACTAATAAATGGTAAACTAAAAAATATGGCTGACCTGGAATTTGAAAAAAAAAAAAAAAGAGACCAAAAACAAAAAGAAACAGTCCCTTCAGTTTCTGGTCAAGGGGACTCCACTGTAAATTATAATAGATATCTTCTTTTTTTCTCCTTTTTCTTTTTTTCCCCCTTTTTTCCCCCTCTAATGTTTTTAATCAACATCACCATTTTTTTGCAGTCATGTACGCCTCTGATTCCCTAAACTCACTGTAAGACAGACCAGCCACCGCAGTATAGTAGTCATGTAGGCTGAAAAGCTGGGAGTTTGGGGGGTTGAATCCCATCGGAAACACTTCTTCCAGGGATTTTTCTTCCTGGCCAGCTCCTGTCCAGAGTTCATGTGTTATAGGCTAACATGGGAAGACTGGAACAACACAGATGAGCTTCATCCAATGGATGCCTCTCTGAACGTGTTGTACACATGTCCTGACTAATACCAGACTCTGAGAGTGTTGTACACATGTCCTGACTAATACTAGAGGTAACCATGTCTCTGAGGCCTGGATGGTGCTGGGGACATTTATCAGGGAAGGAAGCATAGAGGACAGCCCTGTCATGCCATCTCAGACCTGGCTGAAACTCCATGGTATAATCTGTATCATCATCATCACCATCATCAACACTCGGCGCAAACAAAACAAAAAAATTAGAATGGTGACTTGACCATTTCTTTTTATAACATGATTTGAGTCTGACCGTCCTGATCAGTTATTATCCATCATACAACACTTCTTTTTATGCCCACTTTGTGATGTCCAACCTTTGAACATGTTCATTTGTAATCTGGATGCCAGTTAACAATTTGCTTCTTCTCAAAAGTTACCTTGTAGTTTGATGTGTCATTTATTTGGTGTTCTATGTGTGAAACAATGAAAAGAGAAAAGTCATGACAATACTAATATTCTTCTTCCTTGCCTGTCTGGCCTTTTCCAGCTCTTGCTGCAGCTTGTTGATCTGGTCCTGGTAGTATTTCTGATCTCTGTCCCGCGCTCCTTGAAGTTCCTCTGCCTTTTTCCTGACAGACACAGAGAAACAGAGACAGACATCTGTGAATGAAATCTGTGCTGAGATTATTGTGCACTAAGGCTTAAAATAGTCAGGACAAAAAAATACACACCCAGTGTGTTGAAAGAGAAGATGCTTGCATCACTGACACGTCAGTCTAATGCAAACTCGCCTCTGCATGCAGGCATGTTTGCGCACTTGCATGTGTACCCATATACATGTGCTCACACACATCCCCCCTCCCCTCCCCCCAAAAAATTATAAAAAAAATGGATAAAAATGTCTTATCCATTTAAAGATCTTTCTTTTTTATAAATGCAATTACATCCAGAATATTTTGTTTTGCTTCTCTTTAATCATTCAATTTTTCTTTCAGCTTTTTTTTTCCTACAAACATAAACAAGCCTGCACTCAGACACACACACACACAAACACACAAAGCACTCACAATGTGTCGCTGGACCAGCACACTTTAAAACAATCTGAAGCTCTGAACCTCCCCAAGTCATCACATTCAATGGAGCACAGAACGATACTGCTGACAATTCAACTTACTTGCCATCTTCAAAAAGTGTCTCCTTTTCCGACTGTAGCTGCAGCAAGCTGAAACATACACCATACCATCACAATGGGAACCCTCCAGAAATCCTTCAAAAGCAGGTCTTAAAAAACACAGACTTTATTCAGAGGCAAGCCCTGTGCAAGCACAGAGAACAGTGTTCCTAAAAAATAAGTCCCTACAAGGAGGAGGATTTAGCAGTGAGGGCCATCTGGTCCAGACAGAAACATGTTCCACAGAAGAAGTCTTTAACGGTAGGGTGTCTTCATTGCAGGGTACACCTGGTACATTAAAAAAAAAAGTGCTAGAACTGATGTCTTCAGAGATGCAAACTTCTCAGAACTATTTTGAGGATCAAATTTGGAATTTGGATACAAACGTTGTGAATTTTTAAAGAACACTCCCACTGGCATCTGCTTACGAACAATATCTAAACACATTGCATGTATGTTTTATTCACAGCAGAAGTTGATTCCGCTCTCTCTTTTCTTTATTGTCATCCTGTGGAAAGATTCAACTCTACACCAAAAAAAGACCTTCCAGTTATCACTTTTTCAAACACATCCCAGAAACTGTGTTTGAGGACATCAAGAAAGCGGCTTCAGTTTTCTCCAAACTGTTGGCAGACAGTGCATCTTCTTTTCCGTAGCTCTGATATTTTTATTCAGATTAATCGCAGTTTGCAGTGTTGCAAAAGGGGATGAAATTACTAAGCAGAAGCCGATTCACACTGGTAAAAAGAAACAAAGTGAGAATCGGATAAAAATCAGCCTGACGTATTGGTTGAGTACGAGGCATATTCTGATACAGATTTAGCTCCTTTCTCTCTCTGTAAGAATGTGCGTGTGTGCGTGCGTGCGTGCGTGCGTGCGTGCGTGTGTGTGTGTGTGCGTGCGTGTGTGTGTGTGTGTGTGTGTGAAAACATCATAACTGTTTACCTTGATCCACGGGTAAGAACAATGTACTGGTTTGGACAGGATAAAACAAGGAAAAAATTCTTCAGCTTTTCGACAACCACTCCCCCTGCATCCACCCCTCCTCGCTCCTTTTCGATTCACCCATATCTGTCCACTAAGGGGCAAGTCTACTTTTCCTTACTCAATGCTTTATTCTGGGAAGTGTTAAACATGAAGAATCTGGATTTCAAGAGGATAGCTCATATTTTTGCGGTCACTACTGAGAACCAGCTAACCAGTCTTACCAGTTTTTGCTCCTTGTATCCTGGATGACTGAAAACAACAATGTTTGGCAGCATAGATGACCCATGTAAGGTGAGTCAATATGGATGTGTCGATTTACTGCAGTGCAGATGAGTGACCATAATGGTCATATGTATGCACATCAAATCACATCTTCTCCTAGATTTTCAAGCAAAATTTAATGGAATTCGTAGTTCCAGGATTTGGGCACTTCTCGTTTTCAGTATCAGTACCCTGGTTTGTCTAGTGCTCTTGAAAACTGATTCTAAAGTTCAGGAAGATATCTTGCTTGGAACGATTTGAAAGTCAAAGGTTAATACACTAATACATGGTGGCAAGTTTATGGCTGTATATTACTAACAAACAAAACAAAAAATGTTTTAACAAACAAACAAAAAATTACGACTTACCTTTCCTGCTTTTTCTTTAATTTCTCACCAAGCTGAAGAAAAAAAAGAAACGCAACACTATACAACAACGCAAGCTGCTCGAAAAAGTTCAAACAGTTACAACATTACAAGGGTGAAATGCAAAAAAAAAAAGCAGCATCCACACAATTCAAATTGTGCAAAAAGATCAAAATAAAACAAACGATGAAAAAAAGAAGAAAGAATCAATTCTGAACTTCACAAAATCAAGCAATTAACCACCATCCATTTCTGTTTAAACAGATGCTCATACAAACACTTGCAAGTGCTCATAAAAGCTACAGCACACTCAATTTGCAAGATTTTAGGTTGAATCCTTAGCACTACATTTCAAAATTGCAGCCCATAATAAGAGTCTATAATTAGACCCTCACAATTGTCAGTACACATTGTGTATATAGTTTTCAGTATGAAACAATGTGTGAAAGGTTTACCGTTTGTAAACTTACCCAACTCATGCTTTCTTCATAATCTGGTCTATAATCCTCATAATCACTGCAGTGACACTAAAAACCCTTTTAGCGACAAAAAAAATATATATATATAGATATCAGGTATGTCACACAATACACACAAAGTTTTGTGTGTAAATTAAAACCACCTTCTTCAATTTCCATGATAATTCATGCTGTTCCACTTCTTCCCCTTCATAGTTTCAAGTTTTTCTCGCTCATTTCCCCTTCCCCTCATTCCTTCTATGTCCCATCCCCCCCCCCCCCCCCCCCCCCCCCCCCCCCACCACTCCTGCCCTTCCTTTCCCTTTTTCTTGCGTTACAAATGTTCAATATTTGACAAAAATTTCTTAACTGCATATGCTTATGTTCATGACAAAGTGCAGACCTGACATTATTGGTAGTTTTTCCCAGAGCTTCATAACTCTGTTAAATGCTGGGAACTTGCAGACGCTGCAAGCTCTGCTGATTAAAAACACATAGCAGCCTTCAGCATAACCTGAGTTAAAAATGTGCATGAGGACATTAAGTCTGGCAGCAATAACATGATACCTGATTGTAATCATGACAGCCCACTGGGAATTCAGTGGCTAGTGGGTTGGACAATAAGTCATGATTTATTTACTTTTGGTTGCTTTTTTAAGTTCAGCCTTTACCTTTTCTCTTTCCTCTTCAAGGCCTCCCACTTGCTCTTTGGCTTTCTTCTGCAAAAAACAAAAGCACAATTGATTACATCATTTTGTTCCATTTAATACATCACCGTTGTCACCACCCGCTTCAACTTTTCTCTCTTTCACTAGGTCCAAATAAGTTATGGCCCCTGAACGGCCATCTCTGACATATCTTGCAGAGAAAAATGTACCAAACCATCCACAAAAGGTGTGTTTCTTTTCCTTTTTTTTTGTTTTTTGAATGTATTATAATATACTTGTATATTGCATGTGGTGCCAAATTAGTCATTTCAAGACCATCAAACAAGTGCTCATTCTTGTGCTCAATTTTCAGAAACTGATAAAAAATTATGTGAACATTTTTGTGAGTCCATGCACTCAGCCCATTAAAAGCCACTTAGCATGTCCCACTCTCAAATGAGTCACACAAAAGCATGAGGCCACTCATCCAATCAGAATGAAGGTGAGGGTCACTGCACTCATGTGCCAAATGGAAGATCATAAACACTGGTGAACCTACATACTGCATTATCAACAATCATACACATTAATGAACCTTAATACAAAATTTATCATCTATTATAAACAAATATGAGGTTATATACCACATTATCAGTAATTAAACACATTGATGAACCAACAAATTGCAACATGAACAACAATATCAATTAATATATATACTAAATTACAAATTATAAACATTATCAACACTTGCACTGCACTATCTTCAATTATGAACAGCTGTGAATCTACGTTGCAAACAGTTATAGTTATTAGGATCCTATATACTATTATAAACAACAGCGAATGTCTATGCCATTTTACTGGCAGAAACCCTGCTGTTTATAGCCCAGCCAATCAGGAAGGCTGCAGCAGGGCTATCTGTAAACAGTCTTTTTCTCATGTATACCTGTCCAAACAAGTGCCTTGATGCTACTCGGCGTGAACAATACCCTTGCAAAACAAGATGAAAATTGAAATATTTTTGTGAGAACAGAACTAAATCTATACCTTTACTGTACCATATCTCCTAAAAACGTCCGGGACTCCAAGAGTAAATTCCCTTGACTGAAATACCACACCTGTTTAGTTTTTTTGCTTTTCACTTTCTGCATATTTCCTCACAAAGAGAGGAGAGGTGAGAGGGAGAACCAGCGTTTGGACAGATAAATACATGTCAAAATTACTTTTGTTCATACTGTTAAAAAAAAATCTAAAATAAATAGGTTGTTTCTATTTTATCATACATACCTATCCTACTAACTTCCAGAATATTGAAAAGAGGTTCACAGCTGACCACACTGACCTTAAAGAAGGGAGACCAGTCTAATGCACCTGGACAAATTTCAACCAAGCTCCCAAGCCAGTAATGTTGCTTACAATTACATCAATTTGGTCTCAAACATTCCCAAGAATTATCTCCCTTTGTTAAGCAGGAATCTATTATTATTATATTGTTATATTGGGTATTTATATAGCGCCTATCCTCGGTCACAGACCAAGCTCTAAGCGCTTTACAATAAACACACTACCTCACTCACTCAACGGGCTGCCTACCCAGGTAGAGCCGGCCGAAGAGCAGCCTACTGGCAAATTGAATTTTGTGCCAACTTTCCCTCACAAAGTGGATAGCCAAAGTGCAATAAATATAACAATAGCTCGACACATGCTCACATACAAAAGTCCTTTCCCTGAACCTTTCTTTTTTCAAATGGACAAGGTCACATCAGGGATATATTGCAAACATACATGGTGTACTGCTAAATGCAAAGAAATGGCATTGAACAAATAAACTGCACAACCAACCACTACAAACACTGGTAAATGTATGTAAACATTGCATTACCAACTGTTCCTTCAAAAGTTGATTTTCTTCTCTCTCCGTGTCAAGATTTAACTGCAGATCTGAAACAGTCAGGTACAGTATCCAAAATTAGTTGTACTTTGTGCACATTTGGTTTATGGTCAATCAAATGGAATGAAATTAAATCATAGCATATTTCAAAGGAGCATGAAAGTCAATTCCAACTATTCACACACATCTGGTTTTAACTTTCACAAAGTTGGTGCCACAACAATTCATTCATACGCTTACTGTTGCAATTGGGTAAAGAAATAAACATTCAAAAATGTTGTACTTGCCGCAGAACTTTTGTCTCACATGCTGAGTTCTGAAACTTCACAATTTGTCACATGACACAGATGAAAGGAAATAGAAATACAAAACTCTAACATTAACTGGATACACAAAGAGAGAGCATTTGGTTCGTATCCTGGGCTTACCATTCACTTTCTCTGTCAACTCCTCCACCTGCTTCTGAGACTGACCAACACTGGTATTGGCAGCTGAAAAAGAACATTAAAAACAAAACTAATCCACACCATACACAAGTCTCAGAGACTACTACCTTAACCTATAACTGACTCAGTTGTCAAAACAGTCAACCCTGTGACTTGAGCTGCATGAACAAAAAACAAAACAAAGAAAGCCACTGAATAGTAAAAAAGAAAAAAAGTAAAACCCCCCTCCAGATGTCACACAATACACATTCTGAAAGAAGCTGTGTAAGGTTAAGGGTAATGAACATCAAATCATGGTCCTAACTGAAAACGGTTGGACTTGTCAAAGGGCTTGAAGCACACTTGCTATTTGGATTCCAACTTACCTCATATGTCAACTGATGCAGGGGCCAGCTTGTTATGAGCTATCTCCTAAGTTGTCTAAATACAGTTAATGTCGTAACTAAATTCTAACACACTGTCCCTACAGGCTCTGTGTTATCTCATGAATAACATTTCTACAGTGTACAAAAATTCAACAGACTTACACAAAATGACCAGAGCATACATCTGTATATGATACAAAAGCTATCATGCTTACTTTCAAAATGTCCACATAAATGACAAACTGTGAGATTTTGAACATATTTCTTGCCCTTTTTGGGGCAGTCTTATCCCTTCTCAGCCACTTATTCCAACATTCTATCCATAGCTACACCCTAATTTCATCCTGTCATAGTGCCAGAGCCAGCCATTCACAGGAAGTTAATAGTCACACTGTTCTGAAGCCCCATTCGAGACACTGTTGAAAGTTTACTGATAAGGCATTGACCTGAAATAGATTCATGCAACATGCAAACATATGTGCTGTACCTCTGAATATCAGAAGATCATCATCATTCTCACATGAACAACACACTGTAGGTCGATTTGTCCCTTTCTTTGCTGCTTTGTTTAGTTTGGTTTTACCTGTTGTTTGCCAATTATAATACTCATGCTCTACATACTTGTTTGCTTACGAGTTCTCTCGTTTTGCTTGTTTACCTGTTGACTGAGGATCGTTGTCCGCCTGGCCTTCCACTTCTCGCTGCTCTTCACTGAAACAAACAAGATCACACCCACCCACACTGCAACATACAGGGTCACCGGTCACTGTGGTGCAGTGCAGAGTCATGAAATGCAAGTTATAACCCCCATCAGAGGCATATTTGTGACATTTTTTTAACTCGAGGAAGCTTCTGTTCAAAGAAGCTAGCTGAGCGCGCTATGAGGTCAAATGGAAAGACACGGCTGAGGTTCGTCCACTTTCTGGATACCTTTCTGTGAATGTCGCTCCAACTCTGCAGGTGTCTGTATAGCTCAGGCCTGGCTGATGCCAGGATGTAAGAAAGGAAGCATAGAATTCAGCCATATTATGCAGCCTCAGACCAAAATGGAAATCCAAAGCATCATTTATTTGCAACATTAAAAAAAAGTTCTTAAATTCTGAGGTCCTTCATGGCTGGTTCTTGTGGTGACCTCAGTTATCACTCTCCTATCACCGTCTGGTTTGTGGGCTGCTGCTTTAAGATGATTTCAACAGTTCTTGTTTGCACAGAACATATTCACTCTCCCTGTACCTTGTAGCTTCTATGTCCGATTATCATCTCTGTTCGTCTTCTGGAGCCCGGTTGACTAGAAAAGACAAATCTTCATTCCCTTTATCCAAAGCTGCTGGGTTCAGTTCCTGCTTTAGACAACCAGCAGGTTAAAACTCCAATCCTAGCTAATCCTTAAGATGTGACTTTCATTAACTGCTGGATGCATAATAACTTAAAACAAACAAACAAAGACAAAACTAAACACCTTGCACCCTTGTTAAATCCCATTCCATCCTTGGTAAGAGTGCCAGTAAGACAACCAACAAAACACAATAACACACACACACACTGTCATGTTTAAGGTGAGACCCCACAGGCAAAATTTGTTTCAAGTTCTTTAACAGTGGTTTGTGTTTTTTATATGTAATTACTAGTAAAAACAAGAAAAAAGGACAAATTTAGCCAAATTATACATGTGTTCATGAATTATGATCAGAAAACAACGTAAAATGATGCAAAATCCGAAAAAAACCCCACATTTTGGGAACAGTTTCCACTAGAAAAAAGTAATGTAGAGACCTGATTTTTTGCATGTGCTTTCTATGTCCCTTTGTCTATGTCCACAAAGAAGCTTTTTTAGAACAAAAATATAGAACTGCCAAAAAAAAATGGATCATGATCTTATCAAAATTTATCAGGGTTGGGGTTACCACAGTGATATTTCCAGTCCAAAAATAAATTCACTCACATGTTCAAATTGAAAACCCCTCTTTACAGACCAAGAAGAATTATTTTCCTTCAAAGGAAAAAAAAGAGTATGTTTCTATCTTGTTTCAAGGTTGAGAAATGAATGTCCCAAGGTGGTGACTGTCGACGAAAATGCTGAAACTGAGAAAACTGTTGATAAAGATTTGTAACTGTTCTCTACCAAAAGAAACGTTATTTGCAAAACATCTTTATTTTCACACTTCTTGGCTTTATTATAACAAATCATCAACAAAAAATGAAAGTACACATATAAAACTATCAAAAAATGCAGTAAACCCAAAAGTGATGTCTGAACACTTTTTCACCATTTTCAGCCTGTGGGGTCTCACCTTAAGATAACAACCCTGAAAACACAATACGGTACATAGAAATGGCCTGACACACAAAAATTCTCACCATGAGCACACCCTGGGAGCTTTAGCTGATTAACAACAAAATGCAACTTATTTTCTGTTTGTAATCCCCCATCTGTCTGTAGATTAAAAGGAAAAAGCACTATATGAATAAGACATATATGATCATTACTTTTGCAATCAGCAGAAATTCATCACGCAATTACAGATTAAAAAAGTATGGACATAACAGACAAACAGATGTCAATCACTGAACACAAAAATAAAGGATTCCGGGGGTGGAGATTCCTTATGTTCCATGTAGAAGGAGAAAAGGCATTTGTTTGGACAGGTAAGTATAAAGGAAATGAAAAGATTTCTACAAACATCTGGGTCCACCTACCCAGACTTGATGTCTTCACTGCCAGCAGGAGACTGGCGCCCTCTCTCTTCATCTTCCGACTTGAGTTTCAGCAGTTCTCGCAGATTGCTCAGTTCCTTCTCATACTTCTCCTGGGAGGCTGCGAGGAACAGGGCAGGAGCAGAACGATACTCACCGTCAGAAAAAGAAGTAATAAATTCAGTTCATTCAAGTTAGCGTGAGTGAATGAGAGAGAGAGAGAGAGAGAGAGAGAGAGTGTGTGTGTGTGTGTGTGTGTGTGTGTGTGTGTGTGTGTGTGTGTGTGTGTGTGTGTGTGCGTGTGTGTGTGCGTGTGTGTGTGCGTGTGTGTGTTATGCACTAGGTAGTTGCAATTCATTTTCTCGTGTTATATATAAAAAAATAAAAATTGAAACTCAAAACCATTTTCAGCCAAAGAAATCTCTCTGTCAAATTAGTGTTTTCATCGTGTGATCTTTTTTTTTTTCATTGCAAACAAGTCTTTATTGCTGAAATTAACTATCTATGTCCTTCTGTGATCTGGTTCATTTTATAAACTCATCCCTGCAGATCACTACATATGTAAGCTTGTGTCTATGCCCCACTAAAACTCCATGCCCAACAAGGGATTATAGGAATAAACACCCTGAACTTGAATCCTTTCACGTTTCATCCTGTTAGCCTGCTGACCAGAAATTCCCGGCGTTGATTTACACTTGCCGCAGCCAGTTGTCTGTAACTCAGTTGTCTTGTGGATTTTCCTTCGCACATTAGGGTCCAACTTGTGTATTCCCACTGTCGGTGAAGCTTCCCATTTGTGTCAAGGCTTAACTTGTGACAGAATGGCATCAGTTTGGCACAATTCAGGCACAGCACCAAGTGTGATCTAAACTTACGAAAAAATTTTAATATTGGGATGAGCTTCTTCGTAACATTTTCCAATGCTGAGGGGTGAATCAATGTGTGTGTGTGTGTGTGTGTGTGTGTGTGTGTGTGTGTGTGTGTGTGTGTGTGTGTGTGTGTGTGCGCGCACATGTATGGTTGTGTGTATGTGTGTGTGTGTGTGTGTGTGTGTGTACAGTAAGTGTGTACATATCTAAGTGTGAATTTGCATGCATGCATGTGCATACACTTTGGGCACCAAAAAAAGAGCATGTCTCACCACCCAAGAATCGTGAACCAGAGATCACCCTACAAACAGGACGTACCGGTCAGATTTTTCTGCAGGGCAGAGTTCTGGGCCTGTAGATGGCGCACTTGATCCTCCACCTCTGCCACCCTGTCTCCTGCTGCCAACGTTCCCTTGGCTCCGCCCCCTCCCTCGCCTGCCTCCACCTCTTGCAACTTTTTCTCCAGTTCTTCGTTGCTGGCTACCAACTGCACATACACACACACACACACACACACACACACACACCACACCAAGTTCTCAGCCATCCCCTCTTTTCCAGAAAGACTTGTCCTCAAGAGAAAGGGAATCCTCTCTGGATGAAACAATGCACACAACTGGACACTGGAACTTTTCAGTGTTGGCCTCCCAACACTCCAAACAAGAGTGGCAATTTGACTATTTGACTCATGTGCCATGACAGAGGGAAGGGCTGGGGAAAAGCGAAAAGGGAAGAAAGAGGAATGAGTGAAGAGGGGAAGAAGAGGGATGGAAGGGTGAGTGTATGTGCGTGTGTTCGCATGAATGTTTGTGTGCCTGTGCACGTTGTGCGTGTGCATGTGTGTGTTTGTGTGTGAGTGTGTGTGTGTTTGTGTGTACACACGCCTGCACATGCAGGCATGCACATGCTCTGGTGTACGAGTGTTAAGCACAAGAAGCAAACATTACCATTATCGTGGTTTTTATGACTCAAATCATCATTTTCATGATTACCGAAGACAACATTACCATTATCATGGTTTTTATTACTCAAATCATTATCAATTTCATGATTACCGAAGACAACTCAGCCATCAGAGTCTGGTTCTGAAGGCGGAACTCTTCCTCCTGGCTGAGCAGTTTTCGTTGCAGCGAGTCATTCTCTTGAAGCAGTATCTCCGTTTCCTGGAAGGAAAAAAAAAAAAACTGAATCAGCACCAAACAAACTACAGGTATCACTCTTCAAAGGTGAGAGCTATCATCTGACACTTGTCATCATGATATAAATAACTGATAAATTTAAATACATGTTTGCATGCATACAAAAATAATAAAGTGTGGTTCAAAGTGATAATGTGAGAAAAGGTGGAAGGATGGGGAATGAAGAAAAAGGGGAAGGGGAATGAAGAAAAGGGGGAAGGAAGGGGAATGAAGAAAAGGGGGAAGGAAGGGGAATGAAGAAAAGGGGGAAGGAAGGGGAATGAAGAAAAGGGGGAAGGAAGGGAATGAAGAAAAGGGGAAGGAAGGGGAATGAAGAAAAGGGGAAGGAAGGGGAAGGAAGAAAAGGGGGAAGGAAGGGGAATGAAGAAAAAGGGGAAGGAAGGGGAATGAAGAAAAGGGGGAAGGAAGGGGAATGAAAAAAAGGGGGAAGGAAGAGGAATGAAGAAAAGGGGGAAGGAAGGGGAATGAAGAAAAGGGGGAAGGAAGGGGAATGAAGAAAAGGGGGATAAGATAAGATAATGTTGCTTATAGCCCAGCCGACAGCAAAGGGCCACATCAGGGCTGTAGAAAAGGGGGAAGGAAGGGGAATGAAGAAAAGGGGAAGGAAGGGGAATGAAGAAAAAGGGGAAGGAAGGGGAATGAAGAAAAGGGGGAAGGAAGGGGAAGGGGAGGGCGGAATTCATAGCACTCTCAGTATTCTTTAGGACTGATTGTGGATGCTAAATCCTTTAAATTAAATTTTGTTTTGGACGCGCCAATTTGCAGCGAGTGGCCGCAACAGTCAGTCAGTGAATTATAAGCATCAACGCCACACAAACACATGCACAACTACATACATTACTAGACTTTTATATGAAGTTTGAGGCAATGCAGACTCCCTTTTTTTTTATACTTTTTTTACTTTTATCTTTCAAAAAAAGGAAGCTAACATTCACTTGTCCATCTGGCACACTGTACGATTCATTTGAAAGTTACACATACATGTCTCTTTTTTTTTTTTAACTGTGCAGATTAAACTGCCGTCAGAAACACACTACAGAGGAAAGTATACTCACTTTTGCTTTCTTGCTTTTATTTATTGCCTGGAAAAAAAATGAACAAATATAAAACAGCTGAATATACAAATCTGTCCATCCTGTAGAAAAATAAATAAAAACAAAAATATTCCTGCTCTTCTTATACACAATACAACTTTCTAAGATGCTACTATCAACCCTGTCAATCCTGTAAAAAAAATCAATAACAAAAATACTCCTCTTCATACACAAAATACAATTTTCTACGATGCTACTATTAGCACTAGTCTGCAATCATAAATGTACTTCATTCGTGCACTAAAATTTCAAGCCACTCTGGTTTTAAAAAAATTATTTTATGTCATTTGCATTATGTATATCACTTTCTTCAAAGATAATAGCATATTGTCGACTTTTCTTAACAGCAATTATTACAAACATCAGAAACTTCAGAATATATTTGCCATTTGTGGTTCACATTAGGTGTATTTGGTCATTAATACAAGATAGTATTCCATTCTGAGAAATAGCATACATATTAATGATACCACATCTTTAATTTCATGACTGTCATTCATGGTGTTGTGAAGCCAGACCCAGACGACAAACACATCAGAAGAATCAACGGGTGTGAACACATACTGTTTTCACAGCAAAGGGATATGTGAATACATAAACTGATATTGTAAGTAGCTAACCAACAGAAAAAAAAAAATCACCTAAGTTTCAGCTGTACTTCCGCTTGGAGCAGAACTTTTTAGGAAGCATCTTTTCATTCAGACTTCTGCAGCCACAAGAGCAATGATCATGATTACCAATACGTTCTGTGAATGACATCTCCTTTTTCTAAACTATAAAAATGACAACTGTTTTAGAGTTTGAAACCCTTTGACAATGTTATGTGCTTGTATAAAAAAAACTCAACAAGAATTTCACTCGAGCACATGGAAATCCTTTCCTATCACCTGACTGGAAACCCTGAAACGTGTGACGACAAGGCATCGACCACTCTCGCCCAGTGTGAGTGAGTGTGGGTCAGGACACAAACAAGTACCTTGTTGGCCTTGGCCAGCTCTTTGTCCAGAGCCTCTACCCTGTTGGAGGAGTCCTCCAGTTCTGTAGGAACAGAAAAGACAGCAGTCCATGACAACGTCTGATTGTTAAGTACATAAAACATACGGGTTTGCATCTACACAGCTCAAGCAGCAATAAATCCCATGTGCACAACAATTTACAGGGTGTGAGAAGGGTCTGGAGGAAAAAGCTCATCAATCCACAAAAACCAACCCATCCATCCAAGAAAATAAAACATCATTCAGCCAGGCCCAGTCAAACATGTGACAACATCATCCATTAATTATGTCCACTTTAATACTGTTTGTGACCTGTGAAACCTTGATCCTTGCTCATCTTCCTCACAGACAAGAAATGCTGCTCATCCTGACTGGTCCAAGCAGGCATGGTGAAAGGAAGCTTTCATTCACTGGTCAAGGGAATGAATGGTGCACACGTAAACTGCTATCCCTTCACACTTTTTCATGGTTACAGTCAATGCCAATACAAAGCAATCTGTTTAGGGAATAAAAAGCACACTATGCAATTCCACTTGGTTTTCAGTCCCTGAATTTGATGTTTTAGCTCTATGTGCTTAAGAAAGGTCACATCAGTATGTTCCAGTCTTAATGGGCATACAATAACAATTTGGCACACAGCAAAATATATCCCCATCGTGTATCATTTTTCAGTTGCTGCGTTCCTTTGTTTTATTTCACACAATCAACCAAGACAAATGATGAGTTTACAAGCTCTGAAAAAGAGTGACTGAAAAATCAACAAGCATGAAAAACCACAGAAATTTCAGGACTGCTGTGCATCAAGGAAAAAAGAAAAAGAAATCTGGACGTACTTCACATATGATCAAATCCAATAGCAACCCATTTCTTAAACAGTACCCCAGACAACTTGGAAGTAAAAACATTAACCCCTTGACTGCCCTGGCACGAACGGCGTTCGAGATGGTTTCGGGAAAGCTGTGTGCCCTTGAACGAACGGCGTTCGAGATAATTTCATCATCAAAATTCGGCGATTTAAAGAAGGGAGGCAAGGAGAAAAAATGGTTTAAACGGTTGCAGGGACCCTAAAGGACGGTTTCTTCCCTTTTGCGGGTCAGCTGACTGACCGGCTCGCGTCCATTCGGGCAATAACTTCGGCAAAGTTCGGAGAGTTATTCTCGGTTGAAGATGGCGAGTCGAGCAGGCAGTTAGATCAGACGCGTGCCGTTTTCAAATGATCTAATGCTCTTGAAGTGCTTCAAGAAGTTATCCGAGACCGTGAAAGCGATGACGAAGACTTCAAAGAAGTGGAATGAAGCGATTCGGAGGAGGAATAAAGTGATCACAATCAACACCACCCTTTGCTATCGGAGGTTGGTGTTGATGACGAAGCTGATCCCCGACTTCAAACCGAGCGATACCGGCGCAAGTGGGGCCGAATCGGAGAGTGACGAGCCGAATCCGTGTATGTCGAGTGCCCCCTCCCTCCTTTCGTGAGAGGTCGGGAGGAGAGTCGAGGAAGAGGAGGGGGTTTCGGACAACGGCGAGGGTCCAGTGTGAGGGGGCATGGCAGAGGAAGAGGGCGTGGCACTCGTCAGTCGGAACTTGTTTCAGAATGGACAGAGGCCAGTGCTGATTGCCCAAATCTCGACCTTTCTTTCACGGGTGACCCAGGTATCAAGGTAAACATTGGCAATTTCAAGCCCATGGATTTCGTGGAGTTGTCTTTGTGGTGTGTGTGTGTGTGTGTGTGTGTGTGTGTGTGTGTGTGTGTGTGTGTGCGTGCTTATGTGTGTGTGTGGGGTGTGTGTGGTGTTTGTGCAGGCTGTGTGTGTGTGTGTGTGTGTGTGTGTGTGTGTGTGTGTGTGTGAGAGAGAGAGAGAGAGAGAGAGAGAGAGAGAGAGAGAGAGAGAGAGAGAGAGAGAGAGAGAGAGAGAGAGAGAGCAGTGCTTGTGCATGGTGTGGGTATACATTGTGTGTGTGTGTGTGTGTGTGTGTGTGGTGTTTGTGTAGTGTTTGTGCATGGTGTGTGTGTGTGTGGTGCTTTTGCATGTGGTGCTGTGTGTGTGTGTGTGTGTACATGTGTGTGTGTGTACATGTGTTGTGGTGTGGGGTGTGTGTGTGTGTGTGTGTGTGTGTGTGTGTGTGTGTGTGTGTGTACATGCGTGTGTGTGTGTGTGTGTGTGTGTGTGTGTGTGTGTGTGTGTGTGTGTGTGTGTTGCTTTTGAATATGGTGCTTGTGCACAGTGTGTGTGTGTGTGTGTGTGTGTGTGTGTGTGTGTGTGTGTGTGTGTGTGTGTGTGTGTGTGTGCACCCAAATGTGTGTCAGTCAACTATAACTTGCATTTACTGGCAGTAGTGTGGGATCCTGATCCTTCTGTCAACAGGTTCTGTGGTGTGGTGCATTCTCTGCGACACCAGTGTATTTTCAGTTGTTAGTGCGCTTTCATCATCTGTGGTGTGGCCTTTTGTAGCTCAGTCCTATCTTTAGCAGTCTCTGTTGTTGGTTGTTTTGTTGAGTTTTTTTTTTTTTTGGGGGGGGGTTGGTTTTGCAATGTTTTATTTATTACCTTTTTACAATCGCACTTAGTTCATGAGTGAACCAAACCACATGTGTGAAAGAAAACTGACAGAATAATTAGAAGTTACACTTAGTGTTGTTATTGTTAGTTCATCTCTGCTAAACAAGACCAATTCCCAAGAGGCTTGCAAGATGTGCAGACTGATGCTGTGGATAATGTTCAATTCCCTTCTTCTTTCCCACGTTACCTGGGCTGGAGTGCCCCCTATGATATGGGTTGCTAAACATTTTATGCATTGTCAAGCTTTATTGTGAATACAGATGTTTGTCCTGAAGTTCAACGGATACTAACACCAGTTTTTGTGGTATTTCATTGTGATTTTAGTGCTATAGTTTTGTTTTATGTTCTGAAAGTGTCTGTTTTTCAAACAAAACATTTATCATTATATATATTTTTGGTCTACTCATTACAAACAAAATCAAACTATTGTGACATCTGGTTGTAGCCAAGGATATAACCAGAAAATTTCCCAAGTATCTAAGATATATGTCAAGAATTGAAAGAGCACTGGGCATATCAGTGAACCTACCTAAGAAAACAAAATTGTGTCCCTTGATACCTGGATTGTACTGTACCCCAGAAATGCATAAATTTATCATATAAAACAACAATTGTGGGTTGTAAATTCACTACCAAATATTTACACAGGTGTTCAGTAAACACTAAAACCACTTTTGGCTGGGTTTGTATGCTTTTTGTTTTGCTGCTGTGGGTTTTTGTATGCTTGCAAAATATAATTTTAAAAAAAAAGTTGAATTATAGGATTATTTATTACACTCAGAATAAACAAAATCAAATATTATTTGCAGGTATTATAGCCCTGGGTATGAGAAGAAATCATGCCAAAAATATAAGAGATATCTCCACAAATTAAATGAGCACTGATCAAATTAGTGAACCTACCGCAAAAAGTCAAATTTTGCTCCGGCACACAGAAGTGCAAAACTGATACAAAATAGCGGCAGTCAAGGGGTTAATGACCCAAATTTGGTTTACAGCAGGATAGATCCCAACCACTCTTTCTTTTATTTAATACCATGTAAAACTAGAGCAGACCTGTTTATCCATAAACTGCTATTGTTAAAAAAAAAATGTGTACAAATCTTTCAAACAGTAAACGCATGGGGGGAGGTAGCTTTGTTTTTGATATCTGACCTTGCAATAACTATAGTTAAAAATATTTTTAAAAAAACATTTTTTCCCACACAAATTACTTTCAAACCTGACTCATCAGCATAGTTGGCACACATTCATGCTCTCTTGTGGTGTGTGTGTGTGTGTGTGCATATGTGTATGTGTGTGTGTGTGTGTGTGTGTGTGTGTGTGTGTGTGTGTGTGTGTGTGTGTGTGTGTGTGTGTATGTGTTTGTGTGTGCATGTGCGTGTGTGTACACATGTGCGTCTGTTTAATTTCAGGGCCTGTAATCCCCCTATGATGCCACATACCGGCATGTTCACAAAGAAGCAGACACAGCCAGACCCACTTTCATATGTCAGAGTTAGCAAGCACTGTTACTCTTTGGTCCAAGCATCCAAACAGGCACACCAAGGTAACACCCTGGTTAGATTCCGCAAGTGAATCCGCTCAAGAACATTGCTCGATTTTTTTACCCGACCCTTTTTCATGAAGTCCATCATATTTTTGCCAAACATGTCTAAAAAAAAACACTGTAAAATGATAGGGTAGACATGTCTGCTAAAAAGGGGAACCTAGCCTCCAAACGACCGGTATCTGCCCAGGCCTACTGGATCTGCTGCAGGTTTCTATCTCAAACTGTCAATGTGCAGTGACTGCATAAACCTATATTCTTGATACACATTAAAAAAATATAAAAAAATCAACAAATTATAAATGTGATAAATGCCCTATCTCACAATACTAAAGGAAGTGAAAACAAAATTCAAGAATCAGCTCTTTGATACGGACCACACCCAAAATTTATGGGAGTTCATCAATCTTTCCACCATGTTTTGCTATAAACACATCAATTTCATTATTTTTACATCGTCTGCTGACAGACAAACAAACAAAATGACAGATGCAGGGCCAAATATATCCTTCTTGGCTGGGACAACTGCCATTTATAATCTGCATTTTAGATGGTGTACAAATTGGGGTTATTATCCTTTCAAAATTCAAGCTTAAAAAACACATTCATGAAGAAAATAAGTGAAATGGGTATACACATACATGCACATAATTATTCTGCAGAGGTTTTATCACATACTGTATGTATACGTAGTTTGAACTAAATTTTACCGTCTCCAACACACTATTACGAATTTAGCCATTTTTTGCTGAAAGCCAAAAAACTGTCAGTCACTTAGTCATGAACAACCACACTGCTTGATCACACAGTATGATCACACAGTAGTCTGGCTTCTAATCATGACGATACATTCTCTCTGAGAGCTTCCTCCTCATCTGATAGTGTAAGTGTCCATGAAGAGAAACCTGAAAAATTGAAAATTCTTGCTGCATGTATAAATACTTTCTCCTTTTCAAGAAAAGTGTGAAATACACCTTGTTCTGAGATGGATCAAAAACAGTTAACACTGATATCCATTAATTTCATTCAGCCGACTTCTTACCCCTTTCCAGCCTTTTACATTTTCCATCCAGTTCATAATTAGTTGTTCGTAATTCCAGCAGCTGAAGCTGAAACAGATTAAAAAAAAAAAGTAATGATAATAATTAGAATTAGAAATTTGTGCAAGGACAGATCACATCATTTTTCAGCAAATAGGTTGCGAAAAAACTTAAGTAGAAATGAGACAAACTGTTGTTTCTGATCTACGATAAGAGAACGTCATGCATGAAAAGTAGGTGTGTCTCCAAGTGGTTGGCTATAAAAAGCATACCATAAAACATGTGCATTGTCAGTTCAATTGTCCATGCAGTGCTTAAAACCAGTTTGCTTGACTCAGTGTCACAAACATCAATTCCAAACTATATTAAGCTGCATGTCTATCAGACAAGGTTACTAGTAGCAACCACTACAATGGAAAGAAACAACATCCTTTCCTGAAATGAAATATTACTTCTTCATATGTTACAACATAGCAAAAGGCAATGTTACAAAGAGAAGAAACAACATCCTTTCCTGAAATAAATGTAACTCATTCTTTGGCGTCATATACTGTACCATGTCAGACCATAGCATTCAACGGCAGTTAGCCAGCTCTGTCAGGCGAATTTTATCCGTGGCCAATGCAGTCATAAGACAGTCACGTGACGTCACCCCACTTCCGCCTCCGGAAGAAGCCGGTGTCAACTTCTTCTACCTCATTCACCTTCGGCCTGCCGTCAAAGCAAGATAAGTCTTGTGCTCTGTCTCGCCTATACTTGCCTTTGTGTTAAGATTGCTGGTGTCTTTGTTTCTATACTTGATTCAGTTGTGCCTTGCGCTAAACCCTGAGTATTCTTGCCGAGTGAGGCTCTTGGTGGGAGCGCAATTGCTAGATTTACCACTTTCCCATACTCTCGCGACTTAGCGTTCACGATCGTCGGGTCGTTTCGATCGTCGCTACACTTGTGCGTGTTTTATCATCACCACGTGGTTCACTTCTATCAAAATTTTTTCGGATCGCACCCTACCCCCTCTCGGGTTTTACGGTCGCATCCTACTGTCGCATTCCTCCTTCTTTATCGGGCTACACGCTCCTGGTTATCTCGCGATTTGCTCGCCGGTCGTCCTTTGTTCTACTGCCACTTCCTCGCCGGTCGTCGGCGGCCATCTTTCTTTTCTCGCCGGTCGTGTTTCCCCACCATTTTCCGAGCCTCGGGTTTGTCACCCTTTGTCGCAAGACTCCTCATTAGGGTTTGTGCGCAAGAAAGACCATTATCCATCTCACTTAGAACGTGGTTCTTTAAGTGTGCGTGATTTTCTCGATCGGTGGCGTGTACGGGTCCTTGAGATTTCGGTCGATCTCTCCAGGTCTTGCACGACACCACACGAGCGATCGAGATTAATTACTTTCTCGATCGACCACCTTGTCTCCTCTTTGCGGTCGTGTGTTCCGGGTTTGCTCTGCCACCTGTGCCCAACATGGTGAAGGACACCGCCGGGTCGAGCCACTCCACTGCTCGGAGTTCGCTCAGTTTTCCCGGAGAACGCTGGGTCGATTCCGTCCCCGAGCAATCCGTTCACATTGATGAACGTTCGGTTCGGGTAGATAGAGATGACTGCTCGCGGAGGGGACGCGTGACCTTCCTCTTCTACCCGACCGACGGACGCACGATCGCAGCGTCCGAAGGCGGATGGGCAAGCGGGCCACCATTTCTAAATGCCTTTCTTTTGACCAGCCGGGAAAGAGAGGTATATCCAAGAAGTATAAGGGCAAGGCGCCCCTCAAGGGGCCCTCCCGAGCTAAGAATAAACGATGGAATTCGCCCTCACCCCCCTCCTCTCCATCGGCCAGCTTGCCCTCTCCGCCCCCGGATGCGTTCGGAGACCTCTCTCTATCATGCTGAGTCACGCGAACCTCGGTCCCTGGGGAATCATGCCGAGCCGCGGACCAGCACGGGTGACGGGTCTGGTATGGAATCGCCATCCGTCACTCGCCTTGGTGAGTCACAGGTCCATTTTTCCCCCGAAATCGACACGTGCACTCACAGCGCTCTGCCCCACGGGCACAGGTGCAGCCAACACCTGAGCCCGAGGAGCGCTTAGACTCCGGACGCAGGGTTATGGTCACCCCGACGCACGACCTCGGTGGTGTCCATTAATTCTGGGCGTGCGGTCACATCGCGCCCATCAGCGCGGTCGTGGGTTCGCACAAGGAAGGTCGACCCACCCCAATCGACCTATCACCTTCTCCCTAGGGGTATCGGACGTTGGGGATCAGACCTTTTCGGGTCCCCGTTTGGGCAGCGTCCACGGTCCCGCTCCTCCGGGGGGAGGATCTACCACCGGGACCGCGGGTAACCTGACCTATCCCGGGGGGGGGGGGACACGGGACCGCATCCTGACCAATCCGCACATTCGCGGGTTGGAGGCTCGGCTTCCGCATCCTCCTCCGTAGCAGATCGGCCCTCACAGGCCCCCACCAAGGACGTGCAAGGCGCAGTGCACGGACCTGTGCGGGGAGGACAGGCCACTGCCTCTCGTTACCCCCACAATGGTGCTCAGGTTACCCGGGTCCCCGGGGAACTTCTGCCGACACCCAAGGGCCGCCCACAGCCCGTTTTCCTCCCCGGGGACCGGTGGCTCTATGCCCCCGAGAGAGACCAGTGGCTAAACGCCAACACCCAGCACGACCAACTGTATGGTCGCATGTGGCACCCGGCAACGCTTGCCTGGGTCGACCTTGGTCCCCCTCCTCGGGCGCTGTCCGATCGGCAGGATGAGGTCCCGTCCGCCGATCATAGAGCCACCTGGGAGTCACCGCAAGTACCCCTTGACGGTCCTCCCGACGAGGGGTGCTCCGAACCCTGCCAGGACCTTTACCCCCCTGAGGCGGACGATGAGGAGGACCTAGCCTCCACCTCATTGTATGATGTCCGCACGGGGGAACGGTGGCGCCCAGACCTCGTTAGGAGGGAGGCCGCACCCGCCGACGAAGTCCTCTCCCTCTCCCTCTTCACCGGGCCCCCCCGGCCCAGCGGTCCAAACCAAGGATCGTCGCCCCCCTGTCACTAACCTCACTCTGGGAAGGACCGGCTACTCGCGCCATGGGTGCGCAGGCCGTCCCCCCTCCAGGACAGGGACCCCTCTCAGCACCTAATGCAGCCCAAGTCGGTACCCTCCTTGGGGACCGCAAGAACCCCTCGGTCGCCTCCCTGTTCACCGACAACCCGGTTACCAGGGAGATGGGCATTTCACAGTCCGACCGTCGGTTGATCCCCACCTGCCCTCCCCCCCCCTACGTCGGGCACCATCTCTTTTAAGAATTTAAAGGAATGGGACCGAACAGCCAGGATGGGCATCCTCCACACCACGGCGGGACATACCTACTTAGGTATGCTCCTACAGCAACTGGAGGCTCTATGGCCGGGGGACGATGGTGCCGCCCCTGGGCCTTCGGACATGGACTCCGAGGCGTAACCAGGAGAATGATTCTCGCTTGTTTAGCGACCCCTTTATGCGACACCTGGTCAACAGGATTTCGCATCATCTTTCGGCTGCGGCGGACAGCGCAGCTACGAGCCACTTCAACTGTTTGTTGGTGGCCAGAGATGTCGTGCTGGCACGGACCTCTCTCTCCCCGGCGCTTAAGGCAGCCCTGCGGTGTGTCCCGGGCCAGGACCACTCGCTGTTCGGCGATTACTCGACTGACGTGATAACACAAGCAGTCGAGGAACGCAAGCAGGCGGCATCCTTTGCGCCCAGGCCACTGCCACGCCCTGATAGACCCACCCATAGGTCCTTCCCCAGGCCCAAACCCTACCCCAGGCAATCGCCTTCCAACACCGCACGGCCCGCTAAGCGTCCCAATCTTCCCCTCAGGCCCAAACCCAAAACACAGCTGCGAAATTTTCGGTTCGGCCAACAGTCTCCCCCCCGGAGATGACTGGGGCCGCAACCCGAGAGAGACTCCGATCGGGCGGCACCCCCACACGCCCGTTCCCTCTCCTCTACCCACGTCCCCGCCCCCCCTGGCGGGCAGCCTCTCCAGGCACGCCCACCGGTGGAGACGTATGGGCCTCAGCCCCTGGGTAGTGGCGGTGCTACGGGAGGGGTATCGTCTCCTTGGATCCACGAGCGACCCCCCTCATGCACACTCCCCCTCTTTCGCCCAACCCTCCCCCCGCTCAAGCAGAGGCACTCCACGTGGAGGTCCAAGAGCTCCTCCTAAAAGGCGCCATCACAGAGGTGTCCCACCCCAACCCCGGCTTCTACTCTCACCTATTCGTGATTCCAAAACCTCAGGAGGATGGAGGCCCATCCTAGACCTATCCCCCCTCAACAAGTTCCTCAGGCCGTCAAATTCAAGATGGACACCCCCACCCAGATCAGGGACTCTATCCATCATCTCGACTGGGCCACTTCCATAGACCTGAAAGACGCGTACTTTCAGATCCTGATTCACCCGGCCCACAGACGATTCCTACGGTTCGTCTGGCAGGGCCGAGTGTTCCAGTTCAGGGCCCTCCCATTCGGCCTCTCACTGGCACCCTTCCTCTTCACGAAGGTTGTCAAGGAGATGGCTTCCCTAGCCAGGCGGAGGACATCCGCCTCCTAGTCTACCTGGACGACTGGCTCGTCTTGGCCTCCTCCAGGGCCCAGTGCCAAGCCCACACCACCCGCCTCCTGAGTCTTTGCTCCACACATGGGGTTTGTCACCAACCCCCAAAAAGTGCGAACTCACTCCCAGCCAGAGGTTCGCCTTCCTGGGGATGAGTTTCGATACTATCTCCATGATAGTCTCCCCGACCCCGGAGAGGTCCACACGTATACTGGACCTCATCTCCCGCCTATCACAGGCACCCCACACCTCGGCCAGAAACCTGTCCTCCCCCATAGGGAATGATGGAGTCCCTGTCTCCCCTCATTCCCCTGGGGCGAGTCCCAAACGCCAACTTCAGAGGGAGTTCCGTCGACGTTGGTCGCAGACCTCCGACCGCTGGGACCAGGTCATTCCCCTCGGTCACTGGTTTCTTTCGGAGATAGAGGAGTGGCTCACTCCGGGCACTCTCTCAACCGGGGTCCCCATCGCCCTCCCAACCCAACCCCTGGAACTGTACACAGACGCCTCAAACCTGGGCTGGGGGGCCCACTTGGAGGACGGTCATACCTCAGGGGAGTGGGACTCACAGACTGCCCGCCTTCACATCAACATCTTGGAGCTGGAAGCGGTCAGGCTAGCCCTTCTCCACTTCCAGCACAAGGTCGCACACCGACATGTTCTCCTTCTCACGGACAACACGTCGGTAGCTTGTTATGTCAACAAAGGGGGGGGGGGGGGGGGGGGGGGGGGGCACGCTCCATCAGCCTCTCCCTCAGAACAGAGGCCCTCCTTCGCTGGTGTCACGCGCGGGGGATCACCCTCCGCGCGAGACACATAGCAGGAACCCGCAACATCCTGGCGGATTCCCTCAGCCGGTCGAAGTCTCTACTCCACACGGATGGGACCCTCAACAGACTAACCCTGTCTGTGGTATGGGAACATTGGTTTGTTCCCATGATAGACCTGTTTGCCACCAGGTTCAACCACCGCCTGCCCCTGTACGTCTCCCCCGTCCCGGACCCTCAGGCTTACGCAGTCGATGCGCTCTCTCTGCCCTGGACGGGCCTACTGGCGTTACGCCTTTCCGCCCTTTCCCATCCTACACAAGGTGATCAGGAAAGCGAGGCTGGAGAAACCCAGGCTGATCCTCATAACCCCGTGGTGGCCGACCCAGTCTTGGTTCCCAGACCTCAAGTCCCTCTCTCACGTTCCACCTCTACGGCTCTGCCCTCGGTGGGACATGTTGAGACAACCCCGTTCGGGTCTCCCTCACTCCAATCCCAAGATGCTTCGCCTACACGCGAGGCTGCTATGCCAGCCCAACTGCGAACATCTTCATTCCCCTCCCCACGCGGACAGGCCCCAGTCCGTCCTGGACACACTAGCCGGGGCAGGGCCTCTCAGGGATTGAGGGACTTAGCCTCAGCATCTCGCAGAGCCGGCACCGAGTCCCTCTACAATTACCGGTGGGAGATATGGGTAGCCTGGTGCTCAGATAACTCGGTTCCCCAGGACTGCCCTCCAACATCCAGATAGGCAATTTCCTCTCACACCTATCTTCCTCGCTTAAGCTGTCAGCTAGCTCCATCCGGGGCTACAGATCGGCTATCTGTACCACCATCCGCCAACTGGGCGGCCCTTCTTTTCACAATGACTTCCTGCTCAGAGAGGTCTCTAGAGGAGTTGCTCTACGGGAAGCCCAGTCCCTAGGCGCACCCTCTTTGGGACCTTTTCATCGTCCTCGACGCCCTCAGAAAGCCCCCCTTTGAACCCATTACATCGATTCCCTTTGACCTTCTCTCTTTTAAGACCACCTTTCTCCTTGCCCTGGCCTCTGCCAGACGACGGAGTGAGATCCACGCCTCAGCGGTGGTCCCAGAGATATCGCCTTCCACAGGGACGGCTCTGTTTCCTCAAGTTCCTTCCAGAGTTCTTAGCTAAAAATCAGGAACCGGGCACCCCCTCTCCCTCCCTCGTCATCCGCTCCCTGACGGATATCTTGGGAAAGGGAGAGAAATCGGGACACATTAACCTTTGCCCATGCTAGGTGTCTCAGATGCTACTGGGAGCGCACTCGCCCCAGGCGCACTCCCAGAGGCGACTCCTTATCTCTCTCAACCGCAACAATACTAGAGACATCTCGGCGGGATCTATCTCTAGGTGGCTCTCCAGACGGTGAGATCGGCCTACACTCAGGCGCACAAGGATCTCCCCGCCCAATCACCCAGGGCCCACGAGGTCAGAGCACTGGCCACTTCCACGGCGCTCCAGTACTCTGTCCCCGTGCGCCATCTCCTGGAGGCAGCCTACTGGCGTTCGGAAAATCCCTTCATTAACTTCTACTTGAGGGATATCCGCATGACCAGGGCTGACGGTTCTAAAGGGATCCTTTGTGGCGGCCAATGCAGCCATAACGGCCAACCCCGAGAACCACTAGGGCGCTCGCCCTCCTCCGATTCCTTTAAATTCTGCTATGGTCTGACATGGTACAGTATATGACGCCAAAATGGGGAGTTTGTGTTATACTCCCTGTTTGGCTAATATACTTACCATGTCAGACTCTAATGCCCTCCCTACCTTCCCCTCTAGCGCAAAGGTTCTCGGGGTTACCTTGCACACAGGCCTCGCTGAATGAGGTAGAAGAAGTTGACACCGGCTTCTTCCGGAGGCGGAAGTGGGGTGACGTCACGTGACTGTCTTATGACTGCATTGGCCACGGATAAAATTCGGCCGACAGAGCTGGCTAACTGCCGTTGAAATGCTATGGTCTGACATGGTAAGTATATTAGCCAAACAGGGAGTATAACACAAACTCCCCATATATGTCACAACAGCAAAATGCAATGGTTTGTTTTTTTTCATCCAAGCAGTAAGTCCCCCTCAGTACAACTTCAAATGACTATCTTCCTGTCTGCTACTACCTGTTTTTAAATTAGCAACCCACCTGCACAAAGTGACCCAACATTTCATTCCCTTACATGCTATTGAACATTTGAACACATCTGCTAAAGCCAAAGCTACAACAGTTTGCAAGGTCCTCAAGCACTACAAAATTTTAGATACCATTTTCACCTCATATTAAGTATGACAATGAGAAAATGTGACAGGAGCTGCTCATTTAACAGTGGGCTATTTGGTGTCCTAAGCGCTGCTGAATCCATAATGATGGCTCACAAAGCATTGCAGACTGGACAGGTGTGTTTGCACTTGCTTCAAACCTCTGACATGTTCTGTGTCAGACTGAGATGTCAATCAGTATAAATATTACCATGAAAAAATCTTTTTGTCAATTGGCAGTACTTACTCTAGTAGTCACTGTCTCATTTGAGGCATGTTTAGACAGACTGTAGAAGGACAAGCTTTTCAATGCTATAGATCTTAATTTTGTGACATTGGAGTTTATGGGTCTCCCATCCCAATTACTTCTCTGAAGTGGTCTTTGAAATCTAGCTTATTTTTATGAACTGTAAAACATAAACTCAGGATGTTTTTTACTGAATTAAGTTTAATCTTGGACTTTGTGGGAAGAAAACACCACAGTGACAACATATTTGAATTACATCAAAGGCAGGTTAATGTTGAAAAAGAGAGAGTCCTTAAACTTCAAAGGCTCCATTCATGTTGTTTATTGACTGGCTGACCACGAGGGCCTTATCAGGACTGTCACATTATCAAAATCAATTCTAGAGAGATGATACTTGTCACAAAAGGAGATGTCTAAAAATGTGGGGAATACTGAAGTGTACCTGATCCATGATACTCTAAATAGAGCTTTTTTTGAGAGAGAGCTTTTTCCAGTTTATTCTTAATGCCAAACTAGATAAAGTATAACATGCCATTTTCTAAGTTTACTTTGATGTTTGTTGAACAGTCAAGGAGATACTTGTTCATTCTATCAAATCTTGTTTGTTTGTCTTTTGTTTTACTTAAGTGAACTTGGATCTTTGATGGAAAGAAAAGGAAATTTTTATTCTAAAATTACGTTTAATCTAACATACTTACCGTGGCTCACTAATGCAATAAGCGGCAGCAATTTGCTATCCCTGCCTCGTATACAATAAAGTCCGTACGGACAACAAAACCCCTGAAAGGGCCTCGTGCCTCGCGCATGCTCAGAACCATCCCTTTTCGAGGTATATTAAACCCTGACTGAGAACTCCTGATGGAACCAGGAAGGGGGGAGGTAGGGAGGGTCTTCTGCGTGAGCCACGGTAAGTATGTTAGATTAAACGTAATTTTTGAATAAAAATTTCCTTTTAATTACACATACTATACCGTGGCTCACTAATGCAGAGTCGCACTACCTGGAAGGAGGGCTCACTGGTTACCGCCTGGAGGAGCGAGAAGAGCCGGAGCGTGTGGCGGAGATGGAGTGTTGCGCCACCACAGCTGATGCGATGCCCCTAGACCCATCATCGCGCAGACGGGAAACGTCGCGCAGATAGAATTGGATGAAGGTGCCAGGGGACCGCCAATATGCGGCATTTAACACGCTCTGAATGCTGGCATTATGAGCTACCGCCAGCGAAGACGCCCATGCCCTAATCTCATGGGGTCTAGGTGAGAAAACAGCCAAATCCCCTTCGGGTCTCGCGTACGCAGCTTTGATGACTTCTCTCAGTCATCGAGAGATTGAAGAGCGCCCGATCTCCTCCTTATAACCTTCGTTGTGAGAGAGAACAGGTGGCGCTGCTTGGGGCGAGAAGATTTCGTGCGTTTCCTATACTCCCGCAGAGCGCGCACCGGACAGAGAGTGCGGTCTTCGTCGTCCGGGGCGAGAATAGAAGTGAGAGGAAGAAAGGATATAGTCGGGGAAGAAGAACCTGGCAACTGGTTTTTCGCTAAAAATTCTGGGAGGAGGCGAAAAGATATCGAGCCATCCGGTTAGGAGGCGACATCCCCAGGCAGGCCACTAAGGGCGTGGACTTCACTGCAGCGCCTCCCTGAGGCCAGGGAAACGAGAAAGGCTGTTTTAAAGGAAAGGAATTTCAGAGAACACTCCCGGATGAGCTCGTAAGGGGGGAGCCTGAGGGAGGAGAGGACTAAGAAAAGATCCCACGCCAGGATACGGCGGGGGCATCGGGCCTCCTGTAGGGCTGCTCCTCTGACCAGATCCCGCAGAAGAGGGTCGTCCCCGAAGGAGGGGCCCCTAACTGGCGGATAGTGGTGGAAATAGCCGCCCTGTGAACCTTAACAGAGGAGCCTGAAAGTTTTCTCTCCGATGAAAGAAAGGCTAGGTAGTTCCGGTAGTTGAACCGGGTGGCGAACAGGTCTACCCGTGGTTTGAACCATACGGTCCAGAGAGGTTCCAGGATAGAGTGGACGAGAGTCCACTCTGAGGGAAGAACCATGTGCGACCTGCTGAGGGAGTCCGCGAGAATGTGATCTTCCCAGGAACATGCTTGGCCGAGATCCGGATTGATTGTGTCTCGCACCAAAGAAGAAGCTGTTCCGTCCTCAGGGACAGGGAGTGAGAACGCCCCCCCCCCCCCCGCTTGTTGATATAACACGCCACAGTCGTGTTGTCGGTGTTGAGGAGAATGTGTTTTCCTTTCAGGAAGGGAAGAAAACTCCTTGAGGGCTTGGAACACAGCTTCCATCTCTAGCCGATTGATATGCCAGGACTGGAGTGCCATTGGACCACCGATGACTGGAACCACTGACCGAGAGGGATCGGCAGGTCCCACGACTGCAGTGCCTGAGACCAACGCTTGCGAAAGAGGCGCTGAAACCGGCGTTTGTGCAGTCGTCCAAGGGGTACTAAGGGAGCCAAGGACTCCATCAGACCCGAAGAGAGCTGCTGCGACGGGATGAGATCGGACTTCTCCTCGTTGCGAACAAATCCCAGCTGCTGACAGAGGCTTAAAACCTGTAGGGCTTGCTGGGAGCACAGAGTGCTGGATGAGGCAAGAAGAAGCCAATCGTCTAGATAGGCCTTCAGGCGAATTCCTTTCTCCCGAACATGCAAATAAAGTTCCCGAGCCACCTTCGTGAAAACCCAAGGCACAGCTTTACATTTCCGTCCTTATTGAGACACTTAGTGAAAGGGCAAACAAACAAGGCTTTACACATTTGTAATCCAATATTTTTGTTGCTGTAGTCTGAGCAGAGGCATGTATCAAACTTGTGTGCTACTTAACTATGGAAAATTAACTTCCCAGAAAGTGATGACGTCATTTTTGCACAATATTGTGTTTGTTGTCATTGTTCTAATATTGCCTGACCACTTGCGTACAAGCTTTCATGCGGCATCTATGTTATCTACAAGAAAGTAAACCCAGTCGAGTTTGGTATTAAAAGAATTGTTGGGAATTCGCCAATTCAGTCATCTCAATAGTGCAGATATATTACATTTTTAATGACAATAACTAATTATCAAACCTACAGCCCCATTTGTAATGGCCGCTCAACCTTGGCGAACGCATTGCTGCCAGACCAGCTATGCACAGATGACATTCAGTTGGCCGAATACAGTGCGGTTAGCTGGCTGGTGGGGAGCGGCCTGCAGAAAACATTCCTTTCCTCACCTGCATTCACAGCTTGGTCTCTGCAGCTGTAAACTCCCCTGCGACTCAAAACTAAGTAACTTGCTCTGAACAGCCGTGAAGGGGCCGGGGCTAGTCCAAAGGAAGAGCCCTGAACTGAAAAACGCGGCTTCTCCACATGAAGCGGAGGTACTTCCTGTCCCTTGGGTGGATCAAGGGATGGAAGTACGCATCTTTCAAGTCGATGGATACCGCCCAGTCGCCGGGATGCATGGCATCGCGGATTGACATGGGGGTTTCCATTCGAAAACGGAGGACGAAACGAAACCTGTTCAAGGGCGAGAGATCTAGAACCGGTCTCCATCCTCCAGAAGCTTTGGGAACCACAAAAATGCGGCCATAAAAGCCCAGAGAGGAATGGAAGAGGACTTCCTCTGTGGCTCCCTTGGCTAACAGCGAAAGGACCTCCTGGTCTAAGGCCGGAGAGTCTGCCAGATCCCGAGGAGGAACGAAAGGAGTGAGAGGAGCCTTCACTGCACCCCAAGGAAGACGAAACCCCGACCTGATCACCCGCAGAGCCCAAGGGCTTGCGGGAAGCCGCTCCCAGACACTGAGGTGCCTGGACCGACTGCCCACAGGACCGCCCTGGGGTGAAGTACCCAGGTCGGGGGCAAGTCATTGGGGGTGGGCCGTCTGAGACGTGGGAGTTTCCGGACCCGCCGGCCGAGCCTGAGGCCGACCCCTGCTGGGTTGCTTGCTCGGATCCCCCGGGGTCCAAATGACCGTCGTCCCTTGGGTTGAGAGGGACCCGGTGATGAGAAAGGCGCTGGCGCCTTGCGTTTTCAACCGGGGCGGGGGGGAGGGGGGCCTGACTGAAAGGCGAGGTCACGCCTAATCTCGGCCTAGCTCTTAATGGTAGCCTGTACGTGATTCCCAAACAGAGACCCTGACCTGACTGGCAAGGCTCTGAGGGAGGCGCGGGTAGAGGGGAAACGGGTCACAGAAGATGCCAAAAGGACCGCATCTCTCCTCGCTAGTACAGAGTTCAGAAGGAGCCTAGCGACGGCCCCAGCCGAATACTTAACCCCTTCAGCCATTGACTGAAAACAGGCTACCACTGCAGCTGGGTCCGCGGATTGGCGGATGGAGAAGGAATCTGAATCAGGATCCTTAAGGGCAGACACTAGTCCCCCTAGAAAAGAATCCATAACCGAGATAGCCTCCAAACCCCCCCTCGCAGGCTCTTCCCACTCGGCAAGGCAGTGCCCTGAGAGGGACACCTGCTTAGCGTGTGATTTCGACCTCTCCTGGACCAGGAGGAGGTCCGCCTGGGAGAGGGGGAGAGTGGCTTCTGGGATAGTATCATTTGCCGAGAAGGCCTTCTTGGCAAATGGAAGCCGCACGCCAGCGCACTAGGGAAATCAGGGACAGAACCAGGCATGATGTCCTGTGCCTCCGTGCCCCTGACTCTTATTTGGGCCCTCCTCATGCAGTCAGCCACCATGACCGAATCCTTTAGCAGAGAGGAGGGCCTAGCTGCCAATGGGCGAGATCCCAGGGCGAGTTCCGCTGCCGAAGGGCAGGGGGCTCTGACCTCCTGAGAGGATGACACCGCCTCCGGAACAAGGGAAGCCAGAAAGGCCACCGAGTCCTGGAAGGAATAAGAACCGGGTGACTGGTCCTCTTCCTCTGACTCAGAATCCACCAGGTCGGATCCACAGACCGAGGGGGTGACCGCCCTTGGCGAAGCGGTGCGCGGCTAAAGCCCAGAGTGGCCTGGAATGGCTGATTCCCCAGACATTCCGGGAGAGGGGTCAGTCCCCGGGTGGGCCGAGGGGCCTGGGAGGGAGAGGCCTGCACTGGTGAAGGGCTGGGCATAAAACCCGGCCACCAGGGAAACCCCGGAGCAGGGGGCTGTGAAAGCCCATGGTCGGGGGATATTGCCATTGGGCCCGTGGCGCCCAAGGCAAAGGGCCCTGACCCCATGATAGGGGGGGGGGGGGGGGGGGGGGCCTGAGGTGTGGCTGCTGGCCCAACCCAGAAAAATGGGGGCCTAATGCGCCGGTCCCCTGAGGGGTGCTCGGAAAAGAGGACGAAGACCCCGGTGGTCTGCCCAAAGAAGAGGCAGACACATGAGGTGGGGAAGGGAAACAACCGGGGCCGAACGAGATTCGAGCCCTTGAGCAGGAGTTGCTTCCCTTGGATCGCCTACCGAGCGAGAGGGGGAGGGTGACGAATAGTCTACCTCAACGCCCGGCGCCTCCGGAGAGGGCCCGTGCATCTTCGATTCTGCCATGGAAATCGAACCGTGCGCAGTAGAACCGCAGCTGAACTGAACACAGGATGCACTTAACGGGAACGACCGAAGCTGAGTCGATCGCCGTTAGGGGGACAAGGGGACAGTCACAGGATCGACAGAACCACCTCTGAGCCGATCATCGTGCTGTGGCTGTTGGCCCAACCCAGTAAATGGGGGACCTGATGCGCCAGTCCCCCGAGGGACGCCCTGAAAATAGGGCGAAACCCCAAAGTCCTACCCGAAAGGCAGAGACATGAGGTGGGGGAAGGGAAACAACTGAGGCCGGGCGAGATTCAAGCCCTCGAGAAGGAGTTGCTTCCCTTGGATCGCCCATCGAGCGAAAGGGAGGGGGTAGACAAGCAGTCTGCCTCATTATCCCACCCTTTGAGCCTTCCGTAATAGGGGGCTCGTGCATCTTCGATTCCGCCATGGGAATCGAACTGTGTGCAGTAGAACCGCAGCTGAACTGGACACATGATGCACTAACGGAAAACGACAGAACCGAAGCTGAGTCGTTAGCCGTCAGAGGTAGACGTGGAGTCTGCCTCAATACCCCACCCCTGAGCCATCTGTCATAGGGGGCTCGTGCATCTTGATTCCCCCTGGGAATCGAACTGTGAGCAGTAGAACCGCAGCTGAACTGAACACAGGATGCAATAACGGTACGACAGAACCGCGGCTGAGTCGTATGCCGTTAGGGGCGAGGGGACGAGATCGAGCAGAACCGCAGCTGAGCCGATCATCGTCACGAATTAAGGGTTGCGAGAAAGAGCTCGCTGTCACAACAACATAACCGTTGAAGTGAACCCTTGGAGAAAGAAGACGAACAAGAAGAGAGAAAGTGACGCGGAAGCGAGTGGGGGGGGGGGGGGGGGGGGGGGGGGGGGGTTGGCGCGGCCAGAGTAGGCTAGGCTAAGCGCCTGCCAGTGAGACGAGGAATCGAATGACAAAACCTTCGTAAATCTCGCCTTACCACCCAATCGCTTCACGTACGTTCTCCTTAAGTGAAAACATAAGCAAGGACACAAAAGAACAGCAACAACGATCGAGGCGATCGTGAGAAAGCAAAAAAATACTTAGCTGCTCGTCTACACGCGGCTAACGGGAAAAAATGGCTGCGCGAGAAAAGAGGATGGTTCTGAGCATGCGCGAGGCACGAGGCCCTTTCAGGGGTTTTGTTGTCCGTACGGACTTTATTGTATACGAGGCAGGGATGGCAAATTGCTGCCGCTTATTGCATTAGTGAGCCACGGTATAGTATGTGTAATTAAAACATGACTGAGAGCAACCATGCATCAAGACAAGCATGTGTCAAAAGAATGGGACTTCTCAAAACTCCATTCTTTAATGTATAACAGAAGCTAATCAACTTCGATGGCTATTCATGGAGTTTTACAACATAGCGAACACAGGAGGCCAATGTACAGTTGGAAACAGTCATACACAAGCATATTATGTATGGCATTATCATATATTCAAGCATCATCCTTTTTGTTTGTTCTTAAATGCAGCAGCCCTGATGTGGCCTTTTGCGGTCGGCTGGGCTATAAGCAACATTATCTTATCTTATCTTATCTTAAATGCAGGGGTTCCTGCAGTTTTTAGTCTTACCTGGCAACAAACCAGATGGCAATTAAAATTTTCTGTCATAGCAGAGATTTACCCCAAACTGGTGCAAATTGTTTTGCAGTTTTCTGACTGTAAAAAACATTTAGCACACAAAGTAGCAGCATGAGTTTGGTAAATGTGATGTGTTTTCGCTTTCCATTTGCCACAAAGTCAAAATATGTTTCTGCTTTCCTTTTAAGACTTATTCATGATGTTTCGTGTTAATCTTACTAACTGACCGAAATGTAGCATAAGCTCTCATTATATTATATTCCCTGAGGGATCTGATCTAGATGTGGTCGTCATCCAATTCTGGTTCCCAACTTTGGCATATAATCTCAGCTCTTGGTACCTGACCCCGCTCCTCCCTCTTTCTCTCTACATCATTAGTACTGATGGCATTCGACATTTTCCACTAAACCTATCCCTTATTGTTAAAATCTGGATAATTTTCCATTTTTGGAATCCCTGTGCAAATTATCATTAAAATCTATTAAGAATATCTATATGCCTAATCAATCAAATACCCTTGGTGTCAACAATAAACGTGAACACACATCAACTACAAGCTAAATAAACTTGAACAGCAAGCAATACCCCAAAACGCATCCCACAACCACAGGCTCTCTCCTCATCCATGTGTACCACCACACAGTCTTGCACTCTCTTTCCAACCATCATACATCTCTCAAATAAATACAATTAATATTAGAAAAATAAAGAGAATGTAAACGGTTCATTTCTCTCTGTTGCAAGGACACACGAAGAAATTAACTGTGTACGAAAAATAAACATAGAGATGGTGCTCGATCACGATAAGACCCTGTTAAAAAAAAGGAATATCCTCATTGCCAGATCGTTTTCTTTTGTTTTGTTTCTTGTGCACTGCACTGGAACCAAGTCGAATGTGTGGTTTATTAGATTTATTATTTTAATCACACTTGCTCTTGCTGCTCGAACACGAACACTCTTGAACACACCCACTTTCTACTCATGAGTACGTGCATGCATGTACTTTACATTATTTTCCAAGAATAATCTAACTCACTACGAGTATAAGTATGCACGTGCTCTACGCTTTAGCCATAGTACTTTTTTGAACAAAACAAACCTGCATTCGATGAAATTCGTCTTCTGACAAAGCGGATGCCATCTTTGCTCGCAATGTTATGATTGAAAACGAGGTTCACAAACAGAGTTGCTCACCTTTGTAATCACGATGGTTATCTCCCTGTCAACCGTAAGCGAAACCAAACGGGACTCCACACAAGATTTACCCGGCTTTTTTTTTTCTTTTTTTCTTTTTTTTTTTTTAATTGAGTGTTTGACTCGAGCTGTTGTGGTATGCCAGGTATGACCCTGATTTCCAAGAAATGCCATGCTGAACAAAGGTCTTCAAATTATTCCATTTTCAGCTTTTTCTTCTCACTTCTCTCTCTCTAGTTTCTTTTTCTTGTTTTTTACTTTATGCAAACCAAACACAATTTGGACACACACACACACACACACACACACACACACACACACACTACTGAAGGTCTCTACTATTACAGTGGAGCATTTTTTATAAATCTCCACATCCTCTTTTTTTCTGCACCATTGATTGCAGCTCAGTTCTCCACCAAGTTCAGTGCTGAAACCTGCGGAATGCATCATGCTGCGCAGACCCCAAATGCAAGGAGCGGTCTGCCATCCCATATGGTCTTCCTCACTGACTGTCAAGCTTCCTTCAGAGTCTTCAGTCAGGCAGACCAACCAGATCCTCCAGGACACTGGGCGGGAGCTTCAAACACTGGGCATCAAAATGAATCTGGTGCTGCAGTGGATCCCTTCCCCCTGAGATGTTATGGGGAACAAACAAGCTGACAAACTCTCCAAGCTAGACAGCGATCAGGAACTAACCACCCACCAAATACCATATGGAGAAGTGATGACCATCCTTACATGCCACTTCAAAAAAAACACGGAGACAGCATGTACAGATAGGACTTTAGGAGGATGACATCCACCAGCTTGAAAGGGCACAGCAAATCACCATCTTCATGCTGACAACAGGGCATTGTCAGCTGCCTCCGCCTCTACGCAGACTGAAGATATCACGCATAGATGGGTGCCCGTGTGGCACTGCTCCTCAGACGGCAGCCTATGTTCTCCAGTCCTGTCCCACCTTGGACACACTACAACAGGAAACGTGGCCCAGTGCAGTGGACCTGAAGGAAGCTGTTGGGATCAGCACTGATGCTAAGGCAGATCGGGACTTCGCCCACAACACCGGACTACAAATTCAGCATGGCCAGGAGCGCAGCAGAAGACTGCAACTAATTCTTCCTTTAGAATTAAAAAAAAATAATCCTTTCAACCCTTTCAAGTTTACAGCCTGGGCAGCCTGTCCAGCCTCCCGGTTTCTGCTGATCTGCTTGAATGGAAAGGATACTTTACCTAAACTCTATTATTTCAAAAATTAATTTGCCAAGAAAAAAAAAGACACAGATACTGCCAAGTGATTATATAGTAGGATGTTATAATATCGTGTGATAAGACATATTTTTGGACTTTTCATGGTTTGATAAAACAGAAACATTGTTTTCTTATTACATGAACGGACGGGTACTTCATTTGAACTCTAAATATTTGGAAAACTATTCTACGAAGATGAGAAAAACTCCATTCTGTTCGAAGATTGTAAGAAAATCAACGGTTTGACAACATATCAAAATTCTAAATTATGTAGCGTTGGACTTATGCTTTGACAAACTCAAACATTACTTCTTTTTTTTTAACCCCAACTCCTGTTTGAATGTAAACAATTGTCTCAATTGTTAGATCAGCGACTTCAAAACGTCCCGTTCGTAAACAGTTCTCTCAATTTTCAGATCACGACTTCAAAACTTTATCATGTGTTCACTAACCTTCAGTTTTCAGCTGTGTCAGCTTTGAAAACTGTAACTTGCAACATTTTGGAGTAACACCGGTTTGAATACATCTGGTCTGTTGCAAAGCATAGCACAGGTGCAGGCTCGTGGTGCTGTTAGCAGTTCTTCTTCAGCATTCCAGTATCTGGTAGCATGTGAACTCGTTTTACCCTGTTGGGATACTCAGGAGTATACCGGTAGTCAATTCACTCTGACTTCGTTGAGTGCAGAAATTTGTAGGAAGAGGTTGTGGAAAAAGATAGATAAAAGATGTAGTAGACAGAAAGGACAGTAGATAATAGTACAGCAAAAGAAGGAGACAGAGTTACTGAGAGCGAAAGGAAAAGTGGACGTTACTAGCACAGAATGTCCAGGAGGGGGACTATTTGTACAACAAAAAAAAACCCGGGATCCCCACAGGGGAGCTGTTAGCAGTATCAAAGCAATGCTCAGGCACAAGGTTGAATGAGTTGAAAACTCATGTCTGTGTGTGTGTTTGTGTGCATGTATGTGTGTGTGTGCGAGTGTATGTGTGTGCGTGGGTGCGTGCATGCATGTGTGTGTGTGTGTGTGTGTGTGTGTGGTGGAGAAAAGTTGGAGGAAGAGAATGGATGGAACATGAATATAGGCATTTCTCTCTATATATATGTACAGTCGAGACCGGATGTAAGAAAGTCGGGACCCACATTTTGTCTTTCATACATCCGGTCTTTACTAATCCGGTTAACCGGATGTATGAAAATATTGAGGATCGACTTTCATACATCCAGCCACGCGTCTTTTACTTGATAAAGTAGTTTTTTTTCATATCATTTTTGTATTTATTTGTTTTTTTATGTTTAAATGTTTTGATACATATCCTAGTTAGAAGAAAAGGTTTGTGAATAACAAGTGGAAAAGTACATGTACTTTCATACACACAATCAGGACAACTGTAGAAAGGCAACTGTTTGTGTAAGGAACTGTTCTGCTTTGCATGTGCCGTGCACTCTCCGCCCCCCCCCCCCTCCCTCCCTCTCTCTGTGTATGCGTTGTGTGTGTGTGCGTACGTGCGTGCGCTCGCGCGCACGTGTGTGTATGTGTTTGTGTGTGGCACAACTGTATTGTGTGTGTTCCCTCCACAAACCCTTTTGCGCTTTTGACGATGTTTTGGTCGTGGAAGCTTTGTAAGGACCATTGGCGTAGTAAATAAAATTAATTTTCTGAGTTCTCTCTCTCTCGCTCTCTCTCTCTCTCTTTCCAAAACGCACACTCACGCTCCACACGCCCTCGCGCACGCACGCACGCACATACACACCCCCACCCCCACACACACATGCATGCACACAAGCACACACAACACACATCATTCGCGCACATACACACACACACACACAGAGGCACACAATGCATACTGGCGTCAGAAGGGGAGGAGGACGCTACGACAAGATCGAGGGTTGGAGGGGCGGGGGTGGGGGGGGGGGACGGGAAGGGGGGGAAGGGCTAGAAGCGGAATTCAGCTGCACAGGTAGTATAGAATGTAGAACTGGATATTGAACGCCCATAACTTGATGCCCCTCCCCCCGGCCACCTCCATAAGTTTTTAGGCTAGCAGACAATCAGGCACTGAGGCACAAAGTACAAGAAGACAGACAGACAGACAGACCAGCAAACAGACAGACAGGGACACGGGCACCGAGACAGGAAGATAGACAGGCAGACTGACAGACACACACACACACACACACACACACACACACTAGCACGCACGCATGCGCGCACACGTACACACACTGACACGTGCGTATGTGCACACACATACACACTGATACCCACTTTTAGAGCGCGGACAGTATCAACATACAGTTTCAAATCAATCAACAAATAAAAATTCATAAGGAAAAAAATAAGAATAGCCCACCTGCATGACGTAAACCAGTCCAGCAGCGCTTTGTCCACAGACGGCAGCTGAGAGCTCCGTGCCGCTTGCTCGTCGTCACAATATCGCCGCTTCTTGCCTGAGCAAGATATTTGTTCTTGTTTTCATGATGTTCGACAGCGTTGGCGGGGGACACCTAAATCATGGCCATCTGTGTTCGGGATTTGTGTGGACTGTCCTCAACTGCCTTATATGATTTTAAGGCGCTCAGACAATGTCAACACTCTACGTTTGCCTGTAACTTTCGCTTTGCGGTGCGGGTCCGCCATTTTGCAAGTTCGAGTCGCTATGGAAGGGAAATTACTCTTACCACACTTTGGTGACTTGGGTCTACTTTCGTTTTCTTACAACAACGCATTTGTGCTGCTCGGGACCAGAGATTTGCTTTCATACAACCGGACTTTTATACATCCGATTTTCATACAACCGGAAAATTCTAAGTAATAACAAAGAGTAGCTTCTGCCGGGACCCTGCCTGCCCCTTTCATACATCCAGACTTTCATACATCCAGTGTTTTATACATCCGGTCTGTACTGTATATATGTCTGGTGGAGAGTTGGAGAAAGACAGGATGGATGGGACTTCAAAGCGAGGAACAAGAATATAGGTAATTGTGTGTGTGTGTGTGTGTTGTGTGTGTGTGTGTGTGTGTGTGCACGGGCGTGTGTGTGTGTGTGTGTGTGTGTGTGCGCGTGCGTGCGTGTGTGTGCGTACAAATGATAGAAACGAAAGTGGACAGGTGTTTGAACATGAATATGTCTTGTTCACATTCTCACATTTGTAATGTGCCTAATCTCAACAGTTATGAGGCACATGTTTACGCTTAATATTACGAATATCATAATAATCATTATTGTCATTGTCATTACTGTCATGATTTTCTTTTTCTCTATCTTTTCATTGTAGTGTGTGTGCGTGTGCGCACACGCATGCATGTACGTGCCATGCGCCAAAATATGTACGGGCACGTGTGTGTGTACGTGTGTGTGTGCATGCATGTATGGGCGCTTTTATGTGTGTTGTGGCTGATGTATCTTTTTCATTCCCTTCTCTTTGCCATTACTGCCCTTCTCTCCTCCTGTATGAGTATCTGTTTGTGTGTGCGGTGTGTCTGTGTGCATTCACGCATTTGTGTATGTGTGCGTGTGTGCACATGTGCGTGTGCACGCGCATGTGTATGTGTGTGTGTGTGTTCGTTGTTTTGCTATGACTCTTTCCAAACAACATTCTGCAAGGTACAGTGAAGGGATATGCTCCAAGACAACAGCAAAGGAGTTTTGGATGGACAGAGTGAAGAACTGTAAACCTATGACTGAACACAGAATACTCTGATAGGCTGCCTGGGCACCAATTGCAGCATCTTGATAACCTGTCAACTAAGGCTGGTGTTGGTAATATGTACGTTGGTAATTTCATCCGTCTGTGACATCCTAAGGATCTCTCATGTCCCTTAATCAGAGCTGCCTAGCGCTACGCTCTTGGCATAGCATGCTACGATTTGTTGACAGTGCTATGCTGCAACACTTTGCGACAGAATGCTATGCCAAAAAACAAATATTTGAAAAATAGAAACAAAAATAAAATCTTCTGGGACTTGGCAGTGGGTTAAGCGGAATTGAAGCAACGTAAATCATTCTTTAAATTGTCCAGTAAATCACGAAGTTCAGTAAGGAGAGACAGAAAAAGCAGATGAGAAACTGCTAAAAATAACTATGAATTTGCTGATTAATCGTTGGTTCTGTCGTTGGCCATTCAATTTTTCTTTCTTGTTCTTTTTGCCTATGTATGTGTGTGTGTGTGTGTGTGTGTGTGTGTGTGTGTGTGTGTGTGTGTGTGTGTGTGTGTGTGTGCGTGTCTGTGTGTGCGAGTCAAGTCAAAACCATGTGGCAACCAGCGTGATATCCGTCTTCTTAATCTGCTGTCATGTCCTGTGCAAAGCAAAGTGCAACTGAAAGTCACTATTGACTCTGACCTGTCAGACACAGAGGACATCACAGTGACAGTTTGAAAGAAGAAACAGTGGGGAAAAAAAATCCTCATTAAAGCTCAGGTGATATTGCACATCAGTTCTACGCCTATATTTAAGATCCTACACTGTGTGCTTTGTGGCCTTGTCAGCTCTGCTTAACTGTTCCTCCCTGTGTGATCTCCTCTAGCTTGCCCTGACACCCTAACATTCCTTTGCATCCCATCCTGTCCCACTTGGCCATGTTCTATTTGTCACAATACTTTCTGCCTGGACTCCCCTTGCTGTATACCCTGTCCTGCTCTACCCCCACAACTATCGCCCATCCTCCATGGCCATACCATGTCTTGCCCTAATCATAATGCCATCCCGTCCCATCCTGTCCTCCATGACTACTTCCTGCCCCGTCCTATCTTCCGTACACTACTCCTTGTCACATCTACCCCCCACCCCTCCCCCTATGGCCATCACCTATCCCCCGTGGCCATCTCCTATCCTCGTCCACCTTATCCCATCTACCCTCAAGGCCATCTCTTATCCATCCTATCCCTCAAAGGCCATCTTCATCCCATCCTATCCCTCAAGGCCATCTCATCCCATCCATCCCCAGGCACCCATCCTAATCCTCAGGCCATCTCTATCCCATCCTATCCCTCAAGGCCATCTCTTATCCCATCCTATCCCTCAAGGCCATCTCTTATCCCTCCTATCCCTCAGGCCATCTCTTATCCCATCCTATC
>CM031615.1:24202264-24212264 GCA_018398815.1 Conus ventricosus
TTTTCACCTCATATTAAGTTCATAAAATGACGGGCTGTTTTAGTAGGGCTATTTGGTGTCCTAAGCGTGCTGAATCCTATGATGGCTCACAAAGCATTGCAGACTGGACAGGTGTGTTTGCACTTGCTTCAAACCTCTGACATGTTCTGTGTCAGACTGAGATGTCAATCAGTATAAATATTACCATGAAAAAATCTTTTTGTCAATTGGCAGTACTTACTCTAGTAGTCACTGTCTCATTTGAGGCATGTTTAGACAGACTGTAGAAGGACAAGCTTTTCAATGCTATAGATCTTAATTTTGTGACATTGGAGTTTATGGGTCTCCCATCCCAATTACTTCTCTGAAGTGGTCTTTGAAATCTAGCTTATTTTTATGAACTGTAAAACATAAACTCAGGATGTTTTCTTACTGAATTAAGTTTAATCTTGGACTTTGTGGGAAAGAAAACACCACAGTGACAACATATTTGAATTACATCAAAGGCAGGTTAATGTTGAAAAAGAGAGAGTCCTTAAACTTCAAAGGCTCCATTCATGTTGTTTATTGACTGGCTGACCACGAGGGCCTTATCAGGACTGTCACATTATCAAAATCAATTCTAGAGAGATGATACTTGTCACAAAAGGAGATGTCTAAAAATGTGGGGAATACTGAAGTGTACCTGATCCATGAATACTCTAAATAGAGCTTTTTTTGAGAGAGAGCTTTTTCCAGTTTATTCTTAATGCCAAACTAGATAAGTATAACATGCCATTTTCTAAGTTTACTTTGATGTTTGTTGAACAGTCAAGGAGATACTTGTTCATTCTATCAAATCTTGTTTGTTTGTCTTTTGTTTTACTTAAGTGAACTTGGATCTTTGATGGAAAGAAAAGGAAATTTTTATTCTAAAATTACGTTTAATCTAACATACTTACCGTGGCTCACTAATGCAATAAGCGGCAGCAATTTGCTATCCCTGCCTCGTATACAATAAAGTCCGTACGGACAACAAAACCCCTGAAAGGGCCTCGTGCCTCGCGCATGCTCAGAACCATCCTCTTTTCGAGGTATATTAAACCCTGACTGAGAACTCCTGATGGAACCAGGAAGGCGGGGAGGTAGGGAGGGTCTCTGCGTGAGCCACGGTAAGTATGTTAGATTAAACGTAATTTTTGAATAAAAATTTCCTTTTAATTACACATACTATACCGTGGCTCACTAATGCAGAGTCGCACTACCTGGAAGGAGGGCTCACCTGGTTACCGCCTGGAGGAGCGAGAAGAGCCGGAGCGTGTGGCGGAAATGGAGTGTTGCGCCACACATCTGATGCGATGGCCCCTAGACCATCATCGCGCAAATACGGGAAACGTCGCTTAGCAGATAGAATTTGGATGAAGGTGCCAGGACCGCCATATGCGCATTTAAAACACGCTCTGAATGCTGGCATTAGAGCTACCCGGCCAGCGAAGACGCCCATGCCAAAATCTCATGGGGTCAGGTGAGAAAACAGCCAAAATATCCCCTTCGGGTCTCGCGTACCAGCTTGTGATACTTCTTCTGCCAGTCATCGAGAGATTGAAGAGCGAGCGCCCGATCTCCTCCTTATAACCCTTCGGTTTGTGAGAGAGAAACAGGTTGGCGCTGCTTGGGCGAGTAATTCGTTGCGTTTTGCCCCGTATACTCCCGCGAGAGCGCGCACCGGACAGAGAGTGCGGTTCCTTCGTCGTCCGGGGCGGAAATAGAAGTGAGAGGAAGAAAGATATAGTCCGGGGAAGAAGAACCTGTCAACTGGTTTTCGCTAAAAATTCTGGGAGGAGGCGAAAAGATATCGAGCCATCCGGTGTTGGAGCGACATCCCCAGGCAGGCCCACTAAGGGCGTGACTTCACAGCAGCGCCCTCCCTGAGGCCAGGGAACCGAGAAAGTCTGTTTGTAAAGGAAAGGAATTTCAGAGAACACTCCCGGATGAGCTCGTAAGGGGGGGAGCCTGTATGGAGGAGAGGACTAAGAAAAGATACCACGCCAGGATACGGCGGGGCATCGGGCCACCTGATAGGGCTGCTCCTCTGACCGAGATCCCGCAGAAGAGGGTCGTCCCCGGAAGGAGGGGCCCCCTAACTGGCGGATAGTGGTGGAAATAGCCGCCCAATAACCTTTAACAGATGAGCCTGAAAGTTTTCTCTCCGATGAAAGAAAAGCTAGGTAGTTTCCCCGGTAGTTTGAACCGGTGGCGAACAGTCTACCCCGTTGTTTGAACCATACGGTCCAGAGAGTTTCCCGAGGATAGAGTGGGACGAGAGTCCCACATTCTGAGGGAAGAACCATGGTGGCGACCTGCTGAGGGAGTCCGCGAGAAATGTGACTCCCAGGAACATGCTTGGCCGAGATCCGGAATGATTGTGTCTCGCACCAAAGAAGAAGCTGTTTTCCGTCCCAGGGACAGGGAGTGAAACCCCCCCCCACCCCCCGCTTGTTGATATAACACGCCACAGTCGTGTTGTCGGTGTTGATGAGAATGTGTTTCTTTCAGGAAGGGAAGAAACACCTTGAGGCTTGGAACACAGCTTCCATCTCTAGCCGAATGATAAGCCAGGACTGGGAGGGACATTGGACCACCGATGACTGGAACCACTGACCGAGAGGATCGGCAGGTCCACGACTGCAGTGCCTCCTGAGACCACGCTTGTCGAAAGAGGCGCTGAAACCGGCGTTTGTGCAGTCCGTCCAAGGGGTTCTAGGAGCCAAAGGACTCCATCGAACCCCGGAAGAGAGCTGCTGCTACGGAAGGAGATCGGACTCTCCTCGTTGCGAACAAATCCCAGCTGCCTGACAGAGGCTTAAAAACCTTGTAGGGCTTGCTGGGATCACAGAGTGCTGGATGAGGCAAGGAAGAAGCCAATCGTCTAATAGGCTTCAGGCGAATTCCTTTCTCGACCGAACATGCAAATAAATTCCTCGAGCCACCTTCGAGAAAACCCAAGGCAACAGCCTTTAAATTTCCGTCCTATTGCGACACTTATAGAAATGGCCAACAAACCAAGGCTTTACACATTTGTAATCCAATATTTTTGTTGCTGTAGTCTGAGCAGAAGCATGATCATACTAGTGTACTACTTAACTATGGAAAATTAACTTCCTGCAGAAAGTGATGACGTCATTTTTGCACAATATTGTGTTTGTTGTCATTGTTCTACTATTGCCTGACCCACTTGCGTACAAGCTTTCATGCGTCAAATCATTTATCAACAAGAAAGTAAAAACCCAGTCGCTTTTGGTATAAAAGATTGTTGGCATTCGCCTGCCAATTCAGTCATCTCAATAGTGCCGAGTATATTTACATTTTTAATGACAATAACTAATTATCAAACTACGCCCCCATTTGTAAATGGCCCGCTCAACCTTGGCGAACCATTGCTGCCAGACCAGCTATGCACAGATACATTAAATCAGTTGGTCCGAATACAGTTTCGGTTAGCTGGCTGGTGGGGCGCGGCCTGCAGAAAACATTCCTTTCCCCTCAACCTGCAATCACACATGGGTCTCTGGCAGCTGTAACTCCCCTGCGACTCAAAACTAGTAACATGCTCTGAACAGCCGTGAAGGGCCGGGCTTAGTCCATAAAGGGAAAGCCGACTGAAAAACCCGCGCGCTTCTTCTCCACAGAAGTCGGAGGTACTTCCTGTCCCTTGGGTGGATCAAGGATGGAAGTACGCATCTTCAAAGTCGATGGATAATTACCGCCCAGGGGCTCTGCCGGGATGCCTGGCATCTGCGATTGAACATGGGGGTTTCCATTCGAAAACGGGGAGCCGAAACAAAACTGTTCACAAGAAAGGCGAGAGATCTAGAACCGGTCTCCATCCTCTCCAGAAGCTTTGGAACCACTAAAAATGGCGGCCATCAAAGCCCAAGAGAATTCGAAAGGACTTCCCTCTGGTCCCTAGGCTAACAGCGAAATACCTCCTGTCTAAGGCCGGAGAGTTCTGCCAAATCCCGAGGAGAACGAAAGGAGTGAGAGTAGCCTTCACTGCAACCCCAAGGAAGTGACGAAAACCCCCGACCTGAGCACCCGCAGAGTCCAAGGGCTTGCGGGAAAGCCGCTCCCCGAAACTGAGGTGACTGGACCGAGCTGCCCACGAGGCTCCGCCCTGGGGTGAAGACCCGGTCGTGGAGCAAGTCATTGGGGGGTGGCCGTCCTGAGACGTTTGGAGTTTTCCCGGACCCGCCGCCGAGCCTGAGGCCGACCCCTGCTGGGTTGCTTGCCACGGATCTTGCCCCCGGGGTCCAAATGACCGTCGTCCCTTGGGTTGAGAGGGGACCCGGAGATGAGAAAGGGCGCTGGGCCCTTGCTTTTTCAACCGGGCGGGGGGGAGGGGGGGCCTGACAGAACGGCGAGGTCCCGCCGAAAACCTCGTCCTAGCTCTTAATGGGTAGCCTGTACGGTATTCCCAAACAGAGACCCCCCTGACCTGACCTGGCAAATGCCTGAGGGAGGCGCGGGTAAGGGGATAACGGTCAATACCAGAAATGCCAAAAAGGACCGCATCTTCTCCTCAGCAAGAACAATTTCAGAAGGAGAGTCCTAGCGACGCCCGCCAGCCGAAACTACTTAAACCCCTTCAAAAGCCATTGACTGAAAACAGCTAACCACCCACTGACACAGAGCTTGCTGGGTCCCGGATTGGCGGATGGAAGAATGAAACTTAATCAGTATCCTTAAGGGCAAGACACTAAGTCCCCCCCTATAAAAAAATCCATAACCAGATAGCCCCTCCCAACCCCCCCTCCGCAGCTCTTCCCCACTTGCTTCCTCACTCGGCAAGTGCAGTGCCCTGAGAGGAAAAAAACACACCTGCTAATAGCGTGTGATTTTCGATCACCCTCTCCCTGGACCAGTAGGAGGTCCGCCTAGGTAGAGGGGGGAAGTGCTTCGGATCGTAACCTTTGCCGGTGAAGGCCATCTTGGCAAATGAAGAGCCTCACGCCACTCACTATGGAAAACAGGACAGAACCAGCATGAGTCCTGTCCTTTTCTCGTGCCCCCTTACTCTTAATATGGGCCCTCCTCATAACATGGGCAGACAGAGCCACCATGACCGAATCCTTAGCAGAGAGGAGGGCCTAGCTGCCAATGGGCGAGATCCCAGGCGAAGTACCGCTGGCCGAAGGGCAGGGGCTCTGACCTCCTGAGAGGATGGACAAACCCGAAAAAAAAACCGCCTCCGAACAAGGGAAGCCAGAAAGGCCACCGAGTCCTGGAAGGAAATAAGCACCGGTGACTGGTCCTGCTCTTCCTCTGACTGCAGAATCCACCAGGTCTGGGATCCACAGACCTATGGGGTGACCGCCCTTGCGAACGGTGCGCGGCTAAAGCCCAGAGTGCCAGGAATGGCTTGATTCCCCAGACATTCCGAGAGGGGACAGTCGAGTCCCCCCAGGTGGGCCGAGTGGTATAGGCCTGGGAGGGAGAGGCCTGCAACACAGGTGAAGGGCTGGGCATAAAAAACCCCGGCCACCAAGGGAAATCCTCCGGACAGGGGGCTGTGAAAGCCGCATGTCGGGGAAATAATGAGCCATAGGGGGCCCAGGGCCGTGCGCCGCCAAGGCAAAGGGCCTGACCCCATGAATGGGGGGGGGGGGGGGGTGGGGGGGGGGGGCTGAAGAGTGTGGCTGCTGGCCCACCCAGAAAAATGGGGGTCCTAATATGCGCCAGGCCCCCCTGAGGGGTGCTGCTCGTGAAAGAGGACGAACACCCCGTGGTCTGCCCTAAGAAATAGTCAACACATTATGTGGGGAATTAACCAGAACCAACCGGGGCCCGAACGAGTTCGCGCCTTGAGCAGGGAGTTGGCTTCCCTTGGACGCTTTGGATCGCCTACCGAGCGAGAGGGGGAGGGTGTCAATAGTCAACCTCAACGCCCGGCGCCGTCCGGGAGGGCCCGTGGCAATCTTCGATCTGCCATGGGAATCGAACCGTGCCGCAGTAGAAGAACCGCAGCTGACACTGAACACGATGAATGTCACTTAAACGGGGAACGACCGGAAAGCTTAGTCCGATCGCCGTTAGGGGGATCAAAGGGGACATTTCACAGGATCGACAGAAAAACCCACCTCTCTGAGCCTCGATCCATCATCGTCTGTGGGCTATTTGGCCCATCCCCGTAAATGGGGGACCTGATAGCGCCAGTCCCCCCCGAGGGACGCCCTGAAAATTGGGCGAAACCCCCCCAAAGTCTCTAGTCCTACCAACCCAAAAGGGGAGGCAGAGAACATGAGGTGGGGAAGGGAAGACAACTTAGGCCTCGCAGGGCGAGATTCAAGCCATCGAGAAGGGAGTTTGCTTTCCGTTGGATCCCCCTCGAGTCGAAAAGGGAGGGGGTAGACCCCAAGGAGCAGTCTGCCTCATTAACCATTATCCACCCACGCCACCCTTTGAGGCCTTCCGTAATAGGGGGGCAGCGTGGCATCTTCGATTCCGCCATGGGAAAACGAACTGTGATGCAGTAGAAACCCGCTGCTGAACTGGACACATTATTGCCCTAAACAAAACGACAGAACCGAAAGCTGAAGTCGATAGCCGTCAAGAAGGTAGACGAGGAGTCTGCCCAATAAACCAATAAATACCCCAAACCCCTGAAGCCATCTGTCATAGGGGGGGGGGGGGGGACTCTCAATACGTGCATCCTTGATTCCCCCTGGGAATTCGAAACTGTGAGCAGTAGAACCGCAGCTGAACTGAACCAGGATGCAATAAAACGGTACGACAGAACCGCGGCTGAGAGTCGATGCCTTTAGGGTCGAGGGGACGAGATCGAGCAGGGAGAAGAAACCGGCAGCTGAGAGGGAGCCGATCATCGTCACGAATTAAGGGTTGCGAGAAAGAGCTCGCTGTCCACAAATGAACAAACAACATAACGTTGAAGTAACCCTTGGAGAAAGAAGACAACAAGAAGGGTGTTTATGGGGGAGGGACGAAAGTGACCGGAAGCTAGTGGGGGGGGGGGGGGGGGGGGGGGGGGGGGGGGGGGGGGGGGGGGGGGGGGGGGGGGGGGTTGGTGGGGGGGGGGGGTAGGGGTTATGTGAGGTTGCGATAAACCGCGCGGCCAGAGATAGGCTAGCATAAGCGCCTTGCCCGTGAGGACCGAGGAATCGACTGACAAAACCTTCCGTAAATCCTCTCTCGCCATAACTACCCAATCGCTTCCCGTACGTTCTCTGCCTTAAGTGAAAACATCACATAAGCAAGGACACAAAAGAAACAGAACAACTATCGAGCGATCGTGAGAAAGGCAAAAAAAAAATACTTAGCTGCTCGGTCTACGCCACCAGCGTGCTAACGGAAAAAAAAAAATGGCTGCCGAGAAAAAGGAATGATCTGAGCATGATGAGCGCGAGGCAACGAGGGCCCTTTCCAGGGGTTTTGTTGTCCGTACGGACTTTATGTAAACGAGCCAGGGGATGTGGCAAATTTGCTGCCGCTTATTGGCATTAGTGAGCCCGGATAGTATGTGTAATTAAAACAATGACGAAAAAAAAATAAAAAAAAAAAAAACATGACTGCGAGCAACCATGCATCAAGAACAAGCATGTTCAAAAGAATGGGACTTCTCAAAACTCCATTCTTTAAATGTAATAACAGAAGCTAATCTACTTCGAGATGGCTATTCATGTGAGTTTTACAACATAGCGAAGCAACAGGAGGCCAATGAACAGTTTGGAAACATCATACACAAGCATATTATGTATGGCATTATCATATATTCCGAGCATCATCCATCCCTTTTGTTTGATCTTAAATGCAGCCGGCCCTGATTTTGGCCTTTTGTGCGGTCGGCTGTGCTATAAGCAACATTATCTTATCTTATCTATCTTAAATGCAGGGGTTCCCTCTGCAGTTTTTTAGTCTAATCTGGCAACATAACCAGATGGCAAAATAAAATTTTCTGTCATAGCGAGATTTACCCCAAACTGGTGGCAAAATGTTTTGCAGTTTTCTTCCGACTGTAAAACATTTAGCACACCAAGTAGTCAGCAGAGTTTAGGTAAATGTGATGTGTTTATCGCTTTTCCCTTTCCACAAAGTCAAAAATATGTTTCTGCTTCTTCCTTTTTAAGACAAGACTATTCATGATGTAATTCGTGGTTAATCTATAATTACTAACTGACGCGGAAATGTAGCATAAAAGCTCCTCATTATATATAAGTATTCCCTGAGGGATCGATCTAGATGTGGTCGTCATCCAATTCTGGTTCCCAACTTAACTTTGCATATAATCTCAGCTTCTTGGTAACCTGACCCTGGCTCCTCCCCCTCTCCTCCCTCTTCTCTCCACAACAATCAGTAGTACTGATGGCTAATTTTCGAAACATTTTTCCACTAAACCCTATCCCTTATTGTTAAATCAGGATAATATTTCATTTTTTGGAATCCCTTGCACAATTATCATTAAAATCTATTAAGAATAGAGAAGAATAACTATATGCCTAATCATCAAATACCCTTGGTGTAAACAAAAACGTGAACACACACACATCAACTACAAGCTAAATACACTTGAACAGACAAGCAATACCCTATCCACCCCAAAAAACCCGCAACCCACAACCACAGAGGCTCCTCTTCCTCATATTCCATGTTACCACCACACAGTCTTGCAATCTTCCTCTTTCCAACCATCATACATTCTCCAATAAATCCAATTAATATTAGACAAATAAAGAGAATGTCAACGGTACATTTTCTCTCTTATTGGCAAGGACAACATAGCCGAAGAAATTAAACTGTGTACGAAAAATCCCACATAGAGATGGAGCTCGACGATCACGATTAAGACCCTGTTAAATAAAAAAAAAAAAAAGGACTATCCCCTCATTGCAGATCTTTTCGCCTTTTGTATTGGTTTCTTGTGCACTGCACTGTAACCTAAGGGTCGAATGGTGTGGTTTTATTAGATTTATTATTTTTAAATCACACTTGCTTCTTGCAGCTCCGAACACAACACCTCTTTTCATGAACACACCCCGCTTTCGTACTCATGAGAACGTGCATTGCATGTACTTTTACATTAATGTCCGAAGAATAATCTAACTCACTACGCGAGTATTAAGGATGCACGCGTGCTCTACGCCTTTTAGCCATAGTACCCATTTTTGTTGAAAACAAAACAAACCCCAGCATATTTCGATTACATTCGTCTTCTGACAAAGCGATCCATCCTTTGCTCGCAATGTTATATTGGAAAAACGAGGTTCAAACCAAACAAACAGAGTTGCTCACCTTTGAAATCACGAAGGTTATCCTGGGGGGGGCAACCCTGTGTCAGACCGGTAAGCGAAACCAAACGGGACTCCACAAAAGCTTTACCCCCCGGCTTTTTTTTTTTTTCTTTTTTTTTTTTTTTTTTTTCTTTTTATATTTTTTAATTGAGTGTTTGACCTCGAAGCTGTTGTGGTACATTCCAAGGTATGACCCTGATTTTCCAAGAAATGCCGAATGCAGAACAAAGGTCTTCAAAATTATTTCAATTTTTTTCAACTTTTTTCTTCTCCACTCCTCTCTCCTCTCAAGTTTCTTTTTTCCCCTTGTTTTTGTTTTTTTTTTACTTTAGCAAAAACCAAAACATACAATTTGGACACCACACAACACACACACACACAGCACCTAACACCACACACACTACAACGAAGGTCTCTACAATTACATTGAGCATTTTTTTATAAATCTCACACCCACAATCCTCTTTTTTTTGCACCTTTGATTGCAGCACAGTTCTCAAGTTCTCCACCAAGTTCAGTGCTGAAACCTGCGGAATGCATCATGCTGCGCAGACCCCAAATGCAAGGAGCGGTCTGCCATCCCATATGGTCTTCCTCACTGACTGTCAAGCTCTCCTTCAGAGTCTTCAGTCCAGGCAGACCAACCAGATCCTCCAGGACACTGGGCGGGAGCTTCAAACACTGGGCATCAAAATGAATCTGGTGCTGCAGTGGATCCCTTCCCACTGAGATGTTATGGG
>CM031615.1:24217264-24262264 GCA_018398815.1 Conus ventricosus
AACCAGTGGGGAAAAAAAATCCTCATTAAAGCTCAGGTGATATTGCACATCAGTTCTACGCCTATATTTAAGATCCTACACTGTGTGCTTTGTGGCCTTGTCAGCTCTGCTTAACTGTTCCTCCCTGTGTGATCTCCTCTAGCTTGCCCTGACACCCTAACATTCCTTTGCATCCCATCCTGTCCCACTTGGCCATGTTCTATTTGTCACAATACTTTCTGCCTGGACTCCCCTTGCTGTATACCCTGTCCTGCTCTACCCCCACAACTATCGCCCATCCTCCATGGCCATACCATGTCTTGCCCTAATCATAATGCCATCCCGTCCCATCCTGTCCTCCATGACTACTTCCTGCCCCGTCCTATCTTCCGTACACTACTCCTTGTCACATCTACCCCCCACCCCTCCCCTATGGCCATCACCTATCCCCCGTGGCCATCTCCTGTCCCATCCTACCCCAAGGCCATCTCTTATCCCATCCTATCCCTCAAGGCCATCTCTTATCCTATCCTATCCCTCAAGGCCATCTTTCATCCCATCCTATCCCTCAAGGCCATCTCATCCCATCCTATCCCTCAAGGCCATCTCTTATCCCATCCTATCCCTCATGGCCATCTCTTATCCCATCCTATCCCTCATGGCCATCCTTCCCATCCTATCCCTCAAGGCCATCTCTTATCCCATCCTATCCCTCAAGGCCATCTCTTATCCCATCCTATCCATCAATGGCCATCCCCATCCCATCCTACACGCCATCATGAGCCTATCCCCCAATCGTTCCATCTCCATGCCATCCTTTCCACCTATCCTATGGCCATCCCTTATCTCCTATCCCTCAATGGCTCATCCACCTACCATTCAGCAATCCCTGTACGTCCTATCATCCATCCCCATCTTCTCCACCTGTCATCTCTGCATCTGTCCAGCCCTATTCCCCACAGTATCCCCTGCATTGTCCTTCTAGCCTTTCCATGCCATCCTCTCTCCACGCTATTCTCCTGCCTGTCATCCCTTCTATTCCATGCCCATCCCCAATTCTGGCCACCCCAGTTTTCCATCCCTACCCCTCTGCAGCAATCCCCGTTCGTGTCCTATCAATCCATGGCCCTTTCCTGCCCACCTTACATCTCATGGCGATCCCCTTCCAGCCCTGTCCCCACAGCTATCCGCTTACCGCATCTAGTCCCATTCTCATGGCCTTTCCATGTCCATCCATATCCTCCACGCTATTCACTTGTCCCTGTTATCCCTCTATTGCCATCTCACATCCCTTCTGCTCCAACACCCATGTCATTACCTCTCCCACTCTATCCCCTGCGCGCCAACCATTATTTTGCCCCGTCTTTAAGGCCATCGCTCAAACATAGATCCCAGACCAGGTTTGCCATATAACTTAGATATAGCAGCCTCTTCACAGAGTGTTGGCCATTTTCATGTCTCACTCATGCACGTTGACAGAAGCAGGAATGGCTGACAATGATGAAGGAGGGCAGTTACAGGTGGAGCGACAGAAGCCCCCGATTTAACATCTCAGACATTTGATATTCAAAGGCCAGGTCTGGAACCAGGTCAAAAACCTGGTATGGGTGACAAAGCCGCCTTGCTCCATGACGAGGTTTGTGGTCTGAAATATGTCGCTCCTTTTTCTGCGGTGTGCAATCTTTTTTTTTTATAATCTTTACTTTTCTCCGTGTGTGTGTGCGCAAGTGTGTGTGTGTGCAAGTGTGTGTGTGTGTGTGCAAGTGTGTGTATGTGTGTGTGCGCGCGCGCGCGCAACCTTCCCGTCCCCTATATGGCATTACTCCCATGCCGCTCGTCCAGACACCCCATACTCTGCCACACCTGGGATTGTTCTATTGCAGCCTCGGCACTGGCAGTCCACAGGGATCCATAAATGTCACATCATCAAGCAACACTCGGCCAGAACAGACAGTGCACAGCTGCCCAGTCACTTTGTGGTATTGGGTGGTGCCTGTTCTGATCCAATATACATAGGACCCACTTACCAAGCCTCCTATTGACACCAGACACCACTGGGCAGTGGTTATATCATAGACTGTGGGCTGGGAGGTTGTGCGTTTGATTCCCATTAGAGCCCTTTTTTTTTTTTTTTTAAATTCTCAGCCCCACAGAGCTCCACAACAAAGCTGATTTGCATCCACTTAGTGGATGTGTCTCCGAGTGCAGCTCAAATGTCCTGACAGGTGTCTGTATCTCTCAGGTCTGGTTGACATTCAGTCTTGTTTTCCTCCCCACGACCTTAGCAGGTTTGTGTAGAGGTCAAAGGCACTGCCTAGTTCAGGGTAACCGTCATCAAACAGTGTGGTGGCGCCCTCTGGAGGGGGACACTCAGTCACGCTGGCTCTACGTTGAAGGAATCATTGTCATGAACAGGAGGCTCAGAAAGTGGAGTCCTGCATATGCTGGATCGGAACAGGCACAGCTGAACACCACCCAAGTGACTCGGCAGTAGTGCAGTGTCTCCTCTGGTGGGTTGCCTTATGACTTACATACTGACTGCTGCCAGAACGAGCGGCATGGTGGTGATGCAACTAAAATGGCACGGAATATGAGACAACTAAAAAAAAAGAAAACCCTCCTCCTCACGACTAAAACTGCTTCTTTGAGGAGCTAGTGACCATTTGAACTTCAAAGAGTACCACCATATCCATTCAACAATAGTCTCCACAGCCAATGTAAACTCACAAAAGGTAAAAATACAAACAGGAAATCGAAAGTCACCATGACAGCAAGGCATGAAACACCACAGAACATCAAACTGCAGGGCTTCCCACAGCTCCTACGCCTAAGAGGTGCAGAAACTACTAATGCTGTAATTCTGAAGGGCCCTGGGACTCCTGGCTCAACGTTGTTGGGGTCCGTGACTCCCAGCACTGCAACTTTTTGTCTGGATGTGGCTATAAAGTCTTGACTACTGTGTATTATCAGTTTGCTTTCAGGTCGATCAAAAGGCATCCAGGACATTATTTCACACACACACACACACACACACACACATGCGCGCTCGCACACACACACACACACACACACACACACCGACAATACAACAAATTGTCCTTTTAGCACGTTCAAACCCTGTATCTCGGCTTTGAGTGGGAATGAAAAATAAAAAACATTTGTAACTTCACTTGAAGATGAAATAAACTAAATGATAAAAGCACATTTCACATTCATTATGGCTCTGAATAAAACATGTAGACTACAAAAACAAAATTGTGCCAGACGCTCAGTAACATTAGCATATCTTCGAAACCGCTGCACCAATTGCTGTCAAATTTTAGAAGTTCCTCAGAAACATGAAAAGCTTAATGCAACGTCATTTTCATGAGAATGTGTTAATAAACAATGACGTAATTGAGTGTGTCATTTGAACTAGTGGGGCCCGATCTTGTGGGTGTGGGTAACCCAGACTTATTAAAGAGTACAGTTCTACCACTGACTCGCCGGGCGTCGTGGGTGTGGGTAACCCAGAGTTATTAAAGAGAACAGTTCTGCCACTGACTTACCGGGCGTGCGTGCGTGCGTAAATACGTGTGTGTGTGTGTGTGTGTGTGTGTGTGTGTGTGTTTGTGTGTGTGTGTGTGTGTGTGTGCATGCGTGCGTGAGAGAGAGAGAGAGAGAGAGAGAGAGAGAGAGAGAGAGAAGAGACAGACAGACAGACAGACCGATAGACAGTCAAAAAGATGCACTTCTGCGAGTGCGAATGTGAATGGTATGTGTGTGTGTGTGTGTGTGTGTATGTGTGTGTGTGTGTGTGTTTGTGGCTGTATTTGTGCGTGTGCGTGCATGCGTACATACGTGTCTGTGTGTCGGTGTGTGTTTGTGTATGTGCGTGCGTTTTAGTGAACGGCTCTGCATGTGTGTGTGTGTGTATGTGTTCGTTCTTCTCTTTAACGTCTTTTCACAATGCTGTGATATTAGACGGAAAAAAACCCCTCCCGTCTTCCTATCTCTGAACCTCCCTACCATTTCCCTTCAAAAATGAAATCTTAACAACAATAACATACAATAACATACTCAAAACATTTGTAAACATTAAATCAATGAGCTAACTGGGCTCCGTTTGAAGCCCTTGTGGCTGCCCAAGGAAGCGGAGCTGGGAGTGACCCATGTAAGTTCTGATATTGTAATATGCTGTGTAGGAGTGGTGTGTGTAAATGTGTGTTTTGTGCGTATGTGGATGTGTGTATTGTGCATGTGTATGTATGCATGTGTACAAGTGTGTGTCGTGCATGTCTGTATATGCGTGTCTGTGTGCATGCGCGCATGTGTGTGTTCATGCTTGTGTGTGTGTGTGTGTTATGAATATGTGTACATACGCACACGACTCAGACCCACACTCCGGCTCAGGCTCCAATTATTTTATTGCATTGACAAAACAGTAACAGACTACACAATTCAACATGCAACAAAGTTCAGGACATATTTCACAACGAAACAAATTATTATGATCAGGCCATGAATTTCTCTCGTGTGTGCATAGTATTCGGGGGGGGGGGTGCGGCCTGAAGGCAAAGTGGGAGTGTACAGGGGGGGGGGGGGGGGGGGGGGGGGGGGGGGGGGGGGGGGGGGGGGGAAGAATTTGGAAAGATGGTGGGGGAAAGTAAGAGAAACATTAACTTCCACAAAATGTAAGTGCACTTGCAACATTCATTTGTGTATAAACTTTTGGATACTGATTGATATCCACCAATGTTAATAACTTTCTCTGTCTCTCTCCTCCCCCCCCCCCCCTCTCTCTCTCTCTCTCTGCGCTCGCGCTGGCTGATGGGTGTATGAAATGGGGAAAGGGGGCGAGGGAGTGGGGATGGGGGTGGGGGTGGGGCTTCATTTCGAGCATGTGCACGTGCGTGTCGTGTGCCTGGCTTTATTCTCTCATTTTTTCGCCTTTTATTTATTTATTTTTTCTGTTCGACCCGTTTTGGTGCATAGCTATTCCATGTCGGGGGAAAGAGAAAGGGGGAAGGATAGGGAGGGGGGCGGGGCTAGAGGGAGTAGGGGGCGTGCTGGGGGGGGGGGGGGTGAACAAAGCTGGCAGTTGGCTGGAGGGGGCTTCCAGGTGGCCCTTGCCAGGTCCTCCATGGTGACATGGTATCCCTGAAACACATAACTGGTATTCTGTACTGACCGTCATGTGGACCGACAGGGTGTATGCAGAACACATCATGCTTACAAGTTTCCCCATAAATATGTGTCTAGGCTTCTGTGTTTTCATGACAGAGTTCACAGTAGTTGCATTATCAAGACATTGTCTGTTTTGCTGCTGTTTCTGTTTGAAATGAGCTATTGCCATGCCTTGGGTCTTAAATTAAAATCTCATATCCTTGATTGTACAGATGTGTCCTTGATTGTACAGATGTGTCAGACAAAAGAACCATGGCAAACATGCTTATCTCCAGCATTACCTGGTCATGGTATTGCCGGTCATAGCTGCCGGCATCAGAGTCGGGGAAGCGGCACCTCACTGCATCCCTGATTTCCTCGGGGTACACCAGGGTCTTGTGCCCCTTGGTGTCCAGCTTTGCAACAAACTGAAAAAAGGACAAAATTAAATGAATATGACAGTAATAATGTTTCTGTACTGGAGAAATGTGCACAAGAATAGTTTCTTTATCTAAGAGCTGTGAGTGTACATTTTTAAATCACTTTTAGTATATTGCATGCCAGTTTGTAGTGTTTATGGATGAGTGTGTGTGTGTGTGTTGGGGAGGGAGGGGGGGGGGGGGCTGTATGTGTGTGCCTGACATCCTGGTGGTTGGGTTTATTTGCTAACTGAAACACATTTTGTTGGTTACAAGATGGTTTTATCCAGATGCCTTTTCATTTTGTGACTTGGTTGACTGTGTCATTATCAATGAATAAAAAGCAGTGTACATACTAAAATCATGTCTTGAATTTTTCTCGTGACACCAACCTTCTTTCTTTCATCACATATCCTCTCTCTCTCTCTCTCTCTCTCTCTCTCTCGCTCTCTCTCTCTCTCTCTCTCGCTTTCTCCCCCTCCTAACACTGTGTGTGCATGTGCATATGTATGTATGTTTGTGTATGTATGAGCTTGTGCGCAATTGCATGTATGTTTGAGCCACAAAGAAGAAGAAAGACAAATAGCAGCAGCTTACTCTCAGGCTCCCCCAGAGGCTGCGGTACACCTCCTTCCGACTACTGCCTCAATGGAAGAGGAGGTGCTTCAGCCCCAGGGGCATAACATATCTGAAACATAAGAAATCAGTTCCAATCAGTAATATTATTCATAGACTTATATTAAAAATTCCAAATTCTTTTACTCTTTCATCAATCTACTCACTCTCGATCTCTATTCAATTCCAAAATATCAGAAACGGAAGGCAGTGGAAGTTCCTCACAACTTCAGGGTAGTAATTAAGAAACAAGTAATATAATCCAAGAGTAAAGGCCAAAAAAAAAAGTAAATTTCAGAGGTAAGAAATCGAAGTTTCCGCACACACACACACACTCGTACTCATGTTCGTGCACTACACCAACCCCCCCCTCCCCCTCCATAATCTCGCCACACACATACATGCTAATACACGCATGCACACACACTAACACACACACACACACACACACACCGTGAAACAAAGCATACACCAACACGATACTGAACTCGGGATTATCATTTAGGGTGGGGTGATATGAATTTCACCCTTCACCGTTCAGCCTCAGCAGCGTGTAGTGCGAAGTCATCTAGAAACTGGTGCTGTGATTTCTCATTTTCATAACGATCATAAAAGTTCATCAAAAACACAAAAGTGACTGTTAATTCCATTGACAGAATGCATCTTCACTTTATCTTAACCAGTGAATGTTTCATAGGTTGTTTACTTACCCCAGAACAGAAAAAGACTCGGTCAGCTCTTGTACCTCCATTGCTGCTGCTGCTGCTGTGACTGACGTCTGCTAGCCTATGGCGGGAACTGGTAGAGAAAGTGCCTCTCCCTTGTGCGGCCGAAAATAATCGGCACTGCGTGCGGGCGGTCAGTGTGGGTATGTGATACCCACAGCAAGGGGTGGTACATATTTCGGAAAAGGCTTTATTGGCGAGTCTGGGTGTAGTACACCCACGAATCGCTCCCGTGTAGTAAATCTGTCATCCGGTAAAGGTTAAATGATCCACAATCATTATTTCCTCTTTGTAAGCGAGTCAATTTTTAAGCTATCTCCGCAAAACTGCATGACTTTGTCAATAAAGCAGGCCTATATCTCTAACCACCCCCCCCCCACACACACACACACACCACAAAAAGACAAACAAGGGAGTAAACAAAGAAACAAAACCACTGCATGACGTTACTCCTTCAGTAGAGGTACAGGTCCCTGGAGACCCACAACGTACAGCAAGGCTTCAATCCCTAAGAAAAGCATGGGTCCCTGATGAGGCACAATGCCTAGACAAAAAGCATGGATCCCTAGAGACCCACAATGTACAGTAAGGCTTGAGTCCCGAAGAAAAGCATGGGTCCCTGATGAGGCACAATGCCTAGACAAAAAGCATGGATCCCTAGAGACCCACAATGTACAGCAAGACTTCAGTCCCTAAGAAAAGCATGGGTCCCTGATGACGCACAATGCCTAGACAAAAAGCATGGATCCCTAGAGACCCACAATGTACAGCAAGACTTCAGTCCCTAAGAAAAGCATGGGTCCCTGATGAGGCACAGTGCCTAGACAAAAAGCATGGATCCCTAGAGACCCACAATGTACAGCAAGACTTCAGTCCCTAAGAAAAGCATGGGTCCCTGATGAGGCACAATGCCTAGACAAAAAGCATGGATCCCTAGAGACCCACAATGTACAGTAAGGCTGGAGTCCCTAAGAAAAGCATGGGTCCCTGATGAGGCACAATGCCTATACAAAAAGCATGGATTCCTAGAGACCCACAACTTGTGGTGCACAAAAATTTTAGGCGATGTACGGCAAAGGTTGAATGTATAGGCACACACACAATGTATAACATAGCATGTCTTGAGACCGATTCATGCGAATCATTAAAAAATAGTTAAAGTAATAAATGGAAATAAAAAGAAACTGATTAAATCAGGGATAGAGGACATAAAAAAAGAAAAAGCAAACAGCCACCCATCTTTGCGATTCAAATACAGTCAAACAAAAAGTTTGTATTTTGAAAGTCATGCAATGTCTATGAATAAAAAGTGCGATTATTTTAGGTTGTCCAAACTGATGACAAATGCTTTCTTTGATGTTTTTGTGGACTTGTTCTTCAAGTTCACAGCACAAGTACAAAACATTTCGGCCAATCACTTTACATCTGACCTTTTTTCATTGGAGGTGGTGAATATTAACTTTCAGTCAAATTGGTGCCTTCAATGTCTTTAGCATACTCAGAGGTTCCGTTAGACCGGCATATGCCGGTTTTTACCGGTAAATATTTGCCTTGTACCGAAAAAAATAAAAGCCGCCGGTACCGTGTACCGGCAGAACATCTGAGTGCTTTGACTCTCCTCTATCCCTGCACTGTCTGTCTCTCCGCCTGTCAGCGGGTGAGCGGGGATGGCAGGCAGGAAATAAGCCATGCCATGCCGACAACAATACATCTGACATCACTCCTCTTCCCCCTTCCTTTCAGTCCCAGGACCTTTGCCCCCTTTTTTTTTCAATGGACAGCGCTGATTACTACAGCACTCGCGTCAAAATGGACGGTTCCATTTTTCTTTGAGAACCCCAGGTTCCCTAGCGTGTAGCCAAAGTTTCGTGTGTGCGTGTCATGCTGACAGTCTGACCCTGGATTGAACTTGCGGTAATCCCGACCCAGTTTTCAATTGACTGTCGCTGTTTTCAACATCACTTTGAGTAACTGCATGGTTCGATGACGAACACTGACGGAATTCTTTCGCACGTGTGGATAGGTAAGTGAGAAGTTTGTTAAGTTTGTTTTGTTTGTTTGTTTGTTTTTCTTTCAAGTTACGTTTTGGTTGGTTGGTTTTGTTTTGTTTTGTTTTGTTTTGCTTTTTGTTTTCATTTATGATTTTTTTGCATGTTACTCTCTCCGTCGACTTTTCTGTTGAGTTCAGTTGACTGAAGGCCGTCACTGACAAGCCTGTTACGTGCTATCCGTGCCGGTAGGCCGCTCGCTATCGCCCGTTCGCGTGACCCAGAATCGCGGTTGAGTGTGTAGTGCATGGCAGGCAGCCAAGCGCGGTACCGGCTGATTTAAGACTTGTACCGGAAATTTTTGTTGTTGTCGGTACCAAGTACCGGCAAAGTCTATAGTCTAGCGGAACCTCTGATACTTCACATTGTATGCAGGAAAGGAAAGAAGTGCTCGTGTTCAACAGCTAAACTGCCCACAGTGGTTATGGTCTTACACTGCATTGTTAATATTTTAGCCACAACTTGCCAGGCACAGGTTGTGATTGTACAGCAAAGTTGCTGTTGCTGCCTCCTTTGCTCATGAGACTGACGCAAGAAAAAGATGATATACTGCACTGCTCGTTGCAGTTTAAATCCATTTCAGGACCCCCTCTTAACATTTTTTTTCTGCTTCTAATGAGTAAATGATGCAGGGAAACATCAAATGGGGAGCCATGCTCCATTTCTCCCATATGGAAGAGAATGATGCAGATAATGCTACGAGATTCATTTCAGGTTCCATAATCAAGTGCAATAGGACAACAATGGCTGCAAAAAATACACATAAACAAATGACAAGACATTAACCACTCTCACACAAAAGCCCAGCATGCAGGTAGGGAATTCAGCTGTTTTAATTGTTTTCACGTCAGAGTGGGGTAAGATTTGACTACTTTCACGTCATCCAATGGACGATCGTTGCCGTCTGTTTCCACCAATCCCATCCGCTGAATCACTGTCATGCCTGAGCTGACCCGCCCAAAGATGGTGTGTTTCCCGTCCAGCCACTGTGTTGGGGCCAGTGTGATGAAGAACTGACTGCCATTGGTGTCGGGCCCGCTGTTGGCCATGGACAAAATCCCTGCTCCTGGAATGCATAACACAGCAATTCAATACAATGCGCTTCCTAATCCTTTGAAGTTGACTACCTAGCCATAGCACAGGGCTGAGTAGTGTTAGACTTATTCCCATACCACCAGAATAGTACCACATTAGCATGGAGAGAATCACCATCTCTGGTGGCAGCATGGAATGGTGTGGGTTGGCAAGAGATAGTTCCAAAATCTTAAAATCATGTAAGAGTTGTTATGGTTACAAATTATAAGTCCTATAGCCTAATCGCTTCATCTTATGGTTACAAATTATAAGTCCCACAGCCTAATCACTTCATCTTATGGTTACAAATTATAAGTCCCACAGCCTAATAGCTTCAGACCACTATTACACTACTCTCATGTCCTTGCGTCTGCACTGTGCTATGTTCAGCAGAATGTCAATGGCCAGTGTAAAAGACGTTGGCCAAGTGGGAGGGGAGGCAGGAGGGGAAGGAGGGGTGGTGGTCAGGAGTTTGCAGCTGTCATTTCCATACTGACAGAGAACAAGAGAAGACGATTCCACTGCTCCACAATGCAGTACAACATATCCATGTACTGTTGTTGTTATGTTTGTTTATTTTGATTTGATGTAATCATGTAATCTGTAAATGTTGTAAGCATACACCAGGATGAAAGTTTAGAACAATGAGAAGGGCAAGTCAAGCCAGCAATTTGAGGAATCAATTTCATATTTATCGGATTGTTTTTTGCTGAAATCTTATCATCATAGTACCTTTCATTCTGTGTACTACTGTGTGTGAGTGTCCCTCTGTGTGTGTGTGCATGTGCGTGTGTGTGAGTATGAGATCAGTGCTTTCACTTTCATGAATAATATTGCTTCTTAGGGATTGGTCAGGGACAGGTGGGTGGGGTAGGGTGGGGGTGGGTGGTTGGGTGGGACTGAGGAATTGGCAGCTGTTCTTTCTCTGTTGAAGAACAAGAGAAGAAAACTCCACTGACCCATACTGCTGCTTGGATTATCACCGTTTTCTTTTCCCTTTCATTTTGAGCGCAGGTAAATCATATCCTACTGTTTATCACTGTGCTGTGTGTGTGTGTGTGTGTGTGTGTGTGTGTGTGTGTATGTGTGTGTGTGTGTGTGTGTGTGTGTGTGTGTGTGTGTGTGTGTGTGTGTTTGCGCATGCTTGTGCGTGTGTGTGTGTGTGTATGCGTCTGTGTGTGTGTGTGTGTGTGTCCTTCATTTAACGTCTATCCACTATTCGTGATATTAGACAAGTCTAATATCACGAATAGTGACAAGTCTGTGTGTGTGTACGTATGTGTGTGTGTGTGTGTGTGTGTGTGTGTGTGTGTGTGTGTGTGTGTGTGTGTGTGTCTGTGTGTGTGTGTGTGTGTGTGTGTGTGTGTGTGTGTGTGTGTCTGTGTGTGTGTGTGTCTGTGTCTGTGTGTGTCTGTGTGTGTGTGTGTCTGTGTGTGTCTGTGTCTGTGTCTGTGTGTGTCTGTGTGTGTGTGTGTCTGTGTGTGTGTGTGTCTGTGTGTGTGTGTGTGTGTATGTGTGTGTGTGTGTGTCTGTGTGTGTCTGTGTGTGTGTCTGTGTGTGTGTCTGTGTGTGTGTGTGTGTGTCTGTGTGTGTCTGTGTGTGTCTGTGTGTGTGTCTGTGTGTGTGTGTGTCTGTGTGTGTGTCTGTGTGTGTGTCTGTGTGTGTGTGTGTGTGTCTGTGTGTGTGTCTGTGTGTGTCTGTGTGTGTGTCTGTGTGTGTGTGTGTGTGTCTGTGTGTGTCTGTGTAACAACTGCAGTTAACAAAAGCAGGAGAAAAAAACTGATAAAGGATGTTTTGTTCATAGCTTTGTAACCAACCTCTAATCATCAGCCTGAACCTCATCAGTCAGGTAAGGCCGACACCTAAAGTCCCCCCCAATAACGATTCCCTCCCTTTAAAGACTTTTTGTTCTGGAACAGTTCTGGATTTACCTCCCATCAAAGACTCCCTCCTGTGTAATCACGCTGCAGATTTTGCTAGTTGGTTCTGCTTACCAATGTCATCAGATGTAGAGAAGACAACTGATACAATAATCGCTTTTCTGATAACTACTGTCCCCCTCTTCCACCCCTACCCCTCCTAACCCACCCCTGCCATCCACCACCCACTTCCTGCCTTTCCATACATCCTACTACAGAACTATATTAAAAGAATATATAAAATAATAATCAGAGTGTGTGACAGTCCAGTCTTTACAGATGACAACACAATAACAGCAATGAAAGTAGTGCTATTATCTGCTTTCATTAGCTCTTCAGCAAGTTGAATATGGTGAAATTACAAGAATGAATTCCCAACCCTAAGACATCAGGACAATCACATGCACAAACCCCAGAACTAATTACTGTTTTCCTCATCACAGTCCAGCCAAATATTAAAGCCAAGCCAAGATCATACAGGGAAAAAAGGTCACATCCTGAAAATATATCACATACTAAAAATATGTTACCGGTTATATCTTGAAAATGGTCTACATCCTGTAAAAGAAACGAGCAACAAAGACCTTGATGACATGATATTTAAACTATTAACATCAATAAGGTGGACAAGATTAGGCCAGGCTGAGAGAAGTGGCCTTTCGCTTATTTTTTTATTCCCAAAAAGAAAGCATAAAAGATGTGTGAACAATATTCACGCGTGATAAACTATGTACAAAAAAATCGCCCCGTGGGCTAATAGATACAGCAGAATGGAACCCCAGGTGAAAATCACAACACTATAACAGAGAGAAAATTGTTCTACAGCCCTCCCTGCTACTGGCACTGGCAACATTGGCGGAAGGTGTGTGATTACTACAATATTACACTACCGAGGGAAAAAAACAAAACAGAAACAAACATGCTCCTGCACCAGCAACACAGCACAAAGTCCAACTAATGTCATACCAACAGTTTAATTTACTTCAATATTCATACTTTTTACAACAGTATTTTACGGAGAATGGATGACTATAACATTTAATGAAGTTAAAAATTTTCAAGGGTAAAAACATGAAGAAAAAAAGACATGGAGGAGTAGCCAAGCAGAATAGCACCAAGTCAGACAGAAGTTGACTCCGGTGCTACACATCATAGTTTTACTTCTTTTTTTTCTTCAGTTTACTCATATAGTTAAAAGTATGATATATCTTACCTGTGTGTTTCAAATCTTCAGAAATTTCATCGTTGAAGTTCTTGCCATAAATAGATGAGCCACCTCTTCCTAGAACAAAGAAACAAAAGCATTCCTGTCAATCACTGATTATATCCGTATTTCTTTATCTATCTCTATCTAACTATCAATATCATATAAACAATATGTAACTTGTAGGTGTCAAACCATCAGACTGAATGAATGTAACTCTCTTTATCTGATCAGCCTAGAAGCATCTCCAACATTCAGTCTCTCACTGTATTTCACTCTTATTCTGTCTATGTGCACTGTGTGTCTCTCGCACTCTGTAATCTCATCTCACAGTGGTTACACCCGCCTAACCTGTGCCAGTGGGGTCGCCTCCTTGGATCATGAAATCCTGGATGATCCTGTGGAACTTGACTCCATTGTAGTAACCTCTTCGGCACAACTCCACAAAGTTCCGACATGTAGTGGGTGCATGTTTCCAGTACATTTCCAAGACAAAACACACCATTCTGGAATCACATGATGAAGAACATACATGCACTGTGTAATATTACTAATGATTAGGAAGATGATTTTGACACAGATCAAGCATGGTAATTTCTACCAAACATGTGAGCAAAAATTTCTTGAAAATCAAACATCAAAAGTGTGTGTGATATTATAAATCCAAGCGATGTTTTTTTTCCATTAAACCAAGACATATTCAGTATCATGAAGACCTGAATAGAGAACTGTGTTAAAGTCATGGCTCGAGGTTACATAGCTTCTCTCTGTTTACCTGCTACAACCAGAACCTAGCAGAGAGATAAGATAAGATAATGTTGCTTATAGCCCAGCCGACCGCAAAGGGCCACATCAGGGCTGTCACCATGTTAACCTAGCAGAGAGAAGCAGATGAAGAATATTGAATTCTGCAGTATAAACAGAGATTTTTTCTTTCCTTTTTTCTTTTCTTTTTCTTCTTTCCTTCATGGCCCATCAATCTTGCCTTTGAAAAGAAATCGTCAAACATATGTTTCAAGTGATATTTTACAGAGTCCATTTTTTCCTTCTGATTCCCAGTCTACTTATGTTTCTCATTTGAGTATATGCAGTGTGTGTGTGTGTGTGTGTGAATTAGTTCTTTAGTTTAATGTCTATTCACTCCAAGTGTTATTCGACGGGGAAAAAAACAAAAACATGTGTGTGTGTGTGTGTGTGTGTGTGTGTGTGTGTGTGTGTGTGTGTGTGTGTGTGTGTGAGTGTGTGTGTGTGTGTGTGTGTGTGTGTGTTTGTGGGCGTGTGTGGGGAGGGGGGGGGGGTGCAGAGAGAGAGAGAGGACTGTGTTAGGGACAAGAGGGGAAGGTTGGGATGGGTGGTAAGATAGGTAGATATTTACTTATCTAGCCTTTAGTGTATGTTGATCAGGGGAATTAAAGTATATCAAATGAAACATGTTTAGTAGAATTGGAGCATAATGCAGGGGGATGGGTGGGGGAGGAGAAAGTTTGCGGGTGGGATGGGGGCATCAGGGTGGGAAGGACGACGGAATAGAGGAAGGGAGTGGGAGGGGGAGGGTGGGGGGATAACCATATATATCATATAATCGTAACTCTTTTATATCAATGTCGTACAACACAAAATTTTAGTTTAAAGTACATCAGAGATAGATACCAAGTGGACTGGAATTAAAAATTTCAGAGAACACGCAAAGTAATGAGTGATTATTTAAAATATTTTCAGTGGATACTGTGTGTGTGTGTGTGCGCGTGTGTGTGTGTGTGTGTGTGTGTGTGTGTGTGTGTGTGTGTGTGTGTGTGTGTGTGTGTGTGTGTGTGTGTGTGTGTCAGTGTGTGATAGAGAGAGAGACAGAAAGAGAGAGAGGGGGAGGGGGCTGTATACATGTACAGATATGTTTGTGGGAATGTGTGCAAGTGTGCGTGTGTGTGCAAGTGTGTGTCTGCATCCTTCTTCTTCCTTATGTAGAGCCAGGCCAAATTGCCGTTGAAGGCGTGTTGCATGCGTGCGTGTATGTTTGTGGACAGAGAGGAGATGGATATGAACAGGTAAGGGAATGGAAAGGATGTGTGGATTGCATGGGGCATACAAACAAATGTGCGTTCCCCCCCCCCCCCCCCCCCCCCCCCCCCCCCCCCCCCCCCCCCCCCCCCCCTCCGAGTATAAATAAGCATTCTACTCATTTCATAAAGTCTTTTGAGATGTCGGCAAGCACAAAAGATATGTCACCTTGTTGTTGTTGTTATCATCATTAGTGCCATAATACTGATGTTATATCAGACTCAGGACAGATTATGCTAAAATCATGTTCACATTATTTGAGTATCTCGTTTCATTCCTGCGCTCAGCTTCTACATACAAGCAATATGACCACTTATGTGGCCAAGTGATCCCACTTGTGCTCATTCTGTTGAAGGGAGATGAATACTGGTATATTAAACCTTTTAGCATGAGACTTGAAAGCATAAAGCTGATCATTCAGCCCAAAAGACGTCTAATCCATGTGGAAACTGTATATGGCGGCCTATAGAAGTGAAGTGTCAACTACTGATATGAAGACTCCTCAGGCCAATGAATCATTTACAAAATATTCTATTATCCAGACTGTAAAGTCAGCTTTGTTTTCCTTTTTTTCTATCTGTAAATTAGATAATAACATCTCTTAGCTCTCCAACTGAAAGCCATAGTTAGTTTTTACAAGTGTGTATACACACTCACGCACATGCATATATACACATCCAAACCATACACATACAGAGTGCGTGCACATGTACACACACACAAAAACAAAAAAGAATGCCATACTAGGATCACACACACACACACATACATACACACTAGATAAGATAAGATAAGATAATGTTGCTTATAGCCCAGCCGACCGCAAAGGGCCACATCAGGGCTGTCACCACGTTAAAATCAACTCACCAGTCATTTGAAAAAAAAAAACAAAAAAAAAAACAACTTTCATAGATCTCAGTAAATGACATCGTCTAGAAACGTACCAGAAACTTCGTTAAAAATCTTTCTTCCGTAAAATCTTAAATCAGATGAAAAATGTTAATCTCAAAAACTCAAGGATCACGTCTGGCGGGACATCCCTGAACAGGATCTTCATGGACTCCGCTGTAAAATGTTTATGTCTCACATCGTGCAAGTCCCAACACTCTAAAAGAACATGTTTCATTGTGAGTGGTGCATGACATGGAACGAATCTCTGGTGTGAAAAAGGTCCACGGAGGTTGATCGGGAAACTTGGAAAAATCGGACACAACTCCTAGGTCTAGACCTGCATTCCGCACATGAGGCCGCATACGAAGATCAAACGGCGGAATACATTTCGGGTTGTTTTCAAACTTACTTTGGAACGAAGGGTCAAAGACACAGTCATAGGCAGGATTCTGCGGTTCTGAGAACAGTCGAATATAATAATTCAACAGTAACACATAAACATGCACACATATATACCTATGCACACATGTCTCAACATAAACCCTCATCCACACACACACACACGCACACACAAATGTACACACACAACAAGATACAACAAACACATCACACTCACAACAATCACACAGACCTGTGCAGAGGTTCCGTTAGACCGGCATATGCCGGTTTTTACCGGTAAATATTTGCCTTGTACCGAAAAAAATAAAAGCCGCCGGTACCGTGTACCGGCAGAACATCTGAGCGCTTTGACTCTCCTCTATCCCTGCACTGTCTGTCTCTCCGCCTGTCAGCGGGTGTGCGGGGATGGCAGGCAGGAAATAAGCCATGCCATGCCGACAACAATACATCTGACATCACTCCTCTTCCCCCTTCCTTTCAGTCCCAGGACCTTTGCCCCCCTTTTTTTTTCAATGGACAGCGCTGATTACTACAGCACTCGCGTCAAAATGGACGGTTCCATTTTTCTTTGAGAACCCCAGGTTCCCTAGCGTGTAGCCAAAGTTTCGTGTGTGCGTGTCATGCTGACAGTCTGACCCTGGATTGAACTTGCGGTAATCCCCGACCCAGTTTTCAATTGACTGTCGCTGTTTTCAACATCACTTTGAGTAACTGCATGGTTCGATGACGAACACTGACGGAATTCTTTCGCACGTGTGGATAGGTAAGTGAGAAGTTTGTTAAGTTTGTTTTGTTTGTTTGTTTGTTTGTTTGTTTTTCTTTCAAGTTACGTTTTGGCTGGTTGGTTTGGTTTGGTTTTGTTTTGTTTTGCTTTTTGTTTTCATTTATGATTTTTTTGCATGTTACTCTCTCCGTCGACTTTTCTGTTGAGTTCAGTTGACTGGAGGCTGTCACTGACAAGCCTGTTATGTGCTATCCGTGCCGGTAGGCCGCTCGCTATCGCCCGTTCGCGTGACCCAGAATCGCGGTTGAGTGTGTAGTGCATGGCAGGCAGCCAAGCGCGGTACCGGCTGATTTAAGACTTGTACCGGAAATTTTTGTTGTTGTCGGTACCAAGTACCGGCAAAGTATATAGTCTAGCGGAACCTCTGCCTGTGGTCTACACAAACACACAGACAAATAATTGAAATATATATATACATGTTCAGACGCACATTCACACCCACACATACACACACATGCAATTGCAAGCCAATATTGGCACCCACCCACACACACATACACAAGGCCAGACATTTCAAGATGATTCTGATAAAGGTGACCACCTAAGTCAATAAAACAAGCTAACAATGGCATGCTTTGCACAAATCTGGTGCTCGTCTGTAAAGGAGAAGTAAAGGGTGTAAATCTCTTGTTTTCATGCTGAGCAAGCAAACTGGGTGCAAGCTGCTGACACATTTTATTTCTAGAACACACTCTGACTTAAGAGAGGCACACTCTGCTCAGACTTCCTTCTGACAAAAACTGGAAAGTGGATGAAGTGTGAAAGGTGAGGAAGGAAGTTATGATCAGTCTGCATAGAAGCTGATCTGCTCAGTGACCTTTTCCCATTCTCTGTTTGTAAAGAAGTCGAGGTTTTTCTTCTTTCATTGCAAGATGTCAGCTTATAGTACTCAGATTTTTACATAATTATGCAGGCCTTACAATCTTATTTCATTGACAAATTGTTTGACTTATATTGTGCACCTTCATATGAATAACTACATTGGGTAATGCCTTAATCTAACCTGAAAAGTTAAAATCACTGTGATGATGGGTAACAGAGATACAACAGTCAGTGTAAGTTAACCTACTGTCACTTAGTCTCACCTACTGTGACTTTTCTTTCTTGCTCACATGACCCTGTTTTGCACTCACAAACCGAAGGTGCATTTCCACAAGTATTGTTTGTTTTTTTTTAAAGAGAACACTCGATCGCTTTGAAAAAAATCATAACTTTCTTCTCAGATGTCTGACTGAGATACTTTATTCCCTTCCCCCTTTTTTTTTCACTATGATGGTGGTATTCATTTTCAGATCTTGTGAATTTTTTTTCTTTCTTTTTTTTTTTTTTTTTTGCTGTCCAATCCTCTGCGCCACCTCGGAGCCAGTGCACCCACGCCGCTCATTCCGACACCCCATCCACAGCCACAGCCCGGTCAGCCCCGCCGCAGACCCGGCACTGGCAACCCACAGGGAGCAGTCAAAGTCAAGTCATCAAGAGGCAACCCACTGGAGGAGACACTGCACTGCTGTCGAGTCACTTCGGTGGTGTTCAGTGGCGCCTGTTCTGATCTAACATACCTACTAAGCCCCCTACTGATGACAATAATTGCTTAGTCGCGGAGCCGGCGTGAGCGAGCTCTCGCTCTGGAGGGCGCCACCACATCTGTCCAACGACAGCCCCCATGGACTCGCCGATACCGGTGACCCCGACGGAACCAAACCAAGGCTACAGACATGGAGAGGACATCGAAATTGAGGTCACCATGAGAGCAGGGCATGAAGGGCCACAGAATTTGAGACATTTATTTTTTTAATGCTGATCGATGAGGATGAGGATGATTAAGATGATGCTACGGATTTCCATTTCGGTCTAAGACTACATGACAGGGCTGTACTCTACGCTTCCTTTCATAATATATTCCAGCGACAACCAGGCCCGAGAGATACAGGCACCTGCAGTGTTGGTCAGGAAATTTGAGCAACACTTTCAGAAACGCATCCATTAAGTGGATGAAACTCGACTGTGTGGCCCCAGTCTTCCCAACCGAGTCCACAGCAAACTCAACTCTGGGTAGGAGCCAGTCGAGCCAGAAAAATCCCACATGACTCTGATGGGATTCAAACCCACGACTTGTGAAATATTTACCTGTATATACACTGTTGTACAATTCTGGTAAGTGTTTCATTTGTTGTTCATCAAATGATGTTCTTCTTCTCTCTCTTATCTTTCAAGAAGACGATTTCGTCAACGCTTGTATGGCTAAAATGTTTGCGAGTCAATCTGGCGAAATACTTTCTGTTTTGTATACCTCAGTTCTCTGGTAATTTTTCAAGTGAAATGAAGTGTTTTCCCTACACTCAAGAGAAGTTCGTTTATATACCCCAGGGTTCGCGTTAACTGGCAATTACCAGTAAATTACTGGTTATAAAGAGGAAATACTGGAATTTTTTTTAGCTGTCAGTCCCAGGGACTGGTTTTATTTTGCTGGGACTGGTTACAGATTTATGGGGCAAAAAAAGAAAATCAATAAATTAAAAGGCTGAAAAAGAAAAAGAAAAAGTTGATCGTTCATACAAATTATGTGGCCCAGGCTTTCCTAGCAGCACTTTACTTGCCTTATCTTTCAACCAGCCCTCTCCCCTCTCCACCACCCTCCGGCCTCTTCGCACACATGCAGATTGTCACTTAGGCCTAGCCATCGGCAATAACCGCTGCAGGCTATAGAGCAGAATAGCGAATGTCCCATAATAAAAGCTCTACAGACGCGCTGTACAGACGCGCTTTACTGCCTGTTACTCGCAACTTCTCCCAGACGTCTGTCTGGGTCGTCGCTTGCGATGCTAGGCTAAGTCGCGTCATTACAATTTTCAAACTGGATGCAGCAGAGCCAGTACTTATTCACGCGCCTATTCATTGAATGATCAGTGGGATCACAATGGCAGAAAAGAACCAGCAGTCAATTTTTTCATTTTTTTCACGAAGTCGAAGAAGTGATTCAGACAGGCAGCCGGAAAGAAGCGCAAGTTCAGGCAGTTCAGACCGACCACAGACTTCGAGTGACAGTACTCCAATCAGCTCCATCAGCACAGATTGGCCTAGCACCAGCAGTAGCAAGAAAATGAAATGTAAGCATGATAAATTCAGAGAATCATGGCTGAAAGATTTCAGATGGCTGGAGGTTGATGCAAATGATGAAATGACAATTTGCAATGCTACCGGAATTTTTTCACAGGGACTGGTTTTGCTCAGAGGCGCTGAAAAACGGTCGGGGTAGGAGACGAGGGGACTGGTTTTGAAAAATCCTAGCGCGAACCCTGTACCCAGCACTTTGGCACTCACACACATGCACTCTACCTTACCTGGTCAGTCCAGACTCTGGTTTGGGGTCGTCAGGATTCTTTCCCAAGCCCTTCACTGGCATGAGCTACCAAGTAAGGTCTGTCACACACAGTCACTGTCTTTCTGTCAGTGTCCAGCAGTGGTACTGTCAAAGCCGTCCTAGCCGTTGTAACCGTCAACGGGTGTACTGTCGCAGTGCTAGGGCAAAACTGTCTCATATGAACTGGAGGCCCTAGCACTGGTCTGTCACTAGTGTTACTGTCACTGTAGTACGACGCAGCTCCCTAGCTAACTACGAGTTAGCTAGTCCGCTCTCCTCAAGGCCGAGTGTCGAACTCCCAAGCTAATCAAGTTAGCTAGTCCGCTCTCTTCAAGGCCTAGCGTCGCACTCCCTAAACTAACAACAAGTTAGCCGGACCGCTCTCTTCAGGCTCCCGGATCGTACTACCAGAGTTCGTCTGCTTGTTTACCTGCGAGTCAGTGAAGACTTCTCACGCAAGGTGCACTTCCGCTGAGCTCGCCTGTGTGCGCAGAAACCGTGCGTCACTACAGAAATTTTCGGACCAGTGTACCTGAGAAGCTCTCATATTAATTTTTAATTCGAATAATTCGCATTCAAAATGTTAAAAAAATGCTTGGTCCAAGCCACTCTCGCAGGTTTCAGTTTGAGGTTTCTGACTTTCGTTTCGCCGGGCAGAAGCTAGGCCTAACTTCTTTCGATCTGGACTCGCTCTCCATCATTTTTATGATTCTGAAACTGGTTTAGTAAAGTTCATCCAAGTGACCTGAACCATCCGAATACCTTTACAGTCAACAACAAAACCCTGACATGTTATCAATCAAGGTGAATGAATCAAGCTTACGTTGTTTCCACAGTAATATTTGGAGGTTGCATTCTCGTCTGCGTTGTGATTGCCGCCATGATGTTTGTAAAACAATAAAGCTGTTTCTCTTGTTTTCGGTTAAATGTTCTTTACACCATAAATGCACAACAACATTTCAAATTAATGATTTTAGCAATTTTATGTTTTTTTGCACTACTGCTCATGAATACATTTAGGCTAATAGCGTTATATTTCTTCGAAACTACAGCTTAAAAAAAAATTAATCAAGGGAGATAATTCTCGGCTGCGGCAGTCTGTTTTTCCAAATTGGATTTTTCACAGTTGTAACTGTTGATACAAAGTGTTGCACTTGGTCACCATCAATTTAATACTTCATTGTAATATTCCAAGGTGAGATCATGAATGTATCGGATAATAGGGCAGACTTGTCGGCTTGACACTTTAGCTTTTTCTCGGGTCTGATGTTAGCTAGCTCAAGCTGAAACTGTGAAACGCCAAATCATTGTGAAACAGGCCCAGATTGAGACAGCAGCTCGAAGAGCGCTGCTGGGGGGGGGGGGGGGGGGGGGGGGGGGGGGGGGGGGGGGGGGGGGGGGGAGTCAAAATTTATCAATTTTTGTAAATAACTCACAAATCAGGCGCCAAGTTAATGTAATTCATATACAATACACATTTTAAAACTGACTATCTTTCCACGTAAAACACATAGCCTACAAATCAAAACTGACTACCTTGCCATGTTAATGCCCGTGGGGAGTTCGTGTTTTTTTTTAGGTTGTGGATACACAATTTCATGGGAACTGTTTAGCATGTTTGATGGATCCCATGTGATAGCATTTTCTATAGGGGTCGTAGAACAGTGGTGATGCCCCAATGAAAACCTCTGAAGTTGTCCTATGGATCCATTTGATAAAGAGACCATGACATATTAATATTCCAACTTCATTTTTTTTTAAAAGAAAAAAGGTGAAATATATGTTTACAACCTAAACAAATGTAATTGCTCTAAACTATGAAGGACTGCTAGGTAGCATGACTGGATGTCTGTAAATGAGATGGATGTAGATGAAGTATGGAATCACATAGAAGGTATTAATAACTAAAAGAATAAATAAATAAGTATGCAGGAATGCGTAACAAAGGTAAGACAGAGTGGCAAAACAAGACAAACATGAGTATTGTTGAAAAAAAGCCTTTAGGTGCATTAAAAAGATGTACAAGATACTTGTCTATTATTGTATTAAATCTGGACATGCTTATTTAAATGTATATAAGAGAGAGAAATAAATGCTCAATGCTAAAGAGAAGACTGCTAAAGAAGCAAAGGATAATGTCAAAATGTTTTCAAAGTATGTTCAAGATAGAATGAAAATTAATACTGATATTATATGTACACTGAAAAGACAAGATGGCATGATGGCTGGAATTCTAAATGAATTTTTCCCAAGTGTTTTTACCAGAGATGACAGATGTATTGACATTGGATGTATGTTCATACCCTATAATAAATTATATCTAACTGAAGTGAGAGTAATACCTCTGGCTGTCAAAACACAAAACAAACAAAAAAGCAAGCTAAACCCAATTTATAAAAACTATAAGTTCTTCTCTTATACCAAAGAAAATGCTGAAAGAGGCAAGTGAAGGATTATCCATCCCTTTACATTTGTTGTTTAATAAGTGATTGGAGAGTGCAGTTTTACCCTAGGAATGGAAGACAGCTGATGTAACTGTGCAACGTGTTTGAAGAGGATTCAAAATCAGACCCAGGAAACTTTAGTCTAGCCCTGTGAGTGTGATGTGTATTTAATTTTGCATAAAGTTCTACAAAGTGTAGATAAAGATGCTATTGTGTCTCTCTTTGTGAACTGAAAGTGATTCTTATACTGTTATTAATGTTAACATAGATTTCACTAGAGAAAAAAAGAGAAGAAAAAAGATCTTGTGTGACACAGTCATTATAAGTTATGGAAGGGACGACTGGGCTCAAAATACCCACCCATCCAATTGTCTGGGACACCTAAACATCTTGGTTCAACAAATGGAAGTGTTCTGTCTGCTTGTCCACCAGACAACCAGTTTTTGACTACATCACTGAAAGGGTAACTTACCGCAGTGCTGGTCAGCTGTAGTGCAGACCAATGGCACTTCCCTCCTTTTTCATTTTTACAACTCTCCCCCCTCTTTGCCTGCTCCCCCCCCCCCCCCCCCCCCCCCCCCCCCACCCCCAATTGCATGTGCCACTCCGATTTCCCCTACCCCACTCCATTCTTTCACGCTTCAACTACCCATGTGGGTTTTTCTCAGAACAGAACCCTCGCAGAGAGCTGTCACATATAGACTGACAGAGAAAAGGTGAATTCTGTAAAGCATGCAGGCATTGTTTGTGGCTTGCATCAAAACCACAGATCTAATCCTGGTATTTCTCTCTTTCAGGCAAGCATCACACATGTGCAGAGCATGTCCTTATTAAATTTTGTCTGCTGACTTGTCATTGCATTTGCACTCTGATAACTTTCACTGTTTCAGTGTCAAACGCTTTACATCAGGAAGGCAAGCAGAAATTAGGGGGGACAAGCAGATTTTGCTATCTACTTGTCCTGGGGCAATTTAAAAATCACTGTGAGTTTATAGCACTGCATAACCTCATTACTTGATGAGGGTCATGACATCGACATTATATACCTGGACAAACAAATTTTTAAAAGTGAACTGGCTGTGTATGGCATCTGTCGTGAATTATTCATCTGGATGCACATGGAATTTTTCAAAGAGTAAGTCACAGTATGTTAGAGTTGGGCAAGAGAAATCAGTTAAATAAAATGCTTCGAGTGGAATCCCCCAGGGCAGCATTCTTAGGCCTGTTTTGTTCACAATATTTTTTTTAAATAATTTGCCAGATACATCACTTGTCACATGTTTGTATTGTAGTTTGGATTGCTGACAATGAAAACTCATGGTCAGTGTGTTCGGTACTCCCAATATTTAAGATCCCTTGTCTCTCTTTAAAAGCTTTTTTTTTTTCTATTTCAAACATTTTGATCTATTCTTATGATGTTTTGCACAGAGAAAAAACCAAAAGTGAAACTTAAAGTAACACAGACACACACATAGAAACAGACCCCACACACACACACACACACACACACACACACACACACACACACACACACACACACACACGCCTGCAAGGCTGGATAACCCAATAATTGGGTCTACAATAGCAGATTTCGTAGTCCTGACTAATTTCCTGCTATTTTTGTGTTGAAATTCTCTTCAGTGTGTAACTGTGGACATTTTCTGTTTGCAGTCAGGCATCGCCATGGCAGTCAGCATGGATGACAAACTGCTGGGGGAGAAGGCCCATTACTACTGCAGCAGCAGTGAAGATGAAGGCGATGACGACAATGACAGCGCCAAAGAGAATGACGAAGCTCAACCATCACAAGCGAAGGCCACTGAAATAGAACCCCCTTCCATGGAACCCTACAGTGGCACTTGCACTAATGTAAGTAAAGTAATTCAGGAACCCTGTATTTGTCGCAGATCCACCAATGTAACTTTGTAAGCAAGATTACTGTGAACCCTTTACTTGTGGTACAGCCGCCAATGTAACATTGTAAGTCAGGTATTTTTTTTAACCTATACTAGTGGCACATCACCACAGCAAGTAGTGTATAAAGTCACTCTGACACTCAGAAAGTCTTATCCACCTGTCACAACATGAAAAACAAACATTAGGAATTAATCATCAATGATGCTACAAAATAGTAAAGGAAGTTGGAAAGGACGGTTCTTACCTTGGTTAGCCTGAATGTATTTTACTTCATCTATAAATTTATGTGATTAGTTAATCATACCTGATTTTGACAAAGTTATTGAAATTCGTCTCAGCAGGATAATAATTGAGAGCTCTGAGATATTGAATAAAGCATGTCTCATGCCTTTGCTTTTTGTCACCTAACTTTAAGCTGCTGGGAGACATGTTTCCCATGCTGATTGAAAAAAGCATATCTAGAGTTTAACTTTTGATCTATCTTCAGTCAGTCTGATAGCTATCTTTTGTTCATTGTTGAATTTTTTTTCCAAATTGTTTATTTGAAACACCTGGCTGTTTGAACATTTATGATGGAAGATGGATATCTGCCTTTGAAAACAGGCTAAAACTGTTAATGGGCTGTACGGTATCAGAGTGTCCTTTGCTTAGCAGAACTCCTCTTCGCTATGTACATCAAAGTGTGAGTGGCACTCGACTTTTATAAAGCAACATCTGACATTAACAACCAAACTGATTTTCCAAGGCACTCTGTCTGTTGTAAGATGATGTAGTTATACAATTTGAAAAGGGGGAAAATAATGATGAAAATAATCAGAACCAAACAAACAAAATAAATTTGAAATGATTTCCAGCAAATGTATATGCTTTTTCTTTTCCTTTGTTTTAATAAAAAAAATTATGATAATGAAGATAATATCTCTGTTACCAAATTCATTATTGACCAGCATGTTATTTTATGGTCAGACGGGACCCAAGGGTGTTGTCAAAGACTGGCGCGAATTCAAGCGTCTCGAGACAGAGAAGAGGGCAGCACAGGAGAAAGAACGCCAAGGGTTGGCCAAAAAGCTAACCCTGACATGTCGCTCCTATGTAAGTGACGCTAGCAGCAAACTGACTGGGCCTTGGTTGATGTTTTTATTGTTCACCATGGAAACCTTTATTTTGTGTATTCAGACAAAAAAAGAAAGTGCTAGTCATGTTATGACAGTGTTTTATAGAGAAGGGCTGGTGGTGGTAAGGCATGGCAGAATTGGAGGGAAGGAGATGAGGAGGGGAATTGGTGGAAGGAAGGGAAGGGCAGGGGATGCAAGAAGTGTGAAGATGTGTGGAGGGAAAAAGGCAACACATGATAAAAGAGAAATGGAGAGCTTGTGCTTCTTATGTCCAATAGATAATTTGAGTTTAAAGTAAAAGATGTAAACAACCCTAAGAATGTTCTTCAATCTGCCAAAGAGTTTTGGTCAACTGATGTGTCCATCACTTTCATTTCATCATGTTTTGATGTTTCATTATGATTGCAGTCAGTAATGGTTCATAGCTATTAACTTATGCAAGATATGAATTTAATCAATCATGAAATGAACTGCCAGATCATGCAAGACATGAATTTAATCATGAAATGAACTGCCAGTTGCATTTTGTAAATTGATGTGAAAAAAAACAATGAGCAATTTTCATATCACTGCTGATCATGAAAATAATGTATCATTGCTATGATCTGATTTTTTGTCCTTGGTTTTTTTTCCACCTTTTTTTTTTTTTTTTGAACTACTTATTCAGCTGAATGATGAAGAAGAACGGAAGGAAGATGAGAAATTTCTGGAAGAACTAGAGGACCTAGAGGATGAGTTCCTGACTGAGTATCGTCTACGTCGCATCGAAGAGATGAGGAAGGCCCTCCAGAATGTGTATGTTTGTCATCCACTTGCTTCTTATGTTAACCCTATAGCTACTGTTCCAACCTGTTCTGCTATTTCAGTGTATATATCTTCCACCCAAATCCACCCATCAAAGAGGACCCTGCATTTGTTTCTCACAGGGATTACTGTGGAAGCTTTGGGTGTTAAGATGCAGCATTTGAAGGCATGTGCTAAAGTGCATGTCACCACCATTTGCATAGTGCTTTTACTGTCTGGAGCCAAAAAAGTTGTGAAATAGTAAATGTCATTTCATGTTAGGCGTGACATTTAGTTACAGTGATAGCAGACTATCTGAGGCAGTTGTGAACACTTCAGAAACCCAGGCATTGCTGAACAATACAACTGCTTAGAAAGCAGTGTAGACCATATGGGTGTGTGCACTTGCTTTAAACTTTAGAGGCGGTGTGTGTGATAACCAGGTAGTCTGGAGTCAGTGTCAACATTATTGATAGATTCTGCAATGAGTGTCCCCAGTGGTCAGTTATAAACCTCAACAGCAGAAGCAGACACATGAACTGCAAACTGATAGATCTTTAGACAAAAATTTGGTGTGATTTAGTGTGTAGGTTTTGGAGGGTATTTTTAGTTTGTTTGTGTTCTAGAAAATTAAGTTGATTTTTATGAGAATGTTACATTTAAGAAAAATATGGAGCTAGAAACTCAACCAGGTCATACACACCTTTTGTGTAAATATTTTGTAATAACACGCTTTGCTTTGTCTGTTTATATGTTGATGTTTAAAACTGTACTGGTCATCCACCTTCAGAAAGAAATTTCAGAATCAGTCGGTTAGATGCTGCTGACTACCTGCTGTTTGGTCATCTGACACTCTGCTTCTGCAAGTTGAAGGGAGTGCAAACACACACATTGGTCTACACTCTGAGACCTCAGTTTTGGTTCAGTTGTGCCTGAACTGCTAACTTCACGCTAAATGAACAGTCTTCTTTCACTGTCCTTCCTTATTACACTTGACAGGAGCTGAAAAATATTTTAAAACTTGGGATTTGAAGCACTTTGCAAATGGCAGCCGCTTTCACTACACCAGCCACCACCAGATGCGGCATCTAAATGTTCAAGCCTTTCTGAATAACTGTATATGAACAAAATGTTGGGTCACCTTTGATGGATGGACATGAATGGATCAGTAGTTAGGGCAAATAGGGCAGATCAGTTCTTAAAAAGAGGGAGTGTGCATCAGAAGGTTTCTTTTTCTGTTTGTTTCTTTTTTCTTTTATTTTTTTAAGGTTTGACAGAATGAACAGTGTCTGAAATGCTTGGACTGTTGCATTTGGGACTGCTTATTTATCAAAAGGAACGGAACAATGTTAGAAATAGTCTTGTTATAATCTTGTAAATAAGTAAGGATGTGAATAACATGGAATTGAAATAACCATGTACTACCTGGTTAAAAGATAAACATTATTATGAATGATATTGTAATTGATAACCAGTGAAAAGAGAGTGCATACCATGACCTGTCCCTCAGACCACATGTCATGATCTGTCCCACAGACCACAGTTTGGCAAAGTGGTGACGCTGACGGCAGACAACTTCCTACAGGAAATTGACAAAGAGAATCCACAAGTCACCATTGTCGTCCATATCTATGATGAGGTAAAAAGTTGTTGTGTCACACCTTTCATTTTGCTTTGATGATACAAAACGGTCATTGGTAGATTACTCAGAAGGACCAGCCACCAGGATGTGCTGGTTGGCTTCAAGATGGTAGATGGGGAGATCATGGGTTTGAGTCCCTTCACAGTCATTTGTGTGATATTCTGGCCTCACCCTGTGGTATTTTCTGGCCTCAGCCTGTGGTTAAGTACCCAGAGTTGAGTATGCTTTGGACAGACTTGGGGAAAAACTTGCAACCATAAATCTGAATTTCATCCCCTTGATGGACATATCTCTGAGTGAGTTGCTCAGATCCACAGACCAACAGTGCACAAGTCTGTATCTCACAGCCCAGGTTGGTGCTGGGACATGGTATAAAGGGAAGTGTACAATACAGCTCTGACAGGCAGTCTCAGTCAGACCAGAGTGGGACTCCACAGCATCATATTCATCATTTTTTCTCCTCAAAGATCATCTAAAAAAGGTCTCAGATCCAGTGGCCTTCCATGCTATGCTATCATGGTGATTGTGATTTCCTCTCCATGTCCCTGACCCTGATGGATTTGTGCCAATGTTGTTGGCATCAACAAGTCTACCAGGAGTGTCATCGGATGCTTGAATTAACTCCTCCACATTTTGGGGCACTCACTGAGCTAAGGGACTTGGGAGGGGGTGTCTCGTATATGCTAATTCAGAACAGACTTCTCTGAGCAGTACCAAAGTGTCTGGCAGCGATGCAGTGTCTCCTCAGGTGAGTTGCCTGATAATAACCCGTGGACTGCCAGTGGTGGGTCTGCGACAGGACAACTGGCTTGAGTGGCTTCCCACTAACACCAATGAGGGTGCATGGAAAATAAAATTAAAATTTGCCCAAGAAGGATTGAAATTTTGTGATATATATATATATATATATATATATATATATATATATATATATATATATATATATATATATATATACACATATATGTATGTAGAGAGAGAGAGATTTAAATGCTAATTTCCACCACAGGAGAAAGATGAGTGCATATGACATTTTTAAGTATTACAGATAGTCCCTTTGTTTCACCATTTTACTTAAGTAGTGTCTTTATGATTCCTTTAGAGAGGTGTGTGTGTGTGTGTGTGTGTGCGCGCGCATGCTCAACATAGCTGCCAACCCTCTCGAAATGTTCGGGAAACTCCAGAAAATGAAAATCTGACAGGAAATCCTGAAAGTTGTCTTTTTTCCCCGAAAAATGAAAAATCAAAAATCACTTCACGTTTCGGTAATTTTCCACAAGGTGTCGGTAAAAAGACACATCGGTTTACTGAAACAAATCGACTTCCGCCTGGTACTTCCGTCCGGTACTTCCGTCCGCACGAAAATGGCTTCAGGAAAGCAGTGCCACATGGACTCGGGGGGAAAAAAGGGCAAAAGTCAAGTTTTTGCCGCGATACAAAGTTGTCTACGCCTTCATTGATGCGTCCAAGAGAGACGAACATCATGCGTTTTGTAAGAATGCCGTACTGACATCAACATCTCACATGGTGGAAAAAAAGACATCGAACTTCATGCCCCTTCTGCCAAGCACAAGAGGAATGTGGCGATGATGCCATGATGGTGGTACATGGTCAAAGCCAACATGAGTGGGGCTTGCTATGAGCAGCAGTTTCCAATAGAGCTGTTGAAAAAAAGCAAAGTCACAACATCGGATGCCCTCAAGGACAGAGAACAATCCCCCCCCACCCCACCCCCATCCCCCTTCAGCATCCTCCTCCTGTTAGGCTGACAGGTTGTGAAAAAAAGTGTAGTTCTGAACAGATATAGGTGTACATTGTAGGAAAGGATTTTTTCCTTAGTGATTTTCCCCCCATTTTTTGTGTTCTTTATTACCATGGTGATGATGATTACCAACATCTTGATAGAAACTTTCAGTTTGCTGTTACAAGACTATAGAGAATCAGATATCCAGGATGATGAAACAAGAAAATTGCAATATTGGTGGTATCCATTGTATACAGACTGAAAAACCAAGACTTCCAAAGCATCTATCATCGTAGCTAGATAATCTAGGTGCAAAGAGCAACATAAAATGGACATTAGTCTGGAGACTTTACTTCTCTGCGTAACCTGTCGGGCCACAGTTTACTTGTTGAACTGAAGTGGTAAGTTGAAGTGCTTTCTAATGTTGAGTAATGTGTGATGACTGTAATATTTGTAATCTGTATGCTTTGCTATCAGTACTATTCATGTCTAATTGTAGCATGATGAGATGGAAGAAATATCCCCTTTTCGACCCCAGAAAAGTTGATTTTTTACCTCCAGATGTGCATGTACCCGTTAGCGTCTGAGGGCGTTGCCCCCAGGCCCCCAGCAGGGGCATTGCCCCTGCACCCCACCGGGGGCCTACTGCGGCCCCCGGGCTCCTGCCTTCTCACAGGAATTTCTGTTCCAACAGGTTGGCAGCTATGGCTCAAGTGTGAACACTTGTGTTATTCAGTTTTTTGACTTTTTAAAATCTGTTGTCTTATTTTCAGCTATTTTAGGCGATAGTTAATTTTAGTGGTCCCATACTCAAAACATGCATTAGGTGCCTTTACTTTGAAAGAGAACTTCTTTCCTTTGAGTTTTAATGCCAAATGCTCAAAACATGCCAACTTGTGTGTTTATAGAATATTTTGGAATCAAATTCACTGCAGGCATCAAAAGAGAAAACACAACAAAGAGAAAAACATGTTTGAATGGAAAGTGACTAACGATATACAGTGTCCCCAAACTAAGTTATACCTTATTTTTATTGTTTGTGGTGTGTGTTGGCATTTGTGTACATGTGTATGTGCATGTGTGAATGCACATTTCAATTTGGAAGATAAAAAGTTGCACATTTTAATCTCTTGTTTTGATTATTCAATTTTTCTGGCATTTTGTTATATGTCTTTATTTTTTCCTTTCTGTTTAATGTGGTGTGCAGAAAGTGGAGGCGTGTGAAGCCATGAATGGTTGTTTGCTGTGTTTGGCCAAAGAGTACCCCTCTGTCAAGTTCTGCAAACTGGCAGCTGCCAACGCCAGAATGAGTGCCCGCTTCGTAAGTCTGCTGTGTGTGTACGCTTGTGAATGTGCATAAATGTATGTGTGTTCATGCATATGCCATGAGCTTTTTTTTTTTCTCTTTTTCTTTTTTTTTCTTCTGTTTTTTACCAACATTGAATGAGATCGGATGATGCGAGAGATTAACAGAATGGGAGGGAGGGAAAAGCTCAAGTGATTCTGTTTGTTTTGTATGGTAGGGTACTATTTTTTGTTATGGTAATCTGTGACTCGAGTGAATCAAAGTGTTTTAGATTTTGTATGCGGTTTACTTTCATCTACTTCTTGTTAAAATTCCAACTCAGTGGTCACACTGAAAATTGACTCTTCATCATCTCTCAGCATAACATTTGGGCCATTTGCAATGGATGCTGTGTAATGAATTATTTCCCTTGGTGATGAACTTTCCTTTTTTTTTTTTTTTTTTCCAAATCTTATTTTATGCCTCTTACAGTGATGCAAACATCGAAGCCCATCATGTATTGTGACCAGTCAATGGAAAAGATATAACATGAACGTTTTACTCCTTTTACATTGAACCATCTATTGGGTAATTTCAAAATGCTGTTGTGACATTTAAAAATTTTTTAAAAATTGAATGCCCGAAACGAACGTCTGACATTTCTTTCTTGTTTTTTTTTGCGTGTAAAAACTACCATCTCTGTTATTAAAAAATAAGGTTTTCCATTAGCTGACACCTAAAGCTAAATATGAAATGTCAGTGCATCCGTTAACTGGTAGAAAGAAAACCGTGTGAGCTTTTCTAGACTGCCATCCTGTAAGCTGGCAGGATCAGCTGTCTTGCCATCACTGACACAAGGCATGTCAGGAAAAGCTAAAAGAATCCAACAGACTTACACAAACTGACTAAAGCATGCAAGCTATACAGGATTTAAAAATATACAATGTTTCCTCTTGAAATGTTCAAATGGATTTTTATTGAGTGCTACTTGTAAATTTCTGCAATTTTAGATATCATACCACTCAATCAGAAAAAAAAGAAAGGAAATGGGAGAGTACATGTGCTTACCTTGATATGTTTCTATCATTCATTAGCAAATGCTTTAGGTAGAATTCGATAATTTTTTTTCCCATCAAAGTAATGTTCCATTTGTCATATGAACATATTCAGTGTGGATCCTCTACTTATGACAAGTTGGATTTGATTTTGAAATTAGAATTACCTTCACCTTCATTCTTCCGTATTGTTTGGGGACAAAGTGTCCCCTGACCTGTCTCAAAACACTTTTTATCAGAGGGAATACTACACTGTTTTTGGATCCACTGGAAACACCTACATATAGACAAATGGTCAAGCTAATAGCATCTGTAGTCTCCCTTGGATTGAAGCTTTTACACATAAAAACATTCTGCATCTTGCCAAAGATACAACTTCAGCACATCACACTCACACACACACACACACACACACACACACACATACTCATGCACATGCACATGCAAAGTCACAAACAGTTGCTTTTGTTGCAGGCCACCAAAGGAGTTCCAGCCTTGCTCATCTACAAGAAAGGGGAGTTGGTGGGCAATTTTTTGGGCCTGTCTAAAGAATTTGGTGATGACTTCTACGCCACAGATGTTGAAAGCTTTTTAGATGAGTAAGAGGCTTTTTCTTGTTTTCTTTTTCCCGTTCTGGTACTGCACTCTGCATAAAAAGTTAGTATTAGCGACAGAAATGTAATTATCCTGAAGCTGTTTCTGTCTGTCTGTCTGTCTGTCTCTTGATCTAAGATCTGAGTATGTTGATTTGAAGAATGCACCTTTTAGTTTATGAAAGAGTTGCCCAGTTTACCCACATATTCTGTATGTGTGTGTGTGTGTGTGTGTGTGTGTGTGTGTGTGTGTGTGTGTGTGCACACATCGGTATTGAGTATAGTTTATTTCCTTGCCTGTGTTTTATCGTACTATTTTTTCTTGTTCTTGTTTAATGTTTTTCTCCCTTTTAAATAAAGCTATACTTTCATTCGTTTTCTGTCTGTCTCCTATTCTCGCTGTCAGTCTATCTGCCTCTGTCTCATCTTGTGTTTGTATGGACCTTTTTTCACTCTATGTTTAGTTGTGACATGCTTTGCTAATGTCATATAGATTTTTTGTTTTGATTTACTTTATATGCATTTTAGTAAGTTTCTGTGACATATATTATGAAGCTGTCTTAATTGTTTAGTTCTTTTTTTTTATGTTTACGCTTATAGAGGGTGAATGTTTGAAGCCCAGTACAGTGTTTATTCTGCTTTTCTCTTATTTCTTTTCTGCTTTTCTCTTATTAGAAAAGATCTCTCCCTCATCATCCCTCTTGAGTCTGTGCCTCTGTACACATTACCATTTTTTTTCCATGTCTCTTTCTCCGTTTTATCTGTGTGCCATTGTCTGTGAGTTGCTCACTGTCTTTCCCTGACGATACAGTTCAGATTACGCTGTCATAAATGACTGTGAGGCAGCATCTTTTGTTATTTCACTTGTTCTTGATTCGGATTCCTTCAGGGATGTTGACTGCTTCAGTTGAAATGCAATATTTATTGAAAAGTGCGCTCTTTTGATTTGTTCATGTAATATTGATAATCATAGCATGTAGACACAGAAACACGTCTATACCCATGTGCATACAAACTCATGCGTTATACTTGTATACATATGCTCACAAATACAGACACAAATGCTCACAAACCTTGGACAAAGACAGAAGAAGACTGCACCACCAAACGAAAGAATGAACAAATTCAAAACAAGCTGAACATGTTTTGACCTGTTTGGTTTTCTTCAGGCAAGACAAATGACATTCAAGACAGTGAAAACAAAGTACAAGATTGTTTTCATTGTCTTCAGTTTATTTATCTTGCATGAAGAAAAGCAAATAGGTCAAAAACATGTTCAGTTTGTTTTGTAGTTTTTTTTTTTATTAAAAAAAAAAATTATTTGGTGTTGAGAGCGTCTTTGCTCTTGTTCATTCCTCCCCAGTCATCCCACTTTGAAAACCAGCCAACAAACCTTGTATTGCTACATCGCAGTGCATCATTCCCAGAGTATTCAGCAGTCAGTGCACTCATTGAAAAAAAAACAACCTAACAAACAACTTTATGTTATTGTGTTTCAGACATGGGTTCTTGCCGTCCAAACAGGGTTTGGCAGTAATCCGCGACAAGCACACTGGAGAGATGCGGCTGCACTACCCAGGATGAAGAAGACAGTGGCAGTGATTTTGATATTGATTAGTGCTGACAGCTAGTCTTCTGATGCCCGGGCTGTTTTAAGTCATGTGTGATGATTGTTTCTGTTGGTTTTACTTGTTTTTGTTGTTTGTTGTTGTTATTGTTTTTACATTTTAGATTTGGGTTGTCCATGGACAGGATTATTTATAACATTTGGAAAGTTAAGCATCCAAAGCATTTTATTTTCGATTTCTCCAGTCATGCAGGTGTTCTCTCATTGCTAAAGGCAGTGAAAATTATTATGACGGAGTTAGAGCAGTCATCACTTGTTATATGTAAGAATACAACATGATTATTTGCAGGATGTAAGGTGCAATAATCCTTCAAACATGTCCCTTTTTCATGAAGGAAGCAACAGCAGGTGTGACTGATAGCAATGTTACTAACCACCAAGTTGTTGTCAGGACTTGAAGAACATGAGAACATTCATAACCATGTTGCATACTGACTGTAGACAGCGATGACAAAAAAAGGATATCAGTTGCAACTGCCCCCCCCCCCCCCCCCCCCCCCCCCCCCCCCCCCCCGAACCCCGCCTGTTTCTGTGTTAAAATGCTGTGAGACAGACAAAAAAAAAAAAAACATACTTGTGGTACTTAAGACACTGCCTGTTTGAAATCTGCTATATGTCTGCTATAGGTCTTTTCTGTTCAAAAGCTACTTGTGTTGCATTGTGTAATATGTGTTGGTAGGCAGCACTGGCTTGTCACCAGTTGATTTTCTCTTCATTGTTCTTTTCCCACTATGCCACATTCACATTCTGTATCCACTGCTGTATGTATGTGCGATGTAATGTTTTAAATATCTTTTCTATGGTGCTGTAATTTGAAATCCTGCCAGGCAGGAAGCTGTGTGACATTTTTTAATGAGAACACAAAGCTGTGTGACATTTTTAATGAGAACACAAACAAGATATACTGAACAGGATCAGTGCACTTATACACTCACATGAATGCACCGATACTTTGAGCCAGTTGTTTGGAGCACAGAACAGTAAAGGAAAAGTGGGATGATGATGAAAACAGGATGATGACACATGCACACTCACAAAATCTTACCAACAAGTGTCCACACTAGATATATCGTAAAGTCAAGCGTGTTGGAATGGTTATTGAATGAGACTGATGAGCGTAGGAACTCAAAACTGTATACAGCAAAGTGTGCTAGTGTGTGTGTGTGTGTGTGTGTGTGTGTGTGTGTGTGTGTGTGTGTGTGTGTGTGTGTTATTGCTAACAACAGGTAATATTGGCAATATCTATATTTACCCCAAAAGGGAAGGTTGTATCCTCCTATAAGGATAAAAGCAGGCATAGCCATGATATCAGTAGAAAATCATGGAAACTACACACAACATTTTTGTGGGGAAAAAAGCCCAAGAGTAAAATACAAAAAAATAAAGGAAAAAATCAGAGAAATACATTTACACTTACAGTTGAATAATTTGTTTAATGATGAGGTTACAAAAGCAGTTGTACGTTGTTCTTCCAATTTGAAGATGCGCAATTAAATTGTTCATTCAACATCTGTATTGGTGCTGAGTCCACTATCAAGACTTTTCATGCAGACACACAACAACTGAGTATTTTGAAATACATACATTCAAATGCATGCATTCATAGGCATACAAACACACTTTCTAGGGCCATACTTACTCTGAACAAGACCATACCCCACTACTGCGAAAAGGTCTGATGGCTAGGTTTTCATACTATTTTTATGGGTGAATATGTGAGCGTGAATGCTGAGATTCTCTAGTCTTTTATTTATTCTTCGTTCTGTTAGTTTTATTTCCTGTTGGTTGGTGTACTTGCATGTAGTGATGGGTTTGAAGGGTGTGTGAATGCATGTGTTGATGAAGTGCCAAGGAACACGAAACAGAGTATGCAATGTATGGAGCTCCTCACTGTGTATTGTCTGTATGTGTGTGTTAGAAAGTCAAAGAGGGTAATTTCTCGGAACCAATGGATTAACCTTATATGTTGTCAGCATTGCAGAAATGTATCTCTGATAAAGTGCATTTATACAGTGCTCAATCTTGTATGATCATTTTGGGTATGTTTGATTGTGGCGTCTGTGGAAAGTTTTATGGAACGTTATTGTACGCAAGGTAGGACATAATTCACCAGAAAACACACACACACACACGCACACGCACACGCACACGCACACACACACACACCTACCTGGCAAATATCTGGAGTGGCCAACAACAGAGCAAGGGGAAAGCTACACTGGTAAAATCACCAAGACTTGCGACAAGCTATCTCATGAAGTTTCTTAAGAAGAATGAAAAACAAATTCTACATGCTTTGCTTGCGTATGCACATACACACACACTCACTCACATGCACATGCGCGCTCCCCTGCTCCCCCCGCCCCCTCTTCTCTCCTTCACTTCCCATCCCCTTCCCCCTTTACTGCTGATTAGTGTTGTGCCTTTGTCAGAAAGCGCAAAATACTGGGAAGATAAAAATGGTCCCAAGGAGAGCATCTGAAACTATGTGATTAGACGGTACCAATGCTCAGCATGACGTTGATGCTGGAGGACTTGTGATAGGAATCCCTGAACAACGGTCAACAGAATATCCGACTGAACAAGTTCTGTACGATCACGCACAACCCAGAAGACGAAGTCAGCACTACCATGCATCACCAACAGTCTAGGATTAAAGCAGGTCCGGACGGAACCAATTCCAAACAGGTTGCCATCCTTGCCGAACAGATGTGAAAAAGATTCATTGAAAGTTTGTATATTTTACACAAAGAGCAAGGAGCCATCCTGAATTGGAACATGATCAGTGTTAGCGTGGAGGTGCATACATTTGTGTCTGACACTGTGGCAGAACTGAAAAAAGAAAATTCGGTTTGAAGAACAGAGTGGAAAATTATTGCATAGAACCTTTGAGTAAAAGAGAATAGAACAGACTGCAGCCTTACAAAATTAAGCCAGATGACCAATAAACCGTACAAAAGAGGATACACGATAAGTCATAATTGATACTCGATTCCAAACAGTTCACCAGTAATCTTATTTAATACTCTATTCCAAACAGACAAGTTAATTTTCAAGTTATAAATATGTCATCTATCTTCTGACATTAGAAATATGAGCCCCTCCCCCCCAAACAAAACAAACAAACAAATCAAAACTGTAAAACTATAAATCCCCACAAGTCCTGCTTCTCATAGCCTACAGACATCCCCTCGGGAAGAACTTTATTGTGCGGCATTCCTTGACTGAAGAATCCAATCAATATCAGCTGCATTAAGTCTCCAATTTCAAGATGATCACTGAAAGAAATTTTTAGTTTGACAAACAACCTGACGTATGAGCACAGAGAGAGAAAGTAATCGAACGTCGGTAAACGTTCTCGGTCCTGCATACTGTAATGAAAGCTCTGCTGTTGAAGAGAAGCTGATTTTCTCTTCTTTCTTAGGCTTCCACGCTTCTAACCATTAGAAGATTCTGACAACTTAAAAAGGGTTATCCGGTAAAAACAAAATATATACATGAAGGCTGAATCATCCGTTTGGAAGTGGTAGAGAAAGGGAAGAAAGGCTTGGGCCGCCCACTATTCTGTTCCAGGCTTCTAGAGGGGCGAAAGGTAGACCCCACCCTGTATGCTAGGAAGACAGCCGGGTGAGTTGGTACATGAAGGGGGTGGTGGAGTGGGGTTATATCCAGGGATCTGAGGCCCTCCAGCGAGACAGATGTTACTGCCCCACTGAAGGTCCGTTCCATTCACTCCCTGTAACGTGGGAAAAGCACATCCATTCTTCCTGAAGTAGGACACCATGGCTTACTGCAGCTCGTGGGAGAGATCCAAAGTTTTCGGGTTACCATCAAAGTTTGTCGGAGAAGAGATCAGTCCGCAAGATATGAAATAATTAAGTGGGAGGGAAGGGGGGGGGGGGGGGGGGTGGGGGGGGGGGGAGGGGTGGGGGGGGGGGTGGGGGGGTGGGGGGGGGGGGGGGGGGTGGGGGGGGGGGGGGGGCAAGAAAGAAGGAATTCCTACCTCTCTCAACACAACAACTGTACTTCAGTCTCTACCTTATATACCACACCTTCTCAGGCCTCCCCATAGTATGGCCCCTCACCTCATCACAACTCACACCATCTCCACTATGCACTCTTCTCTCTTTCCCCCCATGCCCCATGCCCCCCCCCGCCGGCCCGCCCCCCCCCTAGGCCCCCGCCCCCCCCCCCCCTCGTGATGCCCCTGCTCTCTCCCCATGCCCCCTTGAGGCCCTGCACCTGGTGGCCCCCTGTGGCCCCCCCCCCCCCCCCCCCCCCCCCCCCCCCCCCCCCCCCCTCCCGCCCCGCCCTCTCCCCCCCCCCCCCCCCCACCCCCCCCCCCCCCCCCCCCCCGCCCCCCCCCCCCCCCCCCCCCCCCCCCCCCCCCCCCCCCCCCCCCCCCCCCCCCTCCCATCCCCCCCTTATATACCCCTCCCTTCAGTTCCTGTAGTTTCATGTTCTTTTGACCATTTACCTGCTCACGTTTTAGTCACCACACTAACTAATCTGTATCCTTCCACCTCCCCACCAGTTCAATCCCCATCCCGATCTCTGTGTGGTGGTTGTGTTGTGTGTGGGTAGTGAGTGTGTGCGCGGAGCGCACACACACACTCAGCTCGTATTGAGCCCATGTTTTTTATGCCTGTGTGACCATTTTTGTGCGTGTATCTATCTTGTACAGGGTGTGTGTTTGGGTGGGGGGGGGGGGGGGTGGTGTACGAGCCGCGTGATTGCGAGCGTGCGTGCGTGCATGGCCTTTGGATGTGCGTGCTGTGTATGTCGAGTGCGTGATTGCAGCTGCATGCGTGCATGTCCTGTGTGTGTGCGTGTGCATGCGCGCAAAGAGCGCCTGTGAGTGTGTGTGAATACTTGCGCGCCCACGCGCGACTGCATTTCATTTTTGCTTGCGTGTATTGTGCGTGCATATGTGTGTGTGTGCGCGCGCACAGACAAACGCGTGGTGTGTGTCCCCCCCCCTGTGTGGCATTTGTGTACCTCGTCTGTTAGTGAGCGCGCTTGTTTCGTTTCTGTAGGCTATATGTTTGTCCTGCGCGTGTTTTGTGGGGGAAACTGTGAAAAGCCGATGGCAGACCTATGGAGTGGAAGTGGGCACTTACTCACACTACAACACAACACACACACACACTCTCCTCTCTCTCCCCTCTCTCTCTCACGACTTCTCTCTCTCTCTCTGTCGTCTTTGGTGCCTCTCTCCTCTCTCGAGACCTCCTCTCCTTCTCTCCACCTCTCCCCCCCCTCTCTCACACTCTCCGTTACCTTCCTACTCTTTGTTCACTCCTCCAACCCTCATCCACACCTCTCTCACACCCACTCATCTCCCTGTCGCTCTCTCCTGCTCTACACTTCCCTCCCATCAACTTCCTCTCTCCTCCCCACACTACCCCAGGAGGGTCACTCTCTATCTGTCATCGACTACTTCCTCTCTCTCTCCATCTTCTCTCTCTTCTCACTCTCTCACGTATGTCAAACAAAAAATCCTTGCTTCAATAGCAGTAAACAACACACGGGAGGGCTATTCAGAGAGAGATAAGTTGGGAGAAATAAAACCAATAAAAAGGAAAAAAACATGTCACAATAAATGGAACGAGAGAGAGGATGAGGAGGACAGGAGGTGAGAGAAACATGTATTAGGGGAAGTGTCAAATGATTGCTGAATCGACAATAACGCGTGTGCATGGGCGTGGTGTCGTGTGTGTGTCTGTGAGTTAGCTTTATCATATCGTTTAAACATGTAAGGCCCATGTGCGTGTTAGAACCTTTGGAAAGGGCGTAGCAATATGATGTAAAGAGAAGACGCCACCGACACAGCCAAAAACACACACACACCACCACACACACACAAACGCACACACGCAGGCAAGCACTGATACATTCATTGCATGCAGAGTGGCGCGCGTAACATACAAATTTGCGTCCTGCGCCCGCGGTGCAACACACACTAACACATCACACACACACACACAGATCACAACACACAACACATGTGCTCACGAACACTCACACATACGCAATTACAGCTAAATGAAACAATTTGCAATAACAACTAGTGTTGGCTTTCACTAGTAGAATGATCCATTCAAGCAAGTTTGGAGGCATATAATAGCATGGATCCTTGAGAGATTCACCGTCTCTATCTGAGCATTGCAATATACTTTCACTTTTTCGTCTTAAATGGTTTTGGCAAGTATCCAATTCGAGTGCCCTTTTTTATCTTGACTGTAGTATGCAGTAGGTTTGGGGGATTTTTCAAATGTTCTGAAGTTATGCCTTTCACCTGTTGTAGCCTATATCTATGCCTGCACCCGAGGAAGGATTCAGCAATTATCGCATAGCTTTCAGCTTGTATTCTTTGTGGTTTCCCAAGATCAATTTCAATTGCTTCGTTTTGAATTCTTTCTAAATTCAAGAAGCTCTTGCCCTTTGGACAGAGTTGTAAGGAGCACTAATGAAAACAATCAACTGAGACCAACAACCGAGGGATACAGTAGGTAGGCCTAGAGATGGCGTTGTTCGGTACCGCCCCGAAGGCTTTGCTAATGTTGCATTCAGGGCACATTCTTTCCTTTCTTTCTCTCTCTTCCTTCTTTTCATTCTGCGTACTCAGGCAGATACTCCTGCGGAGGACACTCCCTGTAAAGACAGCATGGGTTTTTGTGTTGTATGACCAACTGAGCCAAATTTTTGGCCATCTCTCGGGGAAGGTGCATGCTATGTGTAACGTGTCATCCATACCAACGGCCAAACTGGCCTTCTCTTCCGAAAGTTGGTGATAGGATTTTACGTGTGTGCAAGATGTTGTGCGTGCGTTACACACGGAACCTCGGTTTAGAGTCTATTCGAAGGACTGTGTGGGGAATGGAGTCAGAACCAATGTTTAACTCGAAAGAAAAAATCCCCCCGTACCGAGGTTTCGAACCGCAATCCTAGGATCACGAGTCCGGCGCTCTACCAACTGAGCTATTCTGGCCCCCAACATGCTCTCTATGGGTCCGCATTCTGTCAAAGCCTATACTCAAACAGCGTGGGTCGTCAGCTGATTGGTATTCTATTGAAGGAAACTGGTGAGGGTGCTTGTTGTTCTGCTGTCTTGTTGTTGAGGAAGCAGACTACTGTCTGGGGGGTTTGTAGGCTTGGTGGACGCTCCAGATTTTGACACCACTGAGCAACGGTGTGCAACTGCTGAGTGCACATGACAGGGTGCACGGCGCAGTGGGGCACTGAGGGGACTCGGGTACCTGTCAGTCTGGGCCAGAAGCATGGGGCGGGTAGGCTCGTTGTGTTTGTGTGCTGGTCTCTGGCTAGGAGCTGTCGTCGTCACTTCAACGGAACGTAAGTCTCTTTTTGGCAGAGCTTGTCCGTGTGTTTGCCGTCTATTTTTTGTTTTGTTTTGTTTTGTTTATTTCTAATCGTTTACCTTTTTTTTTCTAGAAAGCCATCACACTTACTTTCCCCAGCTCTAAGCTTCAACAAACCAAATTTTTCATTGTGGCCTAACACTACTTAGGTTGTAAACACTATGTAGAGTCAACATTATAATATATATGTCCACGGTGTTGGCTATATTTGACAGTATGGCATTGTATGTTTTGTGGTGCATAACCTCTCTCTCTCTCTCTCTCTCTCTCTCTCTCTCTCTCTCTCTCTCTCTCTCTCTCTCTCTCTCTCTCAGAGACTTGCACACACTATTAGGTGTCAGTTTCCTCCTTTGAATAGATAGTGTTTACTTAAAGCGTGGCCAATATTGCTTTTTACTGTTGATCCCATTGCTAGAGTTAACATAAACTGTCCACACCCTTTTTCTTCCTGGAAATCAAGAAGAGGACTGTCATTTGGTAACTTTTTTTAATATTCATTTTGTATTTCTCTTTATATGTACATTGCTACCTTGTTTAGACATTTTCTTAAAATCCAATCTTGTTGCAAACCATGCTAGCTTGATTCATGTAACGTATGGCTTGTTTCCATATCAGTTGCCATTATAGTGTACCTTTTCTTTCATTTAGCTGTATCATCTCCCTCCCTGTTCTCTGGGACTCCCACACTATTCACCTTCATCCATACACAACTGTATCCACATTTATGCCATTGCTGATTCCGTAAACTGGCCGGTATGAATGACTTTGACCAGCTGCCAACAGACGTTGAGACGTAATGAGGAAATCCAAACTGAAAGCATCACAGGATTCGGGCATAAACGGCGGCATGGCATGCATAGCTTGAGGCGCTTTAGTTCGGATTTTATTAGTTTCGAAGCTAAACTCGCAAGAGAATGATCCGACCTTAGTTTCGGCAAATGATTATTTCATTTGCTTTTAAAGCAGATCATGCGACATTGAAGGGTACTCATGTCGACCCTGCCTGCTCAAATGTGTTCTTGCTTCAGAGCCTACAGTTCTCCCTGAACACCGCTGGAATCAAAGCTGGTCACCAATTCTTTCATTTTACATTGAGTCTATTTTACCCCGACTCTGACAAACAACTCTCGTATAATTACGTGTATCCAATTTCATATTAGATATACATTCTCAATTGCCCCCAGTAAGGGCAAATTCACTTCCAAACTGTTCAATATGACTGTTAACTACATTGAAATGTCAGAATTATATCTACTGCATGGTCCATATAGACTGAACACTTTATAAGCTGCCCCCCCCCCCCCCCCCCCCCCCCCCCCTTCAATTCAATGTACATGAGAATAAAACAGATATTGGGATCTCTTATTATGCCACTTACCTTGTATTCAGAAGTATTATCAAACACTCGAGGAACACCATTTTTCTTTGACGCAGTCCAAGCCAGCTATAGAATATATATTCCGAACCAGCTTGTATGTACTTTTCAAGATTTTCATCTAACTTTGTTTCTGGAAGAAACTTGATATCTCGTTTCTGCTCTCTTAACAAATAGACTACATCTTGTCTTTCGTTGCCGTCACTTAAAATCCACTGACATTGAATGTAGATAACTTAAATCAATCTTTGCAAACAGAAATCATTCTTTTTTGGAATTTACTTAACAAGGACAAAACAAAGGTAACGTAAAGATTTTTTCCGAGATTACAATGGAATTAGAAGCATGTAAACACCATGACTGGATGGTGAGGAGGAGTCTGAACACTTGGGAAAAACACACGGCATTGTTACCATTACTTAGGGATCGGGAAATGTTGATCACATTGATGGCATCTGCTAAAACAGGAGCACTGCAAGAAACGAGATATATTTCTTTTCAACGGTCGACGTCACCTTACCTGATATTGACAGAATGGTGAAGAACTGTTACTGCCGTTCGACCTCTGCGCTTTGTTTACATGACCTGGGAAGATGTCTGGTTCAAAAGGAACACATCTTCCTCGCTAGCGGTGAGCGACAGAACAGTGCTTCACATACAACTTTGATGTTTTGTGTTTATTGTTTTTTTTGGTTATGTTTTTCTGTGGTGTCTTGGTTTGTTGTTTACATTTGTCTCGCAGTGTACGTCTACCGTTGACTAGACTACCAATCTGGCTATTGATGTTGCCAGCAACTGAACAGAACATATAATGCAATACAAAAAACAAAACAAGGAATGTGTGGAAAGGACACCATTCAATGGTGCAGGTTTGAGGACATGCGTGGCACATGTAGGTGCAGAGTTTAGGAAGCATCTTGTCTTTTCCTGTTCTTTCTTTTTCAGTATCATTCAAAACTGTCTCCATACAGATTTTCAAATGAATGGTGAATTAGCTGCAAGATAATGACGTTTATCCTGGTTGGCCTCCACCAAAGCTGTGCGCTATGAAGTCAATGAAATGAGTGGCACTACAAAACCATTCTTCATCATTTACAAAGAGAGGGGCTTAGTTACCGTCAAGGACATAGACAAACAAAGTACAGGACAAGACACAATGCATTTTGACCTCTTGGGTCTTCTTCGGGCAAAAATAAATAACATTGAGGACAGTGAAAACGAAGAACGAGAAAACCACTTATGTTCTCATATTTGGCACACTCAGGAGGGGATCATGGGAGAGGAAATGTGAAACAAGGATGATGATCATTGTCATAACTGAGATTAAAAGAACTGTGGGATGCTGATCATTGTCATAGGTGAAATGATGTGGTGGCGTTAGTATAATGATGCCGGTTGAGGGGGGGGGGGGGGGGGGGGTGTC
>CM031615.1:24267264-24282264 GCA_018398815.1 Conus ventricosus
AACTTACGCAGGCCCACCCCCAATAACCCCCCTACTGAGGGACAAAAAATTGCTTAGCCCGGAGCCGGGGTGAGTGAGCCCCCTCCCTCCGGGGGGGGCGCCACCAGGGCCCGGGCCAAACGACCCCCCCCAAAGGACCCCCGCCGAAAACCGGGTGACCCGGGGAACCAAACCAAGGCCACAACTTGGAGAGGACATCAAAATTTTGAGGTCCCCATGAGGCAGGGCATGGGGCCACAGAATTTGAAAAATTTTATTTTTGTAAACGGAGAATGGGGGTGATTAAGATGAGCAAAGGGTTTTTTCCATTTCGGTTGAGAGAATGTAAATGTGAGTTTAAGCCACCCTTCTTATTTTGAAAAAAAAACCCCCCCCTTTTTTCACATACAAATCCGTCCTTTCATATCAGTTTTAAAAAAAATTTTTTAACACCTTTTTTTTCACATAAAAATAACACCTAAAAACCCTTTAAAAATTTCGACGTTTATAAAATTTTGAAAACGGGGGTTTCCGTTTTTGAATTGGTTTTGGGTTGAGCTTAACCAACCATTTTTAATTTCTCCGGGCACAAAAAATAAAACCTAAAAATTTTATGGCTGGTTTTTAACTTACCCCGAAAACGGGGAAACACATAAAACCTTTTCTGTTTCTTGCGCAAAACAAAGAAACTAAATTACTTAAATTTTTTTTTTTGGGGCGTGTTTTTTTGGGTTTTAAAAAAAATAAAGGTCGAAGTAGCTACGAGTTTAAATTAATATATTTTAAAGATTTGGGTTTTTGGGAATAGAGAAGCCGAAAAAGGGAATTTTTTAAAAGAACGGGGTTTTGGGAAGAATTAATTTACTAAACTTTTTAATCAATGACATGCGGAGAAAGCTTTAAAAACAGGTCATCAAAAAATTACCAGTTTCCCCTTGGGCCCTAAACCCCGGGTTTTAAAAGTTGTTTGCCTTTTTGGGGTTGACAATAGGGGCTCCGGAAAAAATTTTTAACCCCTAAACTTTTTTCTTCCCCCCCCTAAAAGGAGTAGCTATTCGCAAAAATTGAAGATCGGGTTTTTAAAACGATTAAAAAAGACATGAAAAAACATTGAATTTAAAAGAGAAACTGATTTTTAATTTTTTAAAATTTAATTTTTAAATTTTTTTAAAAAAATGAAGCCTGAAGAAATTTAAAAAAAGGGCTTCCTAATATACTTTACAAGTTGAATGGAAGGTTGTTTTGAGAAGTTTTTTAAAGGGGAACAGGTTTGAAAAAAAATTTTACTAAAATTTTTTTTAAATTCCCCAAAAAATTTTAAAACCCAAGAGGGGAAAAAATTTCCCCAAAATAAAACCCCAAAAGGGTTTCCCTGGACAAAAACCAATATAAAGTTGTTTGCTTTTTTAAATTTGATTATATGGTTTTGATTTTATGGGTGATAATCTAACTGTTTTTTTTACCCCCCCCCCTGAAGGAGTGGGGTTATTCGTTTTGTTGAAGATCGGGTTTTACGTTTGGGAAAAGCTATGAAAAACCCATTTTTAATTTAAAAAATTTTTTTTTTTTTTTTTAAAAAATTGGGGCCGAATCAGTGAATCTGTTTTTTAAAAAGATTTTTTAATGAACTTTTTACGAAAAAATTGAAAGGGGTTTAAAAACTTTGTTTTTAAGTGATTTGGCCTTTGAGAATGTGTAAACTTTTTAAATAAAAGATCGGAACTATTGATGAACCCAATAAAAGGGTAAATAATTTTTGACTGTAGTGTTTTCAAAAAAGTTTAAAATTTTGGGCCCAGGGTTATTGAAAGGGTTAAACGTGTCTTAAAGTTTTGCAACGTTTGGGGTGAAAATAAAAGCGTGTTTTTACCTTACTTTTATTTTTTATTTTTTTTAATTTTATTTTTTTTTAAAATTTAAAAAAGAAATTGGGTTTTTTCTAAAAATTTTACGGAAAAAAAAAGCTTTTATTAAAGGTGGAAAACTTTAAAAAAAATTGGAAAAGGAAAATTATTTTGGGCAAGGGGCCCCAAAAAAATTTGGTTTGTTTAGTTGAAAAAAAGCCAGGGAACAAACTTTAACATTCCATGGGGTTTCCGGGGAAAAAGGGGGTAGACAGTTTTCAAAAACCGGGGTCTTTTGGGTGAACGGGGGGGGGGGGTTAAAAGTGGGGTTGGAGGTTTGGGGGAATTGTTTTAAAAAGGGGGCCTTTTTGAATTTTTAAACCAGGGGTTTGGAGGGGTTTTAAGGGTTAAAAGGGGTTTTAAGGTAACAGATTTCCCGGGGGGGCTGGGCTGATTAAAAAGTTTAAAATTTTGACTGGGGGGGGGGGGGGGGGGGGGGGGGGGGGGGGGGGTTTTTGGAAGGCCCCTTTTGAGGGAATTTTTCCCAAAAATAAGATTGAGGCAAACAAATGGGTTTTCCTTTTAACCGGAATTTTACCTTCCTCCCCCAAAAAAGTTATTTTAAACGAGAAAGTTTTAAACCCTTACATAATTTGACTTTTTTTGTTTTTTTGTGGTGTTTTTTTTAAAACGCTTTTCCTTCCTTTTTAAAAAATTCTTTGCAAACAAGTTCTAATTAGGGAAGCATACAACCAAGAGCTAAATTTTTAAAAAAACTTTTCCCTTCCCCAGTAAGTTTGAAAGATATCTCATTTTGAAGAGAAAAAAAAAACCAATCACTGTAAACGTATATAAAAGGTCTGTAAAAAAGCTAATTTAGCCCCTCAAAGGGGTTTCTCCCAACGTTTCCCACTTTGGGCGAACCGTTTTTAAAAAGCTGTAGACTTGATCCGTTTGAAAGGATAGTACAAAGAGTCATTATGTTTAATCAGAATTTTTAAGCAACTTAGGGGTTTTTTCATCAAAAAACCCGCGCAAAGAAAATATTTTTTAAAAGGTGCTGGGGTAAAAACCCAAACCTATAGAAGCAGCGACAGCCTTTAAAAATTTATTGAAAAAGGTTTTTTTAGACTGTGAAACCAAACTCCTCACACCAAAAACCGGGTCAAAAGTTATTTTTTTTAAAAAAAAAAATTTTACACAAAATGCAAATGAGCCCGTACTTTGGTTTTTATGCTAAATTTGAATCGCTTTTCCCCGCAGTATTTGGGCCCACAACAGCAAAAGAACAAAAAACAACGTTTTTAAACCCCCATCGATCTTTTTCTTATGGGGTTTTTTTTTTGTTGGGTCAGTTGGGGCACACACACGCCCAGAGATTTAGGGGCCCCCCAACGCAGTTTGTAAAATTTTTGGCAGATAAAATTTTGTTCTTTAATCATACCCCCAAAACCAACAAAAACTTTAGACATTGTTTTTGCTTTAAAGCCCAAAGAACGTTTTGGACTCTTCTACACAGGCTGGATTTGGGTTTTGAAAAAACCCAACAAAAAAGACGCGACAGTAAAGAAAACCACGAAACTTTAGGGGAAAGTTTTTAGGGGGGGGTTTGCGCACAAAAAATTTTTAATTTTAAAATTTAAAGGGTTTGACCCCCCAAAAATGGAAACTGCCTATCTTCTTTAATAACTTACGAGGCAACGATTTCTTTTTATCATGCAAGCAGTGATTTCTGAAAAAATTTTTAAGGGTTTTTTTCCTGCTTTGCCAGTCTTCAGAAAAGTAAAATGACTTTTACTCTTGACTTTTTTATCCTTTTAAAGACTAAGCTAAATATCGGGTGGAAAATTTTGGATAAGTTAGGGGGAAAATTTTTAAAAGATTTCCCAAATTCACTAAACAAAAACTTTGATCCTTTCTTAGTGCAAAAAAAAAAAGGGGGTTTCCCCTTTGAATAAATAAAAGGGGGAAAATTTTTTGACGAGCCGGCGCCCCCGCATAAAGACGATTTTTTCCCTCTAGCCCCTTAGAGGCAAAAAACCTAACTAAATGCTGAAATGAAAAACGCTCAAAAAGGGCCTGGACAAAATTTTTACATTTTTGGGGAAAAAAAGGGCGTTTTTCTTGTTAAATTTTTTTTGGTAAAGTGGTTTTTTGGCGGGACGCCCTTTGGAATTACTGAACACTTTGCATAAAAACTTTACTGTTTTGACCCTCACTTTACATCCTGCCCCCCCTGGCCTTTTTGGGATGTTTTCTTAAAGCAAACCATTCAGATTGATTTAAATTTTTCTAAATTACCCACACTTCGGATGATTGAACAGGGTCTAAGGGGAGGTTTTTGCAGGGCCTCAAAATCCTTACGCAAAACAAAAAAACCCAAATATTTAGTAAATTATGCCCCAACAAACCGTCTAATTTTAAAAATTGTACTTAACGCTAAAAAACTGTATGGAGGGGGCCATGAGTCAACCGCTTCCATTACGCAACTTTAAAAAATGAAAAAGGGCCACGGGTGTTAACCTGTTTTAAATTATTTTGGGGTCACGGGCTTAAAACCTTTTAAATTCCAGCGGGTTTTAATTTTGGAATTAGACTTATTTTTATCCCTAAAGACAAACACGATTTTCCAAAACGTTTTCCCCTCCCGCAGAAAGTTTAAAGAGGTTCCTACCCGAACCGCCAAAAACTTGCCCCAAACTTCGCCAAAAAAAAAAATTTATTTGGGCTTTACAGACTGTTACAGTTTTATTTTAAGACACGGACTAAAAAAAAAAGGAGCTTTTAAACAGAATAATTATCTGTGCCCAAAGACCCCTTTTATGGGGCCATACATAAAAAAGAACACTGATCTTAGAAAAAAAGGCCCTGCGCTTCAAAAAAAAAATTCTTTTAAAATGTTGAAAAACAGCTTTTTTTGGAAAATTTTGGGAAAAATCCACACAAACGTAAAAGATTAAAATTGGTTAAAAAAGAAAAAAAGAAATTTTAAATTTTGCCTCAAAACCTAACATAAAGATTTTAAGAAGTTTTTAACGAAAAAAAAGGGTTGGCATTATGATAAAGGAAAAAGGCTTTTAATTTTGGAAAAACCCGGTGTTTTTTGGGGCTTTTTCTGTTTTAGAGTTGTCAAATTTTATTGATTTTTTAGAATTCTGAAAGGACTTTTTTAAAACCGGGGGGAAAACCCCAAAAGAAAGATTTCCTTTAAAACAGACACTGACTTTTTTAAAAATTTTTGAGTTCCAACTGAAGACTTTTATAAGGTTTTTAGAAACAGAAGTGGTTTAAAGGTTGATGGGTTTAAAGACACAGGACTTCCAAAAGGGGACAGTCCCCTTATTTTTAACTGTAAAAAAGAAAGTGATTGGAAGATGAAGGATAAAACTTAATGGGACATTTTTAAAAAAAGAATTTTTTGGGTTTGCGGTCAAAGATTACAGCGTTGCTAGCCAAAATTCTGTAATAAAAAAAAGAAAAGGGCAAAAAGAAAAGGGAAATTTGTCAAAAAAAAATTTTCACAAAACTAAAGCAAGCTCTCTTTGAAAACAAAGTATTTTATCACACAAATGTTAATCTGCCCCTTTTCTTTCATCAATTTAAACACAACCCCCGGGTTAACAAGAAATAACTAGTCTCGAACAATAACAAGACAATTTAAACGTCAATCCGAGTTTTCATTTGCTGTAGGGCATTGGAGTTTTTTAAAAGATTAATTTAAACAAATTGGTTTGTTTTTAAAATTTAAGAACCAAACAAGAACAAAATTAAAAACCCTAAAAAGAAAAAAAAACAAGAATTTTAATTTTTTTTGCACTTTTTTTGAAATTTTTACTTTAAAATTTTAATTTAAAAAATTACTTTTCTAAACAAACTTAATTGTACAAAAATTTAGTTTTTTAATTTGTACTTTTTTTAGTTTCTTAACTTTTTCTTTATTTGTTCTTAAAAACTTTTTTTTTAAAAAATGGGTCTAAAACAGGGGTTGCTCTTTTTTGCAAAAGCTGACTCTTTCCTTCTTTTACGGTTTTTTGGGGGTTGGGGATTTTGCTCCCTAAGAATGGGGGTTAGAATTTGTATGTAAAACCCCCCCACCAAAAACAACGCACCCAAATTACATAATAAAAAAATCTTATCGTTTGTTTTGAATTGTTTGTTTTTTAATTGGGATGTTGGTGGGGGGACGGCGATTTTGTATTACATCTAAAAATTTTTGTTTTGTTGTTTGGTTTGTTTTTCTCAGTCTGTTCCTTTTCAGCAATTTTACCCCCAGCCTCAATACGTCCGGTTTTTTTATTTTTAATTTTAACCTACTTACTTCCCGGCACATTCACTTGTGGCGCATTCTGCCCCTTTGGGGTTTTGTCCTGAAAACGTCTTTTTCCCCGGATCGCTTTTTTTTTTTTAATTGCGTTTAAAATTTTTAATATAACCCAAAATTTAAATTATGTTTAAAAAAAAAATTTAAACCCATGTTGTTTGGACATAACTTTGTCCAAATTTTTTAAATACAGGGTCCATCCCAGATTTTTCTAGGACTTTTTTAAAAACCGGATCTTGTGATAATTTCATTTTTTAAATCTTCTTCTGAATAAACCCGGGCCCCAATCTTACTTATAACTTGGGCAATGGGGCAAATTCATTGTTGTCCCACTGATCTAAAACCCTTTTTTGGCCCCCACTTTGCTTCGCCTTCGTATACTTCTCAACGTCCCGATGTAGACAGTTGTTGAATCTGTTTTAATACTTAGTTCAAACCCCAAAAAACGTTTTGTTTTTTCCCCAAGCAGCCAGAGGAAAAATCTTTGTTTAGACAGTTGGGTTTCCCGAGTAGTTGCTTGCTCCCGCAAATTTTTTAGTTCTTTTCCCAAACCATTTAAAAAAAAAAAAAAAAAAATTTAAACTTTTTAAAAACCCTGGTTTAAAAGCCTGGTTTTAAATTTTTGCAGTTTTCCTATCGTTGGCGTTTAGTTTTTTCAAACCCTTTCCAAATGTTTTTTGGAAAAAAACCTCCCCAAAATGGGGGAAAAATAGAAGAATTTGCCAAAAATATTTTCAACCTTATTTTTAGCTTTAACAACAAAAGATTAACTGGTTTTAAAAAACAAAAACAGCCTTTCGTTTTTTATTTTATTATTTTAATTTTTTTTTTGTTAATTAAAAAAATGGTGAAAAAAAGTTAATCAATACGAATTTTCCCTCTGCTGTGTTTTGCGGCCTTTTGTAAAAGGTTATACGTGTTTTTAAAAAAAAAATGTTTTAAAATTTAAGGGCCGGGGTGAAATTGGAAGGGGACAAATTGGGGGACGTTGGGTTTAAAGGGTTTTAGTTTTTAAATTTAAAGCAAAGGGGTTGGGTCAAAAGACTTCTTAATTTCACAGGGGTTATCCCAAAATTTTTTTATACATAGAAAATTTTTTTTTCCCTAAGAAAAAAAATTTATAAAAAAATGGCCCGGATTGGTTCCCGATGGGGGGGAGGGGCTATTTTTAAAGCTTTAGCCTTCTCTGGAAAACAAAATTTTATGTTTTTTAAATTGCGGTCCCATGAAAAAGAGAGAGACTAAAAAGGCAATGGAAAATTTAGCTAAAAGGGAAGAGACGCTTATGAGAAAAAAAGGGGGATTGGCTTTACTTTGACTTTATTTAAAAAAAAGTTAAGGAAACAGGGGATGGGAGGCAACATTTACAGACGTTATGACGCAAAGAATGAGTATTTCTTATGAAGGAAAAAAAGTTTCTAAAAACGCCGCCGCCAGAAACTGTCTGACTTTATGAACCATCTGGGGGAAAAGAAGACCCCAAAAGATAGTTTTTATTGCAGTTGGATTTACCTCAGTCCCACTTTTTGCTCAAATTTTTTTGTGTAAAATAAAAAGCCCTTTAAAATTTGAACAAAATTTTTATTTTTCCTAAAGGGTTTTTGGAAAAGGAAAAACTGTATGAAAAAAAAAGTAAAGCTGCTACAAATTTTCCCCGAATTTAGATTCGAAAGACTGGCCCTTTTAAAAAAGGCAAAATTGGGGAAATATATCCCGCCTGCCCAAAAAAATAATAAAGGGCCCAGATTTTTTAACTCCGTTCCCTTTTTCCAAACCCCCGATGGCTTGGGTGTATCTTCCACATGACAAAGTCAGAAAAAAATTTTAAAAGGATGCTCTGAAGTTTTTTGACTTTGGGTTAAAAATACAAAGCGTTAACCTTTTAAAGGATAAAAACGCAACTGCTGTGGGTGTGGGGGTTTTCAAAAAAATATACATGCGAGGTCCTTTTTTTAACCCAGGTTTATTCAGGTTTAAAGGGAAAAAAAGTTTAAAGGTTCTGTAAACCTGTTTTTTAAAAACTCATGTTTCCCGTTAGGGGGAGGGATCCCAGGGAACCCCTCGATCAAAAAACCCTATAAAAACTTTAATTTAAAAATCTTGCTGAAAAGTCCTGTTTTCCCATCAATATCACAGGGGGAAATTATGGATAAGGGAAACCCAAAAACATAATGGGTTTTGGAGATTGCCAGCAGTTTAGCGCATTTAACAACGAAGAATTTTAAAGGGAAAAGGTCTTAAGCCAGTAAACGCAATCAAATTTAAAAAAAAAATTTGCAAAAAAAAGAAGATGCGCAGGGGGGCTCAAAAAAACCCTTTCCTTTGGGCTAAAATAAATACTTTGATGCTTGGAAAAGGTAGAAAGGGGATGTTTGAAAATTTGGCCCCAGACCTATCTGGAGCGTAGACGTAAATTTTTAAATTGAAAAAAAAATCCGGGAAAAAAAAAACCCCCCCCGTGTAATTTTTTAAGAGAAACTCTTTTTGCTAGCGGTGCTACTACGTCTAAAAAAACCCGCCCCCAAAAAATCGTTTGTTCGCGAAGAGTTGCAAGGGTTTTCCCACCCAAACCCCAAATGGGTAACAAAAAAAATTTGTGGGTTTTCTAAAAATTATTTTTTTTTCTAAATTTTTGGTTTTTAACCGATCATGTGTTTGTTTTTCAATGTTCTTTTTTAATTTCATCAGTGTCTACCTGTCTAAAGAAAAGTTTTTCCCCCACCCCTTTTTAAAAGTTAATTTTTTGCGTCTAAATCCTCACCATCCCAAAAGCTTCTGAAATTCTTCTTTTCCTAAGTTTTCATCCTGAATATTTCTTATTCTAATCTTAAGAAAAAAGTTTTTGCTGTGCTAGTGTAAAATTTGCAGTGTGCTTTTGAATTTAGGAGTTTTTTTTTTTAAAAAACAGCACTTACAACCATAGACACAGCGCCAAAACCCTAAACCAAGGCCCCCAATGCTAAAGAGGCTGGCGCTCCAACCCAGAGCTAAAACAGCAACCCTAACCCAGCATTTACGCTAGCTACACCCCGATAACCAAATACATAAGAAAAGTATTTAAACTTTAGCATATTTTTTTCTAGTACTCTATACTTACCAAGTCCTTTCTATTCCTTTTTAAAGTTCGTTATTGCGTTAACCTAAACTGTTAAAACCCCCATTTTAAAAAAAATTTTTTTTAAAATTATTTATACATATCTTTTTTTTAAATCCTCTGGCAGCACTTTTTTTAAACGAAAAACGCATAAAATAAACATACTTAATGAAATAAAGTGAGTACTGTTAGTTTGTCTTTGTCAAAACACAGTAACCTTGTCAATGATACAAGGTGGTTTATTTCTCCCCGTTTTTAGTCATTGCAATACGAACCTAAGAGGAGCACCCAATTTTCACCCTTTTTTTTGCACCCCTCTGAAAAACGCATTTTGGCAACTATACGCCCTCCCTGGGATTAAAAAAGCAAAAAAGCCGTCTTTGTCTAGGTATGATTCTAGCTTTTGGGGAAAAATTAACCCACTGTGGCCCCCCCTTCAGCTAAGATTCTTTCTCTGTAGTTATTTTCAGAACCCGCCTAATTATTTCAATCTTTTTTTTTTTTGTTTTCCTGGAACTGGGCTAACAAGATGGGGCCCCCGCATCCCAAAGCCTTTCAAAAATTTTTTTTCTTATAAGTACATTAGGGTTTCGTAGTTAAATTTTAAATTTCCCCAAGAAATTTCGGGAAAAGCAACCCCCAACATTCTCTTTTTATAATTTTATTCATTTTTCCCAAAAATCTTTTGCTCTAAAATTTCAATCTTTAGGGTGGGATATTGCTGTATTTTTTTTTGTTTTCAATTTCTGTCGTGTAAACCCCACATCGTGTCTCAAAACCATAAACATTTCCTGGCATCCTTCAGATAAATCGGCTGTGTCTGGGTTTTATTTATGCGTGTTTTTAGGAGCTAGCTGCACTTTTGGGTTCGGCCCCCGAACATTCTTTTTAATATTAAAATTATAAAAACAAATTGTTATAACAATCATAAAAAACTCTACAATAACAAACGTTTAAAACTGGGGGGTCATCCGAAGCTCTTAGCGCTTAAATTTTTTAACTGCTCTTTTATTTTTTTAGCTATTTTTGCCCCTTATTATAAATTTTCACTTAAACATTTTTCAAAACTATCTTTGTCCTTAGTGAAAATTAATAAACGTTTTTTAACTGCGATCGAAGTCTTTTAAGACAGCATTGTTTTTTGGGTTTAAAGAGCCACACAGAAACAAGGGTGGCGCCCACAAAGGCTAGCTTTTGGACAGAGCTTTTCTTTTTTTTAACAATGTCTCTTTCACTAACAGTCATCTAAAAACAGCGTTTTAGCTCCCTCAAAAAGTCTATAGTAATGTTCTAAAACAGTCGCCAGTTTGTCGCTAGGACAACAAAAAATTATTCCTTTTGTCCAAATAAAAATTCCCTTTTTTGTAAGACTTGTGGCTTAAAGGTTGTGCAGAAAAACAATGTACTCGAATGAAACCCTTTTAAATTTTTTTAACAAATCAAGTACGAATTTAGTTTTCCCAACCCTGTAATCCCGCAAATAAGGAAAAGTGGGATCTTTTGGTAGAAACTTCAAGCTATCCATCTGTTTTTATTTGAATATTTTTTCTACATTTTAATAAGCCCCGTCTTTTAGCCTGTTTTCTTCAATGTTTCTGAGCTCACAAAACCCTAAAAAATGCATTTGTATTGGGGCGTTTCCGTCTGCTTTCTTTGAATATTTATTTTTAACCCTCTGCCCTATCCTTTTTCCACTTCCAAACAATCTGTTTCAAATTGGATCAAAATCCCGCCACAGCCATATTTTACTTTTTAAGAGTTTCGAGTCTTTACTCATAAAGGGGAAGTTTTTTACATACACGACAAAGCAGGATCCCTTTGCCCACCTCCAGCGAAAAACTTTTTTATTTCATCGAAGTGTTGGTGAGGTAAAAGACCGCACCCGAATACAACTGATCAACTTGCCCTTTATTTAAAAGTCAACCCTTTTCAAAATTTTGGGTTTAAAAAGCTTCTGATTCTCCTGAAAAGGAGTGTTTCTTCAGTAAACAAGAACAAAATTCCTTTAAAAAACTTAAGACTGATTTAGTGTATGTTCCAGAGAGTGTCCCCCCTTGTTTCTATTTTCTGTAAGGAGTGTTAACCCCTTTTATAAAAATAACTGTTTTTTTTTTTAAAAACTGGGTTAAAATGTTCTGGGCCCTTCCAGGGTTAGTAACAACTAAAATCAAAGAAATTCGCTGAGGGTATTACTTCAGGGGTTTTAACAGAACAACAGAACCGCTGGATTAAATTCAGATATAACTAAGTTTTTTTTTTAGTCCCTTGGAATATGGAAAATGCTCTTTAAAATTAAAATCAGAGGGATGCAGAATCTGTTTTCTAAATGCTTCTGCTACTGCCTCATCTTTAACATCATTCTTTTCACCTCCGCTTTAAGCCCGTCTTGGACCGTTTGAGTCTTTTATTTCCCCGATAACTTTCTCTTCCTTTCTTTTTTTGGCAGCCCTAATCAAAAGAGGGGGAAAAAAAGTCTGCTCTCTTGTACAAAACTTCTGTACCCTCTAGTTTTTATTAATATATATTAACGAAGCCCCGCCTAAATTTTGCAACAAAAAAATGGCATTTGGATCTGTCATGTAAAATTAATTTTGAATGAAATTTTGCAGTGCCTGCATTTTAAAAACGTCACGCCAAATCGGAACTGACTGATAAGCTTGTCCGGCTGAACTGTTGATGGAGTATTTACACTAATTAAGTCGCCTATCCTTTTACGCGTGGGCTCCTTCTCTTTTCTGTATGGTCAGGCCAACCGTATGAGTTCATTTTTTATAAAAAAAAAAAAATATAAAAAAAAAAATGGGTAAGTTTTGAAGTGCCTTATTTTGAAGAAAAAGAAAAAGATAAACATTGGGACCTTTTTTTGCAAGAAAGCTTGAAGGAGCGCATAGGTCAAGGGTAGGATTAAGCCAAATACGGGTTTTAATAGAATTTTAAACATTATATAGCCACTGGGGCGAGAGCAACCAGAACCTTAGGGGTTCCAATTTTTAGATAGATAAATAATCATTTGAATATAAACCAGTAAGGGGACCTTGTGCGGTTTACTAAAAAACCAGACTCAACCCAGTTTTTAAAACCAAGCACAATTCTTGGAAAACTCCCTGTTGTGACAAAAGGAAATTGAACTTTATTGGAGATTTAGGCTCTGAGGCTGTTAGTCGTTTACAAACCATAGTGCAAAGGTTGCCAACACGATCTGAAATAGAAATGACCCCTTTTCAGGATTTAGGCCAAGAACAGATGAAGCAGCAACAGAAATTGAGACGAGTTTTAATGAGGAAACAGTTAGAAAAACATTAGAAACAATTGGCGATTCTTCATTGCCTATGCGTGACATCCTAGCTCTTAATGAACGCCTAAAGTTAATAAGAGGCGAACTAGAAAACAATTTAACAAACTTAGCGAGAAAGATAGAGAGATAGAAGAAGAAAAAATAAGCTGGCTGATGCAGATGATAACAATTTAGGGCAAGAAGAAAAGGCTATAATACAGCAGAAAATACAAAATTTAATGTCAGAAAGGGCGGCTAGGTTAGAAGCGCTGTCTACTAACAGAGTGCAGCTAGCATCACAAACAAGCAGAATAAGAGAAACTATAAACAGAATACTTTATGAAAACACTACGCTAGCTGAAAGAATAAGGACTCTGTTCAGAGAACAGGGGATTAATAGTTAGTATATTAACGGCTGTTGGGTTTGCTATCTCTACACTCGTTTATGCTTTAACAGGCAGTGCGCCAACAGGGCCAGTAACGCCTCCAACGCCTCAACCTGGTAAAAGTTGGATTAGAAAACAATTGCATATCTAGCAAACTTTATTAAAGAAGTTAGCTGCCAAAGCGCTTGATGCTCTGCCTGGCATAATAGGCAGTGTTGTTAGTTGGGTTTTGTCTACTATAGGCAAAGTTGCTGGTTATATGGCTGACCATCTGTGGACATTGGGGGTGCTAGCTGCTGGATTAATTTTTAGTGAAATAAAGTATAGCTAATCCAGTAAAAGTTAAAAACACGACAAGGGCTGTCTTTTCGCTAGTGTGGCTGTCAGTGCGAGGCAGATCAACAGGCGGTGTGCTTTCTGGGCTGCTTTCTGGCTGTGGAGCGCTTATAACTGGATCGCTTTCTTCAGAGCTAGGTACTTTTTTTTAAATGGACGGCGCAGGCCTTGTGTTTAAGCCTTGATTGTGTCCTAAGTTTTGGTCGTCTCCAGCTATGAGGATTTCATTGTTATAATTCTGTATCATGCCAATCTGTAGTCTAAGGTCAGAGGGCAGCTGTATAATCCATGACCTACAACAAAGTCAACCTTTGACCTAGCATGTGCAAGAACGTCTTGATACCTTTGTATGCTGGCAGGCAAATCAACAGCCGGTTAATAGCATCTTCTAAATTGGCTAGAAATTGTTTTCTGGCGTCAAAGCCTCTAGATTGATCCACTATGCTAAACTTAGTCTGTGCTTGTGCTCCTAATAGACACCAAACGTATGTCCGTATGGGTCATTAAGTCTTTGCACTCCTGGCATTGTTAGGCCTTCACTTTCATCTAAGATAAATGTTCCCCAAGCATTAGGGTGTTTTTGTACTATGGCTCCCAATCGAACTTGTTTGCCTGGTTGAAAAGAGGTGTGGTCAGGCCATTTAGTCATACTCATATTCTCTATGTTGACCCCACAAATACAATGTGCCTAACCCACGATTGCGGTCTAACTTTTGTCTAAAATCAGTTGAAGTATCAATGTTAAATTCGTTGCAGATTCTTTCATATGCATTATTGTCCATTGGGCTGTTAAATGGATTAAACGCGTTGTCGCTGGGGAGGGCTACTTGTAGTTCAGTTAGTATTCGCCTGTACTGGTAATAAACATGAAAGTTATATACTGACCTTACTAAAGATTGGGATGGTTTAAATGGTTTGCATATGAAACACCGCAGCCAGTAGTTGGCAGTAAATGGCAAATTTAACTGATTCTGGTTAAAACATCATAGGTGAGATGTCCATGCTGATGGCACTTGTCATTATTATTGGCGGATTTAAATATCTAGTTAACGGGTTTACAAGTCTGACTTGGAAGCCATATGATTCGTCTACTGCAATGGATAAATTGCTAAAGTCTAAAGATTTGGGGTTATAAAACGCTCCTACATTGTAAGTGGCGCTTTCGTTATATTTAAAAGGTTCCATTTTTTAAATTAATTTTTAAATAGTTATAAAAAAGATGTACATCTATATAAACCAACAAAACAAAAGTGTGTTCTTATCGCACCCAATTAACAATAGACGCGGTGATTATAGGATTGCCCTTAGAGAAATTGGGTTTAAAGTAAAATGGATTAACATATCTGAAAAAGCTAAGAATAACTGGGTAGATGTTAAGGACGAACAAGGTGATCTATTAAAACATTTAAAATACTCGACGGTTACTACAATTTGTTCTTTAAGAGAAGTATTTAGCAATTTTGGCATTAAGTTAACAATTAATGAGGCAAATCTTATAATTTACTATGAATTTTCCAGAACTTGAAGAAAAAAGGAAGTACGTTTTTCCTAGAAGCCTTGCTCGAATTTTAGGCTTTTATGATAGTGGCGAAACATATAGCGTCAGCACACACGGCCATGTAGAATGGAGCATTTATAAGTATTTAGGCAGTAGACCAGCCGATTTTCTCGTGAACCCAATGTTGTATGTTCATTTAGAGGAGTTAAAAACAGACCGCAATTTATTTATGGGGCAGCCCTCTACAGTTCTACGAGTACTGCCGGCA
>CM031615.1:24287264-24299764 GCA_018398815.1 Conus ventricosus
CCATGGTTATCAGTGCCATGGTCATTTCCATGGCGGTCATCAATGCCATGGTCATTTCCATGGTGGTCATCAGAGCCATGGTCATTTCCATGGTGGTCATCAGTGCGATGGTCATTTCCATGGTGGTCATCAATGCCATGGTCATTTCCATGGTGGTCATCAGTGCCATGGTCATTTCCATGGTGGTCATCAATGCCATGGTCATTTCCATGGTGGTCATCAATGCCATGGTCATTTCCATGGTCATCAATACCATGGTCATTTCCATGGTCATCAATACCATGGTCATTTCCATGGTCATCAGTACCATGGTCATTTCATGGTGGTCATCAGTACCATGGTCATTTCCATGGTGGTCATCAGTACCATGGTCATTTCCATAGTGATCATCAAGCCCATGGTCATTTCCATGGTGGTCATCAGTGCTATGGTCATTTCCATGGTGGTCATCAATGCCATGGTCATTTCCATGGTGGTCATCAGTACCATGGTCATTTCCATGGTGGTCATCAATGCTATGGTCATTTTCGTGGTGGTCATCAATGCTATGGTCATTTCCATGGTGGTGATCAGTGCTATGGTCATTTCCATGGTGCTCATCGATGTCATAGTCATTTTCATGGTGGTCATCAATGCCATGGCCATTTCCATGGTGGTCATCAGTGCGATGGTCATTTCCATGGTGGTCATCAGTGCCATGGTCATTTCCATGGCGGTCATCAATGCCATGGTCATTTCCATGGTGGTCATCAATGCTATGGTCATTTCCATGGTGGTTATCAATGCCATGGTCATTTTCATGGTGGTCATCAATGCTATGGTCATTTCCATGGTGGTCATCAGTGCGATGGTCATTTCCATGGTGGTCATCAATGCCATGGTCATTTCCATGGTGGTCATCAGTGCTATGGTCATTTCCATGGTGGTCATCAATGCTATGGTCATTTCCATGGTGGTCATCAATGCCATAGTCATTTCCATGGCGGTCATCAATACCATGGTCATTTCCATGGTCATCAGTGCCATGGTCATTTCCATGGTGGTCATCAATGCTATGGTCATTTCCATGGCGGTCATCAATACCATGGTCATTTCCATGGTCATCAGTACCATGGTCATTTCCATGTTGGTCATCAATGCCATGGTCATTTCCATGGCGGTCATCAATGCCATGGTGGTCATCGATGCCATGGTCATTTCCATGGTGGTCATCAATGCCATGGTCATTTCCATGGTGGTCATCAGTACCAGTCATTCCATGATGGTTCATCTTCCATGGTTATGCCATGTCATTTATGGTCATCAGTACCATGGTCATTCAGTCATCATATGGTCATTTCAGGTGTCACGTACCATGGTCATTCCTGGTCCATACCATGCTTTCCATGGTCATCAGTACCATGGTCATTTCCATGGTGGTCATCAGTACCATGGTCATTTCCATTGGTCATCAGTACCATGGTCATTTCATGGTCATCAGTACCATGGTCATTTCCATGGTCATCAGTACCATGGTCATTTCCATGGTGGTCATCAGTACCATGGTCATTTCCATGGTCATCAGTACCATGGTCATTTTCATGGTGGTCATCAATGCCATGGTCATTTCCGTGGTGGTCATCAGAGCCATGGTCATTTCCATGGTGGTCATCAGTGCCATGGTCATTTCCATGGTGGTCATCATGCCATGGTCATTTCCATGGTCATCAATGCCATGGTCATTTCCATGGTGGTCATCAGTGCCATGGTCATTTCCATGGTGGTCATCAGTGCCATGGTCATTTGCCATGGTCATTTCCATGGTGGTCATCAGTGCCATGGTCATTTCCATGGTCATCAGTGCCATGGTCATTTCCATTGTGGTCATCAGTGCCATGGTCATTTCCATGGTGGTCATCAGTGCCATGGTCATTTCCATGGTCATCAGTGCCATGGTCATTTCCATGGTCATCAGTGCCATGGTCATTTCCATGGTGGTCATCAGTGCCATGGTCATTTCCATGGTGGTCATCAATGCCATGGTCATTTCCATGGTCATCAGTACCATGGTCATTTCCATGGTCATCAGTGCCATGGTCATTTCCATGGTGGTCATCAGTGCCAGGGTCATTTCCATTGTCATCAGTGCCATGGTCATTTCCATGGTGGTCATCAATGCCATGGTCATTTCCATGGTGGTCATCAATGCCATGGTCCTTTCCATGGTGGTCATCAGTGCCACGGTCATTTCCATGGTCATCAGTGCCATGGTCATTGCCATGGTGGTCATCAGTGCCATGGTCATTTCCATGGTGGTCATCAGTGCCATGGTCATTTCCATGGTCATCAGTGCCATATCTACAACGTACTATGTATTTACAACATGCTACATAACATATCTTTATTAAATACAGATTTGAACAGTCATCCAGAGCGAAGGTTCTCTTCTTAACAGTGCCACCACCTCCATTTAGTGGCCAGCCTAATAGAACTGGCCCAAACCGAGAAATTTGGCAAGAAATCACAACAGACAGGGATGCAGGCTGGAGATAAATCATAGGTCACCACAAGAGCGGGACTTGAAGGCCACAGAAACAAGACGTTTCTGTTAATGCTGATCGATGAACATGATGCCGTAGAGTTCCATTTGCCTTCTGAAATATATTCTGACATGTTGAGCAGACTCGACAGATAAACATACCTGCAGTGTTGCGAAACAAGTGAGCGGCACCCTTCAAAACACACCCGTTATCAGGTGAAGAACACCCCTCTGTGTGGAATGGGTCTTCACGTTCGAACACACTGCATTCTCAAGAAGCGTCGGCAGGAGCCAGCCAGACTGAACAATCGCTGTCAGATAATGTGACAGAAGTCACCCAACCGAATGAAAGCAAACCTGGAAGTAATTCCTGCACCAGACATGGCTGGAGAAGAGCATATGAATGCCGTGAGTTCCGCACGATAGCATCATTTAGCATACACTACACAGGCTATAACTGAAACATGTCAGTGCGTCAATCATTGGAAAAACATTCTATTAATTTCAAGCTCAATATTTAGTAAAAGAAAAAGCAGAAAGGATTCCCTTCACAGCCACTACTCAGCATGCTCTGATGCTGGCACTGACAGACACAGCCACTACTCAGCATGTTCTGATGCTGGCAGTGAGAGATGCCAGTGGCTTCATGTCCTTTTCAAACATAAGACTGATTTCACCATTGAGTTACGCGGTTGGTGTGTGTGTGTGGCAGGAGAATGACATGTGTGCTTTAAAGGCATGGGGAGTCTCTCTCTCTCTCTCTCTCTCTCTCGTTGATCGAACACATAGGGTGGGAAATACTAGCCCTGTGTGGAATTAGGCTTTCCTTTTAAAATGTGTACTGTCCTTAGATATATGTTTCATTATGTTTGTCGTTTTGTTTCATTATTTGACGTGACCAGTTTCGGACATATAGTGCTTGTGATATAGTTGATTTACTTGGTTTGATGCATTATATGCCGCATTTGCCGTATTTCTGTATTTTTGCACTTCCATGGCATTAGAGCCAATCAGGCTATTGTCATTAAAGATGTCATTGTCATTGTCATTGTCTCTCTCTCTCTCTCTCTTCTCTCTCTCTCCTCTCTCTCTCTCTCTCTCTCTCTCTCTCTTCTTCCCTCCTCTTTTTGTGTCTGTCTGTCTGTGCGTCTGTCTGTCTGTGTGTCTGTGCGTCTGTCTGTCTGTCTGTCTGTCTCTCTATGTGTGCGTGCATGCTCGTGCATGTGTGTGTGTGTGTGTGTGTGTGTGTGTGTGTGTGTGTGTGTGTGTGTGTGTGTGTGTGTGTGTGTGTGTGCGTGCGTGCGTGCGTGCCTGCTTGCGTGCGTGCGTGCGTGCGTGCGTGCGTGCGTGTGTGTGTGTGTGTGTGTGTGTGTTGTGTGTGTGTGTGTGTGTGTGTGTGTGTGTGTGTGTGTGTGTGTGTGTGTGTGAGTGCGTGCGTGTGTGCGTGTGTGTGTGCGTACGTGCGTGTGTGTATGTGTGTGTGTGTACGTGAGAGAGAGAGAGAGAGAGAGAGAGAGGAGAGAGAGAGAGAGAGAGATGCGTGAGAGAGAGAGCGTATGTGTGTCTGTGTCTGTGTCTGTGTGTGTGTCTATGTCTGTGTCTGTGTGTGGCAGTAATCGTAGTAGAAGTTCCATTTAACGCCTTTTCAAAAAAGAAAAGAAAAAGTGATATTAGACAAGTGTGTGTGTGTGTGTGTGTGTGTGTGTGTGTGTGTGTGTGTGTGTGTGTGTGTGTGTGTGTGTGTGTGTGTGTGTGTGTGTACTTGTATATATGCATGAGAGGACTTTAAATTCCGTGTCCTTTTCTAGCTGGTGCAGTAGGGAAAAAGTAGATGCATGTGTTTGTTACAGACCCAAAGAAGCTCTGATAGGGAGAACAGAACAACAGTACAATCAGTAGTTTTACCAGTGGACGGCGAGTGTGGTGTCTTCTGTTCATCATCTATTGTGCAAGATTTTTTTGTTGATTATGTAAAGTCATCTCCATCGCCAGAACTGTCACTGTGCTGGTAGTTACCAGGAAGCATGCACACACACATACACACATGCATAAACACACCTACACACTCCTAAACACACCTAAACACCACCACCCATACCCCCACCACGCACACACACCCTCCCCCTCATACACACGCACGCACGCACGCACGCACGCACGCACGCACGACACACACGCACACACACACACACACACACACACACACACACACACACAACACACACACACACACACACACACACACACACACACACACACACACACACACACACACGAGAACTGCTTTTCCAAAATTTGTCAATTCACTACACTTTGAGTGGCATCACTAAGATGATTAAAATTACAATATTTTTTGTACAGTCGTAATCATTAGTGTAACAGAATGATGAAACCACGGCAATTATTCAAATAGCCAAATAAACCATCCTGAGGATGTGACCTAATGATCGGTATCATCAACGAATCTTTGTCTGCTTTGTAAGCATTCCATAAGCAGTAGATGATTGGAAAGAGGAGCGTAGGAAGGTGTCAGTAAAGGTTATTTCTGGGACAGAAACGAATGATCCTCATCCATTTAGCCATGGCCATCGTGTGCCATCGTGTGCCGGTGGAAATGGAGGACACGTATAAAACATCCTATGCATCCTATGTGAGAAAACTGGAGAAATAAATGAGATAAATGAAAATGAGTGACTGATATTTGAATGGTACGGGAAACGACCGAATGAGCGCCAGTAGGCTGCTCTTTGGCCGGCTCTACCTGGGTAGGCAGCCCGTTGAGTGAGTGAGGTAGTGTGTTTATTGTAAAGCGCTTAGAGCTTGGTCTGTAACCGAGGATAGGCGCTATATAAATACCCATATAATAATAATAATAATAATAATAATAATAATAATAATAATAATAATAATAATAGGCTCCTGAGGATTCTATACGTCCTCTGAATTGGCGATGCCTATCAGCATTGGTTTTTGTCCTGAGAGGCTTCATGAAAATGCATGCGATGTACGTGGATACTCTCCAGAGGGTTTAGCTGATCTGCCAAACGTCCTTGATCGACGTACAGAAAACACCACAACCCTCTGCAAACTTTCCAGAATCCGTCTTCTGTTTGAAGGAGGAGAAAGGAAAAGGCAGGATTAGTAGCTTTTATGTACAGCATACGGGGGGGGGGGGGGGGGGGGGGAGGAGGGGGAGGGAGGGGGACTGAAAGTGATTGTGGTCATCTCCATGGAGAAACTTGAGATACTCCCACACACCAGAACGCGGAATGTCCGGCAGTGATAACAGACTTGGCTTGGACGTCTAGACTGCTGTTGACCAAACGAGGCACCACAATTTCATGGGACCACAAACCTGCTGTCTGATTAGCTGAAAGCTACATCTTGTTAATTAATGCTGTGTTGTTAATTAATGTTGTGGTTCACGTTCAGCAAGCGGCTGATTCTGTATTTCCTCTGTTGAGTTTCAATGTGTGTGGTTTTTCTTTCATTGTTCGTAACTCGTCAGCAGTGCATGCATGACTCCAGGAATCGTACTGAGAGGAGGTGGGCCAGGCAGACCTCATCATCACCACTTTCTCCGACACCCCTGCGACAGTGGATGTGACCACCCCGTTGTTTGATAGCACCTGGAAAGAGAGCGTCACTGTATCACGTGACGATCCTCAGATAGTCCAACTACCTCGCGAGATCCGTGGTGACGGCATTGAAAAGGTAAACAATGTGATACACATAATTATGTCACAGTGTCTCCTGGTTGTGAAGAATTTGGTAATCTATATCCTCTTTTATGATTTTTATCATTTCAAAAATCTTTTCTTTTGCATTCCCGTTTTCGTTCTTTCACGTCACCCCACTCCCACCTCATCCCTGTTTTCATCTTCGCCAAAATCAATGGTCCCGTTTTCATCTTGGCCAATATGAATGGTCCTCTTTTCATCTTTGTCAATATGAATGGTCCCGTTTTCATCTTTGTCAATATGAATGGTCCCGTTTTCATCTTCGCCAAAATGAATGGTCCCGTTTTCATCTTCGCCCAAATAAATGGTCCCGTTTCATCTTCCCCAATATGAATGGTCCCGTTTTTATCTTCGCCAATATGAATGGTCCCGTTTTATCTTCGCCAATATGAATGGTCCTGTTTTCATCTTGGCCAATATGAATGGTCCCGTTTTTATCTTCGCCAATATGAATGGTCCCGTTTTCATCTTGGCCAATATGAATGGTCCTGTTTTCATCTTGGCCAATATGAATGGTCCTGTTTTCAAAATGAATTATAATAGTTCCCACATGCTACCAGCACAGTATTTCATATTTATAATGTACTGCCCCTGTTTCATTCTCGCTTCCTTCCTTCATGGCTTCCCCCTCTCCATACTCATTTACACTCTCTCCAATTGTTTTTAATCTTGTCCAGGTCATTGTTATAATGGCAATGGAATTACCTGCACTGGATTTTCCACATTACGTATTTGTTCGACATTTTATTGTGGGGTCAATCAGTGGGAGATTGCTTCTCTAAAGAAATCCAGATAAGGCCTGTCCTGCACAACATTTAATTGCTGCCTGCACCTCCCCTGTGTTCTTAGAGGACCCTCAAGCACACGCTCAATTATTTCCATCTATATCAGTTTTTGTTTAACGAATAAGGTTTTCAGAGCATTGTTTCATTCAGTGAATTTTCATTTCACTTTTCTGCCCATTACTGGCTGCTTTGGGGGTGTCACGGGAATCTGTTGTTGAATCCTTGATGGTGAGCGCACCACAGAATTATAGACTGTCGTTATTTTCAATTGGGAAGAAACCAACACAGTCAGCGATGTCCCACTGGTGAGACCAAACTATAGCAGACTAAAGCTCTCTGGGCAGGCGATATGACTTTTGTTTCCAAGACTGGCAATGATGGTCCCCCATATGTTGCTTGTGTAGAATTTCATGTTCATAATCTAATATAATCTTTATTCCCGTTTTCGTTCAATCATCACTCACACACACTGTGCTTGCCAAGTCAGCGTTGAAATGACAGGGGAATTGTTAGCCTGCGCATATACTTTCCCTTACTATTCATTTATTCAACATTTTATTTTTGGTCAATATATGTGAGACAACATCTCTTATGCTATCAAAGCAGGGTCTATTCTGCACAAGTCGTGGCTGCTGTCAGCACCCAGATGATTAACAATGGTTGGATTGTTGAACAGTAGAGGTCTGAAAGTTGACACATTGTGACCTCCCTTGTTCTTAAATGGATCTTCACGCTTGGGTTTAAAACTTCCCACATCTGTTACTCTGCATGCAATGATTTTGTTTTTTCGGCAACATATTTCCTGATATTGCCTTATTCTCGTCTCATTCTTTTCCACCCTTCGCCAGATGCTCTTGTGTGTTCATGTATTCTGTGTTTCCACCCATTGTGGTCAAATATGACAGAATGATCTAAACTGTGGTGTGTCTCCATTTGACGCCAGCTCTGTCCCACTGATGTGTCTGAATCTGTTGATGGAGGTCTTTGGACAGGCCCAAACATTTTCAATAATGAATTCACCTTTGGGCACTCAAGAATTTTTTAATTTTCAGTTTCATTCAATGAAATCAATCTCATCAACGCAATAATCGCATTTATTTGTTTCTGTTATTTTCATGTCTTTTAAGAATTATATTTGAAGAATACATATCACGATTTTTTTTCCATTGCAGTTCATATAACCGAACTTCTTGTCCATTTTTTATTTTTTTTTTGGCAAAATGGCAAAAAAAAAAATGTCGTTGACAAAAAATTGACTGTTCTTTGCCAAAATTCACAAGCGTGAGGTTCTAGATTGATTTTATCATCCGCCTTTGATAATAAGTTCTTTATGTTTTCTGGTTTTACATGAAACTCACTTGCAATACAAGACTGCACGTGGATGATTTTACGTAGTATTTGCTTTATTTCTACCTATTACTGTTGAAATTCGGGGGCCGGAATAGCACAGCGGTAGAGCGCCGGACTCGTAATCTTGGTGATCCTGGGGTTGCGGGTTCGAATCTCCGCCGGGCCGTTTCGGTTCAGGGGGATTTTTCCCTTGCACTTAACATTGGTTCTGACTCCACTTCCCATATTTCAGTGTCAGTTTCATCAAGGAGGCGTCACTGCGTGCGGACTAGTCCATATACGCTACACCACATCCGCCGAGTTTTGAGACCACACTGCGCATGATTTGAAGCTGATGGATAAATGAATTAATGACTAAGATGAGAGAATTGAATAAGAGGGTCTCGTGGCTACGGCTTAGCAGATATCTGACCTACGCATTAGCCAGGTGCGCTGGTCAGACCTTGAGTGCCTACCTAACATTGGTTGTCTTTTTTTTTTCTTTTTTTTTATGTATGTGTGTGTAGTAAATGTACACATGTGTGTTTATGGATGTGTGGGCACGGGCCCATGTGTGTGCGCGTGCGCATTCGTGTGTGTGTGTGTGTGCGCGCACGCATGTGTGTGTGCGCGCTTGTGTGTGTATGTGTGCGCGCACGTGTGTGTGTGTGTGTGTGTGTGTGTGCGTGCGTGCGTGCGTGCGTGCGTGCGTGCGTGCGTGTGTGTGTGTGTGTGTGTGTGTGTGTGTGTGTGTGTGTGTGTGTGTGTGTGTGTGTGTGTGCCTGCGTGCATGTGCGCGTGTGTGTACGTGTGCAGAAGTGCGTGTGGATGTGAGTGTGTACATATATGTGTGTATATGTGTGTGCCTTTGTATGTGCGTGTGTGTATGCACGTGTGCGTTCATGTGTATGCGTGTATGTGTGCACACTTGTGGATATGGATGCACGCATGTGCATATGTGTGTGCGTAGGCACGAGCGCATGAAGGCGCGCACGTTTGTGTGTGTGTATGGATGTGTGTGCGTGTGTGACCGCGCGTGCGTGTATGAGCGCACGTGTATGTGTGTGTGCGACCGCGTGCGTGCGTGCGCGCTCGTGTGTGTGTGTGTGTGTGTGTGTAGTGACTGCGTGTACTCGGTGTGATTGATTATTGATTAGGGCTTACAACACTGTCCAACAGCAATGTTCTTACATTAGAAAGAAATCAAAATGAAGCAATGAGACTAGTCCTGGGAACCACGAAGGACTCACCAGTAGAAACTACACGATACCTGCTCGACCTTCCTTCAATGCAGACAAGACACAAGCTAGAACAGGTGAAGGCATCTTTCAGAGCACTTGAAAATCCCCAAACCCACTTCATGCAGCAGTCAAGGAAACAAGAAGGTACTCGGCTGGGACGTGGAAAATCATGGATGGGACAGGCAGAAGACAGTATAGAGCTTGTGTGCCAGTTAGCAGAACTCAAAGAAACGAAGGAATGGGAAAAGTATCCAGACCGATTTGAAACACTTCTACCAAACTGCCATCGCTCCTGAACTTGGAAGACATTGTCGAGAATGGCCAGAAACCAAAGCCAACGAAGAAATTAGATGCACGTAGAAGACCTTTGCAAAAAAGATGATATTGTAATATACACTGATGGTTCTGTCACCAAAGGTAAGTCAGGCTGGGGATACACAGTGAAGCAAAATGGCCGTACTATCCAGGAAGACACTAGCGCGCACTGTTGAACAAATTCAGGTCTAACAATGGAGGTAGAAGCAGTGACACAAGCACTCCACTGGCGTTCATCCACAAGCCAGTTTCAAATTCAACAAGCCATGATACTGACAGACTCCATGAACCTACTTCAGAAAGTGAAAAGTGGAATGGGAAGCCCTGCTTGGAATGAACTGATGCGCAGCCTTCCATTGGAGAGACCCATATGGATGTACTGCCCTGGACATGATGGAGTTAAAGGAAACGAGAGAGCAGACACACTGGCTGGCAAGGCAGCAATAGGAACTGGATTACAGCTTGGCCGATCTGAAGAATCACTTAAGCAAACAAGAGCAAAGCCACTATACCATAGGCCATCTTTCAGATCTGAACATCAAGAGAGGAAGTGGCCGCACATCCATACTTAAGGGAAGAGCTAGAAACATCACCAACCAAACAAACATTGGAATAATCTCAAGGCCAACACTGCGAAGACTCCTAAAGATGGGGGCAAACTCATACTGGGCCTTTCCAATAACAGACACAAATGATCAAACACATGTCAACTGAGACAAGACTTTGAATCTCTCAGGGCCCCCAGCGTTAACTGTAGATGTGTGTGCGCTGGTGTGTGTTCATCAGTAGGGTGATGCAGGCGTGTTAATCAGAGAGTCAACGGACGTGAAATGTGCAAGCCTTGGTGTGTGAGTGTGTGAGTGAGTGAGTGAGTGAGTGAGTGTGTGTGTGTGCGTGCGTGCGTGCGTGTGTGTGTGTGTGTGTGAGTGTGTGTGCGCGCGCGCGCGCGCGTGCGCATGCACGTATATGTTGTATTTGATGCTCTTGTTCTTGATCCTAAGTCATCTTCTGAACATCTACTTCCCATACTGACCTTCGAATGAAACTATAAACCGAGATTCCGTGTGTGAACGCACGCATAACATCTTGCACATACGTAAAATCTCATCACCAGCTTTCGGAAGAGAAGGTCAGTTTGGCCGTTGGTATGGATGACACGTCACACATGGCATGCACCCAGCGTGAGAAATGGAAAGAATGAAGGAAGTAAGGAAACTGAGTAAACGATATTGAACGATACTGACTGGATGACACGGGACACGACTGAATGAAGCGCCAGCTGGCAGCTCTTCAGTCGCACTACCCAGGTAGGCAGGCCGTTGTGTAAACAAGTGTGGATTGTAAAGCACTTAGAGCTTGGTCTCTAGCCGAGGATAGGCGCTATAGAAGTATTCGTAATAGTAATAATGATAAGAAATATCTTCTAAACTCAAGAGTCAGTTTTCAGGTGCAATGCACTATGTTTTGCAAACACTCAAACCCTTTTTTTGGAACCAAATCTGAAAATACAAAAACTTGACCTTTTGATATGCCAGTGTTATGAAATAGCAAATGACTATGAACGTTGTTGTTGTTTACATCCTTTAATTTAACATTTGTTTTTTAAAATCATGTAAATAAGTGATTCTGACCTCTGTCCTGAAGTCGTGTTCCATTTCACTCACTTGTGGAAGCTGCTTTGATCTGCAATTCATCCCGGAAATATTTAGTTCTGTGGTAGGTTTACCCCAGTTCCATTTGGGTATGAAGGTCCAGTTCTCGTTTGTGGCACAAAAGAGCCCAGCCCATTGTAGATACAGACATTGTTGAAATTCCAACATATTGATAATTAATTTATCCTTTACTGCTTTCACTCTCCATTGTTTCCTTTTCCTTGTTCAGTGGCTTTATGGTTGCTAAATGTTCTCTGCGAAATGATTTCCTACAACAATGTGTCAAACTAAGTACTACTTCTGGAATGACTCATGATAAATGTTAACTGTCGGACAATACAGGATTTCACATCAAATTCACACGTATACCGAGATCCCTTCTACACCATTGTTTTTGCAAATTATAGATCCTTTTTACTCGACTTTTTCAATTATATTCAATATTTCTGGCCATTGTTTCTGTTTAATATCAATGGACAAGAATTGAATCCTGTCAATTGTCCAGATCTCTCTTGTCAAAATAAATGCAAAGGAGAAAGAATTGGCAGTCTTGCCCAATATCGCAGCTGACATCGAAGGCTTCAGACCTCCATTTAACATGGTTCATGATACTGTGGCAACTGCTGGTTAAACCCCAAATCCATATCTGAGAACCATTGGCAAAGCCAAATGCTTTAAAAGCATGCCAGAGAAGCTCTTCTTCTTCTTCTTCTTCTTCTTCTTCTTCTTTCCGCAACAGTGCCAGCAGGTTTTCATGCAAAGTGCCCGTGAGCTGCAATGTCTGCATGCACATAATATTGTATGTATACATTCTGTGCTTTTGTGTGTGTGTGTGTGTGTGTGTGTGTATGTGTGTGTGTGTGTGTGTGTGTGTGTGTGCGTGCGTGCGTGCGTGCGTGCGTGCGTGCGTGCGTGCGTGC
>CM031615.1:24304764-24307264 GCA_018398815.1 Conus ventricosus
TTAAGACAAACGTAATCCAACGCCGATTAACAGGGGTCTGGGTATTTTAAAAAAAATTCCATGTAAATTAAATGGGAAGTTTATGATGAGAATGGAAACCACAAAATAATACATTCCATCCCAGTCTAGGTGTATATACGTTTACCATACATCTACCGATTCCACTGGCCCTTCAGTACACCTGGTCCACAGAACTTTGGTAGGGAACAGATAAACCGCCGTTTCTCGATTCAAATGCAAGAGATGGTCGCTCAAACACATGCGCAATGCCACTTGTCCTGCTGGGGCTGGCTGGCTTTTCACGAGCTAATTGCGCCTTTCGCCTTCACCGCCAGAATGACTATAGATGCGAAGCAGAGTGTGTAGAATGCCGTCACAGACCTAAAACTACTTCAGTGCTCTTTGGTTTCGGATACGCTCCACCCTCGTCAAGATATTAGGAACCACGGTAGGGCTGCAACTGACATTCTATAAACATCAGCAGTTTTCATGCGATCATTCATTCAGTTGGAGCAGTGCTTAGAAGCAGAATGTTCAACTAGAGCAGGTTTTTTTTTTATATAATTTAAATTATTCGTGCTGTTCTGAACTGGAGCGTCGTCGTGTCAGGAATATCCCCACACATCGTTTGTTGGTTTGCCTTTCTTTGACAGGAAGTAAACCTCCAGTCGGACAGTTACCAGGCAGTGACCTCAGACAAGCCCATCCTGATGGCCATGTTCTCAAGATCCCTCACTAAAAACCATGACCCGAGCGGTGGAGACCCCTCCATGGCCCTCATCTTTCCGGAAAGCCAGTACGCCTCCCAATACGCCTGGTCGACCTTCACCACCGCTCGCGGACTGGAATTCAACAACACTGTGGCCGTCATCATTGACGGGCGAAAGATGTCGGGGCTGCAGCTAGATGGGAACTCCGTGCAGTGGGATGAACAGACGGTAAGGATGAAGAGGACGGAGGGTGGAGGGGTGCCTAGTTCACTTCGATTTGAAGACTGAAGGGCCTGTCAGTCTCTGGTTAAACAAAGGGGGGGGGGGGGGGGGGGGGGGGGGGGGGGGGGGGGGGGGGGGGTGATGAATCAAAGGAAAGGGTCAAGAATGTAGTTGAGAGGTACCTGTGATCTATGAGAGGAGAGAGAGAGAGAGAGGAGAGAGGAGAGAGAGGAGGAGAGAGAGGAGAGAGAAGAGGAGGGAGTTCTGGATCGTTCTTTGTCCCTTTGTCATGCAGGGCAGTCCACGGCTCCTCCAAGATTCACCTGTGGGCACGTGTGCTCCCTGGTCCTCACGATCTGGTTCACAGTGACCCTCCGTGACCTTTTGGCCATGATCCTGGAACATTCCCCTACGACTCTTACTGTGCCTTGCTGGCATGCGTGTATGTATTAGCAAACAAGCCGTGACATAGTAGAGTAAAGAGTGGTTGTGATAGCAGCAACAAGCGTATATAGTAGTAGTGGAAGTGTGGTGGGATGTATTAGCAAACAGAGCCGTATAAGTAGTAGGGAAAGTGTGGTGGTGATGTATTAGTAAACAAGCCGTATATAGTATAGTAGAAGACGTGGTTGTGATAGCAGAAAAAAGCCGTATATAGTAAAGTAGTATAGTAGTAGTAGTAGTAGTAGTAGTAGTGAGTAGAGTAGTAGTAGTAGTAGTAGAAGAAGAAGTGTGGTGGTGATGTATTAACAAACAAGCGGTATGGTAGTAGTAGAAGTGTGGTGATATTAGCAAACAAGCCGTATATAGTAATGTAGAGGTGTGGTGTTGATGTATTATAAACAAGCCGTATATAGTAGTGAGGTGTGGTGTTGATGTATTATCAAACAAGCCGTATATAGTGTAGTTAGTAAAGTGTGGTGATATTAGCAAACAAGCCGTTATAGTAGTAGTAGAAGATGTCGTATATAGAAAAAGTGTATGTAGTAGTAATAGAAGGTGGTGATATTAGGAATCAAGTCGAATGTGTAGTAATAGAATGTGGTGATATTAGCAAACAAGCCGTATATAGTAGTAATAGAAGTGTGGTGATATTAAAACAAGCCGTATATGTATAATAGAAGTGTGGTGATGCATTAAACAAACAAGCCGTATATAGCAGTAGTAGAATGTGGTGATATAGCAAACAAGTTATATAGTAGTAAGAAATGTGTGGTGATGTATTAAAAACAAGCCGTATATAGTAGTAATAATAGAAGTGTGGCGGTTATGTATTAACAAACAAGCCGTATATAGTAGTAATAATAGACGTGTGGTGGTGATGTATTAACAAACAAGCCGTATATAGTAGTAATAATAGACGTGTGGTGGTGATGTATTAACAAACAAGCCGTATATAGTAGTAATAATAGACGTGTGGTGGTGATGTATTAACAAACAAGCCGTATATAGTAGTAGTAGTAGTAGAAGTAGAAGTGTGGTGGTGATGTATTAACAAACAAGCCGTATATAGTAGTAGTAGTAGAAGTAGAAGTGTGGTGGTGATGTATTTGCAAACAAGCCGTATG
>CM031615.1:24314764-24319764 GCA_018398815.1 Conus ventricosus
GACAGGTAAGGTGAATTTTCAACAGTCAACTCTCTGTCTGTCTGTCTGTCTGTCTGTCTGTCTCTGTCTCTCTCTCTCTCTCTCTCTCTCTCTCTCTCTCTCTCTCTCTCTCTCTCTCCTCTCTCTCCCTCCCTCTCTCTCTCTCTCTCTCTCTCTCTCTCTCTCTCTCTCTCTCTCTCTCTCTCTCTCTCTCCATGGATCGTGTCACGTTGATGATTGTAATATACTGATATATGTTTTATCTTTTCTCTAGAACATGATGGCTTGTTTTGAAGACATATGATAACAATCGTATGCCTTACATTTCTGTTTTTGACTTTGTATATTTGGTCGTAATACATGTGACGTTTTTCAATCATCTGTGTTCTCCTGCTACACAGTTTCTTTACGCCTGCTTCAAAGGCAAAAGGCAGTTCAGTAGACTGATGCGTCTGGTGAAGATTTGTCCCAATTTTAAAAGCAGTCGACGTTGCATCTGATTTACTCTTTGCATTTATTATCAATACGTAGTTGTGTGTCTTTTTAGTGTCATCATCATATGAACATACTTTCAAACACCTAGCTGATTATTTACATTATGCATGCGAAAAAAAGAAAAGAAATTGTAACGTGAAGGAGACCAGCGCTAACATAACGACATGAATCACAATGGAAATCCCTATCCTAAGATTCTAAGAGACTATGGCGTTGGTGAATAAAGCACTTGAGTTTTAGCTCTCTTCACAATCTTTTTCAGGTAACGATTTTTCATGCAAGTCCATTGACTCGAAAGGGCACCGTCAATTTTGAACCGAATTGGAGGGGAAAAAACATTTTTCGTAAAAATGACACAACTGTGCTCTTCCTGTTTGACAGAAAGAATTTTCGATTTATCCCAGCAATTACTAGACACAAATGACACAGACTTCGCTATGGGCAAAGGACACGTTAGTTACATGATTTAGGAGATTTTGATGTGCTTCCTATGTAGTTGAAGTCCTACTGAATAATATTCATGTCATGATGCTGGAACTAATACAACCAATTTTCTCCCTGATAGCCTGTTGTGCCTGCTCACCTGTCCTTTACCTCTCAGTTGAATCATTTTCCACCAGCCATACATCTTGCTGGCCAAGTTCTTTGCTGACCTTAACACCAAAGAAATAAATCAAACAGTTCTGAGATACCTCAGTGCAGCCTTGATATTTTCATCTATGTCCTCTTCTCTGTCAACTTTACCTCCTTTTCACAGAAAGTCATCGTCTATATGTGACATTTTCCTCTTTTTTTTCTTCAGAAAATTTCTTGATATCTTCATCACTTGTTTTAATTTACAATATCCGCATGCTTCTTTACCCTCTTTAGTTCCACCAACCCAGCCAACTCACAACTGCACTGGCCTGGACTACATCCCAGAGAATGGCACGATCATCTGTATGTGTAGCGTCGATTATTTGGGATTCCCGCCTGGCAATTTGACCTGGACACATGATGATGTCACCATAGAGACTGGAGGAGAAGGTGTTGAGGAACTGCCAGTGTCCCTCCAGTTTCTGACGAGACAGGATGACAAGACGCAGCTGGTTTGTCAAGTCAGTGGGACAGAGTCAGGCAGTGCTGTGCTACCCTTGATCGTTGCATGTGAGTTTTGACTTTTAAGTCTGATACCCTGCAGGTGCTATTGATATCATTTTCATTTATTTACATGTAATACATAGATATTCGGTATACACTTTCCCTATTGATATCATTTTCATTTATTTCAATGTAATACATAGATATTCGGTATACACTTTCCATAATCAAACTCGATTTACTTTGGAAATGAGACCTACAGAATGAAAAACAAAGTTTTGATTCAAAAGGTTTAGACAACAGTTTTGTGTTCTTTATCTTTTTGTTCCTGTTGCAAGGCCTGTTAACAGTAGAGTTTCTACTTTCAAGAGGGTAAAATGATCATGGTGTTCACAGTTTTATACGGACTGTATGTCGTATTAGTATGAGAGGAAAATGTAGGTTAGCAATTGTCCAGTCTGAGAAATAAATAAAAATGTCCAATTTTATACACATATACGTCTTTTTCGATAACATCCTTAAGAAACAGGGCGTTCACCTCAAAGGCCTAAGTTTTCATTTTCTCTGCATAACTCCCTTCACAGTAGATACATAGACGCACGCACTCACGCACGCACACACGCACGCACGCACGCACGCACGCACACACACACACACACACACATCACACACAAACAAACAAACACACAGTCACACAATACATACACAGATACACAGAGACACAGAAACACACACACACACACACACACACACACACACACACACACACACACACACACACACACACACACACACACGCACACACACACACACACACACACACGCACGCACGTACGCACGCACGCACGCACGCACACACACACACACACACACATACACACACACACACACACACACACACACACACACACACACACACACACACACACACACACACACACACACACACTCAGAATCAATTGCACGCACACGAACACATCCTTGTTCTACATTCTACTTCATAACTTTTTATTAGCCTTGTGTGTCACATAGCAAGTGATCACTGCAAAATACATAACATGACCAAGATACACATCATGAGTTTCATATTTGCCAGTGGCAATAAACTTCTCATATATAAGAGAATGACTCTGAAGTGATTTATTTCCTGACTAAAATAAGTGTTTCAAATAGCAGGTTTATGTAAGTTTTTATCTAAACTCAAATAGACTAGCAACGGCACTGGTATTCTCTTATATGATGTTCAAATAGCTGTCTAAAGGTGTTGATATCTCGAAAAGTTACAAATGGGCTTTCTTTTCATTGCTTCTTTGAAAGATATCTGATATTCCGTTCCAATGTAATAACTTTCTTGAGTCCAGTAGAAAAGTGAAGAATTAATATTATAACCATAATGATTATAATGAATTTGACGCCAACGAAACAAAAGTATATTAAAATCCTGTTTAACATAGACTGGCTGAACGCCAAGTAATAATTCTACATAAAGTTTGAAATACTCCTTCACATAGTGGCAACACGGCCTTGTACAGGAATATCATTTCCATACACAGATGGCCCAGACAAGGTGGATCTGGTAGAATACCGACATTATGACGTCAACACTGGCAAAGCACAGATCATCTTTTACTGCAAAGTAAGTGGGATGAAGCCAATGAGTCCAGACATGGTAGAGTGGAAAGGGCCTTGCCAGCCTGATGGATTCACGTGCACTGTGGACCCAGCTGTCTCCAACGTGGAAGGGAAGAATGTGACGTGTCGAGTCATCAACCAACGAAACGTCAATCACACTGACGAGGATGTTAAACCAATAGTGGCAGGTCAGCTACATTCTGAAAGATCACTTCTGTGTTTGTCAACATGTGACTGCGTGTTCAAGCATGTGACTAATTGCGCGCGCGCATGTGTGTGTGTGTGTGTGTGTGTGTGTGTGTGTGTGTGTGTGTGTGTGTGTGTGTGTGTGTGTGTGTGTGTGTGTATGTGCGTGTGTGTGTGTGTGTGTGTGTGTGTGTGTGTGTGTGTGTGTGTGTGTGTGTGTGTGTGTGTGTGTTTGTGCGTGCGCGCATGCGTGCGTGCGTGTGTGTGTATGCATTTGGGAAAATTGTATCCAACCCCGTACCATTCGACTGAATTTCATTTCTCAGTGTCATTATAATTATTCTCAAGAAAGCTGCAGTTGTGAAATCTTAAACAAATGGCATATTGAATTTTTTTTTAATTGAAACGTATGTGTAAATGCAAGAAGCAGTAAGGATGGTTCAGACTAACGTTGAAGATCCAATTTTCAGTCGGATAGAATTTTCTTCCTGCTCATTTGTCCATTGGTTTCATCTTTGTTCGCCAGTCACTTACATTGAGAGCCATGCTCTTTGCTTGCTTCATTCTTTGCTTACTTTAATGATAAGGAAATTAATCAGATAGTTCTTCATTACTTCAGTGTAGCCTATGACATCTTTAATTGCATTCCCAATCCTGTCAATCTTACCTCCTCATAAAAAAGCATAGCCTATGCTAACATTATTTTCTTCACTTTTTTCAAAATTTCTTGATATCTCTCTCACTTGTATTGGTTATGATATGCGCATGATTCCTTGCTCATTTAGTTAAACCAACCCAGCCAACTCACAACTGCACTGGCCTGGACTACATCCCAGAGAATGGCACGATCATCTGTATGTGTAGCGTCGATTACTTGGGATTCCCGCCTGGCAATTTGACCTGGACACATGATGATGTCACCATAGAGACTGGAGGGGAAGGTGTTGAGGAACTGCCAGTGTCCCTCCAGTTTCTGACGAGACAGGATGACAAGACGCAGCTGGTTTGTCAAGTCAGTGGGACAGAGTCAGACAGTGCTGTGCTACCTTTGATCGTTGCATGTGAGTTTTGACTTTAAGTTTGATACCCTTCACATGAGAATGGTATGATTTCCATGTATTTGAACGTAATGCAGGGATACTCTGTATACCGTTTCCATATTAAAAGTAACTTACTTTAAGGAATGATATCTACAGCATGACATATTAAGTTTTGATGCAAAATGTTTAGAACGCAGGTTTGTGTTCTTTGTCCTTTTGTCCCTGTTATAAGGCCTGTCATTCCTGGAGTTTCTCCTTTCAAAAGGGAGCAGATGATTGTGATGCCCACTTCTATGACAACGGAATGTCATATAAGTATGAAAGAAAAATGTAGGTAAGCAAGTCTCCAATGTGGGAAATGGACGAAAATGTCCAGTTTCTTACACAATTACATCTTTTTCGATAATCTCCTCAAGAAACAGGGCGTTCACTTCAAAGCCCAAAGTTTCCATGAGTTGCGCATTACTCCTTTCACAGTAGATACACGTGGATTTCCATTGGTTCTATTCAGAAGAATGTCATTAAAATCAAAGATGTAAGCATGACATGGGGAGCATTGACAAGATTAGTTCAACCCTCAAAATAACA
>CM031615.1:24334764-24344764 GCA_018398815.1 Conus ventricosus
TTGATGCACTATTGGGTTTTTATTTGCTTGTTCTTAACGTTTGTGTCAGGAATTGATTTTGATAAATTGACAGCTGTCAGATGACTCCTCACAGTTGACTTGGCGATAAACTACATGGATTGAATTGAATATCGATCTCAATTTGTGAACAAGAATGTTGAATATGAATATATGCATGCGTACGTGGACCCTGACAAATGATTTATCGTTCATTCCTCCTCAGGCTGTGATGGTGTTTTGTTGACTAACGCTTCTGGTATCCTCTTTCTGCATAGACATATTATATTATGCAGTGTGTGTGTGTGTGTGTGTGTGTGTGTGTGTGTGTGTGTGTGTGTGTGTGTGTGTGTGTGTGTGTGTGTGTGTGTGTGTGTGTGCGTACGTGCGTGCGTGAGTAAGTGAGTGTGTGTGTGTGTGTGTGTGTGTGTGTGTGTGTGTGTGTGTGTGTGTGTGTGTGTGTGTACGTGCGTGAGTGTGTGTGTGTGTGTGTGTGTGTGAGATGGGCAGTTTTATAGTGTGCGTTTGTTTTCTTTTATGCTGATGTGTCCTCAATGTCCTTGTTACAATCAGCTCTATATCATGATGTGTCCTCAATGTCCTTGTTACAATCAGCTCTATATCATGTGTCCTCAATGTCCTTGTTACAATCAGCTCTATATCATGATGTGTCCTCAATGTCCTTGTTACAATCAGCTCTATATCATGATGTGTCCTCAATGTCCTTGTTATAATCAGCTCTATATCATGATGTATCATCAATGTCCTTGTTACAATCAGCTCTATATCATGATGTGTCCTCAATGTTCTTGTTATAGTCAGCTCTATATCATGTAATAAAAGCATTTTTCTGCTTATCTTTTACCTACAAAAATAAGAAAAATGTCAATTTATCTATCAATCTACTCCCAACCTCTCTCCCTCCCTCCCTCTTACCATTCCCTATTCCCACCGCCAACCCCATCCTCTCTCTCTCTCTCTCTCTCTCTCTCTCTCTCTCTCTCTCTCTCTCTCTCTCTCTCTCTCTCTCTCAGGAATGGTTTAATTTGCAATTTTTTAAAGACTTCCTAGCTATGGTGTTGCCTGTATAGATTTGCATGCAAATAGAACTGTTAGACATCGACATGCGGAATTAAAGCATATCATTGTCTTGCTTACAAAAAGGGTTGCCAAAACAAGTGACACAGCTGCAGTACGATGTGTCTTTTGTATATTTCATTTTAATGTGGTCCTTGCTATCGTCATTGTGACGAGTATGCGAGGCAGGTGTGGTCTTCTAGGGGAAGGACTCAGAGTGCAGTCTCTGTCAGAATTTTACAGTAGCTTTTTTTTCCCCTAATTTAACTCCTCTCTCTCTCTCTCTCTCTCTCTCTCTTGGTAGAAGGAGCAACTTTCTAGCACTAGTCATGGCAAGAAATTCTTATTTTATATGGGTCAGTCGAAATACTCAAGAATGGCTCAGAATAATTCACCCTGGGCTTACGCACTTAAAAGTGCTTGTGCTTCGAGTGGCAGACAGGTTTAGAAATAGATTTAAACTTCAAATGATGTCTCAACAGCGGATACTGACCCTAGTGATTAGGCCTATGACGTAAAGGTAAATTATGACGTCAACTTAAAATGACATAGGAACATGACGAAATTAATAATATAGGCGAAGAAGAGAGCAAGAACTAACGGCTGAGGCTTTGGTGTCCAGCCTATAATTTATTTTGTTTTATTCTTTTAATCATCGTTTTATCCGTAGTGATACTATGTGGAGAGGCTGACTTTCAAGTCAGTAGTACGTCGAAGTTCATTGTGTATGTGGGATACTTTTGATGATGGTACCAGCGGAATATGTACCAGGAAATTTATTTGTTATAAAAATGTTGTGAATGCTGTGTCGCCGAGAGTGACTTAAAACTCCTGCAAGAATATTGTGTGCTCTAATTGTACCACCGCATGTGTGTCGTTGGGCTGAATTTATTGATGTGAACACTGTAATATCAATACACGGAGAAGTTAATATTTGTTTTAGATCAACGGTACGTCGAATCGAAGTTTATTGTGTTCTATGGGACTTTGCTGAAATTGTGTTCTCCGGGGATTCAATATTGATTGCTGTGCCTTGTGAATCTGCAGTTCTTCTCAATGGTTTACTGTGCCTTGTGTAACCTTCCCAATATCGTAGTTGATTTTGGTAAGTTAAGCTAGTCTATTTGGTTGTTTTGGGTAGAAAGTCAAAATTGTAGATCGAAATTATTAAGATTGTTAATGATCATTTTTTTTATTAATTCATTATAGGCAATTAGGATATTTTGTTATTATTCTTATTATGGGCGGTAAATAAGAAATGAAGGAAAACAAATGTAAACGGAAGTGATGATAAAACCGAAGTAAGAACAACTTCCGTTAAGGACAATCGCATGTCAGGAGTGGCACACCGCGTGGAGAATTGGACCAACGTGGAGGGCTCCTGCAGAGATTAAATCAGGTATGTTATGGTTCATTTTAGGTGTTTGATAAAAAGATTAGTATAGTTAATTGAAGAACAAAATTAATTGAGGAAACAAATGATTAAATGAAGTTTTGGGATTAACACATTCAAAACACCATAGTTTCCTTGTTCGATTAAAGTTAGCTGAAATTGGTTTAGCGCCGGTCGTTGTCGGACCCTTTGTTCTGATTAGAATTAGTTGGAATTGGTTTAGCGCCGGTGGGTGTCGGACCCTTTGTTCGGTTTCACCAAGTCTGCTTTTTTACAATTAGTTCATTGGCAATTGTGCAGCAGGAAAACTAATTTGGATTGTGTGTGAGGTTTAATGTTTTGCTTTTGTCAAATGTTGGTGATTGAACGGTTAATTGACTTGTTGTGATGGAAGAACTCTGTTGTAGTTCAGAGTTACTTCATAACGATTATTGTGGGGTTGGGATGCAAAATTATTTATTGTCTGGTAGATGCAGCATTTTATAAATTACGAGAGATGGTGGTGTAACTGTTGTTAGTAGAGTTGAAGTCTAATTCATTGATCTGGTTGGAATGACTAGGCTTTTTCTCTGTCATTACAATTTACATGAAATTGGAGGTGTCTCCATATGCTGAGTCATGGTCAAATGGCTTGATGGGATGAGCTTGATTCTTTCTTTTATTAATACAATGAAAAACGTACAAAAGAATTCTCTTTTTCCCATTCCGTTGAAATTGTGCATTGATGTCTATGGTGTACCAATCCATGGGACATAAGTTGCATTTTGGAAGAAAGAAAAAAAAAAGAAAAATTATATCTAGTCCTTGTAGAAGTGTGAGGGCAAGTGTCGATTCCTCTCTCTTGGTCACTGAGATAGTGACTGTCAAAAGCTGCACAGTATGTCTGCAAAGTGTGTGAATATAACAGTGCGTTTATTGTTAAAATGAATGTTATGATGGATGTGCATATGTTGTGAGTATTGACTTGGAGTAATTGTTTTGTTCTAATGTTGAGGTTGTAATTGTAATTTTGAAGAGCCATTGTCTTATGTACTGTATGTCTAATTGTTATGTTAAACAGAAGTGTGTTCTGAGTGTTATAATATTTTTGTGATGGTGTAGGTTAGTAAAACATTGTTCTCTGTGTGTGTTGGTTGCAGTGTCTGCGCCCTTTTCACGTTGTTCATGATCCAAACTGCATTTTCTTTTCATTTTCTTTTTAAGTGTAGCCAGCAGTTTGCAATTGAAAATATTGTGTACTAGTAATTGACGCGTTTACTTGTGCTAAAAAGAAAGAAGTAATAAAAGGAAATAAAATATAGTAAAATTTCAAAATCTCTTTTTTAGTTGAATTATTGAGTGAGAACATTGTTCGTCCTTGTTCAGGTGAACTCGGGATAACTCACATGCACTGACTTTTCGGGTGGTGGGGGTTACACTTGCAAATCTGCGGTTCTTCATATATGGATTATTGTGCCTTATTGTATTCTATGTAGTGGCATGTATTGATTTTGTAACAATTCATATTGATGGTTCAGGCAGCACATAAAAAGAAGAAAATCTAACTCGTGTGTTGCCTGGCTATCTATGTTCGTATGGTGTGGGTGTGTGTAGGGGAAAAGTCATACACGCATCCAAACTTTTGAGAGCGAGAGTCAGACAACAAAAACACACCGCATATCATCCGTAACAGTGACGTGCTGTGTAACACAGAGAACACTTTTGAATACACGATTAAAACGTACAAAATTGTTATAAAGTAACCATGGCCTTGCTTGAATTGGCCTATTCTTACTCTCTCTCTCTCTCTCTCTCTCTCTCTCTCTCTCATTGTAAAGGGAGGGAATGTTCCGGTGAGGGGAGCTGCAGTCGCGTGTGTACACAAGGAGTTAACTTTGAAGGTGGAGAGGTGTGCAGATCTCTGTCCGCTTCCTGGTGACTTGTCCACCGCTTCTTGTAGGCCGCGGCTAATTGGTCATTTATCCGCGGGGCCATGTTGAAGCTTGGAATCCTGACCCAGTACTGGACCAGTTTTATTGTTGGTGTACCAGGTCCCGGGGCCTGTGGAGATGACAGAGCCTGGTGTGTAGAGGTGTGGCTAGGAGTCTGTGGAGATGACAGAGCCTGGTGTGTAGAGGTGTGGCTAGGAGTCTGTGGAGATGACAGAGCCTGGTGTGTAGAGGTGTGGCTAGGAGTCTGTGGAGATGACAGAGCCTGGTGTGTAGAGGTGTGGCTAGGAGTCTGTGGAGATGACAGAACCTGGTGTGTAGAGGTGTGGCTAGGAGTCTGTGGAGATGACAGAGCCTGGTGTGTAGAGGTGTGGCTAGGAGTCTGTGGAGATGACAGAGCCTGGTGTGTAGAGGTGTGGCTAGGAGTCTGTGGAGATGACAGAGCCTGGTGTGTAGAGGTGTGGCTAGGAGTCTGTGGAGATGACAGAGCCTGGTGTGTAGAGACGTGGCTAGGAGTCTGTGGAGATGACAGAGCCTGGTGTGTAGAGGTGTGGCTAGGAGTCTGTGGAGATGACAGAGCCTGGTGTGTAGAGGTGTGGCTAGGAGTCTGTGGAGATGACAGCCTGGTGTGTAGAGGTGTGGCTAGGAGTCTGTGGAGATGACAGAGCCTGGTGTGTAGAGGTGTGGCTAGGAGTCTGTGGAGATGACAGAGCCTGGTGTGTAGAGGTGTGGCTAGGAGTCTGTGGAGATGACAGAGCCTGGTGTGTAGAGGTGTGGCTAGGAGTCTGTGGAGATGACAGAGCCTGGTGTGTAGAGGTGTGGCTAGGAGTCTGTGGAGATGACAGAGCCTGGCGTGTAGAGGTGTGGCTAGGAGTCTGTGGAGATGACAGAGCCTGGTGTGTATAGGTGTGGCTAGGAGTCTGTGGAGATGACAGCCTGGCGTGTAGAGGTGTGGCTAGGAGTCTGTGGAGATGACAGCCTGGCGTGTAGAGGTGTGGCTAGGAGTCTGTGGAGATGACAGAGCCTGGCGTGTAGAGGTGTGGCTAGGAGTCTGTGGAGATGACAGAGCCTGGTGTGTAGAGGTGTGGCTAGGAGTCTGTGGAGATGACAGAGCCTGGTGTGTAGAGGTGTGGCTAGGAGTCTGTGGAGATGACAGAGCCTGGTGTGTAGAGGTGTGGCTCGGGGCCTGTGGAGATGACAGGGGGGGGGGGGGGGGGGGGGGCTGTTTACGATTGGTTGCATGCCAAACATTTGCGTTTTACAAGACTGGTGAGATCAGCGGGGTGCAGCGGTGGGGGATGGACGGAGGAGATAGGGTTGAGCAAATATTGTTAGAGAGAGAGAGAGAGGTGTGTGTGTGTGTGTTGTAGAGGGAGGAGGGAACGGGGTGTCAATTGGTATGATTGGCTTGAGGCCAAACAACGTACAAAACAGCCTGTGAGGACAGCGGGAGACGGGCAAAGGGGTGGTAGGGGATGGAGGGGGGGAGGGAGGGGGGGGGGGGGCAGCGCTGAGCAGACGTTGACAGGGGACACAGAGAGGCTGTCGGTGACAGGTTTTCAAAGCAAACAACATAATGCTCAAAATGGATTGAAACAGCTTTCGTGAAGGGGTACAAAGCGTAAGGACTGGGATAAGTGCTTGTTGCCCGTGGGTCAACAGCAGACTTAATTTTCTGGAGTATTCAAAGCCGCAACAAATGCTCCCATACATAGTTCTCACAAGCAAAACTTAATTTAGGTGGAGGTCAAGAGCCCTACTGAGTTTGCAATTCGGAAACTTCATAGCACTTCACAATTGTCGATGCTTTTGAAACTACTCGCGATTATGGTTTCTGTGGTGTGTGTGTGTGTGTGTGTTTCTAAATCGCAAATGAATGAGAGCGAGATAAGTGGAAGCATTTCATCCTTCATGTGGAGATGCAGTGGGTTATGACTGGGATACGCGCTGCTTGTCCGTAGGTCGATGGCAACCCAAATTCTCTTGAGGACTCATAGTTGCGGTGTACGCCCTGACTCATTCATTCTTACAGGCAAATGTGGCCATTGGAAATCAGGAGCCCCACTGAGTTTCCAAGCACAAATACGCATTTGTCAAGAGTCTTTGGGGCGATTTTCGAGTTAAGAGTCGTGGAGATTTTGTTAAAATCATAGCAGAACGTAATACATTTTTTTTATCTCTAAGAAAACAAATCCACTCTGTTTGTATGAAAAATAAAGTGACCTTACATGGATAGAAGCTGAATAAAGGGAAGTTGTTGACTTCATCTTTGTTTGTCATCTCTCTCGTGTATCTACACATACTGATATGTAAATGAAAGAAAGTGATTCGCCAGATTGTGTTAACACGTATGTGACTGGCATGAGAAATGCTCAGAATTGACTTCTTGTCATCGGCAAGTCCATGGAAGCAGTGTAACTGCATTGCTCCCTGGAGGGCGATGCTCGCCCATGTTAGCGCGTCAACAAAGCAGTTACTACCAGTTATCCTGAGCCAGCCATACCAGAGTTTGTCCCCCATATTCATTTCAACTTTGTTTGACAAAACATTAGAAGACCATAGCCCCAGTATCTTACACTTATGTTGGTTCCATTTCATCTTCCTATGGCTTACATAAGTTTCTTTCGGATTTTTCTTACAGCCAAGCCATACGTTTAAAGTCTTTTCATAATTCTGTTTAATTCCTGAAATAGCGTAATAGTCATCAAATGCATTGTCAACCTCGGGTGATGTCAGTGGAGGAAGGACTAGCGCACAGCCCAAACACACTCACAGCTTGCTTACAATCTCATTCATATATCATGCATTCGTCACATCAAACCACTAGTAAAGTCTATAACTTTACTACACATGATCATAGAACGAAACATCAATGCATATGGAATCAAACAAAATAAAACATTCTCTCTTTCCTGAACTTCACAAAATCATTTATCTAAAACATCATTAACTAACCCGGGTATAAATAGATTTCTACTTTACCTGGCCAGGTGATCTTAACTATTCACGAATCACTGTCTTTTCTTTTCTTTTCTTTTTTCTTTTCACTGTCACTTTCACAAGCACGACACAACTGCTGGCACTGGTATTGGTCTGCTGGCACTGGCGTTGGTCTGTGGTTCTGCTTGACGAAGTGACGCTGCCAGGTATGAGGTCGAACCCCGGTTAAGATGGAACAGTGACTATCAACATCGATCTATTCTCCTTTCTTTCTTCCTGCATTAACGCATTGCACTCTCTCTCTCTCTCTCCTAGTCTGCTTCTCAAATGGACATGGTTGCTTTTCTTTTCTTTTTCTTTTCTTTCTTTTTCTCTTCATTAGTTAGCAACTCTCTCTCTCCACATCTCTCTTTAGCCCTTCCTCTGCAGACTATCTCGTGCTAATCTCTCAACTTGGTTCTCTTCTCTCCTCTCATCTCCCTGCTCTTCTCTCGTCAGAGCTTACCCCCGAACCTCTCTCTCTCTCTCTGTTCGTTCTTTGTCGTTCCCATCTGTTCGTTCCCCCCTTCTCTCACTCACGCATTACTTTATCACCTAACTCCGTGTCCAAGGGTGAGTACCATTGGTCAGTATTTTTACCGCCTCGTACCCGAAGTTATCTCCCTCTAATTCCATTGGATATTCAAATCGTGACAGTCACGCCTACACGCCTTACTCTCTGTGGTGGTCAATTGGTCATTTAATTGATTAGCTAGATTTCACCCCCACCACACACTACCTTCCCCCTTTCCTACTTAACTGGCGCCGTGTGGCTTAACTTGTAGGCACTGGTCACTGTAAATTGGCTAGATGAGTCTGGCCCAGGCACCAAGATCCGTCTGGGCAGACATCGAGGCGTCGGTCAACCACTCCGACTGTCTACGTGGAAGATTAGGATTAGCCTCTCGCTGTGCTCAAATTGGCCGGATGAGTCTGATCCGGGCGTCGAGACTCGTTTGACCAGACATCGAGGCGTCGGTCAGCTATTTAGTTCGTCTGGCTGGACAGACCGTCTCTGTGGAGCCTCTCCCCTATGCTTAATTGGCTGGATCCGAACCATGGGCCCGTCTACCTGACGCCTAGAATATTTGAGTTCGGCTTAAGTCCGACTGGGCTGGTGGCGATTGACCACGAATTTGGTTGTGTCTTATTTTTGACCGTGACATGCATTGAACAATTTTACACATGAACGTCTGTCACCCTCTTAAGTACAGGTGGTGTTGTCTTTAAACTGTCTTATCTTACATTCGGTATCCGCAATTTTTAATTCTTCTAATGTCGGTATTTTCTCTTATTTTGAAAACAAGTCATTCTACACATAAAACAAACAAGTAAGGAGAAATTGGGTCTCCCTGTCGACAGCTCTTTTGATTCGAAAGCTTGTTGACATTTTACAATTTACATTTACATATGCCTTTATGTTCTTGTAAAAGAATGAAATCTAGTTACGCACAAATTAACTGAATTTATATGCTTTTAATACTCCATTCATATATGGCCAATTCACTGTGTCGAATGCTTTTTCGAAACTGATCAAAACAAGTGACGCAGGAAATTGCTTTTCTTCTGGATAGTGTATTATGTTATGAACTGTCCTCCGATTATCTTTAATATCTTTCAGGTACAAATCCTGTTTGATCTTTGTTGATACGTTTAGGCAAGACTGACTTCATTCTATCTGTAATGCATGATGATTCATTTTTGTAAACAAAATTAAGTAACGTTATTGGCCTCAAGTTGTTTTTTTCAAATATTTCTTTGGTTTGTCTTCTTTGGTAAGCATGAAATAATGCATTCCTTTTGTGTAATAGACATTTCACTTTTCAAATGCCTTTCATTTAATGAGCGTACAACGACACCGTGTGACTTCCAAGAAAACAGAAATTATGCACATTAACCATTATTCCATCTGTACCTGGGCTTTTGTCGTTCCGCATATTTTTCAACGCCTTTGATGCTTTCTCTAGAGTTATGAAATCTTCCAAATTCTCATTTTCTACTTGCTTTAATTTTGTGACTTTTGAAACAATTATTGATATCTAGTTCTGTCGTTTCTCATCGTTTGTGTAGCTCTTCATATGAAATGTTTAGTTTCCTTCAACAAGTCAGCGGTTTCTGACAGCATTTCACCTTGGTTTGTGATTAGCTTTGTCATTTGTTTGCTAACAAGATGTCTTTTTCCCATGGAGCAAAAATATTTACTGACTTTCTTCCGATGAAGCCCATCTTGCCGTTAGTCTAATAAATTTTCCGAAACTGAAATTTCCCTTTACAGGGTCTCTTCTGTAATAGTTAACTTTTTCTTTTCTCTTATGCTGTACAATTTAGTTTCTGCTCATATTTTCGTAAGAATAACTGCTCTGATACTGTAAATTGAATCTGATCATCGAGAATGTAACTGAAGACTTCCGGTTTGTAAGGTAATGCTTCGTATGCTCTTTGATTTTCCTGATAGTTTCATGGACTAGCTCCACAGATTTCGTGTCTTTGAGAAAGGAAGAGTTGCACCTCCAAAGGATTTTGTGTGTGTGCCTTTCTTCCTGTCTAAATATCAATCTGGTATATATGAGAGAATGATCACTCCTGTGGCCATATTCAATGTCTGTATCTTTCACATACCTAAACA
>CM031615.1:24347264-24359372 GCA_018398815.1 Conus ventricosus
CAAAGCCTGCACCTAAACAGCGTGGGTTGTCAGTTGATTCAATGGGTATTCTACTAAAGGAAATAGTAAGGGTAATTGTTCTGCTGTCTTGTTGCTGAGAAAGCAGACTGATGTCTGGGGTTTTGTATGGTTGATGGACGATCCAGTTTCTTGACACCACCATTGAGCAACGTTGTTCAGCTGCTGCGGAACTGCTTCTGTTCTTTCTTGAGCATTGTTTGATGTTTTGCTGATCAGACCATCATCTGCTAGTGTCATCACTCGAGCAATTCCGATTCTATTGATGTCTGCAAGGCCTTTAGAGTAAACATTTTACAAAACGTGGGAGAAAGGAGAACTTGAGGTAATCCTAAAGAGAGTTTGTGAGATTCAGACGTCCAGTCTCCAAATTATAGGATGACGGTTTGCTCCTGTTGTGCGGATGCAATCCATCATGTAAGTATCCTGCTGACTCCAGAGTCAAAGAGTAGCTCCTTGAGAAGCGAGAACTGGACTTTGTTGTATGCATCTTCCAGGTCTATTGCAACTGCCAGTACTTCTTCTTTTCTTTGGAATCCTTCGTATACTTCATAGTAAAAAGCGGCAACAAATTCTCATGTCTTACTACCTGCTGTGTAGCTTGCGTAGGAGGATCTGGGCTCCTTTCAAGGTCCCTTGCAATTTTTCTTGCTACGATTCATTCCATGATGTTTCCTGCTGTATTGTACATAGTGAGTATGTGGTAGCAATTCAGCCGATGATGATCTTTTCCTGTTTCTTTTTTTTTTCAGGTAGCTGTGTGTCCCGTCTTCTGGGACATAACCTTTATCGAAAGTGTCCTGGTAGGGAATGAAGAGGTGGGTTCTCTCCTTCTGAGAGCTGTTTGATATCTGCATACCATACTTTGGGCCTGGGGCACTCTCCTCAGTGCATCTGGCTATTGCGTCGTCCACTTCATGTGTTGTAGTTTCATCATGAACGTAAAAGTAAGCTAGGTCCTGATATAACTTGGTCAAATGTGTCTTCTCTTCCTACAGATGTCTTTGATTGCTCTGTTGTACGAAATGTTTGAGTTGAGCCGACCCTTTCTCCACATTTGGCTTGAGTTTGATGGTCCCATCAACACTAGTTTGGCATCTGCATTGTGTTTTCCTTCCATGTGGGGATAAATTACCAGAAGTGACTGAGTTTTGTGCCATAATTAAGTGACATACTATGTTGTTTTCATTAAGCTCCTTTGTTTTGCATTGGCTGGTCTGTCTCACAGACAGCTTAAAACAACATGATCTTAATGCTCTTCTCTCTCTATCTGTTTGGTCTGTCTCGCAGACAGCTTAAAACAACATGATCTTAATGCTCTTCTCTCTATCTGTTTGGTCTGTCTCACAGACAGTTAAAACAAACATGATCTTATGCTCTTTCTCTCTATCTGTTTGGTCTGTCTCACAGACAGCTTAAAACAACATGATCTTAATGCTCTTCTCTCTATCTGTTTGGTCTGTCTCACAGACAGCTTAAAACAACTGATCTTAATGCTCTTCTCTCTCTATCTGTTTGGTCTGTCTCACAGACAGCTTAAACACATGATCTTAATGCTCTTCTCTCTATCTTTGGTTTGTATCGCAGATAGCTTAAAACAACATGATCTTAATGATCTTCTCTCTCTATCTGTTTGATTTGTCTCGCAGACAGCTTAAAACAGCATCGTCTCAAAACTTCTTTGCCTTTATTTGGCTGGTATGTCTCACAGATCGCTTAAAAAACATCAACTCAAAAACTAAAGAAGTGAACAAAGGGTCTAATTCAGAATGAGCACACAGAAATATGCTTTAAAACACATGCTACCACCCACAAATGTCATACTTTTAAACTGTTCAGTGTAAAATGTCATATAACAAGAAGAGAGAGAGAGAGAGAGAGAGATACACACGCCCGCGCGCGCGCTCGCACACGCACACACACACACACACACACACACACACACACACACATACACATACGCACATGCACAACACACAAACACAAACACACACACACACACACACACACACACACACACACACACGTACGCACGCACGCGAGCACAGAAGCACAAAAGAGTACACACACACACACACACACACACACTGGAGTAAATTGCAGACATTAAACTGTATGTGTATGTGTGTGTGTTGTTGTTTTTGTTGTTGTTGTTGTTGTTGATGTGTGTGTGTGTGTGTGTGTGTGTGTGTTGTGTGTGTGCGTGCGTGCGTGCGTGCGTGCGTGTGTGTGTGTGTGTGCATGTGTGCGTGCGCGCTTGAGCTTGCGAGTATGGTGTGTTTCTTCAAAGCAATGAAATACGCCGGTTGTGCGATCACCTGTTCGCATACGATTAAAGGCAAATACAAGTAGTACATTTAGTCGTCTACTGTAAAGCATTATGACGAGCAAGAGTATTCATAAATCATCCAACAGATTCACCCAAGGATTGGCATGAAGTTATCCTATTCAAATGAGACACAAACACAGACAATGCCTGCAGTCTCAAGACTCAACAAGCCAGCTTCCACTTCCATTTCTTCCTGGACGATCAGAGAACTTTTGACCGAGTATTTCAGAGTTGGAAAGATGGAAGTTGTGTGCTAGGTCAAAGGGATATAACGGTGTAATCTTCCCTGGCATCACAACAGTTATCGCCCTGTTAAAGGAAGCACTTCAGGTTGTGGCTTTAACGGGCGAAAGGCGCGAGTCTTCCTCCCTGGCTGTCACAATGAAGTTCACACCACGCTTACATTGGGTGATTGTATGTCATTGTTTTCTGGATGAAAGGAAAAAAAAATCACAAACAGAAACGATGTTTCACTATGTGGTTTCACTTTGTATTCAGCTTCAGTCCGTCTCTCAGGGCTGGGATTCGAAATGGTTACACACACACACACACACACACTCACACTCACAAAATTGTATTGTTTTATGTATGGTATACCATGCCTCCATCTTTCACAGTTTAGCTGCTTTTTTCTGCTAATCTGTTCTGTTTGTTGTTCCACACAACTCGACAACACAAGAGCTGATTTTTTTTTAACAAAGTCACCTGGATGATCAGCATCCAGACACACACCACTTCAGAGAGAATGGAGCATTTCAGTGCAGTGATTCTTCCAGACCACATTTTAAGCAACAGCTGGACCTCTGAGAACAACAGCTGGACCTCTGAGAACAACAGCTGGACCTCTGAGAATTTTTCGCGGTCATTTCTGGTTTTCATGGTTTAAAAGTTTGTATAAACGAAACGATATATCCTGAAGTGTTTCGGAGTCCATGTAAAGTTCTGATGTGGCATATATTCATCTGGTGAATATTCATTTTCACTTCGTTGCCGGACTGCTGGTGTTTTATCTGCGTTATGTGTGTTGTTGTTGTGTTTTTTTAAAATTATTCTAGAGTATTCAGTTTGTGTTTACTCTATAAAATGTTAAAGACAACAAACCAGTTACAACAATGTATCTTGGTAGGACTACAAAAATGCATGCATACACACACAACTCAACCTTCATCAGAAATTGCCCATCACTGCACAGTCTGTATGCTGCGGTCCCGAGTACCACACCCATTGGGTTCAAAGCAGTTATATTGACGCAGAAGTGGTTGAGATACTAATGGAGGGGGGGGGGGGGGGTTGTCCCATCTAAGGCTGAGTCCAGGGGGTTGCTTCTTCTATCATGGTGGGGTCCAGGGGGTTGCTTCTTCTATCATGGTGGGGTCCAGGGGGTTGCTTCTTCTATCGTAGTGGGCTCCAGGGGGTTGCTTCTTCTATCATGGGGGCTCCAGGGGGTTACATTTTCTATCATGGTGGGGTCCAGGGGGTTGCATTTTCTATCATGGTGGGGTCCAGGGGTTGCTTCTTCTATCATGGTGGGGTCCAGTGGGTTGCATTTTCTCTCATGGTTTGGGGTCCAGGGGGTTGCTTCTTCTATCATGGTGGGGTCCAGGGGGGGTGCTTCTTCTATCATGGTGGGGTCCAGGGGTTGCTTCTTCTATCATGGTGGGGTCCAGGGGGTTGCTTCTTCTATCATGGTGGGGTCCAGGGGGTTGCTTCTATCATGGTGGGGTCCAGGGGTTGCATTTTCTCATGGTGGGGGTCCAGGGGGTTGCTTCTTCTATCATGGTGGGCTCAGGGGGTTGCTTCTTCTATCATGGTGGGGTCCAGGGGATTGCTTCTTCTATCATGGGGGGGTCCAGGGGGTTGCTTCTTCTATCATGGTGGGCCCCAGGGGGTTGCTTCTTCTATCATGGTGGGCTCCAGGGGGTTGCTTCTTCTATCATGGTGGGGTCCAGGGGGTTGCATTTTCTCTTTGGTGGGGTCCAGGGGGTTGCTTCTATCATGGTGGGCTCCAGGGGTTGCTTCTTCTATCATGGTGGGGTCCAGGGGGTTGCTTCTTCTATCATGGTGGGGTCCAGGGGGTTGCTTCTTCTATCATGTGGGCTCCAGGGGGGTGCTTCTTCTATCATGGTGGGCTCCAGGGGGTTGCTTCTTCTATCATGGTGGGCTCCAGGGGGTTGCTTTTTCTATCGGGTGGGCTCCGGGGGGTTGCGTCTTCTATCATGGTGGGCTCCAGGGGGTTGCTTCTTCTATCATGGTGGGCTCCTGGGGGTTGCTTTCTTATCATGGTGGGGTCCAGGGGTTGCATTTTCTATCATGGTGGGGTCCAGGGGGTTGCTTCTTCTATCATGGTGGGGTCCAGGGGGTTGCTTCTTCTATCATGGTGGGGTCCAGGGGTTGCATTTTCTCTCATGGTGGGGCCCAAAGGGGGTTGCTTCTTCTATCATGGTGGGGTCCGGGGGGTTGCTTCTTCTATCATGGTGGGGTCCAGGGGGTTGCTTCTTCTATCATGGTGGGGTCCAGGGGGTTGCTTCTTCTATCATGGGGGGTCCAGGGGGTTGCCTCTTCTATCATGGTGGGGTCCAGGGGGTTGCTTCTTCTATCATGGTGGGGTCCAGGGGGTTGCATTTTCTCTCATGGTGGGGTCCAGGGGGTTGCTTCTTCTATCAGGGTGGGCTCAGGGGGGTGCTTCTTCTTTCATGGTGGGCTCCAGGGGGTTGCTTCTTCTATCATGGTGGGCTCCAGGGAGTTGCTTCTTCTATCATGGTGGGGTCCAGGGGGTTGCATTTTCTGTCATGGTGGGGGTCCAGGGGGTTGCTTCTTCTATCATGGTGGGTCCAGGGGGTTGCTTCTTCTATCATGGGGGGGTCCAGGGGGTTGCTTCTTCTATCATGGTGGGGTCCAGGGGGTTGCTTCTTCTATCATGGTGGGGTCCAGGGGGTTGCTTCTTCTATCATGGTGGGGTCCAGGGGGTTGCTTCTTCTATCATGGGGGGGTCCAGGGGGTTGCATTTTCTCTCATGGTGGGGTCCAGGGGGTTGCTTCTTCTTTTCATGGTGGGCTCCGGGGGGTTGCTTCTTTAATCATGGTGGGCCCCAGGGAGTTGCTTCTTCTATCATGGTGGGGTCCAGGGGGTTGCTTCTTCTATTGGTGGGGTCCAGGGGGTTGCTTCTTCTATCATGGTGGGGTCCAGGGGTTGCATTTTCTATCATGGTGGGGTCCAGGGGGTTGCTTCTTCTATCATGGTGAGCTCCAGGGGGTTGCTTCTTCTATCATGGCGGGTCCAGGAGGTTGCTTCTTCTATCATGGTGGGGTCCAGGGGTTGCTTCTTCTATCATGGTGGGGTCCAGGGGGTTGCTTCTTCTATCATGGTGGGGTCCAGGGGGTTGCTTCTTCTCTCATGGTGGGGTCCAGGGGGTTGCTTCTTCTATCATGGTGGGCTCCAGGTGGTTGCTTCTTCTATCATGGTGGGCTCCAGGGGGTTGCTTCTTCTATCATGGTGGGCTCCAGGGGTTGCTTCTTCTATCATGGTGGGCTCCTGGGGTTGCTTCTTCTGTCATGGTGGGGTCCAGGGGGTTGCATTTTCTGTCATGGTGGGGTCCAGGGGTTGCATTTTCTGTCATGGTGGGGTCCAAGGGGTTGCTTCTTCTATCATGGTGGGTCCAGGGGGTTGCTTCTTCTATCATGGTGGGGTCCAGGGGGTTGCTTCTTCTATCATGGTGGGGCCCGGGGGTTGCTTCTTCTATCATGGTGGGGTCCAGGGGTTGCTTTCTTCTATCATGGTGGGGTCCAGGGGTTGCTTCTTCTATCATGGTGGGGTCCAGGGGGTTGCATTTTCTCTCATGGTGGGGTCCAGGGGGTTGCTTCTTCTATCATGGTGGGCTCCAGGGGGTTGCTTCTTCTATCATGGTGGGCTCCAGGGAGTTGCTTCTTCTATCATGGTGGGGTCCAGGGGGTTGCTTCTTCTATCATGGTGGGGTCCAGGGGGTTGCTTCTTCTATCATGGTGGGGTCCAGGGGGTTGCTTTTCTATCATGGTGGGGTCCAGGGGGTTGCTTCTTCTATCATGGTGGGTCCAGGGGTTGCTTCTTCTATCATGGTGGGGTCCAGGGGGTTGCATTTTTTCTCATGGTGGGGTCCAGGGGTTGCTTCTTCTATCATGGTGGGCTCCAGGGGGTTGCTTCTTCTATCATGGTGGGCTCCAGGGAGTTGCTTCTTCTATCATGGTGGGGTCCAGGGGGTTGCTTCTTCTATCATGGTGGGGTCCAGGGGTTGCTTCTTCTATCATGGTGGGGTCCAGGGGTTGCATTTTCTCTCATGGTGGGGTCCGGGGGGTTGCTTCTTCTATCATGGTGAGCTCCAGGGGGTTGGTTCTTCTATCATGGCGGGTCCAGGAGGTTGCTTCTTCTATCATGGTGGGGTCCAGGGGGTTGCTTCTCTATCATGGTGGGGTCCAGGGGGTTGCTTCTTCTATCATGGTGAGGTCCAGGGGTTGCTTCTTCTATCATGGTGGGGTCCAGGGGGTTGCTTCTTCTATCATGGTGGGGTCCAGGGGGTTGCTTCTTCTATCATGGTGGGGTCCAGGGGGTTGCTTCTTCTATCATGGTGGGGTCCAGGGGGTTGCTTCTTCTATCATGGTGGGCTCCTGGGGGTTGCTTCTTCTATCATGGTGGGGTCCAGGGGGTTGCATTTTCTATCATGGTGGGGTCCGGGGGGTTGCTTCTTCTATCATGGTGGGGTCCAGGGGGTTGCTTCTTCTATCATGGTGGGGCCCAGGGGGTTGCTTCTTCTATCATGGTGGGCCCCAGGGGGTTGCTTCTTCTATCATGGTGGGGTCCAGGGGGTTGGGCTCCAGGGGGTTGCTTCTTCTATCATGGTGGGCTCCTGGGGGTCCAGGGGTTGCTTCTTCTATCGAATCTTCCATTTCTTTCTAAAATCCTTGAACGTGTTGTCTTGAAGCAGCTCCAATCCCATTTGTCAGATAATGGTCTCCTGGAAGTGTGTCAGTCCGCTTATAGAAAAACCACAGCACAGAGACTGCAGTTCTGAGTGTCTTAGACTGCCTGCTTTGTAAATCAGACGATAAACTGGTCTCCTTCTAGCATTGCTTGACCTCAGTGCTGCTTTTGATACTCTTGACCACTCTATCCTACTCAAGAGATCAAGGTTACTTTTGGATTTGACTATATGGTTCTCAAATGGTTCACATCATACCTTTCTGACAGGACACAGACGGTAATCGTTAATGGTGCTGAATCATCCCCTTCTCCTCTTCTGTATGGTGTTCCCAGGGCTCTGTCCTTGGACCAGTTCTTTTTACCTTTATTCTCAGCCCTTATCTGACGTTATTTCTGCCCATGGCTGTGACTTCCACAAATTCGCAGATGACACTGAACTCTCTAAGAGCGCAACCACAGCGATTTTCAAGGTGCTCAATCAGATATTACCGCATGTTTTAGGGACGTAAAAGTCTGGATGACCAGCAACAAACTCAAGCTGAATAGTGACAAAACCGAGATCATGGCTGTTGGTACCTCCTCTCGTGTCAAGATGGTTAAAGCTGAGTCGGCAGAAATTGATGGTGTTGTTTTACCATTCAAAGAGTCAGTGAAATATTTAGGTGTCAGCATTGATCAAACGCTCTCTATGCAGAACCAAATATCGAATGTTTGTCGTGCATGCTTCTTGGAACTGCGACGTATTGCTTCTATCCGGTCTTACCTCTCCACACAGGCAACAGTCAGACTCATCACCGCCATGGTAATGTCCCGAGTAGACTACTGTAACTCTGTGTTAGCTGGACTTCTTCAGAACAGCTTGCACGATTACAAAGGGTGCAGAACTGTGCAGCTCGGCTTGTGCTCAAAAAGCGTAAAAAACGAGCGATTACACCTTTGTTGTGTGAACTCCACTGGCTTCCATCAAATATCGATGGCAGTTCAAAATTGCAGTCCTTGCCTATCGTTACTTTGATGGGACACTTCCACAGTATCTTTCTGCTTCTCTGTCCACCTATCAAACTTCTCGGTCTCTTCGATCATCTTCTCAAAAACTTCTGAAAATTCCTAGGCGCTCGTTGAAGACAGTCGGTGAGAGAGCATTTAGCTTTAGTGCGCCCACTCTTTGGAATTCTCTTCCTGACAGCTTACGTGACCTGCCTACATTATCTAAATTCAAGTCAGAGTTAAAAACATACTTCTTTAGGAAAGCCTTCTTCAACCATTAATGCTGTGTCTATTATTCTGACCTGACTTTATATGTACTGCATGCAAAACTGTATTGTTTACGCTTGAACCGATGAATTTGATAAGTGCGCCTGTGTCCGTAGGTGTGTGTGTGTGTGTGTGTGTGTGTGTGTGTGTGTGTGTGTGTGTGTGTGTGTGTGTGTGAACACATGTTAGTGCGAGTGTTTGAGTGTGTGTTGAGCGCAATGAGTTGATCCCAAGAATTGCGCTATATAAAATCTATACATTATTATTATTATTATTATTATTATTATTATTATCATGGTGGGTCCAGGGGGTTGCTTCTTCTATCATGGTGGGGTCCAGGGGGTTGCTTCTTCTATCATGGTGGGGTCCAGGGGGTTGCATTTTCTATCATGGTGGGCTCCAGTGGCAATGCTCCGATTAAGGGCCTTGGGGGCGCTCCACAACCCCTTCCTTCCTCCTTCCATTTTTATTCCAGGGTCAACAGACGATGCAGTCTACCTAGATCCATACTAAATGCGCTGCTGTATCCAACTGCCATGAATTAAGTAGCGGTTCACCAGAACCCGCGATTCATGGGAAGTGTATTGTTCAAATGCTGCCACTGATTGTTCCTTTCATTTAGCGGATGAAAGGAGCATTGCGTGCTCCCTGGTACTGTGGATTAAGATGCTCCTTTGTCAGATGAGGCAGACGAGGTGTATGGCACCAGCTTGACAATCTATCAGCACGCTGGTACCATGACTCCTTGTCTTGGAAACCTCTGTTTTCGACTTTTTAGACATCCAGCGGAGAGAGAGCTTAAAATACACATTGGTCAACTGATAATGAAAGGTCAAATTTCAAAATGGAGTGGCTGAGGGCGGAAAATGAAGCAAAATTTAGAAAGAGAGGGGTTAATTACCGCAAGGACATAGACAAACGTTTAGGACAAGACACAATACATTTCGACCTCTTGGGTCTTCTTCAGGCAAAAACAAATAACATTTAAGGCAGTGCGAACAAAGAAACGTAAAGTCACTTATCTTCCCATGTATTCGGCACTCGAAAAAAAATAGGTCAAAGACAGATCAGAATTCTTTTTTCTTCTAATATATCTCACTGCACTGCTGAGAACGGTAGTCCTTTAATCAAGACAGAATTTTGTTACAATGAATGAATGTCCTCTCTGATAATACTTGTCACACACACACGTTTGGGATCAGCGTTTGTCTTCTAAATCTTGAAATATTTGTCTTTCACCTGTCTTCTGACTGTCACCGCGCTGTTTATTGATTGGCCTGGAGTTACATTGTTTAAAGTGTTCAGAGCATGAATGTGTCGTCGCTTTCATTTAAAAAAAGAAAGAAAAAGAAAAATCAGTGAACACACAGCATATCAAGTACGAAACAATTCATCACAAATGCCGCAGCATACTCTAGACCAAGTGTACAAAACGGTCTTGAAAAGGAAAGTGTGATCACTGAAACAAAGCTATTAAGAAGATCAGCATGACTCAGCAGAGTGCAAGCAGTAAAAAGACAGGACAGCCCAGTCCTGTGCTGCTGATCTGAGATTAGATCACGGATCAGGAGGAAGAGGTGGAGGGGGAAGATGGGGAGGGAGGGAGCACTTGCAAGGTCAGCACAGAAATGAGCTTATGAGATGGAATGGAAAAAGAACTGGATTTGGGACACTACTGATGGAATATATATAGATTTATTCCATATCCAGATCTGTGAATATTCTTTCTAAATCTATAGTGTGTAAATCTGCTGGATTTTTTTTAAAGAGTGGAATTTTTATTCTCTTAAAAGATGAAACTGTATGGCAGTTTGAATGTTCGTGTTGATTTGATTTTAGCTTGATTTAGCTTTTTTGTATTTTTATTTCAGTGAATTGAAATTACACATGGTTTGAATCATTTATCTGACATCGTTAGCCCCCCCCCCCCCCCCTCATCCACTCGCTAACCCCACCCACCCACTGCCAACCGCCATCCTTTACGTATTTGCATGTATGAATGGAAAGAAACGATGAAGTACTGCCGTGTTTAGATAATGCTATGATAAAGCGTGGTGTGTATGCGCGCCGCGCGCGCGCGCGTGTGTGTGTGTGTGTGTGTGTGTGGTGTGTGTGTGTGTGTGTGTGTGTGTGTGTGTATGTAAGCCCACTTAATGAATGTGAAATTTCATATTATTAGATTTTGAGTGTAAACGTGTGTAATTGGTATAGATCTTAATCTTATAACATCAATAATTACATCCAAATAAAATAAAAATCTGAAAAAACTGTTTCAAAGTTCTTGGAAAACTGATGTCCACACAATGACTGGTACAGCGCACAGTCCAGATAAAGGGGCCAGCATAAGTGTGTGTGTGTGTGTGTGTGTGTGTGCTATACAATTCCTATTCCATGATTTTGTCAATTCCCATGCTTTTTGGTTGGGAGTCCCTCCAGCTGACTCTATCAACATCAAAGTGACGGTTCGCGACATCCCGGTTAGAATTTTAGATTCAGGTTTCCTAGTCAGTGACGTTTGCCGACAGAGCAGTGGGCCTATAGGCCTAGGCCTAGGGCCTAGCGTTTTGCGCCGGCGACGTTAAAAGGCCCAAGAAGACATCAGTCTGGGACTTTCTACTAGGCTAATCGCTTGCATTCATTTTGTGTCTAAGTTACCAAGATGGACCATGTGGTGAGTGTTTCTTCTGCCTCCATCTATATACACCATTAACAGTGTGTCTACTTGCTTCTGCGCAGGTTGAGAATCGGAGTTTATAGAGACGCTTAGATCTAACTCAAAATAGTTTCAAAACGAAGTGACTGAGGGCGGAAAATGAAGCAAAATCTGGAAAGAAAAGGTGTTAGTTACCGCCATGGACACAGACAAACAGATCTTCTTCAGGCAAAAACAAGCAACACTTAGGACAGTGAAAACGAAGAACGAGAAAACAACTTATCTTCTCACTCATATTCGGTGCAGTTTCTCGTTCTTCGTTTTCACTGTCTTAAATGGTTGTTTTTGCCTGAAGAGACCAAGAGGTCGAAATGCATTGTGTTTTGTCCTGTGATCTGTTTGTCTGGTCCATGGCGGTTGGTAACTAACCCCTTTTCTTTCTAAATCTAACTCACAATTGTCTGACTGTGGGTGCAAGATTTATCGAATTCATCCAGTAGGCCTAGGCCAACACACCGCACATTTTCTCAGTGCCATCCGTCTCAGACTGCGGCTGCACCTCATCTGGCGAAGGGCCAACGGCTCTCTCTCTCTCTCTCTCTCTCTCTCTCTCTCTCTCTCTCTCTCTCTCTCTGTGTGTGTGTGTGTGTGTGTGTGTGTGTGTGTTCCCCCCCCTGTCCCACCACCCACCCGCCACCTCTCTCTCTCTCTCTCTCTCTTCTCTCTCTCTTTCAGTTCGTGACTCTGCTCTCCCGGTTTATTGCACACACTCAGTTGCCGTGTCGCAGTGTTAAGTTCAATGGTTAAAGCATACCATCCACCACGATTCACACGAAAACGTGTGCATGTCAGTGTTAGTGCAATGCAGTTGAATTTCACCAGAATGTGGGTAGTCCTTCGGATC
>CM031615.1:24359472-24374472 GCA_018398815.1 Conus ventricosus
AAAGAATACAACAAGAACAGATGGTTCCCCCGCTGACCTGGATGATACAATACGACAATGTTGATGGTCATAGTTTCACAGCTGCACAACCTCCTCCTAATATGGCCTGAAACTGATCTCCAAATTCACAAGCAAATAAAAATAAAAAGCCATTGAAACTGACCCCCCCCCCCCCCCCCCTGTTGAAAATGTATTTTGGTCTGCTCTTCTCCTCCAAACACATCAGTTCAAACCACTGTGAAATCGATTTTCACTGTAGATAACCTTGTTGTGAAGCTTAGAAACCAACACCTGATGTTGGGATATAATCAGAATCAAAGTCAACATTATCATGCTTCTGATGATTCACTAAGATGTGAAATGTTCCACCCTTCTACTTGACCAGGACAGTAGGCGACGAATAAGGTAAAACTTAGGTATCTGTTCGCCTTTTGCAAGACTTGCCTTCTTTCTTCACAAATTTCCAGCAAAAAGTATTTCAGGATACTGACGTAGCGGAAAGTAGCATCACTGCTGAAATAAGCAGGAAATATCCAAGTAATTCATAGAAGCGCATCAGTCACAAAAAAAAATCTGAACATGTATCAAGATCATCTCTCACACGCAAAAAGACCACACGACACTTCTAAATGTTGACCTAGAGCAGCCATCATGACAGATTCTGTTTTTTTTCCCTGCACCTCGACTTTGCAATCTGCTGGATCTTCACATAACCTTGGCCACATAGGGACTCTGCCATTCCACTTCTAGCTTTTCTGCCTTTGTGAGCCAACTTAGAAGAAATTAAACCCGAAATCAGAGTCCCTTAGCTTTAATTCCTAGAAGCACTGTCAGCGTCTGACAAAAAGCCCCATTGCCGAATGAGATACTCTATAATTATGAACAAAAATTTCTCCTCTGCTCCAATCCTCCACACCTAAGCTGCAAAAACTATGTAAACCTTTCACAAATCTGGAGAAAGTCATCCCAGAAAAAAAATGTTTAGTTGATTGGTCATTTCCATGGCGGTCATCATGCAATGGTCATTTCCATATGGTGGTCATCAATGCTATGGTCATTTCCATGGTGGTCATCAATGCCATGGTCATTTCCATGGTGGTCATCAGTGCCATGGTCATTTCCATGGTGGCCATCAGTACCATGGTCATTTACATGGTGGTCATCAGTGCCATGGTCATTTCCATGGTGGTCATCAGTGCCATGGTCAATTCCATGTGGTCATCAGTACCATGGTCATTTCCATGGTGGTCATCAATCCATGGTCATTTCCATGTGGTCATCAGTACCATGGTCATTTCCATGGTGGTCATCAATGCCATGGTCATTTCCATGGTGGTCATCAATGCCATGGTCATTTCCATGGTGGTCATCAGTACCATGGTCATTTCCATGGTGGTCATCAATGCCATGGTCATTTCCATGGGGGTCATCAATGCCATGGTCATTTTCATGGTCATCAATGCCATGGTCATTTCCATGGTCATCAATGCCATGGTCATTTCCATGGTGGTCATCAATGCTATGGTCATTTCCATGGTGGTCATCAATGCCATGGTCATTTCCATGGTGGTCATCAGTACCATGGTCATTTCCATGGCGGTCATCAATGCCATGGTCATTTCCATGGTGGTCATCAATGCCATGGTCATTTTCATGGCGGTCATCAATGCCATGGTCATTTCCATGGTGGTCATCAATGCCATGGTCATTTCCATTGGTAATCATCATGCTATGGTCATTTCCATGGTGGTCATCAGTACCATGGTCATTTCCATGGCGTCATCATGCCATGGTCATTTCCATGGTGGTCATCAATGCCATGGTCATTTCCATGGTGGTCATCAGTGTTATGGTCATTTCCTTGGTCATCAATGCCATGGTCATTTCCATGGTCATCAGTGCTATGGTCATTTCCATGTTGGTCATCAATGCTATGGTCATTTCCATGGTCATCAATACCATGGTCATTCCATGGTGGTCATCAGTGCCATGGTCATTTCCATGGTGGTCATCAATGCTATGGTCATTTCCATGGTGGTCATCAATGCCATGGTCATTTCCATGGCGGTCATCAAGCCAGGGCCCAATTTCCATGGTGGTCATCAATGCCATGGTCATTTCCTTGGTGGTCATCAATGCCATGGTCATTTCCATGGTGGTCACCAATGCCATGGTCATTTCCATGGTGGTCATCAATGCCATGGTCATTTCCATGGTGGTCACCAATGCCATGGTCATTTCCATGGTCATCAATGCCATGGTCATTTCCATGGTCATCAGTGCCATATCTACAACATACAAATGTGTTTACAACATGCTGCATAACATATCTCTATTAAATACAGATTTGAACAGTCATCTAGAGCGAAGTGCCACCACCTCCATTTAGTGGCCAGTCTAATAGAACTGGCCCAAACCGAGAAATTTGGCAAGAAATCACAGCAGACAGGGATGCAGGCCGGAGATAAATCATAGGTCACCACAAGAGCGGGACTTGAAGGCTACAGAAACAAGACATTTTCTGTTAATGCTGATCGATGAACATGATGCCGTAGAGTTCCATTTGCCTTCTGAAATATATTCTGACATGTTGAGCAGACTCGACAGATAAAACATACCTGCAGTGTTGCGAAACAAGTGAGCGGCACCCTTCAAAACACCCCCGCTATCAGGTGAATAACACCCCTCTGTATTGATTGGTCTTCACGTTCGAACACACTGCATCTCAAGAAGCGTCGGCAGGAGCCAGCCAGACTGAACAATCGCTGTCAGATAATGTGACAGAATCACCCAACCGAATGAAAGCAAACCTGGAAGTCATTCCTGCACCACATGGCTGGAGAAGAGCATATGAATGCCGTGAGTTCCGCACGATAGCATTTAGCATGCACTACACAGGCTCAAACTGAACATGTCAGTGCGTCAGTCATCAGGAACCATTCTATTATTTCAAGCTCAATATTTAGTAAAGAAAAAGCAGAAAGGATTCCCTTCACAGCCACTACTCAGTATGCTCTGATGCGGCACTGACAGACACAGCCACTACTCAGCGTGCTCGATGCTGGCAGTGAGAGATGCCAGTGCTTCATGTCCTTTTCTAAACATAAGACTGATTTCACCATTGAGTTACGCGTTGGTGTGTGTGTGTGTGGCAGAGAAGACATGTGTGCTTTAAAGGCATGGGGAGTCCTCTCTCTCCTCTCTCCTCTCTCTCCCCTCTCTCTCTCTCCTCTCTCTCTCTCCTCTCTCTCTCTCCCTCTTTTTGTGTCTGTCTGTCTGTCTGTCTGTGCGTCTGTCTGTCTGTGCGTCTGTCTGTCTGTCTGTCTCTCTATGTGTGCGTGCATGCTCGTGCATGTGTGTGTGTGTGTGTGTGTGTGTGTGTGTGTGTGTGTGTGTGTGTGTGTGTGTGATGTGTGTGGTGTGTGTTGTGTGCGTGCGTGCGTGCGTGCTTGCGTGCGTGTGTGGTGTGTGTGTGTGTGTGTGTGTGTGTTGTGTGTGTGTGTGTGTGTGTGTGTGTGTGGTGTGTGCGTGCGTGTGTGTGTGTGTGTGTGTGTGTGGTGTGTGTGTGTGTGTGTGTGTGTGTGTGTGTGTGTGTGTGAGTGCGTGCGTGTGTGCGTGTGTGTGTGCGTACGTGCGTGTGTGTATGTGTGTGTTACGTGAAGAGAGAGGAGAGAGAGAGGAGAGAGAGAGAGAGAAGAGAGAGATGCGTGAGAGAGAAAGAGAGAGCGTATGTGTGTCTGTGTCTGTGTCTCTGTGTGTGTCTATGTCTGTGTCTGTGTGTGGCAGTAATCGTAGTAGAAGTTCCATTTAACGCCTTTTCAAAAAAGAAAAGAAAAAGTGATATTAGACAAGTGTGTTGTGTGTGTGTGAGTGTGTGTGTGTGTGTGTGTGTGTGTGTGTGTGTGTGTGTGTGTGTGTGTGTGTGTGGTGTATGTGTTTTGTGTGTGTGAGTATGTACTTGTATACATGCATGAGAGAACTTTAAACTCCGTGTCCTTTTCTAGCTGGTGCAGTAGGAAAAAGCAGATGCCTGTGTTTATTACAGACCCTAAGAAGCTCCGATAGGGAGAACAGAACAACAGTACAATCAGTAGTTTTTACCAGTGGACGGCGAGTGTGGTGTCTTCTGTTCATCATCTATTGTGCAAGATTTTTTTTGTTGATTATGTAAAGTCATCTCCATCGCCAGAACTGGTCACTGTGCTAGTAGTTACCAGGAAGCATGCACACAACACATACACACATGCATAAACACACCTACACACTCCTAAACACACCTAAACACCACCACCCATACCCCCACCACGCACACACACCCTCCCCCTCATACACACGCACGCACGCACGCACGCACACACACACACACACACACACACACACACACACACACACACACACACACACACCACACACCACACCACACACACACACACACACACACACACGAGAACTGCTTTTCCAAAATTTGTCAATTCACTACACTTTGAGTGGCATCACTAAAATGATTAAAATTGCAATATTTTTTGCACAGTCGTAATCATTAGTGTAACAGAATGATGAAACCACGGCAATTATTCAAATAGCCAAATAAAACCATCCTGAGGATGTGGCCTAATGATCGGTATCATCAACGAATCTTTGTCTGCTTGGTAAGCATTCCATAAGCAGTAGATGATTGGAAAGAGGAGCGTAGGAGGGTGTCGGTAAAGGTTATTTCTGGGACAGAAACGAATGATCCCCATCCATTTAGCCATGGCCATCGTGTGCCACCGTGTGCCGGTGGAAATGGAGGACACGTATCAAACATCCTATGCATCCTATGTGAGAAACTGGAGGAATAAATGAGATAAATGAAAATGAATGACTGATTATTGAACGGTACGGGAAACGACCGAATGAGCGCCAATAGCTGCTCTTCGGCCGGCCCTACCTGGTAGGCAGCCCGTTGAGTGAGTGAGGTAGTGTGTTTATTGTAAAGCGCTTAGAGCTTGGTCTGTGACCGAGGATAGGCGCTATATATAATACCCAATATAATAATAATAATAATAATAATAATAATAATGGCTCCTGAGGATTCTATACGTCCTCTGAATTGGCGATGCCTATCAGCATTGGTTTTTGTCCTGAGAGGCTTCATGAAAATGCATGCGATTTACGTGGATACTCTCCAGAGAGTTTAGCTGATCTGCCAAACGTCCTTGATCGACGTACAGAAAACACCACAACCGTCCTGCAAACTTTCCAGAATCCGTCTTCTGTTTGAAGGAGGAGAAAGGAAAAGGCAGGATTGGTAGCTTTTATGTACAGCATACGGGGTGGGGGGGTGGGGGGTAGGGGTGGGGGACTCAAAGTGATTGTGGTCCATCTCCATGGAGAAAACTTGAGATACTCCCACACACCAGAACTCGGAATGTCCGGCAGTGATTAACAGACTTGGCTTGGACGTCTAGACTGCTGTTGATCAAACGAGGCACCACAATTTCATGGGACCACAAACCTGCTGTCTGATTAGCTGAAAGCTACATCTTGTTAATTAATGCTGTGTTGTAATTAATTTGTGTTCACGTTCAGCAAGCGCTGATTCTGTATTTCCTCTGTTGAGTTTCAATGTGTGTGGTTTTTCTTTCATTGTTCGTAACTCGTCAGCAGTGCATGCATGACTCCAGTGTACATGTCCCCGCCAGGAATCGTACTGAGAGAGAGGTGGGCCAGGCAGACCTCATCATCACCACTTTCTCCGACACCCCTGCGACAGTGGATGTGACCACCCCGTTGTTTGATAGCACCTGGAAGAGAGCGTCACTGTATCACGTGACGATCCTCAGATAGTCCAACTACCTCGCGAGATTCGTGGTGACGGCATTGAAAGGTAAACAATGTGATACACATAATTATGTCACAGTATCTCCTGGTTGTGAAGAATTTGGTAATCTAATATCCTCTTTTATGATTTTTATCATTTCAAAATTTTCTTTTCTTTGCATTCCCGTTTTCGTTCTTTCACGTCACCCCACTCCCCTCATCCCTGTTTTCATCTTCGCCAAAATCAATGGTCCTGTTTTCATCTTGGCCAATATAATGGTCCTCTTTTCATCTTTGTCAATATGAATGGTCCTGTTTTCATCTTTGTCAATATGAATGGTCCTGTTTTACATCTTTGCCAATATAATGGTCCTGTTTTCATCTTCGCCAAAATGAATGGTCCTGTTTTCATCTTCGCCCAAAATAAATGGTCCTGTTTTCATCTTCGCCAATATGAATGGTCCTGTTTTTATCTCGCCAATATGAATGGTCCTGTTTCATCTTGGCCAATATGAATGGTCCTGTTTTCATCTTGGCAATATGAATGGTCCTGTTTCAAATGAATTATAATATTCCCACATGCTACCAGCACAGTATTTCATATTTATAATGTACTGGCCCCTGTTTCATTCTCGCTTCCTTCCTTCATAGCTTCCCCCTCTCCATACTCATTTACACTCTCTCCAATTGTTTTTAATCTTGTCCAGTCATTGTTATAATGGCAATGGAATTACCTGCACTGGATTTTCCACATTACGTATTTGTTCGACATTTTATTGTGGGGTCAATCAGTGGGAGATTGCTTCTCTAAAGAAATCCAGATAAGGCCTGTCCTGCACAACATTTAATTGCTGCCTGCACACATGCGAATTACAGTCTTGTAGTATGTCACCTTTTCACCTCCCCTGTATTCTTAGAGATCCTCAAGCACACGCTCATTATTTCCATCTATATCAGTTTTTGTTTTAACGAATAAGGTTTTTCAGAGCATTGTTTCATTCAGTGAATTCTCATTTCACTTTTCTGCCCATTACTGGCTGCTTTGGGGTGTCACAGGAATCTGTTGTTGAATCCTTGATGGTGAGCGCACCACAGAATTATAGACTGTCGTTATTTTCAATGTGGGAAGAAACCAACACAGTCAGCGATGTCCCACTGTGAGACCAAACTATAGCAGACTAAAGCTCTCTGGGCAGGCGATAGACTTTTGTTTCCAAGACTGGCAATGATGGTCCCCCATATGTTGCATTGTGTAGAATTTCATGTTCATAATCTAATATAATATTTTAATTCCCGTTTTCGTTCAATCATCACTCACACACACTATGCTTGCCAAGTCAGTGTTGAAATGACAGGGGAATTGTTAGCCTGCGCATATACTTTCCTTACTATTCATTTATTCAACATTTTATTTTTGGTCAATATATGTGAGACAACATCTCTTATGCTATCAAAGCAGGGTCTGTTCTGCACAAGTCATGACTGCTGTCAGCACCCAGATGATTAACAATGGTTGGATTGTTAAACAGTAGAGCTGACTAGTCTGAAAGTTGACACATTGTAACCTCCCTTATTCGGGTCTTCACGCTTGGGTTTAAAATTCCCACATCTGTTACTCTGCAGCAATGATTTGTTTTTTTCGGCAACATATTTCCTGATATTGCTTTATTCTCGTCTCATTCTTTTCCACCTTCGCCGATGCTCTTGTGTGTTCATGTATTCTGTGTTTGCACCCATGTGGTCAAATATCACAGAATGATCTAAATGTGGTGTGTCTCCATTTGACGCCAGCTCTATCCCACTGTTGTGTCTGAATCTGTTGACGGAGGTCTTTGGCAGCGATAATAGAGAAATACAGCCCGCGTTAGCCACCGGCGCCCTTAGGAATCCCCTTTTTCTCTCATAGAGGCGATGTGCGCATGCGCAACCTTGCCAAGCAAGGCCGCGGCCGGCTGAGCGCGTCGTTCAATCGGGGTTTTTAACGGGAGCGTGCCGGTGTTCCCCGGGTTTTCTACGTTCCCCATAGCGCTGTTCCCCGTGTCTCTGTTCCCCAGTGTCGATGTTCCCCGCCGAAAAAGCGTGCCGCTGTTCCCGTACCGCTGTTCCCCAGGTTCTCTGTTCCCCAGTAGCGCTGTTCCCCAAACAGATTTCTGTCCAGTCGGCATGAAACCCCCTTCTATACGGCCCTCCTGTGCTGCTGCTGATCTGAGATAGATCACGATCAGGAGGAAGAGGTGGAGGGGAAGATGGGGAGGGAGAGAGCAATTGCAAGGTCAGCCACAGAAATGAGCTTATGAGATGGAATGGAAAAAGAACTGGATTTGGGACACTACTGATGGAATATATATATAGATTTATTCCATATCCAGATCTGTGAATATTCTTTCTAATCTATAGTGTGTAAATCTGCTGGATTTTTTTTTAAAGAGTGGAATTTTTATTCTCTTAAAAGATGAAACTGTATGGCCAGTTTGAATGTTCGTGTTGATTTGATTTTAGCTTGATTTAGCTTTTTTTGTATTTTTATTTCAGTGAATTGAAATTACACATGGTTTGAATCATTTATCTGACATCGTAGCCCCCCCCCCCCCCCCCCCCCCCCCCTCATCCACTCGCTAACCCCACCCACCCACTCCCAACCGCCCATCCTTTACGTGTTTGCATGTATGAATGGAAAGAAACGATGAAGTACTGCTGTGTCTAGATAATGCTATGATAAAGCGTGGTGTGTATGCGCGCGCGCGCGCGCGTGTGTGTGTGTGTGTGTGTGTGTGTGTGTGTGTGTGTGTGTGTAAGCCCACTTAATGAATGTGAAATTTCATATTATTAGATTTTGAGTGTAAACGTGTGTAATTGGTATAGATCTGAATCTTATAACATCAATAATTAGGCTACATCCAAATTTTTAAAAAAAATCTGAAAAACTGTTTCAAAGTTCTTGGAAAACTGATGTCCACACAATGACTGGTAGGCCTACAGCGCACAGTCCAGATAAAGGGCCAGCATAAGTGTGTGTGTGTGTGTGTGTGTGCTATACAATTCCTATTCCATGATTTTGTCAACTCCATGCTTTTTGGTTGGGAGTCCCTCCCAGCTGACTCTATCAACATCAAAGTGACGGTCCGCGACAATCCCGGTTAGAATTTTAGATTCAGGTTCTCCTAGTCAGTGACGTTTGCCGACAGAGCAGTGGGCCTATAGGCCTAGGCCTAGGCTAGGGCCTAGCGTTTTGCGCCGGTGACGTTAAAAGGCCCAAGAAGACATCAGTCTAGGACTTTCTACTAGGCTAATCGCTTGCATTCATTTTGTGTCTAAGTTAGCAAGATGGACCAATGTGGTGAGTGTTTCTTCTGCCTCCATCTATATACACCATTAACAGTGTGTCTACTTGCTTCTGCGCAGGTTGAGAATCGGAGTTTAGAGAGACGCTTTAGATCTAACTCAAAATAGTTTCAAAACGAAGTGACTGAGCGCGGAAAATGAAGCAAACTCTTGAAAGAAAAGGTGTTAGTTACCGCCATGGACACAGACAAACAGATCTTCTTCAGGCAAAAACAAGCAACTCTTAGGACAGTGAAAACGAGGAACGAGAAACAACTTATCTTCTCATATTCGGTGCATGTTTCTCGTTCTTCGTTTTCACTGTCCTAAATGGTTGTTTTTGCCTAAAGAAGACCCAAGAGGTCGAAATGCATTGTGTTTTGTTCTGTAATCTGTTTGTCTGTGTCCATGGCGGTTGGTAACTAGCCCCTTTTCTTTCTAAATCTAACTCACAATTGTCTGACTGCGGGTGCAAGATTTATCGAATTCATCCAGTAGGCCCGACACACCGCACATTTTCTCAGTGCCATCCGTCTCAGACTGCGGCTGCACCTCATCTGGCGAAGGGCCAACGGCTCTCTCTCTCTCTCTCTCTCTCTCTTTCAGTTCGTGACTCTGCTCTCCCCGTTTATTGCACACACTCAGTTGCCGTGTCGCAGTGTTAAGTTCAACTGGTTAAAGCATACCATCCCACCAAGATTCACACGAAAACGTGTGCATGTCAGTGTTAGTGCAATGCAGTTGAATTTCACAGATATCAATGTGAAAATAGCCCATATATCCCAATTGTAGACCACAGCCATGCTGTCCCTCATGATTCAAAAACATGTATTTAAGTCCAATCCAGGCAGTAGTCTATACCGTATGTTCATTGCCGCTGGCATTTTCAATTCAGTCGTCTGTCGGTGTGTGTGTGTGTGTGTGTGTGTGTGTGTGTGTGTGTGTGTGTGTGTGTGCGTGCGTGCGTGCGCGCGTGCGCGCGCGCGCGCGCGCGCGCGTGTGTGTGTGTGTGTGTGTGTGTGTGTGTGTGTGTGTGTGTGTGAGAGAGAGAGGGGGAGAGGGAGATGTAACTGATTTAGACTAGGCATTGCCAGCACCTTTGAGATTCAAAGTCTTCAATCTTCAAATCGTGACGACCGACGCGCAGACATCTATGACCCTTATATACTGAGAGGCAAAGAAAACGCAATTCCATTGTCAACTGACAATTTTATTGAAATGAAACAAACACACATCAAAGCAAATACGTGTGACAAAAGTGCGACCACTGTACATTAGTTTGCCTATAACAGGTGCACATTCGCCTGAAGTGAAGCCCATTTAGGCGCGACAGAAGGAATACACTGTCAATATCTGGTGTGTCCCCCTTGAGCATGAACACAATCTTGCAAACGTCGGGGCATTGAAGCGCACAAACGACGGATGATACGGATCGGTATCACGTTCCAGTGATGCTGCAATGCTTGGTGAGCTCAGCAACGGTATTTGGAGGATTCTGCTGACCTTGCACACGTCGTCCAAGTTCGTCCCACAAATGTTCAATGGGATTCATGTCTGGGGACACGGAGGGCCACTGCATGACATCCACATGCTGTCCCGAAGGAAATTTCGTGTGAGAACGGCTGTGTGGGGTCGAGCATTGTCCTGCTGAAACACTAGTCTGTTGCCACCATGCTGTCTCCAGAGAGGAAGAAGAACTGGCTCAAGAACAGTGTCAATATAACGCCTTGCCGTCAAGTTGCCTGGCACAAACACAAGCTCCGATCGAAATTGAGCATTTATGGCACCCCAGACCATTACCCCCTCCACCCCCAAACGATCTCGCTCAATGACACAGGGTTGCGCAAAACGTTCACCCTGACGTCGATACACACGATCACGGCCATCCGGGAAAGAGACATTGAACCGGATTCATCCGAAAAAACAACATTCCCCCAAACCCTGTTCCCCAGAAAGCCACCTGCGGCAGCCCATCGCTGGCGTGCTAGTCGATGGCGATGGGTTAAGATCTGACCTTGGTATGGTCGACGTGCCCGTAGCCCTGCTGCTGCCAGACGCCGACGCACGGTACGGCTGCTGATTGGTCTTTCTCTAGTCCCAATAGTGTTGCAGGCTGTTTGTGCAGCTGGCTGGAAACGATTCCGGAGGTGCTGCGTGACAATGTAGCGGTCCTGTCGTGCCGTCGTCACACGTTGGACGCCTGGGCGTGGACGGTCGTTTACACTTCCAGTGTTTTGGTGCCGAGTCGCAAGACGGGTTATGGTTGATGGGTGTACATTGAAATGTTGTGCGGCCCTGATGTGAGCAGTGCCTGCCCTCAGCATGCCAATGGCTTGATTTCTCTGGTCTGTAGTTAACCGCGGCATGGTGCGTACGAGTGTCAGTAAAACGCCAATGTGTGTTTTTATAGGGGACAGTCATGGGCTGTTTGCATGCAATCACGGTATGCCTGTGTTGCGCGTGTTTTGCAGTTATCAGTAAAAGATGTGTTGGAGTGGTTTACTCATGACGTCATGAACCCAACTGTGCCTGTCAATACAGATCGTCGCATAAAACATACGCTTTGCTAGGTTGCATGCCTCGTGCATAATTCACATTATTTGGGCTGAGGTGACATTTTTCGGGGACGAAATGGGGAGATTGCGTTTTCATTGCCTCTCAGTATGTATACATCCATCCATGCGCGGTGTTGGTAGGGGAACCAATAGATAGGTTAAAAATAAACAGTAGAGAAGAAAAGAAAAGTGTTACAATTTGCTAAATGATTTAAGTCTAAAAACCCACGCATAGAATAACTCAAGAATAAGGAAATACGTACTCATTTCAAGTCCCCTGTCAGATCCCCCCGGCCCTGTAGTAGCTGCCCGCGGGGACAAAACCTCGACGGGTCTTAGCAGATGTGGTTTTGCCCAGCATTGCTTCCCTTTCACTTTAAATTTTGTGCTCGTTTTCCAACCCATGCATGTAGCTACGTTTTTCTTTGTCGCTTGTTTGCCCTCTTGAACATACCCCCTATCCCTTTTCAGTATTTTTTTTTTTTCTCTAAAAGGCTCTTGCATGATGGTCCCCATAGAGAAGATTCACTCGACTGTTTTGTGAAAAAATATTGTTTTACAGCCACACCAGCGACGTGACTCTCTCTCTCTCTCTCTCCCCCCCCCCCCCCCCCCCCCCCCCCCCCCCCCCCCCCCCCCCCCCCCCCCCCCCCCCCCCCCCCCCCCCCCCCCCCCCCCCCCCCCCCCCCCCCCCCCCCCCCCCCCCCCCCCCCCCCCCCCCCCCCCCCCCCCCCCCCCCCCCCCCCCCCCCCCCCCCCCCCCCCCCCCCCCCCCCCCCCCCCCCCCCCCCCCCCCCCCCCCCCCCCCCCCCCCCCCCCCCCCCCCCCCCCCCCCCCCCCCCCCCCCCCCCCCCCCCCCCCCCCCCCCCCCCCCCCCCCCCCCCCCCCCCCCCCCCCCCCCCCCCCCCCCCCCCCCCCCCCCCCCCCCCCCCCCCACCCCACCCCCCCCCCCCACACCCCCCCCCCCACACACCACACACACGCACGCTAACAACATAACATAATACGGCATGTTTTGCCTTCTCTCTCTGGTTATTGGTGAAAAAGCCAATTCCATTACTTGAAGGTTTTCATTGCAGTGTAAAATGGCTAACGTCACTCATTACCTTGTTAATATTCGTTTGGAAAGCAATTTTTCTACCAGTTGTAGAGTAATTCGTATCAAAATAATAATTTATTTGTTAAAACTAATTTTTATGCCCTCTTTTTGACTATCAGGGTTATTAACATTTGGAACTCTTTACCTTGCACTATCGTAACCGCAGAAACATTGAGTGAAAAGAAATCACTTGAAGTTTGGGCAGTCATATAGAAGCCATTAAAATTGTCATAGCTTTCTGTCATACCACCTCTAGCTCTTTGACATTCTGGACTCGGTAATTTAGGCATTTCCGCCTTTCTTCATAACTGAAAGGATTCAGTCTGATGATCTGTAAATTTTTTGGTGAATCTTCATGGCACATTTTTCAATAAATGTAATTTACTTTTTTTTTAAAAGAAAAGAAAAGAAGAAGAAAAGCAATGAAGACCAAACTTCATTGTCTACTCAAAACTTGGTCTCATTAAAATGTGAAAAAAGCGGTACCACCATGTCTTCAGTCTTGGTGTGAATGAAATGTGATATAATCACAGAAATTCTGTTCGTTTCTTTAAACTGTTGCAGTGATACGTTTCAAAAAGAAGATTAATTATACGTTTCAAAAAGAAGATTAATTATCAACTAAGGCCAAAAATCTTACTGGGTTCCAGATCACATTCCTCATGAAATGTTGCTGGAGCAGAAAACTGTTAACACTTTCAAAAATTGTTCTTGATAAACACTGGAAAACACCTTGTGTTTCAACACAATATTGACTTGGCATTTTTTAAAAACCACGTATGTGCTTTATAAAGTGCGAGAATAAGACCAAAATATTTCTCGCTAAAACCATACTACATTGAGCAGGCTAAAGGCTGAAAATGTCTAATATGCCACCGATATGATATGATATGATATTTGGGTTGATTTTTAAAAAACCCGAAATAAACTATCTTGTATTTTGGCAATTGAACTTGACTGATTTGCCAGTCCTTAGACCAAACATATACCATCGTACACTGTCTTGCAATTTGTTTCAACTTCCTTCATCAAGAACACTTTATAGTTTTGTAAATTGATAAACAATTTATGACATGTCAGTTTAGTAACTGAACAAAGTGTGTCGCAAAAGACTGCCCCGCAGAACACTGCAAACAAACAACTCAAATCGATTTTAAAGTCAGTGCTTGAATTTCAATCACACCACACGCATGATTTCCTTCCTGGGCAAAAGTGAGAGAGGTAGGGTTTATCTGAGCCTTGGCACCGAAACGCAGAAAACGAGGCTTGCAGATGAGCGATGTTGTGTCGCTTCAATCCCTTTGAACTAGGCAAAGTGTGAAAAGTAGATTGAACCAGACTGAAGCGTTTGATTAGCATGGCAGATTATCTCATCACTGGTGGTGCAGGTTATGTTCCAGACGACGGTATGACTGGTGCTGAACTGATTTCATCGGGAGAGGGCCTCACTTACAAGTGAGTATTAGTCTACTAGTATCGTAGAATGGGAGTCGGCGAAGTCGAGTTCTGAGCCTGACCTCTACCCCCCCACCCCTCTTCTCCTTTCTCCACCCCTTCCCCTCTCCCCGTCCCCCCTCTCCATGCTCTCATTTTCATCTCTCCTCACCAAAGGGGGCTCGTTATGATTGATAGGATATTGTCCCCTATCCCCTAACCCTCATGTTCGTCAAATTCATGTCCAAGTCCTATTTTCGTGTAGTCTTCAAGAGTGACGATGTACAATTTTCAGTTGTGCATCAAAGAGTGCTTGTATTCAAAATGATATCTACAAACTGCAAGAGTGGTCCGAGTCGTGGAATCTGTATTTCAACATGACCAAGTGTGGGGTATTGCATGTCGGGAATAATAATCAGAATAATGAATATATAATGATGGAGAATGATGTTTATCACCAAATAGAGGTTCATACTGAAGAAAAAGACTTGGGGTGTTTACCTTCAATAGCAGGTTGTCATTTGACCCCCACCTACAGAGAGTGGTAAATAAAGCTAACCAAGTGTTAGGTGTCATAAAAAGAAGCTTTGCTTATTTAGATAAAGATACTTTTTTGAAATTATGCAAAGCTTTTGTCAGGCCACATTTGGAGTATGCTCATGTGATTTGGAGCCCTTTTTTAAAGCGTCAGTCAAAAATGTTAGAAAAACGTTCAAAGACGAGCTACCAAATTGTTAAAGCATTGCAAAAACTTATCGTATAATGAAAGATTGAAATATTTGAATCTGCA
>CM031615.1:24379472-24417501 GCA_018398815.1 Conus ventricosus
GTTGAAGAATGTCGAAGAGTTCGGGAGTTTCCAACACCAGTGGGAAGAAAATAAGAAAAGTGAGAACCATGAGGAAGGAATACTGCAATGAATTACGAAATCCAGGATGCTAGCAGCGACATGTGAAAGAAGAAAAAGAATACCAATGTGCTGATGTGAAGAGGATTATCTTCAACCAATTTTTTTCTAATGATCATTTTTCACTTTCTTTTAAATCATCAGAAGTACTGATTTAAAAAAAAAAAATTGTTTGATATTTATATCGTAAAGAAGCCTACTGATGATTTAAATTAACCCGTTGAATAAATCAGCAGTATTAGAAAACCAACAATAACAAACTAACAGAAAGCTCAGTTAAAAAAATAATTTAAAAAAAGAAAAGAGTGAAGCTTTCTGATATGGTGAACTGTTGTTGTTTTGTGTATGTATTTTGTTTTGTTTGTTATTGCTGTTTATGTTTCCATTTCATTTTTTAATTTTTTTGTTTGTAGTCTTTGCTGGGAATCTATCAGAATTATAGATGGCTGTGCGGCGGCCAGCATTAGATTTAAATGATTTTGGCAATGTTGTTTCACATAAAATTTTCTTTGTTGGTATTATTCTTTGGAAGGGAGTCAGGTTCGAAGGTGGGTGTAGGGTAAAGATGAGCGGTGTATGTGTCTGTTTCCAGTAGAATTACCTAAGTCTTGCTTGATGTTTTTTCCACTTTCAGCAACTGCGAATCCGATTACCAGTAAGTTGCATGAGTTCAGCTGTCATCTTTGACCATTTAAAGTTTTTACTTAAATTTTACAAAGTATAAAATGATGGTGTTTTTGGGTCTGTTTAAAAGAAATAAAGTAAAAATAGCATCTCTTCATTTAAAGAGATAACTGAGTTATGCACTAAACACACACACGCACAGGCACACAACACACGCACAACACACACACACACACCCACACACCACACACACATACACACACACACACACATACAGATATGCATGAAGAAATGCATGAACAGATAGAAACACTATAGACATGCATCTATATTATTCTTTAGGGTGATAGATAAGCAGGACAAGCCCTTTTTTTCTTTTTTAAAGCCACTGGAGGAGATCAGGATACAAACAAATGAAAGAAATTTAAAGAAAAAGATGAATATAGAGAAATAAAGTAACGAACACCAATATCTTATGGACAATCAAAATACCTAGAAGTCAGTATATCTTTTGGTCAAGTGATACAGTGTTGTACTCACTGTAGGTTTGCTGAGTGTTGACTTTCTTTTTTTTTTCACTTTTCATTTGTGTGTGTGTGTATGAGTGTGTGTGTGTGTTTTTTATCACGCAATCATCTGTATTGCAGTGACATTTTCTAAACAAGCGCTAAAATGGTGTGTGTATGTGTGTGCAGAGGGTCAGAAATGTGAAATTCCTTTTTTCAGTGCACCCCCCACCCATCCCCCTTCCCAACCCGTTCCTCCCCCTTTTGCCCCCTCCCCATGACTCCCTCCCTCTCCTGCCCTCCTCTGTACAACCCCCCCCCCCCCCCCCCCCCCCCCCCCCTTGTTTCCAAGGTTTTTTCTCTAATGCTCTATCTTTAAACAGTGAAAATTTTCCCCCTGATGCACTAAACAAGCGTTTATTTCTAAAGGGGGTACGGTGTGGTGAATGTGCGCAATTTCATCGATAAATGTTTTTTTCGCTTCATATTTGACTGTCATAACAGGTGTGTTTTGGGGAAATTTTTGTGTGAGGCAGATGGTTTGTGTATTTCTTCAGGGAGTAAGAACACTGGTAACACTCTAAGGTTTTTTTTGGTTACCAATTGTCTTGAGTTGATGAACTTTTTCAGTGACTTGGGACGGGGGTGCAAACACGAGCCGTACTTTTCGAGCATTTCCAGCTCCATAACAATAAAGAAATGGCAACTTCAGATGTGGGCAGTAACTTTGGACCCGGCAGTAACTTCGGAGTTAGGGAACCCCTCAGATGCATGTGACATCTTTCTAACGGGGAAAAAAACGTCTTAATTTCGACCAGCCCTGATGTGGCCTTTGCGGTCGGCTGGGTAAAAGCAACATTAACTTTTATCTCCCGCTTCATGTTAATTTATGTTATGATCAGCTCTGTATTTGTAAAGTTTTGTGTTTAACCCTTAGCCCTAAAGGGGCAATGGCCGATGAAAAAAAGCATTTTTGGGTTTTTACCTTTTTTGGGAAAAAGATATCATCAAAAAAACCCCCCCCCCTCCTCTCCTCTCTCTCTCTTCTCTCCCTCTCTTCTCTTCTTCTCTTCTCCTCTCTCTCCCCCCCCTTCTTTTCTCTCTCTCTCCTTTACCCCCCCTCTTCTGTTCATTTTTGTTTTTTTTGTTGAATGATTTTATTTTATGTTGGAGTTTTTTCCCCAAAAACAAGTAATCCCTTCATTAGGCTTATAAGAAGCTGAACGTAGTAGAAAAGGCCCCCATGTGATGGGCATTTCGCCAGTTTGAAAAGATTTATAAAAACCTTTTTATTAATTCATCAGGGAGCTGCCTTACAAGTTGTGTCAGAACAAATGAGATAACAAGTTTGTTCATGGTTAAAGAGAAGGGAAAAAGAGAGAGAGAGAGAGAGAAGAAAGGGGAGAGAGAGGGGAGAGAGAGGAGAGGGGCTAAATGCTCTTTCTCTGAAGCATTGGAAAAAGGGTGTTGGGCTTTAATTTCCCTTAAAGGGCAAATTTTTTGACACAAAGTTTTTTTGATGTCATTGTCAGCTGCCGTTTTGTCATTTAGTGTGTTCTGTGCGGTGAGTGTGTGTAGTATGTATGCTTTGGTGTGTGTGTGTGTGTGTGTTGGGTTGTGTGTGTGTGTGTGTGGTGTGTGTGGGGAAGATAAAAAGAATTTTGTTAAAGCCCACCACCGCAAAGGGGCCTACAGGGCTGTCACCACGTTAAAAACAACCCCCTCAAAAAAAAAAAAAAAAAAAAAAAAAAAAAAACCACTTTAACATCTCATTAAAGACATCCTACAAAAACGCCCGAAACCGTTAAAAAAATTTCTTCCGTAAAAAACTTTAAAAAAATGAAAAAAAGTTAATCTTCCCCAAAAACCAAAGGCACATAGGCGGACTCCCTGAACGGGTTTCGGACTCCGCTTTAAAAAGTTGTGTCTCACATCGTGCAAGTCCCAAAACCCCCTAAAAAAACATGTTTTTATGGGATGGGGCTGACATGGAATGCACCACGGAGCTTCTTCACTCTTTAAAAGGTAAGCATGGGTAAAATACGAATGGCCGGTGTGCAGCCGGCACAGAACCGTTTCCTCTTTACGACCTCCCGACGTGGATGGGAGGAAGTCCTTAAGGTTTGGACGGATCTGAAAGAGTTTTGTTACTCGTCTGTGTGTTCCAATCCTCCTGCCAGAGGTCTCTCACATAATCGTTAATTTGGGTTTCACATCTGAACAGGGGATATAAATGTTGGACAGTTTCTCTCTTGTGGCGTTCTTGGCTAAACGATCAACCATTTCGTTCCCGCCAATGCCAACATGACCAGGAAACCCCAAGCAAGAGTAATGTTGTAACCGTCCGCTTTCAACTTGCTAAAAAGTTCAAAGAAATGCAAAAGTTCTGGATGCTGAAGGTTGCGGCCAGCTATGGCTTCCAAAGCTGACAGCGAATCCGACAGAACCAGAAAGTCCCTCTTTGAAGAATGTGAGATTATCTTCAAAGCCAGTACCAGAGCAGTAAGTTCAGCAGAATAGACAGAAGCATCGGAATGGATATGTTCCAACAGTATCTGAGAAGGAGCCCCAGGGCAGTAGGCTGCACAGGCCACTCCATCCTCAGACTTGGAACCGTCAGTGAAAACTTTTTGATAGGATGGGAATTCGAACAGAGGTCAGCATACAATGCTTGTATGCCAGAGAGCTGGTAGACTCTTTGCGAAAAGCTGCAAGATCGAAACGAATCTCTGGTGTGAAAAAGGTCCACGGAGGTTGATCCGGAAACTTGGAAAAATCGGAAACTACTCCCAGGTCTAGACCTGCATTCCGCACGTGAGGCTGCATACGAAGACCAAACGGCGGAATACATTTAGGGTTGTTTTCAAACTTACTTTTGGAACGGAGGGTCAAAGACACAGTCATAGGCAGGATTCTGCGGTTCTGAGAACAGTCGGATATAATATACTCAGAGGCATAAAAAACGCGAAAAAATAGAGACAGTGCACGATTGTTCACATTGTGAACAGGACGTAAGCAATGTCGTTGGCACGTGCAACATTAGCAGTACGTGGTGTCTTGGCCGGTTGTAACCTCGTAACAGTGGGTGAATGTTGCCGGGTCAGCGTTTTTGGCACGAGGAGTGCATTTGCCATGTGGACTACCTACGCCACGTGCATCAATGTGAATTGCAACTCAATGTGGCCCCATTGTGGGGCTATAAATTTCCAAACCCCAAAAAGTTCAAATCATCCCTTCCAGAGGCGCCAACATAATGCCGAGACTTTCTCGTCAAGATCGTTGCATAGCAATGGGGCAACTGCAGGCCGGGGTTCCAATGAGGCAGGTCGCTATCGCATTCGGAGTCCACATTTCCACCGTCTATCGCCTTCTGGACCACTTTCAAGCAAGAAACACCACTGATGACAGACCGAGGAGCGGCAGACCGAGGGTCACCACAGCAGCCCAAGACCGCCATCTTCTTCGTCAGCATCGACGGGAGCCTTACCAAACCGCTGCCAACACAGCCAGGAACACCGTCGGCAACCATGGCAGGCCAATCAGCAACAGGACCATGCGTCGCCGACTGAACACAGTTGGTCTCCAATGCAGGCGTCCAGCCCGGCGACCTATCCTGACACTCCAGCATCGCCAGAACCGTCTGCAGTGGGCACAGATCCACGTGCATTGGCGCCATCGGGACGGGGCCGAGTCCTCTTCAGTGATGAAAGCCGGTTCTGCGTCGACCCGGGGATGGCCGCATCCGGATCTGGAGAAGAGCGGGGGAACGCTTCACGGATGCCAACATCACCGAAAGGGACCCATGGGGTGGTGAAAGCATCATGATCTGGGGGCTATCGGCATAAATCGCCGTATTGGGCCAGTCATCTTCCAGATGTGGTCCAGGACGTGGTAACGGGGTCACTGCTGTTCATTACATCGACCAAGTCCTGAGGCCCCACATCCTGCCGCATTTCCAGCGCATCCACAGAACCTGTTTCAGCAGGACAACGCAAGGCCGCACACTGCCCGTGCTAACGCAGAACTTCCTGAGGCAGAACAACATCAATCTGCTGCCTCACCCAGCCCGTCTCTCCGACCTTAACCCAATAGAGCATTCTGGGATGCCCTTCAGAGGCAGTTGAACCAGCTCAACCCAGACCCCAGACAGCAGCTCAGCTTGCTGTTGCTGTGGGCCAGGTGTGGTGGCAAGTCCCCCAGGCAGACCAACACTCTGGTGCGCTCGATGTACCGCAGGTGCACAGCTGTGATCAATGCTCGAGGTGGTCACACCAGATACTGACATTCTGCTGTTAACACAGGGTCAAGGTCAAGTTCATGTGACCTTATTTTCTACCAGAATGAACTTTGAAGGACACTTTTGCGGTGTTCGATGCTTTTTCTCACTTTCTATTACCAGTTCAAAGGAATCGGTAGCCAAATTACATCAAAATTTCTATACAGTTTGTTTCCGCGTTTTTTATGCCTCTGAGTATAATTATAAAGACAGTTTCAGCCTGCGGTTGGACAACGAAGGTTCGCCCGCCTCTGCGACAGGCTGTACACAGGGGTGGTGCGGAACGCTCCAAGACAGAGACGAAGCCCTTGATGGTGGATAGGGTCCAAAAGTTTGAGGTAAGAGGGTCTTGCGGAGCCAAGACAGCACAACCATAGTCCAGTTTGGAACGGACCAGGGCTCTGTAGAGGTGCAGCAAAGTTTTTCTATCCGCCCCAGTCGGTGTGCGCTACGACCCGCAGAATATTCAGAGCTTTTCTGGCAAGAAGTTTTGAGGTTTTTGATGTGGCTGAGAAATTGAGTTTCTGGTCAAAATGACTCCCAGAAATTTGGCCTCTGTAACAGCTGGAATGGAGATTTCCTACTTTGAAGTTCAGGATCTGGGAAAACTGACGAAATTAGTGAAGTGAATACATGCGTCTTTGTGAGAAAAGGTGAAACCGTTTTCATCCGCCCATCGTGGATTTTATCTACGCAAAGCTGGAGCCTACCTGGACACTCGGTACAGGCTTTCCAGTTGCGTAACAGCGAAATCATCCACAAACAATGAGCATCTGAACCCTGCTGAACTGATTTCACAATATTGTTGATTTTAATACTAAAGAGGGCAGGAGACAGTATGCTCCCCTGTGGAACACCCAACTCCTGCTCGTGGACATCAGAGAGAGTGGTGCCAACCCGGACCTGAAACTGTCGTTCTGCCAAAAAATTTGAATAAAAAGCGGAAGATGACCTCGAAAACCCAGATCGTGGAGATCATGAAGTATCCCCGACTTCCAGGTGGTATCGTAGGCCTTCTCCAAGTCGAAGAAAATTGCCACTGCATGCTGTCTGTTTAAAAAAGCGTTCCTAAGTGTAGATTCCAGACGAATCAAATGGTCAACTGTACTACGATGTTTGCGGAAACCACACTGTTCTTTCGCCAAAAGGCATCGTTTTCGAGTTTCCACATGAGCCTAGCATTGACCATTTTTTCCATCAATTTACAGACACAGCTGGTCAAAGCTATGGGACGGTAGTTAGATGGATTAGAAAGATCTTTTCCAGGTTTGGGGATGGAATAATGAGGCTTTCCGCCAAGAGGGTGGAAAGCAACCTGTAGTCCACACGTGTTGTATACCTTAACAGGATGTTCGAACCTTCTTGCGGAAGATGTTTTCAATAGTTGATAATGAATGTCATCTATACCTGAGAGGAATCGCTGCAAGAGAGTAAGGCAGATTTCACGTCTTAATGTGAAAGGAAGATTGTAGTCTTCCATGTTGTCGGACGAAAAGTTGCAGGTGATTTTTTTTTAGGGCTTGTTTTGACAAAGTACTGATTTATTAGAAGAGGGGAATTCTTTTCATGTTGAAGCAAGCAGATTAGCAACTGCTTTCTTCTCTGTTATTAAAGAATCCGAAAACTTGAGATGGTTCACAGTGGGACAGGGTTCTTTCCCCTTTTATTTTCTTAATGATGTTCCACACTTTTTTCTTAGAAGTTTTTTGATGTCAGCCTGGAGCAGAAGCTTCTCCAGGACCGACGTTTACTGATTTTAAAAGTGTGTCTTGATTTAGCACGGAGTTTTTTGATGGCTCGAGCGTTGGGACCCGAAGGTCGATGGTATACCTGACGCTGAGCCCGTTTTCGGACTTTGGAAATTTGTTGGCAATCTGAATCAAACCAGGGTGTTTTTGGCATTTGAAGTTTGTCGAAGACACTGGAATACAGGCTTTAGCACATTTAATCATAGTATGAGTCAGAGATTCTGCTGGGTCCGGACTCTGAAGAAAATCAGTGTCCTGGAACTCCTTAGAAACATGGCTGCAAATAGATCCCAGTTTGCTTCTTATAATTTAGATGCTGAGAGACAGAGACGTGTTCAGTTAATACAGGTTGTAGAAGGACAGGGAAATGGTCACTTCCGTGCAGATCGTCATGGACAGACCACTCATAGTCCAGACCAGCGAGGGTCACAGACCGACAAATCTAAACACGAAAGTGAACCTGTGGAAGAGTGGAGGTAAGTTGCAGATCCGTCGTTCAGACAACACAAATCCAAGTCTGAAAGGACATCCTCAATCAGCAGACCTCTGGGTGACGTACCGGCACTACCCCAAAGAGGATTGTGACCGTTAAAGTCACCCAACAGCAAAAAAGGTCGAGGGAGTTCTCCTATCAGACTGACAAGGTCCTGACGACAAACCGGGACAGAAGGTGGGAGATAAAGAGAACAGACTGTCACAGTTTGTGGAGAGTGACTCTCGCAGCCACAGCCTGAAGGGAGGTAGACAGAGCGACAGGACTATACAGCAGAGTTTTGTGTATGAGAAGGGCAACACCGCCCGACAGTCCAACGTGGATGGTTTGTGCAGTGTTTGAAAGAATATTAAAGCCAGAAAGAGTAAAGGTCTTCTGGCTTTGAAGTTGAGTTTCTTGAAGAGCTACGACGGAAGGTTTTTTAGATTGACACAGAAGCTGCAGCTCCTCGAAGTTGGAATTTAGACCACGGATATCCAATGGAATACTGTACTATCCATGGTGCAGAGGGCGAAAGGAGAGAGATCAGGTCATCTCCTCATCAGCATCTGCCTCCAAAGGTGTAAAATTTGTTGCTTAATTTCACTGGACTGTGGCCTTCAGACCTGCTGGCAGACTTGCCAACTGGTGAAGGAGGCCTGGTTTGGGAGACGGTGGAGTTTCATCCTCAACTCCACCATCTCCACACTGGTTGAACTCCCTTGCCCGCACGGGCACTGGACAGAGGAGTTCGAGGCGGGGGGGGCTGGTTTTTTCATCTACCCAGCAGCAGATGTTGTAGACTGCTGGGCAGTCTGAGGGGTAGGCGGAGTTTTTGCCTCACCAGGGGCATTCACTTTGGTTTGGGAGTGGTGGACCTGCTTCCACCAGAGCTGACAGTTGTTCCTTGCAGTGTCTTGGAAAAGATAAATTCATCAGTCTGGCAGCAGACTGACCGAGTGGATACATTCTTTACGGCCGAAGCATATGAAATGCTGTGGGCGTCTGACTGCCCACAACCTGTTTCCGGGCCTCAAAAAAGGAGATTTTCTTTCAGTTTTAATTCGTTGGATAGTGGATTCCCTGTATCCAAAGAGGGCAGTTTCATGAAGAGGAGGGATGGTCGCCACCCGCAGTTAGCACAATGTGCCGGATCTTTGCACGGCCCATCATGGGTTGCCTTGCAGCACACACCGCACACCCCTGCCCAGAACAGCGGTCTCTGACATGTCCAAACCTCTGGCACCGAAGCATCTCAATGGGGACGGGACATACAGCTGAACGCGGACGTTCAGGTAGCCAACCTTGATGACCGAGGCAACACAGGTTGCAGAAGGTCAGAAAGAGGTGTGTGTGGCCACTCTCTCTGCACCTTTCTTGACTGTCACCCTGTGCACCTCCGTCACACCCTGGGACGCCAGTTCCGTTTTTATTTCTGCCTCTGAGACACCCATTAGATCTCTGCAGCCGAATCACACCTTTGGATGAATTTAACTGTTTATGGGGAGTCACCCTGATCTCCCTATCCACAAATTTTGTTGCCTTCAGCAGCTGTTCAGACTGTTTCTTTGATCTACATTGAATGAGGAATGAGCCATTTCGCAACCTTTTGACGGACTGAGGGTCACCTGCTAAGCCTTGAAAGCCCTTTTGGACAGCAAAAGGGCTCAGAGCTGAAAGGGGTCTTTCCTGCTCCGTCCCTTCCACCACGAGCCAGGAAGCCCAGAAACCTGTCCTCTGTCGTACCTCAGTATCTGAATCGCTGTCACCTTCGAAATCCCCTGAAACAGGGAGACTGCCTTCCTCTTCCTTTGGGGGGATATTTTTTAAAGAAGTCATATTTAATTTATTGTAATTCATCCCTCCCTACCCACCCACCTTGGAGTCCAACTAAGGGGCCAGGGCCAAGAAACCAATGTCTTGACCCCTTCCAGGCTTTGGGAGAGATATACGACAAACAGAGAACCACCAACCCTATCCCCCTGATCATGCTCAACTCCCGGGGACAGAGAGCTGAGCACTGCAGGGGTTTACTTGGCCAGCAGGGGAACTGTCTGTCTTGACCCAGCCCAAAAAGGGGAGCCGATTAGTACACCCGGGCCAAAGTGTACTTCCTGTCTAGGAGAGGTCCGAGCCAAAGTGATGTGTTGAGAGCGCTGGCCCTCTCAATCACCAGGATCTCATCCCCCTCCGACACAGGTCGCACCGCACGGCAAACGCGGCGGATCTTAAGGAGACCACAGAGAGAAAAGGAGTGTTGAAAAGAAAGACTTGAAGGGGAACGAAGATAGAAAAGGGCCAAATAAGGGAGGCAGAAAACAAGAAAAGGAGAAGGCGGGTTACTTTTAGTCAGGATCCTCACCCTTACCTATCTGACATGGAAGCCCTACCAGGGGCATCAACTTCTTACCACGTTTCGCTTAGGCCATACAGCATCTTCACCTCTCAGGCCACAAGCAGTGTGAAAAAACCAGCCTATCTCCCAAGTATTGATGCCCCCGTCAGCAAAGCCTAAGGGATCACTGGACCACGCAAGCCCTCCGACCACGGCAAGGTTGCAACCCCCGGAGGGGTGTGTGTGTGTGTGTGTGTGTGTGTATGTATGTATGCTTTGTTGTGTGGTGTGTGTGTGTGTGTGTGTGTGTGTGTGTGTGTGTGTGTGTGTGTGTGTGTGTGTGCATGTGTGTGTGTGTGTGTGCATGTGTGTGTGTGTGTGTGTGTGCATGTGTGTGGTGTGTGTGTGCGCGCACGTGTGCTCATGTGTGAGTGCCACTGCGTTGCAGCAGCCATCAAGTCATTCTTACCTGGTATTTGCTGCCAGAAAAGTTCCATCAGATAGTGGTTGTGTGAACAATATTGCTTTTAAATATTCCTCGCACTTGCTTTAAGATTGTGTTTGCTAGTATCCGTTTGATGCTTTTCTAGAGGTGATTGCTTTTTTGTTCTGGTACTTTCTCTGATCCACCTTCCCATCTGCTAGTAAGAATTTACACATACTAATGAATATGGAATGACAAACAATTAACAGAAGTGTGAACCATGTATTATAATTCCTTCTTTATGATGATAGAGGTTTTGTTCAGGATGATGCTGTTGATGAGAATGTTCATGTTAAAGAGTTGTGCGAGGAGCTTTGTCAGAGTGGATACCAGGATACCACGTACATACATTCAGATTTTGGGCCCGTCTTTCACATGAATGCCATGTAGTGTGGTTCTTACCCAGTGGTGGTTCCTGTTGTTGAAAGAAAGGCATGCTTGTATCGGAGGAACCATGCTCCCTTTCCTTTTCTTGATGGCAGAAGTTAGCTGTGGGCAAATTGGATAATGCATCCCCAGGACCTGTGAGGTGCTTAGTTAGCTGTGGGCGAAATGGATAATGCATCCCCAGGACCTGTGAGGTGCTTAGTTAGCTGTGGGCGAAATGGATAATGCATCCCCAGGATCTGTGAGGTGCTTAGTTAGCTGTGGGCGAAATGGATAATGCATCCCCAGGACCTGTGAGGTGCTTAGTTAGCTGTGGGCGAAATGGATAATGCATCCCCAGGACCTGTGAGGTGCTTAGTTAGCTGTGGGCGAAATGGATAATGCATCCCCAGGACCTGTGAGGTGCTTAGTTAGCTGTGGGCGAAATGGATAATGCATCCCCAGGACCTGTGAGGTGCTTAGTTAGCTGTGGGCGAAATGGATAATGCATCCCCAGGACCTGTGAGGTGCTTAGTTAGCTGTGGGCGAAATGGATAATGCATCCCCAGGACCTGTGAGGTGCTTAGTTAGCTGTGGGCGAAATGGATAATGCATCCCCAGGACCTGTGAGGTGCTTAGTTAGCTGTGGGCGAAATGGATAATGCATCCCCAGGACCTGTGAGGTGCTTAGTTAGCTGTGGGCGAAATGGATAATGCATCCCCAGGACCTGTGAGGTGCTTAGTTAGCTGTGGGCGAAATGGATAATGCATCCCCAGGACCTGTGAGGTGCTTAGTTAGCTGTGGGCGAAATGGATAATGCATCCCCAGGACCTGTGAGGTGCTTAGTTAGCTGTGGGCGAAATGGATAATGCATCCCCAGGACCTTGAGGTGCTTAGTTAGCTGTGGGCAAATTGGATAATGCATCCCCAGGACCTGTGAGGTGCTTAGTTAGCTGTGGGCGAAATGGATAATGCATCCCCAGGACCTGTGAGGTGCTTAGTTAGCTGTAGGCGAAATGGATAATGCATCCCCAGGACCTGTGAGGTGCTTAGTTAGCTGTGGGCGAAATGGATAATGCATCCCCAGGACCTGTGAGGTGCTTAGTTAGCTGTGGGCGAAATGGATAATGCATCCCCAGGACCTGTGAGTGCTTAGTTAGCTGTGGGCGAAATGGATAATGCATCCCCAGGACCTGTGAGGTGCTTAGTTAGCTGTGGGCGAAATGGATAATGCATCCCCAGGACCTGTGAGGTGTTTAGTTAGCTGTGGGCGAAATGGATAATGCATCCCCAGGACCTGTGAGGTGCTTAGTTAGCTGTGGGCGAAATGGATAATGCATCCCCAGGACCTGTGAGGTGCTTAGTTAGCTGTGGGCGAAATGGATAATGCATCCCCAGGACCTGTGAGGTGCTTAGTTAGCTGTGGGCGAAATGGATAATGCATCCCCAGGACCTGTGAGGTGCTTAGTTAGCTGTGGGCGAAATGGATAATGCATCCCCAGGACCTGTGAGGTGCTTAGTTAGCTGTGGGCGAAATGGATAATGCATCCCCAGGACCTGTGAGGTGCTTAGTTAGCTGTGGGCGAAATGGATAATGCATCCCCAGGACCTGTGAGGTGCTTAGTTAGCTGTGGGCGAAATGGATAATGCATCCCCAGGACCTGTGAGGTGCTTAGTTAGCTGTGGGCGAAATGGATAATGCATCCCCAGGACCTGTGAGGTGCTTAGTTAGCTGTGGGCGAAATGGATAATGCATCCCCAGGACCTGTGTGGTGCTTAGTTAGCTGTGGGCGAAATGGATAATGCATCCCCAGGACCTGTGAGGTGCTTAGTTAGCTGTGGGCGAAATGGATAATGCATCCCCAGGACCCACTGTCTTCCTGTCACAGCGCGTGCAGTTCACAGGGAGCAGTCACTGTCAGACTGTCACAAGCAATCCTGCCATGGCATTTCAGTTGTGGTCAGCGGTGTCTTCTCCGAGAACACTGCTGAGCTCCCTACTGACAGCAGTTGTTGACTGGTCGCTAAGCCATCTCGACTGTCCTCTAGAAGCCACCATGATTCTTCTTCTTCTTCTTCGTGCACTCAGTTAGGAACCCCAGAGGCACTGACGAAGGCTGCTGTACGGCAGAGGCCCTCCAGAGATCCACAGAGCTTCTCCCTCGTCGATGTGTCAGCAGGCCAGGTCTCTGCTCTCAGTTTTTGATGTGTGGGACAGTCCTGCAGGAAGTGTTCCACAGTCATTGGGGCTGTACTGCTTGGGCACCCTGAAGACTTGCCAATGTGGAATCTTTTTAACATGTGGTGTATGAGTCTCGAGTGCCCTGTCCTCAGTCTCGCAATGCTCATTTGGTCTGGTCTGGGCAGTCTTCCTCTTGAAGTGTGGGTGCTGCTCAAGCCATCTTCAATTCTGTGTCTCCTGGATAATGTTTTGGCTTCTTGAAAGGAGACTTCCTGCTCTAAGTTAGGGCTGCTGTCCTCCTTCATTTGCCAGTTGGTCAGCCTCATTGCCTTGTAAACTGGAATGTGAGGGTATCCACTGGATGACGGTGTTCTCAGTGGACTGCTGCGGAGTGGCCAGGGCAGAGCTGAGTTCCTTGTTTCAAGGGTTTTTAACAGCCTTCAGTACTGACAAAGCATCGGATAAAATGACGACTCAGCCACCATGATGAAATCCAGCTTCACTGATTTTTATGCAGACTGTCAAAGGGCGTGGGTATGGAGAGGAAACTGCTTTGGGGAGATTTTCTTTTGCTTTGTTAAAAGTCTGCTTACGATTGTTTACCCTTGAAAATTGAAAATCTTCAGTTAAAAACTTGAATTTTCTCTGAGAACATTCATGCAAACCCTCGTAGAAGGGAGACCTCTGACACCTTAATATTTTCATCTCAGTCTCTCAGAAATGTCAGAGTTTAGTTATCATTACCGTTCCACAAGAATATGTGAGCAGTCAAGAGTCCAAAACTGTGGATACTACGACACTTTTAGTTTGAAAACACTGTTCATAGACATCTATTGGGGTTGTTTTTAAAATGTATGAGATCTCAATAATTGGTCATAATTGTTGATTTAATTCTTGTATGAAGATAAAATATACAGTTCCAGCTTTCTTTGTAGTTTTTGAAGTATGGGCAAAACATTTATGGGAAATGTTTGTCTTAACAATTATCTGTTACTTAATAATCAGGTACTCAAGACATTAGTTTTGTTGATCTGTACTTGGTTCTTTAGTTGATCCTTGACATCCATTCCAGAACATTTAAGTGTTTGAAGAAAAAAAAGGATGTCCCATTGTGATTCCTCTGTAAGAGTGTGCAGAACTGGCTTTGTGTTAACTGAGTACTGACAGAAAGATCTTGTTTCTTCAGGCCCCAGGTTTACTACCTGAAGTGTTTGAAACCAACAGACCAACCCAAAACATCCAAACCTAACCCAAAGTGAAACATGACCTAAGTAAACTTCACTTCTGGTTGACCCAAACCACCTGTGCTCTTTAATAATGCCCGCCCGTCCATTTCTCCAAACTTTCTCAGTTCTAATTAGCGTCCTCCACCCGTACCTCACCCTCTCCTTCTTCAGCAGCCCAAATCCCTCAGACCACCAACCTCATCCCACACGGACTCAGCTTGCAATGCCTGCATCCAAGTCGTCCCATTCAACGCAGCCCAAAGCCCATAACTCCTTGTCCCCAGTCCTCAACCTCCAAACCCTTCCCCCTCAAGCCTGATCATCCAAACCACATCTTCCATGCCAGTCCCATCCATCACACCCGCAGCCCCCCCCCCCCCCCCCCCCCCCCCCCCCCCCCCCCCCCCCCCCCCACCCCCCCCCCCTCCCCCCCCCCCCCCCCCCCCCCCCCCCCCCCCACCCCCCCCCCCCCCCCCCCCCCCCCCCCCCCCCCCCCCCCCCCCCCCCCCCCCCCCCCCCCCACCAAACCACTATACTCTCTCTCGGACACTCAACCCCCAACATTCATCCCTCAGACCCCCATCTGTTCTCCTCCCTAATCCAAACCAATATATCTGGAGCCCAATTGCCCTTGTTACTTTCATCTTTGGACTCGAACCCACCCTTAGTCACCTGCGTCTGAACCCAGGTCTACTCAAGCCCATGCCCTTTCCCACAAATACTGTTCCTAGCCCATTCCTGTCCATTTACCATGCTTCCCATCCCCCACCTAATAAATCTCCACAAACACTGCATTCCCCACCTCCACCTTGCCCCCTCCCTAAAACTTCAACCTCCACCCCTTACCTCCCTCTTCTGACGTTACCTTTCTCCATCTCCCTTCCCACAAACCGTCATACTCCAAACCCCTTCCACCCTAATCTCAAACCTCTTAAACCCTAATCTCCAACTGCCAGCTCTGATTTCTCATCTGAAGGCTACACCATACAATCTAGAGGAAAAGGGGGGGGGGGGCGAGGGGGGGTGTGGAACCTCATTGTATGGGATATCTGACCATGCACGTAGGATTCTCTCTCTTCTGGGCATGTGCATTATCGTACCAGTACCTTTCCACCTAAAACCCCAAACAAAAAAAAGGAGAGAAAAAAAAACCCTGATGCCTCTAACAGTAGAATCGGCGTGAATTTCAGAGTGTGGGTTCCCCTTGAATCTGTCGACCTCTAACCAGAAATACGGCAAGGGTTCATCCTGGACCCACTAGTCATGTCGCCAAGCCACCCGGTTATCCACGTGATGAGACGCCCAAAAGCGCTATGGGGTTCTCCGGTTATTCCCATCATGGAGGGGCAACTGGGAGGGAAAAATTGGTGGGCTAGTCACGCAGCGAGGACGTGGAACTTCCTCACGGCCCGGATCAGTACGACACGCCATTGTCAGAGGGTAGGGGTGTGAGGGAGGCATAGGAGAACGGGTCATTGTTGTCAGGTCCTGTATGCTTGTTGTTAGGGTTTTTGTCTTGTCTTTTAGAATGATGATCAGCGGAGACGGAGCTTTATGGTGTTTTCAGTTTGATCAGAGAGTAAGATCATAGGGCTGTGCCTTTGTGAAATACCTCATCATCAGCCAAGCCGAAAAGATGTGGACAGTCATCAGTGTTGTTAAAGGCAGTGTTCGCAATATTCTGACAAAGCATTCATTTGGTGGATGAAATCTACTGTGTATTTCAAGGCGCTCTAGAGAACAGGGAAAGGGCATTCTGGGCCACCTTCCGGCCCTCACCCAGTTTCGGGCGGGGAACGTAAACCCAGAATGCCCTTCCCTGTGCTCTGACAAGTAACGACTTCAATAAAAAAAATAAAAAACCTAAAAAAAATAAGATTATCTACAAACAAACATACTGTGCAGGGTTATACCGTTTTTAATACTAATTTACCTAAACTTTTCAGATTTTAGTTTTTGTTTAATCCTGTGTTTTTTCTGATCGTTTCAATAACATCATTTTCACGCAAACATTCTTCAAAATGAGTCTCTGTATTTCATGTGAAATAACACTACAGTCTTTAATGTTCTCTAAAGTCTTTTAAAACTGAGTTATATTTCTGGGCATAAAATCCACAACACTTATTCCGAGCATGTCTTCCGCTGAAAGCTGTTTCGAAAAAGTGTTTCTCTTTTTAACTTGTCTCTTTCTGCGAAACAGTCATCTATAATAAATAGTGTCTGCGTCCTTCAAACAGTCTATTAAAACTGTTCTAAACACTCACTCAGTTTTATTGATGGATCAACTAAATATATGTCATCATCTGTCCCTATAAACTTCTATCATGATATTGCTTTGTTCCATTTAAGCGTGGACAGAAAAACCACAATATGATTAAAATTATAGCGATAAACTGTTTGTAATAGGTCTAGACAAATATTGTTTTTTCCACAACCAGTTTGCCCACAAACTCTATGAGCAATGAGGAGTTTTTGTCATAAAGGGTTTAACTGTCTATCAGCTCCATGGTTTTTATAGAAGAATTTAATCTAATCCAGTATTATTTTTATCATGCTCTCTGTCATAAACTTGTTCTGTTTAAGAAATCTATAAGGCCTAAATGTGTAAGATTAATCCAATTCAGTGCTGTAAGGCATTGTTTCTATTTAGACTAATATTGTTTTTTGTTGCTTGTTGTGTGACCTTAATATCCTCACATTGTGAAGAATGACAAACAGTAACTTTAAGATGTCAACGTCTAAGTTTTGCCGCTAATTAAGAATTCCTTTAAAAAGGACGTCACTAACGCCCACAAAACCCATCCTCTCCTTATCTTTTAAGACAGAAATTTCACATCTTATTGTGAACGCGTCCCCTAATTTCATTTGCGGCATGAACTGTAATTTTGTAGAAGCATCTTTTAAAACCGGCTTTCTTCTGTGGAGGATGTATGTTTTTTCCCATACGGCTTTATTTCAATCTCTTTCCGACTATTGTCATCTGGCATAAGACTTACATGTAAAGGGCCAGAGTTGAATGCTTATCTTTTCTGAAACTTTTTTGACGGCTAAAATATGTAAATGGGCTTATGGAATTCAAATTTTATGTCCCATTTCTAAAATAATGGTTCTAAGCTGCCATTTGAGGTCAGGTTTTCGAACTATTTTATATTCATTGACCAACATTATTTGCTTCTTAGATTGGCAGCTGTTCTAGTTTAGGAAACTTTTTGTTGTCGCCAACTCTTTGCGTTATAAATCTCCATCTTTAGTGTACTCAAAAAACCTTACAAAGCGCCTATCTCACCGTTCTGTTCAAAGTCCGCAACGTCTGCAAGGGTCTTTTAATTCAAAGTTTATACACCTCACAGCGCAATGTAACTCCCGGTTCTTCTGGCCCACGCGACTTATTTTTTAGTAAACGCATTATTTTATTTCCAAACAAGTGCAGGTTATCAACATTATACAACTTTCCCTGTTTGTCTTTGTTTTTTATAATAAAATGATCCGACCTCCCTCAAACTAATCTTTTAAACTGTAAAATTGGGAATTGTATAATTTCATAAATCGCAATAGGCAGCCTTCCTGGACGGAAGAGCCTTTAAAACAAGTTTGAGGGCCTTCCATCATATAAGTTTTCATCAGTGCTCAGCTCATCCAAATGAACATAGAGTAATGAATGTAATTGCAAGAGTCGAGCGGTTTTTCTCCCTCATAAGTAGTTTTGTCTGGCTCAGCAATAAAACTATGAGTGGGTAAATTGCTAGTTGTAAAGCCTAAACATTTTTAGCTAGTCTCTATCAAAAAAGGATGGATGTTTCTTCTTCTTCAAGCTTAAATGTTAACATTGTTTTAGATTTGCATTGTTAAGTTTGTGAGAGTAATGTCAAAGTTTACTCATTGCTTCTTTTAGTGAGCAGAAAAACCCGTTATTATCCATAGGTAGTTTAACTGGCTCATTTTGGTTCCTGATTTGTTAACTTTTAGATACCTTATTATTCTTCTTGGCTTTGCTTAATAAACCATACGACTTTGTAGAAATATTCATGCGGAGCGCAACCATTTTGGCCCCGCTTTCGTTATCAATCGCAGGTTCTAAAAACGAAGGGCGGTCTTGGGTTGTATTGTTACAAACATTTTTTAAAACAAATTAAAAATGAGTGCATTCAAATATGCTGATGCAATATATTCTGTTGGCCCGCACTACAATTTAAAAATATAGCAAACAGTTACTCTTGACATTGCTGTGGACCAGACTGCCTCTTTTCATAAAAGGTGAGTCCTCCATTAAGCAGATATCTTAACCCCCCTATTGAAAACGACCCTCAAGAAAGCGTGGTTTAGTCATCCGATGCAGTTTTATCAGAACCAGCTAAACTTTGCTGTGTTTTGCGCATCATACTGGGTGTGGAGTGTGTCGTATCTGCCGATCATTTAAATCAACCCATGATCCTCTTGGTGAGGTCAGTGTACAGATTTATTTCTATTACACTTCAGACGTATTTTGATGAACTGCGAGCGCCATTGCCAAATGACAAACCCATTTAAATCATTAGCCAACATAATAGACTCATGAAGGCTTTTGAAAGGCTCTGTACCGAATGCATATTAACATCAAGACAGGGCTTTAGACAAAAGTTTGGATCATAATCATGGCCTAGGCGACTTTATTTTCGGGGCACGCAAACAGAAAGTATAACTATGACTGGATCCTCCTTTCAAAACTTTCTTTTCAGGGCAAAAACAGTGCAGCCCGGGTCCCCTACAGCAAGAGCATTTTATAAAACAGCATGGACCAACATTTATCTTAGACACTTTTAGGGCCTAACTGGGGCGGGAATAGAACGAATAAACGACTTATTCGTACGTCGTTTGGTGTTTGCTAGGGGCGCAAGCCAAGGCAAGATCGAGCATAACTGATCTTCTACTGGCTTTGACGCACAACAAAATACTTAGCAAATTTAGGGACGCCATTAATTCTACGTTGATTTACCTTCAAGTATTCAAAGGTACCAAACATGTTTTACACTACGCCAAGATCGAAAGTAGGACTTTTGCTGTTGGCACTGGTTTACTACATGCTTGCCTTCTGACCTCAGACTCCCAGGTAGGAATAATAATAACTATAATAATGAAAATTCTTTATAGCAGGCAATGAACAGAGAGTTGGAAATAAAACGACATAATTCTGAGCCAGTAATATACAACAATTAAGAGAACGCCCAAGATTAAAGTCATCCAATCAACGAAGTTCAAACACCAAAAGTCATTGAAGACTCAGCAAAGCTCGCGGACTCTGTTCGCGATGACCATGGAATATGAAAAGACAGCGTTGTATCTTGGATTAACTGGCACTAGGATTACTTGGTCTTGATCTTACTAAATATTAACCCAAAAATTAAGGAGAACTAATGTCCATCAGTTGCTCGGCCATAAAGCCCAACTACTTTGCTTTGCAGTAGACAAAAGCAGCTGACAATACTCCCCAATATTCCTGGTAAAGCGTCTATAGCTTTACCAGCTAATTTTTTTAATAAATTCGCAAGATGATCAAGCTGTTTTTTTACCCATGATTTATCAGGTGGAAGGCGGATGGCGGCGGAGGCCACTGAACTTTGCTCTCCACCAACGCCTGTAATAGCCATCACCAGTGTGCTTCTTGCAAATCCTAAGGCCGTTATAACGGCGGGGCTTGACTAATGTGACTCATGCTCTCTAAACACGCGTTCGTATTCGTCTCTGCTAGTGTTGTGTCTTACTTATAAAAATTTTTAGATAGTTTCTTCCTTATTCTATTCTCTTGAGTTCGTAATTGGGCCCCGGTTGGTAGTCGTCACTTTAGTCTTGCTGATACTTTCTTGTTTCAGATATTTTAGTCTTTGTCTTATTCTTTCTTTAATATCATGCCCTAAGTTTAGCGTCATCAGCCTCAACGAGTTTTTTTGTTCTCTTTTTATATGCTCATCTAGTTCACCATTAGTTTTGTAAATTGTTTGTTAATTCGCCTCTGATCCTTCTCAAAGCATGTCAAGGGCCTCTATTTTTCGCGATGGGTAGCGGTGAGTCGTTGTATAGTCTTTAACGCTGTTTCTTTCTGAAAAAACTGGATTCTGCTTCTATAACATTTATAATTCACCCTGCTGATGATTTTTTAATTCTTTAAGTTTCCATGTTTTTGCATTTGGTTATCTGTTGGGAGTTCTTGCAGTCGTGTTTTGCGTTTAGAAACTCGCCTCCCTATTTAATTATGGGTCTAGCAATGCCAAAGGCGATTTTGATATTCACCACTGAGTCGTTTGTATAATTGTAATTTTGGCTAATAACTTTGATGGGTCTGGTTGAGTTGTAAGCCGAAACAGAGTTCTCCTTGATCGCCTCTTTACAAACAAATGGACCATCTTTCTAATTCAAAATTCATTTGGGTCTATAAATTCGGGAGGGTTCTTGACCTAAACTTTTCGTTAAAATGCTCGACCGTACTTTCTGTTATTTTCACGTCGCATTGAGAGCGCTGGCGATGCCGTGTCTAAGGGATCATTTCACTCATGTCGTCTCCAAGGTATCAAAAAACATCTTAAATGTCTTCTTCGCCTTCAATTCCTGCCATGTTTTTAAATAATTAACTTTTTTTTTTGTTTATAAAAAAAGTCACAAGCATATGGCTCGATTCTTGGGCCCGTATAGAAAGCTGAAAGAACCCTTTGGCGTGCTGAGGGAAGGAAATAAACGGAAAATTAGGTTCCAAATTATATCCATCTTACTATGATGCAGATCAAATCTCTTACTGTTAGATTTCCAGACATAGGAGCGTGTGATTTGATCGTGCCAGGATCTGCACGAGCTTACTTTTAAAATAGAATCGCTTCAACAAACAGACCAAACCCGACAGTTGTCCAGAATTTGGGACGGGCAATCGTTAAGTAAATTTTGTAAAACTTGAGGGGCAAGATAGAAAGTATTTTATTTAAACAATGGCAGACAAATTTTTAACCTATTTTGATCTTTGGCTAACCGCGGAATGAAAGGGAGATCTTGCGTTTCAAGGAATTGGCAATGTGATGCGATAGTGGAAAGATAACACTAAAACTTAGATAGGCGCCGAACTCGCTTCAGGGTGCTAATAAGCAGCAAAATGGCTTTAGCTGTAAGTTTTGCGTATTCCCCTCTTATGGTAATCGCTTTTCCATTCCCGAGATTTTGAGTTTGTTAAAAGCGCATGCCCCATCTACTTCAAGGGCCCCATTAAATGGACGATTGTCATATGAACTAACTTTTAATGAATACAAACGTGTTATCAAATCAACAGACACGAAGAAAAGTACAGCATTTCTGACATCTCGTTAGAGTTTGGGGTTGTTAGCAACCCTGATTTAGCAAAGCTGATTGGGGATCAATATAAGTCCCAACTATATATATATTACGAAAACGTGCGTCATCATACAACATATCCTAGAAAGCCAGGGCAGAACCTATATGGAATTTTAGTTTTAGCGTCTCAGCAAGATCGCTTAAAAGGGATTTTATTGCTGTGTGGAAAATGAAGAACCATTCAAAAGGGAAGTGAAAAAGTTTTTTAATCCAAAAATAACGAAAGTACAATGTTCGATTGAGGGCAGTCCTAACCAAATTTATGCTAGCGGACTTAGACCTTATCATCATTTTGACGAAATAAGAAAATTGTTTGGAGGTGGGAGGTGTAGAAATCCCACAGTTGACCTTGCGTCTAAAGATCTACACCTTCACGTGTAAGACTTGATGATTATTTAACAAAATACGGTTTATGGATTGGACCTTAAGGTCAACGGAGGATAATCAGTTACATGGAGGGGGAGAAAACTGTGAGAGGGCGTAATAAAAAATTCAAATTGATAAAGAAGAGAAGCAGATAAACCGCTTTATGTACATTTGTTTTTATTAGATGATGCGAAGCTGACTATTGAAGGTAGCAGATTACAAGATATACAATACTAAATTATTTTTATTTTATAAAAAGCATGTCTTTCTGTTCACGGTTTGATCCAAATGTGCTACAGCACCGCCAAAAGAAGATGATAGCAGGCTAATTTGCTGTTATTGAAACCCCTGAAGTAAAAACCTTTCATAGATTAACAAACATTACACAAATGCAAAAATATACAAAAACTAGAGCAGGACCTTTTCAAAAATACAGCAAAACCAAACGAAGGTATTCTGCTGCCTTTAAGCTGTTACATATGTCAATATGGGGCATCGATTATTAGTAGCTCATCAGCAGCGAACGAGTGTTGGTCTCTTGCAACGGGGCATAGGCGCACCCGCAGCTTTACCTTAGGTGGTTTGTCTTTAGCTCTCGGCCTTGTTCATTTGCGTAGGTGCTGGCTAGCAAAAAAATAAAAACTCTAAACTCCAAATAGAACACAGCTATGGTTCAACTACTAACGGCTAAAACTTAGCTCGTTCAAACTGACAATAAATAAAGCGCTAGCTGGCTCAACATCACGGATGAAGAATTTAATCGTTTACAGGCCGATTTTGAGGGGACTTACAAAAGACAAAAGTTTGATCACTTCAATAAGAAAGGCGAGGCATGTTTTTCTCAACGCCAGACGCCGAGCAGATAAAAAAAGGAGATGCTTTAAAAAAAGTAAACGAAACATAAACTCTGTTGCCTAAACGCCTCACATTAACAACGCCAAAGGCGTTTAGTACTTTAGTTTATGGAGTCCAAGCGCAAAAAGACCGTTGATATTGGTTCTGATTAAGTATTTTTTTTTATTTAAATAAAGTATGTTTGGTCTTAGAAAAGAAAGGACAGCATGGCTAGATATATGTAGGACAAGACGAAATGTTTGAAGGAATGCTCGAGAAGAGAAGAGAGCGTCTATCAAGAGCACTGAATGTGTGATATTGATTTTAGATAGTCATTGACCCAACAAACGTACAGGCCAAGTGTTGTTCATGAACTATTTTCTCAAGTTCCAGGCAACTAACAATTGAACCCGCCATAGTTAAAGTAATTTAGCTGTTTTTAATCGACTATGTAACAATAAATGAAGAAAATCTAGAAGTCTGGGTTTTTCTCGACTAAACCAACAGACTATTCTTCTCGTAATGATCTTAACACAGGGTTGGGACAGACGAACTGCTTACACAGTTTGACGCTGCTGCTGAAGGAAGCCTTAAAATGAGGGCTCTGGTTGGTCAGAGGGCGAAGTCTTAGAGATTTGATTTAAAACAGGCTAAGTATGCACCGATTTGTAGGCAAGGACTTACATTCCGCTACCTCGGGGGAGTTGGTTTTATAGAGAGCAGTTTTAATCATAAAAAAATTCAGACAAACAAATGTTTCATGTGTGTGTGTTCTTGCAAGGCTGCTTTGTCCGCGAACACGCAGAGAAGAGGTGGACTAACTATCGGCAATACGCAAAGATCTTTACTTCAATGGAATATCCTTTCCCGGTAGTGTAGACCAAATTGATCCAGTTGAGAACAAAACAACCCAATTAAACTGTTAATGTATTACACATGGGATGTGGGGAAACAATTTTGGAGCCAATTAAAAGTTGTCAAGTTCGGTCCAACAATAGGCGAACCCAGACAAAAAAACATGTTGCTTACTACTAATGTTTTCACCAGCGGGGCTACCCCTTTAACATGATGTACGCACAATGAGTTCGATTTATTGAGTTTATTTTATTTTATTTTATACTACAAAACAACATTAGCAAACAAGAATTCTGAGGAAAATGTTTAACAAAGAATCCATCTGTGCAAGCTGCGAGTGACATATAAAACATTGTAAAAGTTTCTGTAGACTGTGATACAGAACTAACTACGCCCCCGCCAGGATCTAAATGTTAGGTTTTAAAGAACTGGGAAAAAACTGCAACATTCTCCATACGTTAGTTTACGCAGACTTTGAATCAATCTTGTATTTCCACTCTTATGAAGGGCCAGCACCACAAAAAACTATCCGAAAAAAACAGTCTTAAATGAGTAATCAAGCAGATTTTGTTATTGGTTTCATCGTTGTCAGGTCGGATGGCGTTTATTCAGAACCAGTATTATATAGAGGACCAGATGCTCAGAACATTCTTATTAACGCTTGAGCAAGTTGCGTAAGCAGTTCTAATGAATCTAAACTTATCTGACTCATAATGGGCGCTGAAGACCAAAAACAGTTGATCTTCAGCCACGCCTTGTTGGATTTTGCGGTTTAGAGCTAACGCCCAAGAGTGGTAAACCCCACTAGTAAGGGACCTTGTCCACATTAGTGGAAATGTTCAGAGGAGCAGCGATAACAAAAGGGCAATTTCAACTAAAGTTTGAACCAAAAGACTTGGAGCTGCCCATCTTCTTTCATAACTTGCGAGGTTTACGACTTTCATCTTATATTGCAAGCAAGTAATACCAGCGCCTTAGGGTAGCATGCATTGCACAGTCATCAGAAAGTACATGATGCTTTAATCTAAATAACATGTCTTTTTATGACTCTATGCAACACATGATGGGGCTCTTTAGAGGCACTGGCTATGTCCATTAAGTCCTCCTGCCCAATAACGGAAAAATATTTTGACCCAACTCTCGTTAGAAAGGGCGATTATCCTTTTGAGTACCATGAACAGTTGGGGAAAAGGTTTGACGAAGATACACTTCCGCCTATAGGCGCGTTCTTTTCTAGTCCTTAGAGGAAGGACATCAGTTGTTCTGTTTTACCAGCATGCTCAAAGATGGCGTGGCAGAAGTTTGTGTGTTAATACAGGGGTGACTATCATGTTCATACTTGATGGCAGATGTATGGTTTGTTGGGCGGACGTCTTGAAAATTAACAGAAGACCTGCATGAAAACATTACAGTTTGGATCCTGTGCATTATATTTTCTGCGCCCGGATGAGTTGGGACGCTTTCTTAAAAGTTTACTGGAGTACATGATTGAATTTATTGTCAGATTTCCAATGATTTAGATGATGAAAACGGGTTGCGTGGGGGATTAGTATGGCGTCGCATCATATGTAAAGCAAACAACATCTTACTTGGATTCATTATGATCCGAGTAATGTCTAATATATCTCATGTATTTTGATGCATACATTCATGTATGGTTGGGCAATGGCGCCATCGCTTCCATTACGCAACTTTAAAATGTACACAGAAAGACAATCCGAATTAATATTCAAAAGGCTTTAAAGTGGTTGGGCAGTTTTTAAACGCCTGACCAACAGCCGTGGTTCTTCATTCTAGAAGTTGATTTAGAATATCCTCAGGAACTCCTGACTGCAGAATGACTATCCATCACAGCAGTAAAGTCTAAGTTGGATCCAAGAGATGCGCCTAAACTTGTGCCTAATCTTCGACGGCAAAAAAAAATTATGTCTGCCAATTACAGACTTCTACAATTTTATTTAAGGACATGTTGAAGTTGACAGCTGTTCTATCGTATTATTGCTTTCGATCAAGAACAGTTCGAAACCATACATCATGAAGAACACTGACCTCAGAAACATAAATCCACAGATGCTTCAGAAAAAAAGACTTTTTCAAGTGAATAGGAACAACAGCTGTTTTGGAAAGACTATGGAGAATCCGCAAAGCGCAAAGATGTTAGAATGGTCACCAGAGAGAACGAAGCAATTCAATTAAGTAACTTAAACCTAATTATCGGACTTCAGAAGATTTCATGATCAGCTTATTTGGCATTATGATGAAAAAAAAAGAACGTCAAATTAGTCAAAACCTGTATTTATTGGGGTTTACTGTTTTAGAATTATCTAAGACTTTTGATGGTTAGAGTATCTTTATGACTATTTAAAGCCCTACGTTATTCCCTGAGTCCCGAGTACTTTACACAGATACAGACAGTTTTGTTAATAGATATCCCTACTGAAGACATTATTAAGTCATGGAAATGGAAGTAGCTAAAGGAATGCAGGATGGATATGACACGTCCGATTACCCTAAAGGGACTCGCCTTTACTTTCAATTACTAACAAGAAGGTTTTAGGAAAGATGGAAGTGATTTTTCTGGAAGGTGATCAAGGAGTATGTGGGGTTAAGGTCAAAATGTACAGATATTTCGAGCCAGGCGAAAATCATAAGAAAGACTAAGGGTAATATCTCGCAGCGTTGTGCAGTCAAACCATATCACATGACAACTACAAAGAAGCTTTGTTTGGCAATATGACGTTTCATCATGACAACGTAAAACTGCGATCTAATCTACATGAGAATCAACACAACAGTTGTAACAAGAATGTCATTAGATAGGGACAAACACAAAAAGGGTTGTTTGTTTATTCCGGAGTTTTCATATGCAATTTGGGCATGGAGAACCGCATAAACAGGGGTTTTATTTTTTTCATCAACTTTTATTTATAAGTTCTAAGCATAGCTTCATCCAATTTAATTTTAATTCTTTTCTCATGTTTGCTTGATGAGTTTTCGAATTTTTTTATTATTTCAGATATTCTTTTTCCCAATTTGGGGGTTTGAGGTTTGTAGGTTGATCTGGATGTTTAGCATGCAGTGATAATCCTCGAAAATGTTTCTTAATAGCATTACAGCCTGAATGATTCCCGTTCATTTCATGGTCTCTTCCTTTACCATTCTTGTTTCGTTCGCGCTTCCTTCTGGCCTTCCATTTTAAACCAAAATATGTTTACGTAAAATTAATTTAAAGCGGAACTGTGGCTGGCGGATTATCTGCAGTTCTTCTTTCACAAAAGATCTTTGTGGAGTGGTTGTTTTGTTTGTGTCAGTTTCTCGTAAATAAATACACGGGACGATTCATCTTTACCAATTCTTTTAGTTCATATGGTGCAACACTCCAAACTGGATCGGTTGCCCTGCGATGCGAGTGTCCCCTTTTGCTTCTCCGGTAAATAAAGGTACCTTACTCTCAACCCAAACGGTAATAGTTTTTGCTGGGTGTACTGAGTCTTCAGCAACATTTTATTGTTTTTCTTTTGATTGCTTGTACTGGTTTTTAGCCTTTAAATTCTTCATAGACTACATTCATTGCGCGCAAAACTGAGGGGCAGTCTTCTGGACCCATTCTGTTGTTGCGAGATTTGTCTATCAGCTCTCTGTGATACTGGGTAGGAGATAAAAAGAAAAGTCTTTCGCTAACTGTTTGTTAAAGTTTTTCAACTAAAGCCTGTGGATCTATCTGTGAACTCCCGGAATGCTCTTTTTTGGTAACTCTATGTTTTAACAATATTTGATTCACTTGCCCTTTAATTCTTTCCCATCATCGACTTGAATCATGCGAGGATATGTTAAGGGGCCTCTTGGTATATCTGTTGTTGGCAACAGCATACAGCAGAAGCTTCTTTGGTGTTAATGTTCCGAATCTTTGTATCTTGAGGCTATGTCAATGACTGTGAGTGTGCGTACTTAAATCTTGTTTCGTTAATCCTATCAGAGGGTAAATTATAGAAGATCCATTTGATGGGTGTCGTTTGGTGTTGTGTTCACAAAGTGCGGGTCTCTGTATTCGTTTGGGCGCAGGTAAATAAATTTGCCAAATCGCTTGGTTTAGATAACCATTCCTTTGCTGTTTGTTCCTGACCCCCGCTGCGTGGCTTAGCTTTTTAATTGCCGTAATTCCTTCCAATATCCTTTTGGCGGATAATAGATTTTGTTCATTTGTTTTCAGCCAATATTATCGCGCAAACAAAATACACGACAGTCATACCCAACGACAATAAGCGTTTTCTTTGCATCTTTTTGTTGTTCTCGATGGTTGATAATAAATAGTCGCTGAATTTCGGTGTGGGGGCAATGTTTCGATAGGTTTGCTGTTACAAGATAATAGTCTTTTATGCTTGTCAACATCTTTAAAATGTGTAAGGCTGCATTGCCCCTGTCTTTTCAGTGTGTCATTAATAAAATCTAACTGCTCAAGTCGCTGCCTTTCATAGGCGTCTTGTGCAGCTGCTAGTTGCCTCCATAGCTTTGTTATGTCTTTTTCTACTCGCTGTCATCCGCAGTTTACTAATGCAAAATTACTGCCGCCTTAAAGCAAAGCGATTCACCACCAGCGCCGGCTTATCATTATTGCGAGTGAAAGCCCAATTGTTTTATAATTGTATTTTTTTTTTTACATTGTTAATTGTCTGGAATTATTCCTTGCTTTAACTAGAAAATCTTTGTGGGCAACCGAAGCTGCAATGATGCAATCTGCTTTGCTGAATCCTCAATGTCTAGTTTGCCAAGATTGCTGGGTTAATACTTAACAAGTTTTACAAGTTTGAGTTATACTACACTTAGGCCTCCAATACAGCAGAATGGTATACAAGGTTAGCAACAGTTTTTTCGGTGCTCATGTTTTAGAGAAAATAATATAATTATAATTTATAAAAAAATGAACACTGTGATGTTCTCCTACAAGCTTACAAGGCCAGCCTAAAAAACCTTCCTGAACTTATGACATGACCAAAGTTGATGGCCAAGCTTTCTCCCTGCCCCAAAAGGAGAGGTTGTATTCTTTGCAGCGTGTGGAAAAAAACAAACATTCTCGGAACTGAATTCAGCATTGAACAGATTTCAACAGATGTCGCTCACAAGACATTTTAAAGTATCATAACAGGTATGAAGCCGCAGCTGGGGTCGAGAAATGGTGAAAAGTGTGGGGCAAAACGGTTCTTAGTTTGTACACTAAATAGTCCGTAGATGTGCTCCATTGTTTCCCTGAAACAAGATCTTAAGTATGATTTTTTAACGCATGATCCGTTAACATAGTCATTAGAGTCTCTAGGGTGTGATCTATACTACAGATTTGGTACATTGTTATCGCCATTAATCTTGGGTTTAAAACTTTTAATATATAGATGTTATTTCCCTTCAAAATGACCGAGCCAGAAAATCTCAGAATCAGGAAAAACATTGATTCAGGTGGAAGAAAGTAACCAAGCCAGGAAAATCAGCAGAAAACGCTGAAGTCAGGTGGGAGACCATTAAAAATTCCTGGGCGTGTTGAAGCAGGAAAAAAATTAGCAGAGGTGGAAACAGACAAAAAAAATTAATGTTACAGGAATATGGGACTCATTCATGAAAATTAACACCGCCAACGCCAGAACAAGTTATTCAATGCCCGCTATTAAAAACTCCATGTGATACAAGGGCACCAAAGTCTTCATGAATATTGAACTTTAAAACTGTTGCCATTTTTGTCGCCATTGCTGCAGTTGGGGGCAAGTTATTCGGCTATAATATATAACGATGGCAACAGAACAACAAAAAGCAACAAAAAATTCTGAGCCACTAAATGCAGAAAATAGGACACCAGCTCGCCAAAACGCCAATAACAAAGCATTATGGATCCATTTGAAATGTAATAATATTTTTAAGAACTTAATTTTAATTTTTTAAAATAAAAATAGATCATGGCGTATTATAAATGATGGTGTCAATAAATAAAGACATGGGTGTCTATAAAAGACATTTCCATAGGCCAGAATTTGTTATCAATGCGGTTGCTTCGGATGTAAGACTTCCTTAAGATCTATGCGGGAGAACGCTGAGCAAGACATCCTCAACGATGACGCGTTTTTTAGGCGTGTGTGTACTATATTAGACATCTACTATTTATGGATAAAAACATAGTTTGTATTTTTGATAAATTTATAAGATACTTAAATAAAGAACTTTGTTGTACCATTAGAGGTTGATTGAGGATGACTTGAGTAAGAACTTAGAAGTGACTTAAGTAGAAACTTAGAAGTGACTTGGGATGACTTAAGGAGACTTGAGGATGACTTGAGGACAACTGAGGAGACTTAGTAAGAAGCTTAGAAGTGACTTGAGGATGACTGTGAACAACTTGAGTAAGAACTTAGAAGTTGACTTGATTAAAAACTTAACTAAGAATTGAGGTTGGCTCTTAAGGTGACTTTAAATAAAATATATTGATAACAAAATTTTTTTTTTTTTTTTTTTTTAATATTTTTTTTTTTTTTAAATGTTTTTTTTTTTTATTTTTTTTTGTTTAAATTTTTTTTTTATTCTTTGTTTTTTTTTTTTTTTATTTTTTTTATTTTTTTATATTTTTTATTTTATTTTTTTATTTTTTTATTTTTATTTTTTTTTAATTTTTTTTGAAAGTAATTTATCTCCCTTTAAGTTATGCAAAAAATATAATTACCTCCCCTGAAGAAATTATCTATTTATCAGATCAGTGAGAGGAGGGAGGAAAATTTATTATTAAAGTTGTGTTTTTGTGTTTAATTTGCTATAGTTGTTATATAAATATTGTACAAGTAGCTACTAAAAAGTATTTAAAGCACGTTGTTGTTTAACCTTTAAAAAACTATTCTGCTTAAATAAAAAAAACAATTTTTAATAACACCCCCCATTATGCATAAACACCATAAAATTATAAAAGCTTTCAGTTTGTACAGTTTATATATTAATCCAAAAAGTGTAAAGTGGGGGGAATATGCCTGCGGTGGTTTTGTGCTTGTTTGTGTGGTTGGATTGTCTTAATTTGGCCATCTTCTCTGCCCTATAGTGACCCTCCATTTTGTGTTTCGTCTAGGTCACTGGCGCGGCTATAAACGCCCGCAAACCACATGTGATGTCTGGGTCACTGGGCGTGGTATAAACGCCCGCAAACCACACATGTGTGTGTCCTAGGGAAGGCCACTGGAACAAGGGTGAGAGAATTGCCCCAAATTAGGACAAACTTAAAAGTAGGCAACCCCAAGTGTAGAATACCACTATTAGAGGCATATTCCCATAACTCTTGCATTGTCAACCATTTATCTGTGATCCTCTGGATCGGCTTGGGGGCCATAGGGCGCCATAGGGTCTCAAGTTGACCCATGGGTGATCAGTAAGTGGCTAGATGCGAAGTGTTTTGCAGTTTTTTTATTAAAAAGTTTAGTAAATGTATTAAAAACGGACAACCCTACACTGTATGTTTGTTTGTAGATAATCGGTATTTTTTTGGTTATGAAGTCTTACTTGTCAGAGAACAGGGAAAGGGGGCATTTGGGTTACTTCGCCCGAATCTGGGTGAGGGCGAAGTGGCCCAGAAATGCCCCTTTCCCTGTTCTCTACTGGGCAGTCAAAATCAATAACCCAGTGGGCCAGCTTACATTTATTTACACTGAAGCTGATCCGTAACTGATGACTTGCTCACACCACCACCACAATCACAGCAGCCCGTAGGCATTGCTCCTACCATTGTCCTGCTTCTGTTTGATTCACCACTACGGAGGGCAACACCCAGGGAGGGCATTACTCCAAACCTTGACCTACTCCTGCCCCTCTCATTGTTGACCGCCGTTTGTGGCTCGCCATAGAAGTCCCTGGCGCAGATGGTTTGCGCATTCCAGGCTTTACAGAAGAGGTCCCGCGCACCTTTCACACATTGTAGCCTAAAGGAGCGCATGAAATCTGCGCGATCCTCTTTTAGCCTGTCCGCACCCATTCTCTGCGACGACGATTCATCTCCCCTTTCTATTGTTAAGAGATGAATCCCTCTCTTCATCCGATCCGAAACGATTTTTCTTCTCTCTGAGGAATTCCTTGGTTCGAATCCGCTCATGGCCTATGCCACTGATTTCTGGACCTTATTGCCTTCTCCTTTTCCAACAATGGCTTGTCTGCTCCTATGAGCCTGACTGTCATTGGCATTTCTTAACGATAGCTGGTCACCTCGATTCTTGCCATGCGTTATGACCTGCCTCCCTGTCCCAACCCAGCTTTGTGGTTTCCAGTCACTCTGTGCGTCCATGTTGGCCCCGAACCCTGAGGGTCCGCCACCGTTACTCCTACATTTTTTCGACTACCACGGCAACGCCAACAACTTTTTGAACCACCACTACGGCCAACCATTGCCCACAGCACCGCCACTACGGCACCTCCTGGCCCACGGCACCGCCACTACGGACCTATTACTGTCACTGCACCACCACCACGGCCACCTTCATGGCTACACTAGTTTATACTGCTGCGGCGCCTTGCCTACCTGCGTTTTGTTTACTTTCCTACCCTGCACTTCCCTTGCCTTCTCTCCCACTTGACTGGCAGCCTGGTGGCTTCAGGGTGATATACCTACCCCCTACAAGCGGATAGTGGATGGATTGTTTTGCCACTGCTGCAGTGAGAGTACTCATGACAAAAAACTCTGACGCTACGTTGCACGGGCCAACGGTAGCCGATTAATTCTTCCATCTTGCATATCGCACGCAGGTGGTTCCCCGGGTATAGTCTGTCTCTCTCATCAAAACGGGCTTTCCATTGCCGCTAGAGTCAGGCCTGTTTCTAACAAGCAGGTCACCAGGCTTCCCGTTTTACTACTGCCCTAGTAGTGAGTGGTGGTCTCTGCCTTCTGTTGAGTGTATCAACAGCAACAATTGAGTGTATTCGCACTCCCGCTTACATTCCCTTGGCGTATGACCCTCTCGCCCACATTGATACAGTGCGTTTCAACTCTAACATTCTCTTGAGTTCCCACTGTTGCCTTGGGAATTAGAATGCGTTTCTAACTGCGGTCTCGCCTCCTGTTGTTGGGGAGTCGGCGGAATCACTCCCTGGATGTGTTGGTCTGGGGCATTACGGGTCGACTGGTTCCGATCCCTTCATCCCATTACGTTGATCATGGGCGATTCAACCTGTCTTGCCAACTTTCATAAACGCCTCTAAACTTCCTAATTCTCTTTCCGCCAAGAATACTGTGAGAATCTTCCGACAAGTGGAGAGAATTTGCTCCCTTAACGATACTCCTCCCTCAAAGACTCAAAGTTTGTTCGATGTTCCCTAACCTTATCCATTTGTCAAAGAGAGCCTAAGCTCGTTAAAGAAACTGTACGTGCGTCTCACCCTGATTTTATCGACGGGTTCTCTGAACAATTTCTATTTCTATCGGCGGTTACCTTGATACCTCTGAAAACAAAGATCGCGCACCGACTCATAATCTGTCTGGTTTGTCGGTGGGGTAAAGCAGAAAAATGATCCCTAGCTTTGGGTGTCAGCGCGGCAGTCAAGTTGTGGCCCACCGTTCTGCGGGTAAGCCTGAGCTTTGGCATCCTTTACAAAATTGCGAAATGGAAATCTCTAATTGGCCGGGATTATCATCGGAACCTGGGCATATTGGATCAAGGGGACTGACATGTGAGTGCATAGTTCACTTGAGGTTTGCGTCCCGTCCCGTTCTTTCTCAATTTTATTTTTCTAACTCAAAACTGCCTTTTATCTCCCTTCTTTCTCTCTCTTCTCTTTCCCTCTCCTCTCTTTCCCGTTCTCTCTTTCTCTCTCCGCTTTTTCCCGTTCTCTTTCCTCTTGCTTGCCCGTTCTCTTCCTTTTTTCCGTTCTCTTTCCCTCTCCTCTCTTTCCGTTCTCTCTTTCTCTCTCCTCTTTTTCCCGGTTCTCTTTTCCTCTTTTCTTTCCCGTTCTCTCTCCTCTTTTTTCGTTCTCTTTCTCTCTCCTCTCGTTCCCGTTCTCTCTCCTCTTTTTCCGTTCTCTTTCTTCTCTCCTCATTTTTCCCGTTCTCGTTCTCTCTCTTCTTTGCCCGTTTCCGTTCTCTTTCCTCTTTTTCACGTTCTCTTTCTACTCTCCTTCTTTTTCCCGTTTCTCTTTTCTCTCTCCTCTTTTTTCTTTCCTTCTTCTCGTCCCTTTGTATTTTCTGGGGCCACGATTACACGGGGCAGTTCTCATATACATATGCCTTCAGTTCCAGGGACCCTTTAGTCCTAAAGCTTTTTCCTTCTTCTATGTGGATCCATCTTTTTCAGCGGACCCATTGTCTCAGCCACTTTCAGCGACATTTGAAGCTATCTAACCCTCGATCAGCTAGTTATACACAACCACAGTAACAAGCGAGATATCCACTCGAATCACTTGTAAAAAATAAAAGCGATCAAATAGTTGTTGCTACACTACAATCAACCTTAACAGCAACCAAATCAAGCAAGTTCAAACAACAGGCCCTGTCATGAAAAAAAAAAAAAAAAAAAAAAAAGATGAAAAAAAAAAAAAAAATAAAAAAAAAAAAAAAAAAAAAAAAAAATATGATCAAAAGATTCAACACATGACTAACGTCTTTTTTCCCCCCCCCCCCCCCCCCAGGTAAGGAATAAATATCTTGAGTTTCCACAATTACGACAAAAATTCAAATTCCCTTTGCAATTGAACAAGTTACCCAGAATCAAAATCACTTATGGCTCGTTTATGTTCATCCCGGTCGAGCCCAATTTGTGGACGGGTCTCGACGCTCCCCCTCGTTAATAATAATATGATTTTTTCATATTCAGGGATGCAGGGGGTTATAGACAGATGTATTTGCTTTCACAACCATAATGCGCTCTCGATAGGCACACGCAATCTGTCACTCACATCGGGCCCGCAAAAAGGTGACGGGGAAACCAATACACATTTAATAGGAAAATAAATCAAACGTTATTTAACTGACTCCGATGCCCCCACCCGTCACTACACAAACACAACATGTGATCATACAACAATGTAAACATCATACAGACTATCTCTTAAATCGCTTCCCCTTTCTTCAATTACGCTTCTTTAACAGGAAAGACAATATTCCACTATTCCGTTTGAACCTCTTATAAAAACTTAAGAGCTATAAAGCGTCCCTAACTGCCAGCATTCCTCGGTGACAGTTTCTCTCTCACACTGTTGCGACCTCGAGCTGTAAGCTGCCACACTGGTGTGGTCCGCCGATGGCCAAATCCCAGTTGGGGGGACACTGGCAACGTAGCTTGAGTTGCACCCTCGCACGGAGTCTCCCAGATCCACTGCACTTCGCCCTCTCCACGGAAAGGGCTTCCTGCGGCCTCTCCCACTGGTCTTTCTGGCTGCAAACACCCACGTGGTCTGGCAGTCCCTGTTAGCTCCAACAGGCTACACGTCTTGCTGTCGACCGTCCCACACGGGAGGGACAATTCTTCTCGTCGTCGGTCCGAGGCTACAGCAACCTCCACTGTCATACGTCCACAACCCAGGAGACTACGAGGCGACAGCTAACTCTGCTTCACGCTGTATTTTCTTGAGCCCTCAGCAAGTCGGGCGATTTCACTTTCCCTTAAGTGAGTCACACACTTCCTGGTTTTCAAAGCGCCTTATATTTCGTTCTCAAAGAAAGAGTGAACCCGAGTTTAACTGGCTCAACCATTGGAAATCCACTGGCACACACACTTAACCACGTTTTTGTACCAATAAATCCCCTAAGTTATTTTTATTCCACCAATGGAATCACTAGTCAAACCTACAGATACACACACACCACAGCTGCTAGCGCCAACAAAGACTTGGGCACCAGTGGTTAAGGCATTATCCTACCTATTCATAACTCATGTTCGGATTCCCCAAGCTACCCATTGAACTATCTGCCTCGCACCTCTCTACCGCCATGACTGTGTTGCTTCAAGTATTTACTACCTCTATAGACAACAAGCGCAAACCACTCGATAGGCCCGCAGATCCTTCCATCCATTCCCTCAGAAACAAGGACGACTCTGAAATGGTGCTTTACTCTGCCTGCAGGCTGACGGTCACCTACTCGTGTCGGTCACCTGACACGATCGCCTTTCTGTCGGCCCACGGGGGCCCAGTGAATAGCCAGCAGTGGTCGGACTGGACACTCCTGTTACCAGGACCGGCAAGTCGGCAACTTCCTCGTCACTACCCCTCGGGGACATGCGAATACACTTCCTAGCACTCTCCTCTTCAGTTCGGGACTCGGTATCCCCCCTGGTGATGCCTGAATTCGCACACTTGAAGACCAAGGAACGTGCCTCTAAACAACAGCAACTACCCTTAATATTTGCCTAATGCTCGAACTTCGGCCGACTCATGACAGTGATGTTTAATTGCTTTTTAGGTATGGATTATTGTTACATTTTATTGTATAAAGATACATAATTTAAGCTCAGATTGAGCATACTGTTGCATTTAGATAACAAATAGTTGTTATTTTATTTTTAAAATCTCATCTTAGAATTTATTGTCAAATGCGTTGTAGGAATGCAATTTTATATAGTATTATTCTTATATTATTTAGTCACCTTGAAATCCAAATTCTTTTATATGAATGTATGCCATATGTGACAAAATGGGTCATGTGACAAAATCATTGTTTATTTGCTGTGAATGTGTGTGACCAAAACTAATTTCTCGAACTGAGATAATAAAGTTTACTTGACTTGACTTGACTTGAATTCAACGTCTGCCTGTCTCAACAAAATATTTCTCATCAGTGATTTTCTTAACAAATGTAATATCCGCGTTCCTCCCCCAAAGAGAACTAATCTCTTTAGTCCTCTCTCAATTATTCAGGTAGTAAATCATGGAATGATATACATTACCATATCGAACGCAAACCAAGCTTACTGTTACCAACATCCGTTACACCACAATCATTACGTTAACGAAGTTATCAGTGAATGTTGTTTTTTTTTTTAAAGAATTTTTTATACAATTATGGTTTGGTTAGGGTTCGGTTTAAGGTTTGGTCAGATCAAGTCAGGGTTTAGGTTAGAGTTAGGGTCATGGGTTTGGGAGCGAGTCTTACAGGTTTTCACGTCAGAGTTCTCATCTCTAATCAATAAACACGTCGCCTTTCTTGTGGGTTCCCTGGTCGTGATATTTTCGTCATGTCGACACAGTTCGTTTTTGTTTGTTTGTTTGTTTGTTTGTTTGTTTTTGCACATATTGCCAGTCCTTACGAGGCTGGGGTAGAAATAATCCAAATTATTTGAAAGCGGAAAAAGTAGAGCTTGTCACAAAGACACGTCAAAAAGGGTGAGTCCTTTTGTCCTTTGCCAGTGTGCCCCCTTCCCTCCTCATCACCACCACCCCCCCCCGCCCACCCCCTTTCCTCTTCCCTTCCCCTTGCTCCCACTCTCCATCTCCATCACAGAGCTCAAGCTGTGTGGGAGAGGGGGGGGGGGGGGGGGGGGAGGAGCTTCATCCTCATCTTCTAATATTGCAATCACAGGAGAGAAATTTCAAATGTGTTGGGGATTTAGAATAATTCATAATGCTCTCGCAATGGCTTTGCCAAGCCCCAGTGGATTGCTATACATCTGAAATCATTAGAACTGATTGTTGATTTCGCTATCACTCACTCTTTCCGTCTTTCTCTCTCCCCGGTCACACACACTCACACACAGGCACGCACACACACACACACACACACACACACACACACACACACACACACACACACACACACACACACACACACACACACACACACACACACACACACACACGCACGCACGCACGCACGCACGCACGCACGCACGCACACACACACACACATACAGGCACACACACACACACACGCACGCACGCACGCACGCACGCACACACACACACACACACACACACACACACACACACACACACACACACACACACACACACACACACCACACACACACACACACACAACATACATACACACACACACACACTCACACACATACTCAAGTCACACACTCTGAACACACACACACACACACACACACACACACACACACACACACACACACACACACACACACACACACACACACACTCACAACACACACACACCACACACACACACACACACACACACACACACACACACACACCACACACACACCACACACACTCGTGCGCACAGTCTTATATACGGCACAGAGAGAGAGAGAGAGAGAGAGAGAGAGAGAGAGAGAGAGAGAGAGAGAGAGAGAGAGAGGATCTGCGATCTTTTCTCATATATATCTCTTTTACTCAGTTTTATTTTCTCTCACCTCCTATCAAT
>CM031615.1:24418501-24471001 GCA_018398815.1 Conus ventricosus
TTGTGTGCCTTAGTTTGTTCAAATTTTTTTTAACATCTTAACTGTCATAGTCAACCAATATCACATCTCTCGTTGTTCTCTCCAAGCAGGATTTTGAATGAGCAGTTGACATGTTCAGATGTGTCTGTTAAGTCAAAACCTTTGCAGCAGAATTTACAGTGACCATGAAAAACTGCAGCACAGCTTTGTAGGGTCCTCTTTTGTATTCATCCTCTTGGTGAACTCTCCAGACAGCTTGAAAATTTTCCCAATGGTGAAAAAAGTCATTGCTCTGTTGCTCATGATTCCCTGGTCTGTTCCGTATATTTTAACAGGTAGGTCGTAGACTGTTAACCCTTTGCTGGGCACAGCGGCCGAAAGCGTCCGTTCATGCCGATGGGCAAAACGTCCGAAAGCGTCTGCTAATGTTCGGCCATCTTCGTAACTTCCATACATGGAAGTTTCCGTAAATCTCGCAACAAGGCAAATTTCAACACGTGGTGCGAGAGAAAAAGTTCAGCGATTTTCAAGATGGATCCGTTCACAGATTCCGAGAGTGAGGTGGGAGTTTTTTGGGTTTCGTGCGGAAGATATTGAACTTCGTGAAGTTCAAGCAGGCTCAGACATCGATGTGAGTGATGTTAGCAGTGTGCACACATCGGATTTGAGTGACTGGAGTGATAGGATGACGATTTCAAACGACGATCGTGATCAGTTCGGATTGGAGTCAGCAGACACGACTGTTCGATGTTGAGGCGTTTACTGCCCAAAGTGGAGTAAATATCGATGGTTTTCTTTATTTAATTCTGCATGTTTTACATCTTATTTGAATGAAATCCATGCTTTCTTTCCAAAGATATTGCGTTTTGAACACAAACACCCACAGACACCCCCATTTCAGCCATTTTCTCTGCCTGCAGGAAGTAAACAGTCTGCCATGCTGTGCCCAGCAAAGGTTAAGATGAGGTTCCTCTTCCATTCTTCGTGGATGTTTCAGTGGATGTAGCAGCTGAATACTGGATAGAGGAATGGCCACACCTGGTTGTAATCTCTCCTTTACTTGCATCCAGGACACAGAAAGATTAACCCTTGTAGCCAGTTTGAAGTGTTTCACTACTTCCAGTAGAAGATTTACAGATACGTTTTTGTTATTGAATGACTGTTAAATGGCCCCAAATGTACATGTGTCCTTGCAGCACAAAATCATAAATTATTGTCTGTAAACAACCCAAAACATGGTGTGGTACAGTTTATGAATAGAAAATGAATCAATAGTACGTCCAGTCAGAATGCAAAAAAAAGCATTCTTGAAACCTCTTCTGGAATCTTCTGGAACCTTCATAGACTTTCTGGAAGGTTCTGGAAATTCCGCTATTGTCACATATATCTGTCCCCTGGGTAGTGAAAGCATTTGGGGGTTTGGAAAAAGTTTGCTGTCTTGTGTATTCAGACTAGCTCCCTGACAGTGTACTTGATAATTATCAGCAATGTTCGGCACTTCTCTCCTCACATGTCTACACCACTAATTGAACTTTCACAAGTACATATGGAGACCCACTCTTCTCCTTTCCTTGGGAGGAAAATAACTTGTATGATTCAATGTTTGTTTGGGTTTTTTTTTTTTTTTCTGATTAAAAAAATATTGCATTTTGCCCTTCAAATAGGCCCAACTTTACGCAGTGGTTTTCATTTTTAACACTGACAGATTCCTTCGTCTGTGTGTGTGTGTGGGAGTGAGTGAGAGAATGTGTATGTGAGAGAGAGAGAGAAAATAATGTCTCCCACTGTTTGTGGTGAGGTTGTCATATTGTACTCATGGTAGGCACGGGCAGGTGCGGGGAGGGGGACAGGTGGAAGCGGAAGTTCAGTGCCCACCGGCTGTGGCCCACATGGCACTACTGTAGGCTCAGAGACTAGATGTGAAGTCGATTGTTGAGTGCATGCTACAGGACATTCATTGACTGGGTCGTGTTTGTCCAGGAAGCAGCTGATTGTAGGTGCGGCTGTCAGCACTCAGGAGAGTGTCAAAGCGAGTGGAACTGCTTAGCCAGGCGGGCGTAGACTTCATAGTGTTGGTAAGGCGCTGTACAGGTAGAGAGTAGTGTTGTAGTGTGAGGTGTTTTGTAAGGTGATCATTCAGGACAGCGTTTCGTGTTGTGATGATATCATGTCACAGTGTTGAGCAGTATTATTGTCATTGTGTTCTGAAATAGGACAGCACATTTAGCGTAGTAGTTTAATGAGGAAGGACAGCGTTAATGTGGTGATGTGATGGAATGAGATAGGACAACATTAACATTAGATATAGTGATGTAGTGAGGTAGGACAGCATTAGACATTGGGATGTAGTGAGATAGGACAGCATTAGACATAGTGATGTATTGAGATAGGACAACATTAGACAGTGATGTAATGAGATAGGACAACATTAGACATAGTGATGTAGTGAGATAGGACAACATTAGACATAGTGATGTAGTGAGATAGGACAGCATTAGACATAGTGATGTAATGAGATAGGACAACATTAGACATAGTGATGTAGTGAGATAGGACAACATTAGACATATGATGTAATGAGACAGGACAACATTAGACATAGTGATGTAATGAAATAGGACAACACTAGATACAGTGATGTATTGAGATAGGACAACATTAGATATAGTGATGTAATGAGATAGGACAACATTAGATATAGTGATGTAGTGAGATAGAACAGCATTAGATTATGAGACATGACAGCATTCAGCCATGGGAATTGTCAGCGAAAATGCTGATTTCCGCGGCAGTAAAATTTGCTTTCCGCGAAAACGAAATTGCGTCCGCGAAAAAAAAAATCTGGGTACAAAAAATATAAAGCACCGGTTTTAGCTGTTGCTGAACTAGTCTCGGCTGGCCTAGACCAAGTTATACTAACGCGAGCGTTATCTCGTTCTCTGTTCTCGTTCTCGCGGAAGTTTGGGTGTGGACGATCGAGACTATTGCGGAACGCGAGCGTACTGTGTTTGCGTGCTGCGAACGCCTGCCTCAGTTACCCGAATCGCCAGCAACAGCAGCTATTAACTCTCGCGGCAGCCCAAATTTGTGAATGTCGTGACTTTCTGCGCATGCGCAAACTTTGAACAGGCGAGTTTTCACATGGCGTGCCTTGGTCGTGTGGTAAACTTCGGCGATCCGTTCGAAGACAAGTGCCCAAATAAATGGAAATGGGAGTGGATATTTGTAGTTGTGGAGGTGGAAATCGGAGATGTAGTAAAGAAGGAGCGCCTTGGGACGCCGGATTGGTTGGGTTGGTTGATTGTTGTTTTGTTTTTGTTTTTTTTGTTTTGTTTGTTTTTTGAGCCTGTGTGATCTTTGTAGTCAGCTGGAGATAAACTCATAGAACTGAATAAAAACATTTTGTGTGAAAATTATTTTTGTTTGTTGTTTTTAATGCTAATTTACTTCATTTTTTTTACGTTCTTAAATCCATAAAAATGAAGTCAGGATATCCCAGATTGCACAGATTTTGATCTTGAAAAAAAATTTTCCGGGGGGGCATGCCCCGGACCCCCCTAGATTTCAGAGTTTTCCCTTTCAGTCAATTCCCATGCCTGAGCATTAGACATTGTGATGTAATGAGATAGGACAACACTAGATATAGTGATGCAATGAGATAGGACAACATTAAATATTGTGATGTAGTAAGATAGGACAACATTAGATATAGTGATGTTGTGAGATAGAACAGCTTTAGACATAGTGATGCAGTGAGATAGGACAACATTAGACATAGTGATGCAGTGAGAAAGGACAACATAGATATAGTGATGTTATGAAATGGATCAGGACAACATTATAGATTGTGGACAAAACTTAATGCATAGAAGTCTGTACGCATTGATACAGCTATTTATGTTTGTATTCTTTTTTTCCTTTTTTTTTTTTTTTTTTTTTTGTATACTAAGTTCGACAATTGATTTCGGCATTAAGGTGAGTGATGTTGGCAGGACTCCTCTCAAGGCAACTCGACGTACCAGGTGGAGATGCTGGTGTGGATCAAGCAGAACTTCCCGGACCTGCAGGTCATCGCCGGCAACGGTGAGTGAAACCCCAGTCAGCGCAAGGTGGTTGAAGCCACCTAAAGGAAATCCTGCACAAAGCTGAGCTCACAGACTCTTCCAGTGCCACAGGAAGCAGTTGGTGGTGTTGTGACAACGTTCAGGTTGCAGTCTGATATGGCTGATGTTTTCTGTAGGGGAGATGATGCGTCTCCCAAACACAGGGAAATGCTGCTCGCTGGTGCTTCACTGAGACAGGGCTTAGCTTCCCAACCTCAAACAGGTTGTGAAATTGATTTTTAGCTATCAGTTTGTCCCAGTTTTTTTTTCCTCTTCATTTGAAACGTGCTGTGAATTAAATACTACGGCCATATTGAATGAAATATTCGATGAGGCTTTTTTTTTTTTTTTTCAATCAAGAGCGAAATTTAGGTCAACCGACCTCAGATTTATTTCCGTCAGAGGAGAGCTGGTATCTAGCCTTTCACACAAACCTGAACAGTCCCAAGAGCAGATTGTTGAATGTTTTTTTTCTGTGATGCTGGGTTATACCTAGCTCAGAGACCTTGGATTGGAGACTGAAAGATGGTAGCGGGGGCTGGAATAGCTCAGTTGGTAGAGCGCCGGACTCTGGTGATCCTGGGGTTGCGGGTTCGCATCTCCGCCGGGCCCTTTCGGTACAGGGGGATTTTTCCCTCAGAGTTAACATTGGTTCTGACTCCATTCCCCATACAGTCCTTCGAATGAGACTATAAACCGAGGTTCTGTGTGTGAACGCATGTACATCTTGCACGCACGTAAAATCCCATCACCAACTTTCGGAAGAGAAGGCCAGTTTGGCCATTGGTATGGATGACATGTTACACATAGCATGCACCTTCCCCGAACATGGAGTATGGCTGCCTTAATGGCGGGATAAAAAACGGTCATACACACAAAACTCCACTGCCTGTCTATACAGGGAGTGTCTGCAGGAGTATCAGCCTACATACACAGAAAAAAAAAAAAGGAAAGTTGGTAGCAGAGAGCAAAGACTGTCAGGACTACATAACAGATGCCTTTGTTAAACAAAGTTTATCTCGTCAAAAACAGCGTGAACTTGATTGAGACAAAGGGCTTGTCATCTCATCACACTATGTTTCAACCCTGTTTTAAACATTCAGCAGACCTACACAGAATAACCAAAAAGATACAAGCTATACATGAATGAAAAGTTTATCATGTTCACCTACAAAATGTGAGTTGACTTGAATGTGGTGACAGCCCTCATACGGGCCTTTGCGGTTGGCTGGGCTATGAGCAACATTACCTAACATTACCTTATCTATGAAATGTCCAAAGAGATTTTTTTTGGTGTGAGCTGCTTTTTAGAATTCCGTAGTATTTGAAAATTATGTTGCTGAATTGAAAAATTGGAAAAGTTTGAAATATGTGCGTGCTGACCATAGAATAATTTCTGCTGTCCATCAGCAAACGCATTGAAAATTACCAGATGATTTTTCAGTCAGCAATGTTTCATTAGTCATATGATATGAACATGTTTATTGTTGGATCATTTCCCTATTAGCACTTTGATCGCAGCTTACAAAATAAAATTGTCTTTGTTCTGCTATCTTGTTTGGGGGAACAGCAACCTTTAACCTGTCTCAAAATAACAGTACCAGAGAGAAAGCTGTCTGTTTAAAGTGTACAGAAGAAAACTGCATACAGTGAAATGAACACAACAATGGCATGTGTAATTTCCCTCGGATTGAAATCCACATGTGCGAAAATAAAAAGAAAAATTCTGCATGCTGACAACGCTCACACTTTGACACATCACTGTGAGTGAGGGGCTTGCTGAATGGCTGACTTCAAAAGGAGCATGAAAGAGGAGATGGACACCCTGTTTGTAATGGTGTTCCAAAGGGCAGTTGAGGTGTCTAACAGTTTGCCTCTCACTAGTTGTAGAGCATATCTGTGCATCATATACTTTAGGAGTTATTTTGTACACTTATTTTACAAAATTGAAAAAAGGTCTTAATGTACCACATTTAAAAAAATGGAAAAAAAAATCCAGTGAAAGTCATATGTAGTTCATTTACAAATGAAGTTGATTTTTTTTTTTTTTTTTTTATGGTTTGGATAGGAAATTCTGCTAAAACTGCCATGCTGTTGCAGTTTTGTTCTAAGCACAGTGAAATGTGAATCCTCATCTGAAATCTTCAGCTGTCTGTGTACAATCTACCAAGTAACTGATTTCTAGAATATGCAAGTTTTCCAGATAGGAAATACTAAAAGAACAAATTTTAAGTAGGTTGTAGGGGAGACCATTTTACTGTGCATGCTGTGTCCAGGGAAACCACTCCGACAGTTTTGCTCTACTCTGCCATGTAAGCTGACTCAGTACCTTCCCTTGTTCCTGGTCGGTTTGTGGGCTATCGTTGGTGTCTGCATTGCCTGCTGAGTTGTCTGTCCTGTTTGTTTTTCAGTGGTGACGGCGGCTCAGGCCAAGAATTTGATTGATGCTGGAGCGGATGGCTTGAGGGTTGGCATGGGCAGTGGTTCCATCTGCATCACACAGGAAGGTATTGTCAGGTTTCCTCATTCTTCAAGACACAGTTGACTTAAAGTGGATTGCCAGTTGAAAGAAAATTGAACGCACTGGCTTGAATCGGAGTGAAGACGTAGATATTCGGGAGAAAAAGAGAAAAATTCACAACACTTCAGCTCAAGAACTTCTTCACTGTGATATCACATTAGTTGAAAGATCATTTTCCTGAACTCGGGCTGTAATGAAACTGGTGTTGTCAAACTGAGTTATCTCTCCCTATGTAGACTGATGAGTTTTTAGTAATGTATACTTATACATGTTTTATTATTTGTTATTTATTTGTGTTAATACCTGTTTAAAAATTTTAAAAAAGTATTATCATTTCCAACAGACAGCATGATGAATGTGCTGTCTTGATTTCATAGATGAATTAATATGCTGTGGTATTCCCCCAGCAACACCTTGGTTGGAGCATGCAGATTTGACAGACTCGGCACATGTGTGTGAAAAGGCATACAATGAGGGACATAGCCATTGATGATTCAGGGTTTTGTTTTTCCTGTTTCTGTCTCTCGGGAGTATGCTGCACGTAGAATATCAGATTGTCCCTCATGCCCCCTCCCCACCCCCCTTCTCATGCCCAGTTCTTCACGACTAACATCTGTACACTGTCGTGTTTGAACACTTATCTTTCAAAATGAACTGATAACATAGATAAACTAAACTTGTATAAGATTAGCTGATATTTCAGATTCTCCTGAGGCTGCAAACAGTTGACATTACAGAAAACTGAAAAGTCAGAAATCAAGCTGCAGCACTTTGCACTCAGCTGGAAATCGCCTAAGTAACAGAAAAGCTTAACTCTTTCATCCCTACAACACCGGTTTTCCAGTTTGCAAAAATCGTACCCTTCCTTTCTGCAGCCTGGAAAACCGGGCAGCACAAATCCCTCCTTTCCTTCCTGCAGCCTGGAAAACCGGCAGCAAAAATCCCTCCTTTCCTTCCTGCAGCCTGGAAAACCGGGGCAGCACAAAATCCCTCCTTTCCTTCCTGCAGCCCGGAAAATCGGTTCTCGCGGTAAGCGCTTTGAACTTCGCGCGAGTCGCGTCATCAGTACACGTCATGACCGGGTGGCTTGCGGGCAGTGTTTATGAATGGAATGGATACAGATGGGCCTACAGCATGGGAAAGTGGTTGTCACTCTATTCTGGCTGGTTTACTACTGCATACATGGCAGTTCTCATTTTATACTTCTTTTTTTTTTTCACTAAATCCAGGAATGAAGGGAATACTCATATTATAAGAATCTAGGAACAAGAAGAAGTAATGGTTCATAGAAAAGTAGGAATGAAAGAGTTAATGGTAGTTGTGGTGCCTTTGCAAATTAAGTCAGTAACCACGGATGATCTGTCCCTTTTGGGGGAGAGAGAGAACGGGAGAGTCTGGCGCTGCCGTTGCTACCTGCCATACTGATGTCTGCAGTGTTTTGCAGGTGGCTCATGCCATTTTGCAGTGAGGTTGGATGGAGGGATGCCAGCTGTGGTTGTCTTTCAGTGATGGCAGTGGGGAGAGCCCCAGGCGGCGGCAGTGTACAAGGTGGCGGAGTACGCCCGTCGCTTCAGTGTGCCCATCATCGCTGACGGGGCGTTGTCGTCGTGGGTCACATCATCAGGCTTTGTCCCTTGGTGCTTCCACTGGTCAGTGTGTGTGTGTGTGTGTGTGTGTGTGTGTGTGTGTGTGTGTATGCGTGTGTGTGTGTGTTCGTGTGGTGTGTGTGTGTGTGGTGTGTGTGTGTTTGTATGTTTTTGTGTATGTGTGTGTGTGTTCTGTTTTTGTGTGTCTGTTTTTCTGTATGTGTGTGTTTGTGTTGTTAACAGGATGCGCCATCAAGTTTTTGTGTGCTGATGCCTCCGCTGGTAAAGTGTGGTTTTGTGTGTGGAGTTGGGGATAGTGAAAGGTGAGGGGTTGAAGAAGAGGACAGGTGATAGTGGGTTTGTGCATGTGTAAGGGAGTGTGATGTGGTGTGTGTTTGCATGTATGTGTTTGTGAGTGTTTTGTGCATATTGTATTTGTGTATCGTTTGCATAATAGTGTGCATGTGTTTGTATGTGTGAAGCAATATGAATATGACATGGCGCAAACTGAGTTAATCTTATGTCTGTGATCAAAACTTATTTTGTGTAAAGATTACACAGATGAGAGACTTGATTACTTAACACCAGTCTTATTTTAAACAGCAGATGATCCATCACAAAGTAGTCATTTCCCAGTTCAATGTTTCTCGAAGAAAGAATTTTTTAAGATTAACAAGAGTTGATAATGGGAGTTTTCTTCACAAAACAAGACTGTCTGTGCAGATATATGAACATGAATGCACACAGATGCGCAGGCAAGCAAGCTGGCAGACAGACACATATGCATGCACATGGGCATGCATAGGCTATATGCACACACAAACACTTGCACATATATGCATGTAAGTATGCACACACACTTGCATACATGCACGCATGCATGCATGCAAGCACATATGCAAGCATGCATGCATGCACACATATACGCACAAAGACACACCCACAACACACCACAACACAGCATAACACATACACAAATTCACACACACTCACCGCAACACAACATAAAACACACTTAAACACACATGCACACACACACACACACACACCACAACACAACACACACTCAAGCACATGCACACACACACGCACGCATGCACAGAAAACATCAATTCAGCCTAATTATTGAAACAACCGAGCGATGCCCATCACTTTTTGCGGTGAAACATTTAAGATGTTGAAACTTTTTTCCCCTTCATTCCATGACAACAGTGATGATGGGGTCTATGCTGGCGGGACGTCGGAAGCCCCAGGGGAATATTTCTTTGCTGACGGAGTGCGGCTGAAGAAGTATCGGGGCATGGGGTCACTGGACGCCATGGAAGCCTTTAAAGCCAGCCAGGCACGATATTACAGGTAGGTCTGTTGAGTGAATTATTTCACCTGAACCAGTGGTAGAAATGGCAGTTTCAAATCCAGGCTGAATAGATCTTCTTCTTCCTAAAATACTGGTTCACTCAAAAACGAGTAGGTCACCAGCGCGCATGTTAAAAAGTAAAATAAAATGACATAAAATAGTGCGACTCAGACTGTTGGCCCCTGGAGCAAATTTGGCAACAAGGGGTCGCACTCGACCTTGTTGAGTTTGTAGTAGAAATCATAGTTGAAATTTTGTATTCAGAGTATTTCAGTTTAGAAACATGAAAGTGTACAATAACTATAGATAGATAATCCTTTTACAAATAGAGTTTATTTATATTACCTGATGTAAGCAGTTATGAATTTGAAATGGTCGGTTTCATGGAAAGTTGCTTTTGGTCAAGTTGGGTTTAAGAAATGTGTACTTTTATAAGTCTTAGAAACAAGGTTCAACTTAGCACAGTGGCGATGTTTTCAAAATAAGTCTGTCACTGTGAGGTATTATTAGAAAAATTTATCAGACTTACATAAGTTGATGAAAGCATATATGGTACATGTCATGTGAAAGTTTACTGTGGCCTGAATTGAGAAATTCAACAGACTTACATAAATTAACTAAGCCAATTTGGTATATGTGATTTGGAAGTTTATCATGTTTCTTTTGAAATTTCTAGACAGATTTTTCATGAATGCTACTTGTAAATTTCTGTAATGTTTTAAATTGTGAAACAGAGAGTGTTCTTATGTTTAAATGTTTGTACTATCGATCAGCAAATATTTTGAGAAGAATTAGGTGACTTACCCATGAAAATGATGTTTGTGTGATCATATAAGCATGCTTTTTGTCTGATCCTTGACGTATTACAAGTTTGATAATGATTTTGCAATGAGAATTTCTTTTGTTCTGCTGTCTCTTTTTTGTTTGTTGAAAGAGTGACCTCTGATCTGTGTCAAAACGGTGCTGTCAGAGAGAAGTCTGATCAAGGGATAGGACAGTGGTCAGGCAAATGCTGAAGAAGTTTTGCATGCATTGAAGTTCACATTTACATTAAAAAAAAACCCTGTGTTTGCCGATGCTTCAAATTTTAGTATGTCATGGTAAGCGAGCGATGTGCTGAAGCATATGCTTTTTCACACCACCATTGAATTGACACTATATTTACAACCTTTTGCTTCGGTTTCTGCAGTAAAAGCTGCAGGTATACTGTAGGACTGTAAAAAGTGGAAGACAGATGGTAGATTGACAGCATCGTGACCTGCTGTGTTGTGGTGGTGCAGTGAGTCGGACAAGCTGAAGGTGGCCCAGGGAGTGTCGGGGAACATCGTGGACAAGGGGTCCATCCACAAGTTTGTCCCCTACCTGGTCTCCGGCATCCGACACGGCTGTCAGGACATCGGCGCCAGGAGCCTCTCCAACCTCAGGTCAGGACGCAGAGAAACCTTGTCATGAAGCTGGATCAGTCGCCTTCACTGCTCCCTCAGTGGGCTGACTGACCAGGGGGTGAAGCGTTGGTTTTTGTGATTCAGTGGCCGTGGATTTGAACCCAGTTTGAGGCAGGCAGGTGAGAGATGTTGGCTTGGAGTCCACCAGTGTGCAGACTCCTGTTCCCCTGCTTTGTGTGTGGTGTTAGATTGAGATCCCGAGCGTGAACACATGCATTGAAAAATGAAACTAAAACCTGCGTGCTCGTTAAATCCCATTCCATCTTTTGTGGAAGAACAAACCATCATAATGTACTCATTAAATAGTTCATTTTATACACCCACAGACACACACAAACACACACACACACACACACACACACACACACACACACACACACACACACACACGCACACACGCACACACACGCATGCATGCAGACACACGCACGCATGCAATGTACACACTGCTGTCATGTTTAGGCATAATCATTTCATACACCCACACAACACACACACACACACACACACACGCCACACACACACACACACGCACGCATGCATGCAGACACACGCACGCATGCAATGTACACACTGCTGTCATGTTTAGGCATAATCTCTGAAGACGGTCTGTTGGTTCCTTGATGGTGGGACTCAGAATGATCACGGAAGTAAAAATCTCATCGAGAGCAATTATTGGAGTTCTGGCCAGGAATTCAGAAGTCTGACTCGCCTCCCTCGACGGGTGTCATATCCCCCGGTGCCGCTACATCATGTTCCTAACCTTCTTTTGCCAAAAAAAGGAATGTGTTTTTAGTTTGGACGGTGTGTCTTTCTAAGCATTTAACAAAAACCCTCCTTTTTCCTCTTCAATCCAATGGGAAAAGATGGGGGGTGAAAAAAGGGGAAATTGCTCATCCACCTCTTGAGGCCCTTTGCATGACCGTCTGGGATTGAGTATATCCCCCAAGTAGATCAGTGCTGTTCCCATGATTGAGTCAGAGGGCTCCATTAGAACCTGTTCCAAAAAACTTTTTTTTTTTTTACAAAAATTTTTCCCTTTTGGGAAAGGTTTTTGCTGTATGATTTGTAATAAATGATGTTGATGATATTTTTCACTGATGGTTATATTATTTTTAACCTTGTTAGTAAACTAGTTTTGCTGTTGAGGGGGTTTTGAAACCTTCCCTTAAAAATTCTCTTTTTTCCCCTGGTACATTTGTTGTGGGTTACTGTGACTGATTTTCCTTCAATAAAACTGAAGAAGTAGTTTTTTTTTTCCCAAAATTTTTTGCTTATTGTATATTTTTAAATTGAATGTTATCGTCTAAATTCGTTGATGACATCATAAGTTTAATTTTCATTGTGCGGGTCAATGATTATTCGGGAGATCTAAAATTTTAAAAGGGGAGGAAAAGGGTCGGCACGGGTGAGGGTGGCGTGCGGGGTCTCACCTGATTATTTTACTCTTCTTTTAGTGTGAAATTTTTGTCGTTCATCCAAAACATAAGATTGGGCCTTGGGGGGCCCTTCTATGACACTTTCAAACATCACAATGCAAGGGTGGGAAGTTCGGGAGGGGATGGGGGGGGGGAAAAGGGGGGAAAAAATTTTTTTGAAAGACTTTTCTATTCCGCCACACTGTATTTTCTTTTGCTTAAACAGGAGAGGCTTTTTTTTTTTTTTTGCTTTTTTCAGCTTTTAATGTTGTTTTGGGGGAAAAGACTTTTAAACCTTGGAATTCAAAAACCCTCTTGGTTTCTGCATGTGTTGACATATTTGACGTAAAGAACCCCTTTTTTTCCCCCCCCCGAGCGACTCCCTGCACCACTCATTCTGTCCATCCTGGAGGCAGCCACACCCCAGCATCACTTGTCCCAGGGCAGTCCGCGGCAGCTTGAGTCGACTTTACCAGCAAAAAACGCATTGCTGCGAGTAGTGTTCAGGGGTGGCTGTTGTGACCCCTTTAGCAGACTCCCACCTGGCAACTCCTTTAGACAACAGAATTCCTCAGTTGCAGAACCACAGGAGGGGAATCCTCCACATAGAAGTTCCCCTTGTTACCCCAACACTCCGAGACGTAGACATTGAGGGGAAAATTTTTTTTAAAATGAGGTCCCATGAGAGTGAGTGTAAGGGCCTCAGAATTGGAGACTTTTTTTTTGTAAATTTAGGGGATGAAGATGAAGTGATGGATTGCCATTCTGTCAGCGACCCCTAACAGGGCTCACTCAGTGCATAGTTTCCTGATACATCCTGGTGTCAACCAGGCCCGGAAAATACAACATTTTCGTGTTTTTTAGGACATTTTAGGGGAGCACTCTGGGGACTCTTCCCCTGAGTATGAAACTTCTATGTGGATCCTGTTCCCCTTTTTTAATTCCAATATACCGTGGGTCACTAAGCAATAACGCAGCAATTTGCATCCCTTTCCTCGTATACAAAAAATCCGTACGGGCAACAAACCCTTGAAAAGGGCCCCGTCCTTGCGCAGTCGAACCTCCCTTTCCTCGGCACCATCCCCGTTGACCCCCTGACCGGCAGCTAAGTAATTTTGCTTTTTTCACGACGCTCGATCGTTTTTGCTGTCTTTGGGGTTCTTCTTAGTTTTCACTTTTAAGGGGGAACGTACGTGAACGTTGGGTGGTAAGCGAGATTTCGAAGGTTTCGTCATTCGATTCCTGTCTCACTGGCAGGTCTTAGCCCCCTACTACTTTTGGGGCGCCCAAACCCCCCCCTCCTTCAGCGTCACTTTCCCTTTTTGTTCCTTTTTTTTCTCCAAGGGTTCATTCAAATCATTTCGGTTCTGTTGTTTTTGCACGAGCCCTTCCTCGCAACCCTTAATTTTTGACATGACCGCTCAGCCGCGGTTCTGTCGGTCCGCCCCTCGCCCCAACGGCCAAAGGTTTTGTCGTGTCCGTTACTGCACCTGTTTTCCATTCAGCTGCGGTTCTACTGCGCACAGTTCGATTCCCACGGCGGAATCAAAGATGCACGAGCCCCCTATGACGGAGGGCTCAGGGGTGGGGTAATGAGGCGGGCTTCACGTCTGCCTCTAACGGCAAACGACTCAGCTTCGGTTCTGTCGTTCCGTTACAGCATCCTGTGTCCAGTTCAGCTGCGGTTCTACTGCGCACAGTTCGATTCCCATGGCGGAATCAAAGATGCACGAGCCCCCTATTATGGAAGGCTCAAGGGATAATGAGGCAGACTTAACGTCTCCCCCTCCCTTTCGCTCGGTGGGCGATCCAAGGGAAGCAACTCCCTCAAGGGCTTGAATCTTGTTCGGCCCCAGTTGTTTCCCTTTCCCCACCTCATGTCTCTGCCCTTTTGGTCAGGACACTGGGGTTTCGCCCTCTTTTCAGGGCGTCCCTCGGGGACTGGTGCATCAGGTTCCCCATTTTCCCGTTACTGCATCCTGTGTTCCAGTTTACACACATACGGTTTCTACTGCACAAGTTTCGATTCCCATTGGCAGAATCGTAGATGGCACGAGGCCCCTCTGACGCTGGCTCAAGGTGGGTATGAGGCAGACTCTGTCTGCCTCCCCTTTCAAAACCCCCACCCATTTTCCGCCCCCCCTGGGCGAAACGTGGTTTCGCCCCATCAAGGCGTCCCTCAGGGCCGGCGCATCAGGCCCCCCCCCCCCCCCCCCCCCCCCCCCCCCCCCATCCCCTTTATTTTACCGGGTTGGCCCAGCAGCCATAGCAGCAGCCCCCCCTATCATGGGGTCAGGCCACTTTGCCTTGGGGCGCCATGGGCCCAACGGCAGTATCCCCCGACCATGGGCTTTCCACAGCCCCTGCTCCGGGGTTTCCCTGGTGGCCGGGTTTTATGCCCAGCTCTCCACCAGTGCAGGCCCTTTCCTCCCAGGCCCCTTCAGCCCTCCCGACGGCTGATCCCTTCCTAGGAGTGTCTGGGGATCAGCCAGCCTGGGCCTGTCTGGACTTTCACAGCGCACACTTTACCAAGGGCTGTCCCCCCCTCAGTATGTGGCTCCGACCTGGTGGATTCGAGATTGGAGGACGAGGGCCAGTCTCCTGGTTCTTATTCCTTCTGGGACTCGGTGGCCTTCCTGCTTCCCTTGTCCGGAGGCGGTGTCGTCCTCACGGGAGGTCAGGCCCCCCCCCCCAGCCCTTCGGCAGCGGAACTCGCCCTGGGGTCTCACCCTCTGGCGGCTAACCCTCCTCTCTTTAAGGAAGTCGGTAATGGTAGCCGACTGTATGAGGAGGGCCCAAATAAGTCAGGGGCATTGGGGCTCAGGACATCACGCTTGGCTCCATCCCTGATTTGCCTGGGGTGCTGGCGTGCAGAGGATTTCTCAAGCCAGAAAGGCTTCCGTTTGCCAAGGAGGCCATCTTGGTAAATGACACCATTCTCTCAACCCAAGGGACGACGGTCATTTGGACCCCGGGGATCTTAGACAAACAACCCAGCAGGGGTCGCCCTCAGGCACGGCCGGCGGGTCCGAAAGCTCCCACGTCTCAGACGGACCACCCCAATGACTTGCCCCGACCTGGGCGCTTCACCCCAGGGCGGTCCTGTGGGCAGTCTGTTCAGGCACCTCAATGCCTGGGAGCCGAGCGGCTTCCCGCAAGCCCTTGGGCTCTGCGGGTGATCAGGTCGGGGTTTCGTCTTCCTTGGGGTGCGGTAAAGGCTCCTCTCACTCCTTTCCCTCCTCCTCGGGATCTAGCGGCCTCTCAGGCCTTAGACAGACCTGTTTACTCTTACGATTTTGCCGTAATTTTTACGGGAAAAAATCGAAATTACGGGAATTACGGCCAAAAAAAATTATTACGGGGGGAAAAAAAAAAAATCTTAAACGCAAAGTTTCTTTTGCTACGATTCCGGTCAAAAGGCAAACAGCATTGAAGCGTTTCCCAGCGTGCCTTGCGTCTTATCCTTTGCAAAGATGGCGACGAAGCGAACACGCGCGCCCACGGCTGGTTCATCCAAATGTTCAAAAGTTGCAAAAGTTCGGCAACAGTTCCGTGAATCATACCTGAAGACGCCTGGAATACAGAGATTGTCACTTGGCGAAGAGTATGCCTTCTGTGGTTACTGTTCATCGGATTTTTCTATCGCGCATTCAGGCCAGTATGACAGAGTTACACTGCAAAACGAAAAAACACCTGAAGTACGTTGAAACGAAGAAAGATGCCGAGTCTTCACAGAAACTGACATCGTTTTTCATGACTGAAAAGAAGAATACCAAAAAGGAGTTCGATGATTTGTCTGTCATAAGGGCAGAAGCAATGGTAACGGAAACCTTGGTGAAAATGAACGTGCCATTGTCGTGTGTCTGATGTTATCTCAAAGACTTTCAAAAACGCCTTTCCCGATTCTGCCATTGCCAAGAACTACAGTTGCTCAGGAATAAGACTACAGCAATCATCAACCACATTGCTGAAACTGAACAGAAGTCATTAAAGAAGATCATTGCCAGTGTTTGCATCCAAAAGAGAAAAAAAATACAAAGACACTCCCATTTCCAATTGTGGTGTTTTCCAAGTTCAAGAAGCATGAACTTGACTTCAGAGTGCCTGCTAGCTGAACAACATATAGTGACTTGCAACATTAGTATACTTATAAACAGTATTCAAGAGTGGCTTCTTAATCATAAAGTGATTTGTGTGTATGAAATACAAGATACTCCCACTCCCAGTTGTGGTGTTTACAAGTTCAAGCATGAAACAGACTTGAGAGTGCCTCGTAGCTGAACAATTTGAAGGTAAGTAAAGTGTTATTAAAAATTAAATACTATAATTGTATAATTAACCAAAGTCTTGTTATTATGTATAAATGCTTTACATTTGATATACATGTGTAAGTGCAAAAAGTCCTAAATATTGCGATTATGAAATTACAGGTTTTTTTTCTGAAATACAGGTTTTTTTATGAGACATTACAGGTACACAAATTGGGGTAAACAGGTCTGCTTAGACCAAGAGGCTCTTTCGCTGTTAGCCAAGGGTGCCACAGAGGAAGTCCTCTTCCATTCCTCTCCGGGCTTGTATGGCCGCATTTTGTGGTTCCCAAAGCTTCTGGATGATGGGGACCCGGTTCTAGACTCTCGCCCGTGAACAGGTTTCTTATCGTCCTCCGTTTCGGATGGAAACCCCCATGTCAATCCGCGATGCCATGCATCCCGGCGACTGGGCGGTATCCTTCGACCTGAAAGATGCGTACTTCCTTCTCTGATCCGCCCAAGGGACAGGAAGTACCTCCGTTCATGTAGGGAAGCCGCGTTTTTCAGTTCAGGGCTCTTCCCTTTGGGCTAGCCCCGGCCCCTTGGGTTTTTCACGAAGGTGGCCCGGGAAATTTGCTTGCATGTTCGGGAGAAAGGAATTCTTCGGAAGGCCTATCTCGACGATTGGCTCCTTCTTGCCTCATCCAGCACTCTGTGCTCCCAGCAAGCCCTCCAGGTTTTATACCTCTGTCAGCAGCTGGGATTTGTTCGCAACGAGGAGAAGTCCGATCTCATCCCGTCGCAGTAGTTTCAGTTTCTGGGCATGTCCTTCCATACCACCAACTGGTGGGTCTCTCCAACCCCCCCAATGCCTGGTTCGCCTCCAGCACCTCTTAGCCCATCTCCTTTTCTTGGATCAGGCCCCAGCCAGAAAGCTGGCCTCTCTTCTGGGTCTGATGGAGTCCTTGGCCCCCTTAGTGTCCCTCGGACGACTGCACAAACGCCGGTTTCAACGCCTCTTTCGCAAGCGTTGGTCTCAGCCGTTGCAGTCGTGGGACCTTCCGGTCCTTCTCGTCAGTGGTATCCAATCATCGGTGGCCCGATGGCACTCCCAGTCCTGGCTGGCGCAGGAGTCCCCATCACACCCCCTCCTCCACAGGGGACCTGTTCACGGACGCGTCCCAGTCCGGTGGGTGCCCACGTTAGCTCTCTGACGGCGGCCGGGCAATGGTCCCTGGAGATGGGATCCTGGCATATCAATCGGCTAGATCTGGAAGCCGTGTTCCAAGCCCTGAAGGAGTTTCTTCCCTTCCTGAAGGGAAAACATGTTCTCCTCAACACCGACAACACGACTGTGGCGTGTTATATCAATAAGCAAGGGGGGGCGCGTTCTCACTCCCTGTTCCGGAGGGCGGAACAGCTTCTCCTTTGGTGTGAGACACAATCAATCCGGATCTCGGCCAAGCACGTTCCCGGGAAGATCAACATTCTCGCGGACTCCCTCAGCAGTCGCTCATGGTTCTTTCCCTCGGAATGGACTCTCGTCCACTCAATCTTGGAACCTCTCTGGACTGTATGGTTCAAACCACATGTAGACCTGTTCGCCACCCGGGTCAACCACCGTCTCCAGCTGTATGTCTCCCCAGTTTCCAGATCCGGCAGCGTGGGCTGTGGACGCCCTGTCCATCCCTTGGTCCGGACTGACGGGCTATGCCTTTCCCACGTTCTCCGTTCTGGGAAAAGTTCCCCGCAAAGCAAGGGAAGACGCAGCCACGCTTATTCTGGTGGCTCCACGCTGACCGGCCCAAGCGTGGTTTCCAGAACTGTTGCACCTGTCTCACGTGCCTCCGATACCGCTCGCCTTCAAGGCAAAGTCCCTGTTTCAGCCACGGTCAGGCATTCCACACGCAATCCAAACGGCTACATCTTCACGCCTGGCTACTGTGCGGGACGTGCTGTCTGCACAAGGCGCCTCCCCAGCGGTAATCGGCCTTGTGGTACATGCCCACAGGTCAGGCACCCAAAGTGTCTACAGGGTCCACTGCAATGGCTGGCTCTCTTGGTGCTCCACCACGCAGTATCACCTTCATTCTCCTTCTCAATGCCAATGTGGCTAACTACCTAGTTTTTCTTTCATCGGAGAAAGAACTTTCAGCCTCCTCTGTTAAGGTTCACAGGGCGGCTATTTCTACCACTATCCGCCAGTTAGGGGGCCCTCCTTCGGGGACGGCCCTCTTCTGCGGGATCTGGTCAGAGGAGCAGTCCTACAGGAGGCCCGTTGCCCCCGCCGTACCCCGGCGTGGGATCTTTCTTAGTCCTCTCCTCCCTCAGGCTCCCCCTTACGAGCCCATCCCGAGAGTGTTCCTCTGAAATTCCTTTCCTTCAAAACAGCCTTTCTCGTTTCCTCTGGCCTCAGGGAGGCGATGCAGTGAAGTCCACGCCCTTAGCGGCCTGCCTGGGGACGTCGCCTCCGAACCGGATGACTCGATATCTCTTTGCCTCCTCCCAGAATTTTTTTAGCGAAAACCAGTTGCCAGGTCCTCCTTCCCCGACTATCCCCATTCTTCCTCTCACTTCTATTTCTCGCCCCAGACGACGTAGACCGCACTCTTTGTCCGGTGCGCGCTCTGCGGGAGTATAGGAAACGCAACGAAATCTTCTCGCTCCTAGCAGCGCCACCTGTTTCTCTCTTACAACGAAGGTTATAAGGAGGCCATCAGGCGCTCTTCAATCTCTCGATGGCTGAGAGAAGTCGTTTAAAGCTGCGTGCGCGACACCTGAAGGGGATTTGGCTGTTTTCTCACCAAGACCTCATGAGATTAGGGCATGGGCGTCTTCGCTGGCAGTAGCTCTTATTGCCAGCATTCAGAGCGTGTTAGATGCCGCATATTGGCGTTTCCCCCTGGCACCTTCATCCAATTCTGCTTGCGCGACTTTTTCTCGTCTGCGCGATGATGGGTCTAGGGGGCATCGCATCAGCTGTGGTGGCCCAACACTCCATCTCCACCACACGCTCCGGCTCTTCTCGCTCCTCCAGGTGTAACCAGGTGAGCCCTCCTTCCAGGTAGTGCTACTCTGCATTAGTGAGCCACGGTATAGTATGTGTAATTAAAAGGAAATTTTTATTCTAAAATTACGTTTAATCTAACATACTTACCGTGGCTCACGCAGAGGCCCTCCCTACCTCCCCCGCCTTCCTGGTTCCATCAGGAGTTCTCAGTCAGGGTTTGATATACCTCGGAAAGAGGATGGTTCTGAGCATGCGCAAGGCACGAGGCCCTTTCAAGGGTTTGTTGTCCGTACGGACTTTATTGTATACGAGGCAGGGCTGCCGCTTATTGCATTAGTGAGCCACGGTAAGTATGTTAGATTAAACGTAATTTTAGAATAAAAATTTCCTTTTGAGCCCATAGAACACTCAGCTTTGGGTGGAAGCTGGCCGGGGCAAAAAAAACAAACAAACCCCACACATAACAACACAAATGCATGTTATTGATAGGATCCAAACCCAAGACCTCTCAACCTGCAGGCTGTAGCACAAACTACTGTACAGTATCAAGGTTCGTACGGTCCTTTCAGGTGCTTTAAAGTGCTGTGAAATTGGGTTTTATTTTAAAGGCCTTTAAAGTACTTTATATCAGCTAGGCAGTCCTTTGAAACAGTCAAAGGTCCTTTTAAAATTGTTGCGGTTAGTTTAAATCCTTAATTGAGCCAAAAGGCTACACAAAATCAACTACAACAGCATTAAAAAGCAACCGAATTTAAAATTCCGTTGTCTTCGTTGATTTTGTCAGTAGCAGACGATATATTATCAGTCTAACAGTCACAGTTTTCCTGGAAATCGGCAGATCCCGTACGCGAGATTTAAACGCGAGACTTAACATGCGCCATCTTGTTCGCGGCACCAAAGTTTCTATTTGTCTCAGAAAGCAACAGAAAAATGCCTGGGAAGTGCTCCTTTCAGATCGGTGGTTGCGTGAGGACAGCTACAAAGACTCAGACTGGGTGCGGAAAGTTATTGACAACAAACATGTGGCTCGTTGTGCTTTCTGTGAGAAAACCCTCAACATAATGTCAATGGGGAATCCGTCTTGAAGCAACATGCCAAGACTGAACTGCACAAGAGAGCTGAGAGAAAGCGCCGGGCAGATACCAGATGCACTGTGACCGATTTTTTCACCAGCAGCAGTGGAACAGCGAGTGAAACTCGTCAATCGCCAGCTTCTCGCCCTGTGCCTTCAACGTCTGCCAGTACGGATTACCAGCAGCAGTGTTGGCTCTTCTCACAAGTCCCACCATGCGACTCGAGTTGTGTTGGTGATGCCTCCTCCTATGTTCCTCTCCCTCTACCCATATTTTGTGACTTAATCAAAATGTACTGTGAATCACCCAGCTGTAGCTTATTTTCTTGGGGCCCACTTACGACATATTTCATGGTATCAAGACTGTTGTGCAAGACTTGTGCAAGTGAAAGTCCAGGATTGGGTGTTACCCTCATTTAGGAAGAAAGGTATGTTATTGCTTTCCTCAGTTATAACTTGGTTAAATTTTGTCCTTTGAAAAAAAATTATGGTCCTTTAAAGGTCCTTTTAAGTCCTTTTTTTGCAGTCATGTCAAACAGTGGGAACCATGAGTATAAGCCGGTAAAAGAAGCTGCCTTATGGAAAGGAAGAAAGGGGGGATGGGGTTGAGGGAGGGGGGGGAGGTGAATTTGGAGGTCTGTTGCTTGTGTTTTTGCGGGGCCACTGGTTAACTTTGTGCTCACACTGTGTTTCAGGTATGAAAAGCGACTGTTCTGATACAAGGGAGGGTGGACTGAAGAAAAAGTGGGAATCGCTGTTCAAGTGCCCTGTGCATTATACTACTTCAGTTTAACTTGTTTATGGCTTGTGGAAGACACAGTTACATCTATTCAGAATATCCAGACATTGTGTTTAAAACCCTTGGCCCAAACTCTCATAAATAAACTGATGGATTGATTTTAAGAAAATGGACGCAGCTGTAAAGTAAACAAAACTGATTTCCAGTTGTTGATATAATTTTTTCGATTTACCAATCTTGTTTTGCTTTTGACATTTTATTGGTTGTTTTTTGTTGTTAATAGTTCATTGTCTAAACTCACATGTTATGGTTTGATGTTAAATTGAAACCTTACTGAAATGCTTCTTGATCCACTCCTAAACACATTTTTTAAAAAGCAGTTCAAAACAAAAAGAAACATCGCAGTGTTCACTCAAGGGAAGCAACTGCCAGGAAAGCTGAAGAACATTCATAGAAAATCTTGAGCATTGTCTTGTGATTGTTTTCAGCATGAAGAAGCTGTGAACTCCAACAACAACAAAAAAGTGAAGAGCGCAGCTTGTTTCATGTAAACCAAAGGAGCAACCTTTCTTTTGGTTTGAATAGCACAGTGTGTGTACGTTCAGTTCAAATCATACCTGTGAATTGCCTATGAAAAACCAAGACCATGATGAAAGAGAAACAGGAAGAGGTGGCTTCAGTAACATCCCAGTCACAATGGGCATCGTCAGGCTTAGAGCAGGACGCTGCCGACATGGACACCACACAGTCACTGCATTCGACAGTGGTGACTCTGCTCCTTGCTCTTGCCAACACCCCGGTGATTGGGGAACTGCTCCTGCAGTTTTGTCCCAGCCCTCAGTGACTCAGAGGAATGCTGCAGTATGCAGGAGTTCCTTTACAGAGCCATAGAGCTTCTCCTTCAGCGAAGTAGTGCAGACCTGCTTCTTATCATAGGTTCTGCTGATCGAGAAAACTAAACAGTGGCTGTTCTGTGTTCAGATTAAGGAGCTGTAGTGTTTCATCAAGGAGTACTAATCATGTCCTGTGATGTAGATAGGATGAAAGGTGTACTAGGAAACCCTCATACTGTGAATTTTGTCATCAGGTCACTCTGAGATTTGTTTAGAATGTCTGTTGCGAATCTTCGTGCTGTGTTGAACTGCTGATTGGCCATCACACTGAGATTGGTTCAGAATGTCTGTTGCGAATCTTTATGCTGTGTTGAACTGCTGACTGGCGATCACACTGAGATTGGTTCAGAATGTCTGTTGCGAATCTTCATGCTGTGTTGAACTGCTGACTGGCTGGCTGTTGCTGGTGTACAAGCTGTGTGTATCGGGCCAGTGTCACCCATTGTGATAATACTTGCCACACCTAGCAAAAAATTCAGGACAGATCAGACACTGCAGAACAAGTTTTTTGTATGTTTTTCATGTGTGTTGTGTGACTGCTTCATTACCTAGCTCCTTCAGTGGTATTAGTTCCACAGTGCTCATTCCGGCCATCCCATATACAGCCGCTTTCATCCTGTCCCAGCCACAGCGCTGCCGGCCCTCATGAAGTAATGGGTATCGGGTTGTCATGGCTGATATCCACCCCTTGATCAGGATCTGCTCTACGGATCCACAGCAAAATTTAAAAACTTTGTACAATCAGTTTAATGGTTTTGGGGTAATCTTGCGGACAGACAAACACATCAATAATGTGGACGAAAAGGTAGTCTTCTTAGCAGAGGTACTTGATATTATTGTTGCTGTTGTAATGGACACGGTGCTAGGTTAGTTGGCACCGGCCTTTTTTGTGCATGCTTCTGCTGACATGTGCTTTATTCCTGTTGTTTTTTGTTTTCTTGTAGTTGATGATGGCTGATTTTTTTTTTCAATGATGGAAATTTGTTCTGAAAATGAATTTGCTTAAATCTAAGTCATCATGTGAAATTATCCATTTCCTGTGATAGTGTGACATTGTCTGGTAGTCCATGGTGAAGGGGTGTGATGAAAATGATGTGTGCTGACACAGAGTGTTGTTCTGTTCGTTTTAGATACTTAGGGTGTTTATTTGTCTGCTGAAATCAGGAGAAAAAAAAACAGTGAAGAAAGAAACACAACAAATCTGAATGGTTTTTGTCCTTAAAGAATTATAATCCCTTGTCTGCGGATTTGTTGGACATCTTTTTGTATATCATATGCCAAGCGTGCGAAAAACATCACTCTCATGTACACTCAAACTACTTTAGCTGTTGCATTTCAGATAACACTTGCAGGAAATTGCTTAGAATGATGCATGGCAGGTTCCGCTTTGAGATGATGACTTACCAAAAGGATTTACTGTTGGACTTGTTGAGTAGTAGTTGAAGTTATAACCTAGTTAGTATTTTGTGGAAATTCCAGGGAACACACACTGGGTGCACATTTGTCACAAGCAGCTGGTGAATACTGTCATTGTTGGTCTTTTCTTCCTCTGAATTGTTTTCTGACTCATTGTACAATTTGTCCTTACCCCGTGTCCTTACAATTCTTCGAGCTGTTCCAGTACTATAAAGGTGCAGAAAGCAAGATGATTTGGGCATCACCATTTTGGTGTAAGGAAACTCTGATTGTCGCGCACATAAACAGTCCTTTTTGCAAAAGTTGTGCTGCGGTGCGGGTGATACAAGGGAAGCACACTTCTGCGAGACCGGCAACATTGCTCAGTGGTTCTCTGTCATCCGACCAGGCAAACATCTGAGACAAAATACATACTGAAGACATACAGATGTGGGCATTATGATAGTCATTTTCAGCGGGTGATACAAGGGAAGCACACTTCTGCGAGACCGGCAACATTGCTCAGTGGTTCTCTGTCATCTGACCAGGCAAACATCTGAGACAAAATACATACTGAAGACATACAGATGTGGGCATTATGATAGTCATTTTCAGCATCATTCAGCATATGTTAAGCAGCATCAAAAGATTAAATTCCGTTTTTGCAACAACAAAAATTGGAATCAAAATGCACTCTGATTGGGCCAAGTTCATGTGAACATGAAAGGAAAGAATCGAGTCTTGTTTTGATGATAATTGCAGTTTAAATGTAATGAAGTTTTAACATTAAAGAATGAATGTCCTGTACGTTTTGTATTTCAGTTTGTGTATGTCTCAGATTTTTTTTTCATTCCTGTGACGCCGTCCAGTGGTACCAGTTGTCCAGTCCAATGAAGCAAGGAAATGTACCTTATACTTGGCAGTGGAATTGATATTTCCTGTGTGATTGTAACTTTGATGTTGTTTGATGTTGAAAGTGTCTTTGCATTGTTTGTAATCTGGGAGCATCTCCAAAGAAGTCTATCTTGGAAGGAAAGAAAGAAAGATATGTAGGGTTTTGTTTGGTGATTGTAGAGATGAGATAGAAGATTTGTTTGTAGGGTGAATTGTTCAAGGGAGATGATAACAGAAATTGTGTGGTAGATTGGATTGTTCTTGGGCAGATGATAATTTGTTTGGGCATTGGACTGTTTCAGGGAGTGATAGAGGTTTTGTTTGGACATTGAACATTTTCTGGAGGCGAGGGGGGTGTTGTTTGTCTATTGTTTTGTTGCAAAGCCAGACGATTGTTTTGTGTTTTCTTTCTTTCGTTTAAAAAAAAATTAAGATTGAACTGTTGAGGGAAATTGTAGCCAAGTTTTGTTGGAAGACTGGATCAGTTTGGGGAAATGGCAGTGGAAGAGTTGTTAGGATATTGGGCCATATTGGGGGAGGTGGCAGTGGAAGTTTTCTTGGGAGTTTGGAGTGTAGGAAGATTATAGCAAAAGTTACTGAGACAGGGCTTTTTTTTTTATATGAAAGACGAAAGATCATAGCTCTCCTTCACTACTCTGGCTTGTGACTGGGAATGGAACTTGGGAAACTGTGATGACAGTTCAGTGCTGGGAGTACTGGATCAAGTTTGCTTCTCTGATTCCTATTGCTGTAGGATGAACCATTACCGAGCCAGCAGGTTTGGAATGCCTGATTACCAAGTGATGACCGATTACTCGCATGCTGCCTTTAAATCTTTCTCACTCAGTCATTTCTTAAACAGTCTCTAAATACTCATTTCAAAATATAGGAAAACGGTGGTTGTCTTAAGATCTTTGTGGACTTCCACTTCTTCCCACAACATCAGTCGTACAGTAGCGTCCTTTGATGCAGCATTGGTGGTGAGTCATACTGTATCATTATGGTACATTGGCAAAGAAGGTGAGAAGGTGAAAGAGTGGGACATGTGATACTTCCCACCAAGATGACATGACACAATGCGGACTGTGAGCAAGTGTCTCCCTCCCTTTCTTCTCCCTGAAAACATGAAAGGGTCAGGCTGTTTCTACCACATTCATGTGATGTTTGGAGCCAACAGACTGCACATAGCCTTGGTTATCCCTCTTGCCGTTTTGTGAGTTACTGAGAAACTCTTTCTAGCATTCAAATTTGTTTGGGTTCTTGAAGCACACGCAGGGCGCTGCAGCTGTGTGACGTCTTTCATTGGTGTCTCCTTGCCCTGAATGGGAAGCGGTATTACAGTGGACGAGTATAAGCCAGAGGTTAATGCATGTGAGAAAATCACAACGGGCCAGAGATATAGGCATGGGGCTGTAGAAGGCATAGGTAAATGCTGGGGGGCTGTAGAAGGCATAGGTAAATGCTGGGGGCTGTAGAAGGCATAGGTATATGCTGGGGGCTGTAGAAGGCATAGGTAAATGCTGGGGGGCTGTAGAAGGCATAGGTAAATGCTGGGGGGCTGTAGAAGGCATAGGTAAATGCTGGGGGGCTGTAGAAGGCATAGGTAAATGCTGGGGGTTTATAGTCGATGGGCTGTGGTGGGATTTAAATGTAAGAAGGTCGGGGTCAATCAGAGATCTTGTGAAGGGAGATCAAGAACTCTGACCAGCGAATTACTGAAATAGCAAGGATGTCTCATTGTTTGAGCATGCTAGGCCGCACTTTGTGTCACTCTCTAAAAAAAAATATACAAGATCTCTAATGTAATATGTTGACAGTCAGTGTTGACAAACGTCATTTTTTCTGCTGCTGAAGCCCTTGCATGCTCACCCACCTACATACACTGGCTTTGAACGCACACTGTTTGCTTTGTATATATAGAATATGCAGCAAGATATATGTATATATATTTTTGTATAATGAACACATAAATGTATTTGGGGGAAGGGGGACATGAGGTCATGAGAGATAACTGTTCCAGACTGTTCCTAAAAAAGAGACATGAGTTTCTTGTCTCCTGTATGAAGATCTCTGGATCAGTTCTGACAACACACCAAACAGATCCTTATGTACTCGTTGTGTCTGTGTTTCAATAGTGGTTTTCTCTCTGATAAGCATTTACCATGTCTCGCACTATTCAATCCATTCCAATCCATATTTTGTTCTGTTTGCAAATAGCAAATTGATGAAAATAAAAAAAACAAATCCAACAAACTATATTCATTCTCATTTACGATTTCTTTTACTTTAGAATTTTGCTGATTGAAGAATTCCTCCATTCACAACCAAGAAATTTTCTTCTTAGCAAACTAATTATGTTCTTATTCTCATCAGCTAATTAGCAGGTTTATAGCTGGTGAGAATGTGTACAGCTTAAACTACAAGAGATCGGTTTTCATTCATGGTAAGATTTGTCACGTTTGAGGAGGGTAGTATTAATTTCAGCTGTCTCATCCACTATTGTAGCTTTGCGCAGTGGCGGTTCCATAGCCCATGAGGGTTATCCACTTTTGTTGCATTTGTAAGGAGAAAGAAGGTGTGTGTGTGTGTGTGTGTGTGTGTGTGTGTGTGTGTGTGTGTGTGGTCTTCTTTATTTGATGTATCACACATGTGTTTTGACATGTATGTTGTATCTGGTTGTAGATATATCAAGCATGTGAATTGTCCTCTTTTCATTCAATATCCCTGGGTGGTGTTGTTTTTTTTTTGTGTTGGGGGGGGGGGGGGGGGGGTTCAGCTGGTATCCCCATTTTTGCTGCTCACATTCTCCCGAATGCTACCCTTATGCTCTGATTTTTTCCACCAATAAAATGAAATCTGAAAGAAACCTTGTTGAAAATCTATTCAAAAGCAGCAAATGTCTTATTTTGCAACATGAAACAGGTGCCTGGAGCACTGCCTGTTGTCTCTTTCCCATCTTCCATCGTACCTTCCACTCCTCCCATTTGCAGTTGTAACTTTTCCCTCCTTTTTATCTTCATGAGATTGGCTTGCTTGGTGTGTGTGTGTGTGCGCGCGCGTGCATGTTTTCAGTTTTCTTTATTTTAAATGTAACACATATGTTTTGACATATGTGTTATGCATACCTAGCTGTGTGCTTGTGTGCGCGCGTGCATGTTTTCAGTTTTCTTTATTTTAAATGTAACACATATGTTTTGACATATGTGTTATGCATACCTAGCTGTGTGCGTGCGTGCATGTTTTCAGTTTTCTTTATTTTAAATGTAACACATATGTTTTGACATATGTGTTATGCATACCTAGTTGTGTGCGCGCGTGCATGTTTTCAGTTTTCTTTATTTTAAATGTAACACATATGTTTTGACATATGTGTTATGCATCCCTAGTTGTGTGCGGCGTGCATGTTTTCAGTTTTCTTTATTTTAAATGTAACACATATGTTTTGACATATGTGTTATGCATACCTAGTTGTGTGCTTGTGTGTGCGCGCGCGTGCATGTTTTCAGTTTACTTTATTTTAAATGTAACACATATGTTTTGACATATGTGTTATGCATACCTAGTTGTGTGCTTGTGTGCGTGCATGCCCATTTCCTAGCATGCTGACAGGAAGAGACACGAACATGGGCATGAAGTCGAAAGTATCATGTATGTTTGTGTGGATGGGGGCGTTGTCGTGCTTGTGTGTGTGTTTTTCCGGCAGGATTGTGTGCTATTTTAGGCTTCTGGGTCTTGAGAGAATGCTATACATTGTGCTTCTGTATCGCTTTAGTGTGTGTATTGTGTGTGTGTGTGTGCATGCGCATGAAATACGACTGCATAAACTTATGGTGGTGGGGGTCGGTCAGTACAAATAGCACCACCACCACTTGGAAATTCTGTGCCAGTACTTCCCCATGTCTGCCACTCTCTTTGACTCTACCTTGTGCAGACAAAAACATTTTGCTTTTCTTTATTGTTGTTTACGGTTTTTCTTTCTTCAGCTTCTGTTGCCCATTCCACCGTCTCTATTGTAGAAAATCTTTTACTCCCCCCCCCCCTCCCCGCCCCCTCCTAATGATCCCACCTCCTTTAGTCACATTTTCGTAACATATCAGCTTTCTGAATTTTATCTAGTGGCAAGGTACTGGACAGTGCACACTGTTGAGGGTGGCATTCGCTGTCCCCCATTCTTTGGTGTGTATTTTGCCCATGTGGCTGCTCTGTGTGTGTTTGGCGTCATATACTGTACCATGTCAGACCATAGCATTCAACGGCAGTTAGCCAGCTCTGTCAGGCCGAATTTTATCCGTGGCCAATGCAGTCATAAGACAGTCACGTGAAGTCACCCCACTTCCGCCTCCGGAAGAAGCCGGTGTCAACTTCTTCTACCATCATTTCACCTTCGGCCTGCCGTCAAAGCAAGATAAGTCTTGTGCTCTGTCTCGCCTACACTTGCCTTTGTGTTAAGATTGCTGTGTCTTTGTTATACTTGATTCTGTTGTGCCTTGCGCTAAACCCTGAGTATTCTTGCCGCGTGAGGCTCTTGGTGGGAGTGCAATTTACTGGAAATTTAGCAATTTTTCCATACTCTCGCGATCTTAGCATTCACGATCGTCGGTTCCTTCGATCGTCGCTACACTTGTGCGTGTTTTATCATCGCCACGTGGTCCACTTCTATCAAATGTGTTTTGTGATCACACCCTACCCCGTCTCGGGTTTTTACGGTCGCATCCTACTGTCGCATTCCTCCTCCTTTGTCGGGCTACACGCTCCTGGTTATCTCGCGATTATACTCGCGGTCGTCCTTTGTTCTACCGCGACTTCCTCGCCGGTCGTCGGCGGCCATCTTTCTTTCTCGGTCCGGTCGTTTTTCCCCCCACCATTTCCTAGCCTCGGGTTTTTCACCCAGTTGACGCAGACTCCTCATTAGGTTTAGTGCGCAGAAAGACATTATCCATCTCACTTAGAACGTGGTTCTGTAAGTGTGCGTGATTTTTCACTATCGGTGGCGTGTTACGGGTACTTGAGATTTCGGTCGATCTCTCGAGGTCTTGCACGACACACAGGGCGATCGAGATTTAATTACCTTCTCGATCGACCACCTTGTCTCCTCTTTGCGGTCGTGTGTTCGGGTTTGCTCTGCCACCTGTGCCCAACATGGTGAAGGACACCGCCGGGTCGAGCACTCCACTGCTCGGAGTTTCGCTCAGTTTCCCCCGGAGAACCGGCGGGTCGATTCCGTCTCCGAGCAATCCGTTCACATAGTGAACGTACGGTTCGGGTAGATAGAGACGACTGCTCCGCGGAGGGGACGCGTGACCTTTCCTCTTCTACCGACCGACGGACGCACGATCGCAGCGTCCGAAGGCGGATGGGCAAGCGGCCACCATTGCTAAATCCTTTCTTTTGACCTGCCGGGAAAGAAAGGAATATCCAAGAAGTCTAAGGGCAAGGCGCCCTCAAGGGGCCCTCCGAGCTAAGAATAGCCGACGGAATTCGCCCTCACCCCCCTCCTCTCCATCGGCCAGCTTGCCCTCTCGCCCCCGGACGCGCTCGGAGACCTCCTCTATCATGCTGAGTCGCGCGACCCTCGGTCCCAGGGGAATCTTGCCGAGCCGCGGACCCAGCATGGTGTGACGGGTCTGGCTATGGAATCGCCATCCGTCACTCGCCTTGGTGAGTCACATGTCCATTTTTCCCCCGAAATCGACACGTGTACTCACGCGCTCTGCCCCACCGGGCACAGGTGCAGCAACACCTGAGCCCGAGGAGCGCTTAGACTCCGGTTGCAGTGTTATGGTCACCCGACGCACGACCTCGGTGGTGTCCATAATTCTGGGCGTGCGGTCACATCGCGCCATCAGCGCGGGTCGTGGGTTCGCACAAGGACGGTCGACCCACCCCGATCGACCACACCTTCTCCCCAGGGTATCGGACGTTGGGGATCAGACCTTTTCGGGTCCCCGTTTGGGCATACGTCCACGTCCCGCTCCTCCGGGGGGAGGATCTACCACCGGGACCGCCGGGTAACCTGACCTATCCCAGGGGGGGGGGGACACGGGACCGCATCCTGACCAATCCGCACGTTCGCGGGTTGGAGGCTCGGCTTCCGCATCCGCTCGTACCAGACCGGCCCTCACAGGCCCCCCCAAGGACGTGCAAGGTGCAGTGCACGGACCTGTGCGGGGACGACAGGCACTGCCTTCGTTACCCCCACAATGGTGGTCAGGTTACCGGGTCCCCGGGGGAACTTCTGCCGACACCCAAGGGCGCCACAGCCCGTTTTCCTCCCGGGGACCGGTGGCTCTATGCCCCCGAGAGAGACCAGTGGTAAAACGCCAACACCCAGCACGACCAACTGTATGGTCGCATGTGGCACCCTGGCAACGCTTGCCTGGTTCGACCTTGGCCCCCTCCTCGGGCGCTGTCCGATCGGCGGGGTTGAGGTCCCGTCCGCTGATCATAGAGCACCTGGGAGACACCGCAAGTACCCCTTGACGGTCCTCCCGACGAGGGGTGCTCTGAACCTGCCAGGACCTTACTCCTGAGGCGGCGATGAGGAGGACTAGCCTCCACCTCATTGTATGATGTCCGCACGGTGGAATGGTGGCGCCCAGACCTCGTTAGGAGGGAGGCCGCACCCGCCGACGAAAGTCCTCTCCCTCTCCCTCTTCACGGGCCCTCCCGGCCAGCGATCCAAACCAAGGATCGTCGCCCCCCAGTCACTCACCCACTCTGGGAAGGACCGGCACCGCGCCATGGGTGCGCAGGCCGTCCCCTCCAGGACAGGGACCCTCTCAGCACTAATGCAGCCAAGTCGTACCCTCCTCGGGACCGCAAGAACCCTCGGTCGCCTCCTGTTCACCGACAACCCGGTTACCAGGGAGATGGGCATTTCACAGTCTGACGTCGGTTGATCCCCCACCTGCCCCCCTACGTCGGGCACCATCTCCTTTAAGAATTTAAGGAATGGGACGAACAGCCAGGATGGGCATCCTCCACACCACGGCGGGACATACCTATTAGGTATGCTCCTACAGCAACTGGAGGCTCTATGCCGTGAGGACGACGGTGCCGCCCTGGGCCTTCGGACCTGGACTCTGAGGCGTACAGAGAATGATTCTCGCTTGCTTAGCGACCCTTTTATGCGACAATGGTCAACAGGATTTCGCATCATCTTTCGGCTGCGGCGGACAGCGCAGCTAGGAGCCACTTCAATGTTTGTTGGTGGTCAGGGATGCAGTGCTGGCACGGACCTCTCTCCCTGCGTTTTAAGGCAGCCTGCGGTGTGTCCCGGCCAGGCCGTCGCTGTTCGGCGAATACTCGACTGCGTGATAACCACAAGCAGTCGAGGAACGCAAGCAGGCAGCATCCTTTGCGCCAGGCTACTGCCGCGCCCTGCTAGACCCCCCCTTCGGTCCTTCCAGCCCAAACCCTACCCAGGCAATCGCCTTCCAACACCGCACGGCCCGCCAAGCGTCCCAATCTTCCCCCAGGCCCAAACCGAAAGCACAGCTGCAAAATTTTCAGTTCGGCCAACAGTCTCGCCCCCGGAGCTGACTGGGGCCACAACCGAGGGAGCCTTCGATCGGGCGGCACCCCCACACGGCCCGTTCGCCCTTCCTCTGCCACGTCCCGCCCCCCTGGCGGGCACCCTCTCCCGGAACGCCCACCGGTGGAGACGTATGGGCCTCAGCCCTGGGTAGTGGCGGTGTGCTACGGGAGGGTATCGTCTTCCTTGGATCCACGAGGATAAGATAAGTAATGTTGCTTATAGCCCAGCCGACCGCAAAGGGCCACACTCAGGGCTGTCACCATGGATCCCGAGCGACCCCCCCCTCATGCACTCTCGCTCCACGTGGAGGTCAAGAGCTCCTCCAAAAAGGGGCCATCACAGAGGTTGTCCCACTTCAACCCCGGCTTCTACTCTCACCTATTCGTGATCCCAAAACCCTCAGGAGGATGGAGGCCCATCTAGACCTATCCCCCTCAAAAAGTTCCTCAGGCCCATCAAATTCAAGATGGACACCCCACCCAGATCAATCTTTGCTCCACACTGGGGTTTGTCACCAACCCCAAGAAGTGCGAACTCACTCCCAGCCAGAGGTTCGCCTTCCTGGGAATGAGTTTCGATACTATCTCCATGATAGTCTCCCCGACCCCGGAGAGGTCCACACGCATACTGGACCATCATCTCCCTATCACAGGCACCCCACACCTCGGCCAGAAACCTGTCCTCCTCATAGGAATGATGGAGTCCCTGTCTCCCCTCATTCCCCTGGGGCGAGTCCCAAACGCCAACTTCAGAGGGAGTTCCGTCGACGTTGGTCGCAGACCTCCGACCGCTGGGACCAGGTCATTCCCCTCGGACACTGGTTATTTCGGCGATAGAGGAGTGGCTCAATCCGGGCACTCTCTCAACCGGGGTCCCCATCTCCCTCCCAACCCAACCACTGGAACTGTACACAGACGCCTCAAACCTGGGCCGGGGGCCCACTTGGAGGACGGTCATACTCAGGGGAGTGGGACTCACAAACTGCCCGCCTCACATCAACATCTTGGAGCTGGAAGCGGTCAGGCTAGCCTTCTCCACTTCCAGCACAAGGTCGCACACCGACATGTTCTCCTTCTCACGGACAACATGTCGGTAGCTTGTTATGTCAACAAAGAGGTGGGGGCACGCTCCATCAGCCTTCCCTCAGACAGAGGCCCTCCTTCGGTGGTGTCACGCGCGGGGGATCACCCTCCGCGCAGACACATAGCAGGAACCCGCAACATCTGGCGGATTCCCTCAGCCGGTCGAAGTCTTACTCCACACGGAGTGGACCCTCAACGAATTAACCCTGTCTGTGGTGTGGGAACATTGGTTTGTGCCCATGATAGACTGTTTGCCACCAGGTTCAACCATCGCCTGCCCCTGTACGTCTCCCCCGTTCCGGACCCTCAGGCGTATGCAGTCGATGCGCTCTCCCTCCCCTGGACGGGCCTACTGGCTTACGCCTTTCCCCCCTTTCCTATCCTACACAAGGTGATCAGGAAAGCGAGGCTGGAGAAACCCAGGCGGATCCTCATAACCCCGTGGTGGCCGACACCAGTCTTGGTTCCCAGACCTCAAGTCCCTCACTCACGTTCCACCTCTACGGCTATGCTCTCGGTGGGACATGTTGAGACAACCCCGTTCGGGTCTTCCTCACTCCAATCCCAAGATGCTTCGCCTACACGCGTGGCTGCTATGCCAGCCCAAATGCGAACATCTTCATCCACTCCCCACGCGGACAGGCCCCAGTCCGTCCTAGACACACTAGCCGGGGCAGGGGCCTCTCAGGGATTGAGGGACTTAGCCTCGGCATCTCGCAGAGCGGCACCGAGTCCCTCTACAATTACCGGTGGGAGAAATGGGTAGCCTGGTGCTCAGATAACTCGGTTCCCAGGACTGCCCCTCCAACATCCAGATAGGCAATTTTCCTCTCCAACCTATCTTCCTCACTTAAGCTGTCAGCTAGCTCCATTCGGGGCTACAGATCGGCTATCTGTACCACCATTCGCCTACTGGGCGACCCGTCTTTTGACAATGACTTCCTGTCAGAGAGGTCTCTAGAAGAGTTGCTCTACGGGAAGCCCAGTCCCTAGGCGCATCCCTCTTTGGGACCTTTTCATCGTCCTCGACGCCCTCAGAAAGCCCCCTTTTGAACCCATTACATCTATTCCCTTTGACCTTCTCTCTTTTAAGGACCACCTTTCTCCTTGCCCTGGCCTCGGCCAGAAGACGAAGTGAGATCCACGCCCTCAGCGGTGATCCCAGAGATATCGCCTTCCACAGGGACGGCTCTGTTTTCCCTCAAGTTCCTTCCAGAGTTTTAGCTAAAAATCAGGAACCGGGCACCCCCTCTCCCTCCCTCGTCATCCGCTCCCTGACGGATATCTTGGGAAAGGGAGAGAAATCTGGACACATTAACCTTTGCCCTGCTAGGTGTCTCAGATGCTACTGGGAGCGCACTCGCCAGGCGCACCTCCCAGAGGCGACTCCTTATCTCTCTCAACCCCAACAATACTAGAGACATCTCGGCGGGATCTATCTCTAGGTGGCTCTCCTAGACGGTGAGATCTGCCTACGCTCAGGCGCAACAAGGATCTCCCGCCCAATCACCCAGGGCCCACGAGGTCAGAGCACTGGCCACTTCCCGGCGCTCCAGTGACTCTGTCCCGTGCGCCATCTCCTGGAGGCAGCCTACTGGCGTTCGGAAAATCCCTTCATTAACTTCTACTTGAGGGATATCCGCATGACCAGAGCTGACGGTTCTAAAGGGATCTCCTTTGTGGCGGCCAATGCAGCCATAACGGCCACCCGAGAACCACTAGGGCGCTCGCCCTCTCGATTCCTTTTAAATTCTGCTATGGTCTGACATGGTACAGTATATGACGCCAAAATGGGGAGTTTGTGTTATATCCCTGTTTGGCTAATATACTTACCATGTCAGACTCTAATGCCCTCCCTACCTTCCCCTCTAGCGCAAAGGTTCTCGGGTTACCTTGCGCACAGGCCTCGCTGAATGAGGTAGAAGAAGTTGACACCGGCTTCTTCCGGAGGCGGAAGTGGGGTGACGTCACGTGACTGTCTTATGACTGCATGGCCACAGATAAAATTCGGCCTGACAGAGCTGGCTAACTGCCGTTGAATGCTATGGTCTGACATGGTACAGTATATTAGCCAAACAGGGAGTATAACACAAACTCCCATTTTGTTGCATTGGAATGTTTTTCATTAATTCTTTTTTTAACTATATTTTTTTTGTTTGTGTTGTAATGTTGGGGCAACAAATGAGGTGGAATCGCCAGCACCTCCAGTGTGAATTAGTGCTAGAAGTGTTCAGGGTGTCAAGAGTTGATCTACCATGTGATCTCTTGCATTGAAAATATATAATATTACTTTTTTTGTTTGAGAGTTTTAACTTCTATGAGTTTGACAGCCCTGAAAATACCCCTGTCCCATCCTGAAAAATATAGGGAAAAAAGTTTCAATGTTTATCTTGGCTTGGCTGTAATGATACCGAATCTTTTTCTGTATTTTTCGGATGTTTTTTTGTTTGTTTGTTTGTTGTTGTTGTTGTTTTTTTTTTTTTTTTTGGGGGGGGGGGGGGGGGGGACTTGGTAATGTGGAAAACCCTTGTGTGGTCAGCTGGACTGTAAGGGCAAACAGAAGTGCTGAATCCAGTTAGGTTTTGGTATTTCTTCCTTTTTTGTGTGTGCTGTCTTGTTGTCTGTGCCTCTGCTTACCCATACAGAGCCACATCCAGCATGTTTCTCTGTCACGGCCTCGGCACCAGCAGTCCACAGAGAGAACTGGTATCAGATCATCATGAGGCAACTAACCAGAGGAGACCCTGCGCTGCTGCCATTCACTTTGATGGTGTTCAGTGTGCCTGTTCTGATCCAGCATGTGCAGGACATGCGTGAGTGAGTGTCCAGTCTTGGAGGATTCCACATCTGTCGTTGAAGGATTCCACATTTGGAGGATTCCACATCTGTCTAAAGATCGTCCCCAAGAACTTGTCTAGCATGGACAGGGAGAGGGAGATAAGAACTGAGGTCTCCATGAGGACAGGGCTTGAAGAGCCTCGGAATGTGAGTTTTTGTGAGATGTTGATGAATAAAGATAAACAAGATGATGTAGTGGAGGTCCATTCTGGCCTGAACTACATGACAGGGCGATCCCCAGTACTTCCCGACATAGTATGTATTGCAGTATCAACGGCTTGGGAGGTACAGGCTTCTGCAGTGTTGGCCAGAAAATTTGAGCAACACTCGTAGTGGATTCACTGAGCAAGAAACTTGACCTTGTGGGTTCAGTCTTCCTGTTTGAGCCCATAGCAAACTCGGATCAGGAAGACAGTTGGTGGGATGGGGGGGGGGGGGGGGGGGGTGTGTTCTCAAGGGACTTGAACCAACGACCCACCATCCAGCACTGCAACTATTTTACCACAGTGACTTATGTCCTTTTCTGTTTTAGTTGTTGAAATGGCGACAATGTCATGATTTTCTTTAAATAGAGAACTGCCTTCTGGGGAACTGATAGTTGTCATATTTAAAAAGAATCGTTAATGTGGTTTCATGTTATTGAAAGAAGTTGAAGCATTGCATTCACGGTTTTTCTGTTGTATTTGTGTGTGTGTGCGTATGCGTGCGTGCGTGCGTGTGTGTGTGTGTGTGTGCATGTGTGTGTGTGTGTATCACTGCCCTCTCTGTTGAATTCATAGTATTTCCTGCATGTAAGAAAATCTTGAGACTGATAATTTGTTTGATGAAATATACACGTTCTTGATATTTTGCGTCCGAAATGCTGACAGTTGAGAAATGTTTTATGTGCAGAACTGTCAGGTCGGCCCGACTGAAAGATACGAGAGTGAGCGTTTGTATTCTTGGGGTGTTGTTTTTGCGACCTGACCCTTTCTGTAACTGACCTGTACCCATTATTTGTTTATTTCTGTGTCTGTTTATTTACTTGAATGGACACGCGAGCACATACAGCGCACACATGTTCATAGGCACATGCGATAAAAGTCTTACTGATGGCACATGATATTCGTTGAACTTTCTTGCGGATGGAACGTTTTGTAATGTCTGACTTTAGTTGGCTTGTGCTGGCTGGCTGGACCGTCATCAGATGCCTGGGCAGTGGGAATGATCCCACACTTGGTTTCCAACAGAGATACGCCCTGTGACCAAAGATGTTGAGGGGATCAGACAAGTTTTTCTAATTATTCTTTCCCCTCTGTTTGCCTTTGCCAAAGTCCCGCTTCCTTGTGCAGCTCACTAACCGCAGTCACCGTGTGCCACGACAGAACTGTTCAATTGGCTGGGCTGCCCTTTCGGGTTATCATGTATACCAGCATGTTGTTATCCGCTGTCGGCCCATTGCTTGCATGTAGCCTCTGCCTGTGAGTGAATCACCATGTATGCCCTTCGAGCTTAACTGACACTATCAGTGGTGAAGTGTGGCGAACAGTCGGCCGACCCTTGAACAGGAAGCAGGCAGGCTGCACACCAAACATTAATGCGCCAAACCCTTGCTTAAGGAGTCGAGTATTTATAGACTAGCGCAATTAGATTGTTTAGAGAATTTTTGATTGTGTCTGAAAGTTGATTCATTCTGCTTGTTTTCTTTCGTAGGGCCATCAAGGTACAAACCAGGTGGTTCCAAGCAGACTGATTCAAACCAAAGGAATGGGATTATTTGGGGGCTTGAAATGTGACGTCAGTTAAGGGGAAGGTAATATATTTGAAGATTGTGTGTGATGTCATCGGTGGAAGTCCCCCCAAACAAGGGAAATAATTGTTGGGGAGTTGTTCTTTTGATCAGTTATCAGTTTAACATTAAGTGCTGGCTCGAACTTATGGTAGGCCTCAAAACGCTTTCATTGATTATAATAGTGTTTTAGTGCAAAATCCTGATTGAGGTGTGTGGCCGTCAGAGAGCCAATCGGATCAACAGGAAGTGGTGAACGCCTTCACACTGCGCAATGGAATTATAGAAAAAAGCTAACATACTTGTTCACCTCCTCTCCTTCCCCTCCCCTACCATCTATATCTCTGCCTTAATTCAGTGCTACCATCCCCATGGGACGAAAAGAAGAATCGGGTATCAACGGCTTCCCAGGGCTAACAGCAAAGGGCACTGTAAGAAGCGAACGATGAAGAATGAACGTGCAAAATACTGGGCCAGCCTAGCATCCGCAGAAGCCCTGGCAGTGGCAGTTCTTCCACCCAGTTTCACGTTCATTTTCATCAAGGAGGTGTCACGTGTATGGACTAGTCCTGTACGCTCCACCACATCTGCTGTTCATTTTCATCAGGAGGTGTCACGGTATGGACTGTCCATGTACGCTCCACCACATCTGCTGTTCATTTTCATCAAGGAGGTGTCACTGTGTATGGACTAGTCCATGTACGCTCCACCACATCTGCTGTTCATTTTCATCAAGGAGGTGTCACTGTGTATGGACTAGTCCATGTACGCTCCACCACATCTGCTGTTCATTTTCATCAAGGAGGTGTCACTGTGTATGGACTAGTCCATGTACGCTACACCACATCTGCTGTTCATTTTCATCAAGGAGGTGTCACTGTGTATGGACTAGTCCATGTACGCTCCACCACATCTGCTGTTCATTTTCATCAAGGAGGTGTCACTGTGTATGGACTAGTCCATGTACGCTACACCACATCTGCTGAGTTTCGAGATCACAGTGCGCACGATTTTAAGCTGATGGGTAAATGAATTAGAGACCGAGATGAGAGAATTTTTTTTTTTTTTTTAAACCATCCCATGGCTACGATTTAGCAGATGTCTGACCTGCGCATAGCCCAGTGCGCTGGTCAGATCCTGGGTACCTACCTAGATTGTCTGTGCCGTTACTATCATTGTAGGTGTTTGTGGGAAGAGTACATGTTTGTGTGTGCGTGTATAGAGGTTTGTAGGTGTTTGTGGTAAGAGTACATGTTTGTGTGTGTGTGTGTGTAGAGGGGGAGGGCATGAGCCAATGTGTATGTTTATGTTAGTGTATGCGGTGGGAGCGCGTGTGAGTGCGTGTGTGTGTGCGCGCACGCGCGTGTTCTGTGGGCTTGTTTGAGCATGCTCATGCATGAACACATGAACGCATATCTGTGTGAATATATGCGTGTATGTATCTTGCCTGTGTATATGTGTGTACATGTGTATGTATGCGTGTGTGTGTGCGTGCATGCGCATCCTTTATTCGTGCATGTTTGTGTGTGCACGTGTATTTGTGGGTATGTAGATGTATGCGCACATCAGCGTGTGTGTGTATGAGCGTGTGTGTGTGTGCGTGCATGTGTGTGTGAAAACGAATGTTGAGAAGATGAGTAGTGATTATGTATTGGTGACCACACACACACACACTGACACCTTGTGCCGCTTCCACCCACAGTAACTAATGCAGATAATTCAATGCTTCGGACGTCATCTAGAGAGAAACTACATCGATTGCACAATGAACAAGTCTGAATAAACCTCTCTCTCTCCTCTCTCTCTCTCTCTCTCTCTCTCTCTCTCTCTCTCTCTCTCTCTCTCTCTCTTCTTTAAAACAAAAGTTTACGACTTTTTTTTCTCATTTCAGAAACTCGGAAGAATTGCAGAAAATTCTCATGATGAAAATGCAATTGTCATCTGATGCAATATAAGAGGCATAATCAAAAGAAAGATATCCAGTCCATAGTGCAGAGGTACCTGCGTTCCTAACATTAAAACGTATGTATATATTCATATGCTTTAATTCTAGTCTGGATGAGAAGGCTCATTTATCAGATCCAAAAGTGCATCGTATTTTAAGGTGTGTGTGTGTGTGCCCAGACATCGATTTAATGCACAGGTATGGATCAAGACGCTTTGATATAGTTGTAAATAATTGCTTTTGGGAAAACGTTTTCTCAACGTGTGTCAACTTGTGTAAGAAAATTATTGAACTAGAGGAGGAAAGGAGTCTCTTAAGAAATCAGTATTTGCCAACGAACGAAGTTTTTTTTCTATTTAAATTTTTTTTTTTTAACAAAAACTGGGAACTAAAGATTGATTGGGCCAAAGGTCTAGTGGACAGCAGTGGGCAGTTCATAAACTACAGAGCATTTTCACGAAAAATTGGCATCAAACTTTCAAGAATACGTAAGCTGTTTACGAGCAGTAAAATGTGCAAATGGAAAAGGAACATTGTTTTTCAAGATAATAATCATATGCAAAGCAACTGCCACCAAAGCCATATCAACAATATAAGCTTAATATTAAGTAAAGGATCGAGGGTATGTAACTTACCATATCTGGCTGCAGGAAATAGAGACTCTAAACATACCCTGCCATACCAGCCGAAACCTTCCTCACCCCAGCAGATCAAACCAGGCGGAGAATGAAACCAACCACATTTACAGACTGTGTAAGCCAAAAACCCTACAAAGGCAGACCTAGAACAACAATAGAGCCTTCGTCATACAATTCACTGCAACTGAACAATATGGAGGCTCCTTTTTCATTCGAACCCCCCTGGAGTGGAACCTCTTGGACAACAACACCGTCCAGCAGCAGAATGCCAGTGCCTTCTCCACCGCACTAGGCAGGGTTGAGGCGGCCATTTTCCACCACTAACCCGCCATCACCCCTCCCCCTCCCCCCCCACACCCCCCTCTGTTTTTTATCTTTTAGAGTCTTGCGCTGCGCAACCAGTTGTGTAATAGCCATTATTGGCTCCTACAACTAGCCGCCAACCAACAACTACAGGCGGAGATCCAGATCCAGAGATCCAGAACATCAAGCGTTAATAAACGGGGAACCAAAACTAATTATGCTGATCATTTGGGAAATGACTGAGAAAATAAAATCAAGATGGTTTCAAATTTGAATTTGCTATAGAATTATAAAACCAAAGCAACATTTTAGGGATAATGGGAAATCGTATACAGAAAACGGTGCACTTTTCGCAATAAAGAAGAAGATACAGTGCACCACTATTTATAAAAATACACATGTGGTGTTTCTCAATCTTTCAAGATGGAATTGCAATGTAGTTTAAGAGAAAAATGCATAAGCTATCCAAGACTGACCTTTCACACTGGACTGATTCTTTTACGACGACGACAGCAACAGCAACAACAATTCATACCGAGGAATTGAAGATTTATTTGCCTTTGCTGTAATATCTGAAGAAATAAGGAGAAACATTTTGTCGGATACCAACTATTCAGATCTTTGCCAGCATCAATGGCAACCATTTTCTCCACAATACAGGCGACTGCTCACAGACGGCTGCTAGTTGTTCCCGCTGGTTTGATTGGATGTGCTGTTGTGGGACAGGGGTGGGTGGGACTCTTTGTCTTCCAAGGCAGCTGTTCTGTCGATGACAGCGTAGAAGACAGGAAGCCTCCATCCACGCCTGCTCTTCCGGCCTTTCTTGCGGCGACAATAGTCGTACCGTGACAGGTTCAGTCTCTTCTGTTCCTGAAACGGTAACAACACCACCGACACCAGCAGTATCAATAAACAATCCAACATTAACTTCTGTTCATAATATATGGATGCTTTGATCGTCAGTGATGAAAGAGCGACTGTGAAAAGTATTGCGAATAAAAACATGAAGGAAGCGGTAGTAAGAGCAGCGACAGTAGCAGAAATAGTAGTTGAAGGTTTTCATGAGAAAGGGTCGGTGGGAGAAAGGGAAGAAGAAGAAGGGGGGGGGGGGGGGGGATATTTTAATTTCCACTATAGTTTTTTTTTTGGAGGGGGGGGGGGGGTGGTCTGTGACTCTTTACGTCCTCATCCGCCAACCAGTTTCCTGTTGCTACGCCACTGCAAAGTTGTGCAAGCCACAGCAACAGGAGCAGGAGTACCAGTACGAGCAACAACAGGTAGCAGCGCCAACAGCAGCGGCAGCAACTGTAACAGCAGCAGCTGTTGTTGCAGCTGCAGCAGCAGTCATAGTAGCAGCAACAACAGCAGTTCGAGTTAACAGCAACAGTAGTGACAAAACCAGCATCAGCAACAGTAACTATAATAATCACAGTGGTAGAAGTAACAGTAGCAAAGGTAGTAGAAGTGAAAGCAACTGCAGTAGTATAATAGCAGCAGCACCACCACCACCAACAGTAGTAAAATCAACAATAAAAGTAGCAACAACATTAATAGTAGTAGCAACAGTGGCAGAATGCCCAGAGGTAGTACCAATAGTACTAACAGTAACAGTAGTAGCAGCACCAACAACAGTAGCAACAACAACTGCTCAACGACATCAGTGGCAGCAGTAGCATCAGTAGTATGTTACAGCAGCAACCAGTGAGGCCAGGGTATACACATCAGGGCTGGCAGCGGTAGGAACAGTGATGGTGGTAGTAGTAGTAGTAGCAGCAGCAGTAGAGTAGTAGTAGTAGGAACAGAGGTGGTAGTAGTAGTTGCAGCAATAGTAGTAGTACTAGCCACAGAAGCAGTGGCAGCTCATACCGTGTTGGTGGCATTAGCAACAGCAGTTGTGATAGAAGCACAGCAACAGCAGCAGCATCAATAGAAGTAGCAACGACAGAGCAGTGACAGCTCCAGCGATAGTGGCAGCAACAACGGAAGAAGAAGTAGTAGCATATACCATAACAGCAGCTGCAAAAAACAGTGATGGTAGTGGAAACAGTAATACTAGTAGCAACAGCAGTACGCAGAGCAGCAGCAGTACACAAAAGCAGCAGCAGTACACAGCAGCAGCAGTACACAAAAGCAGCAGCAGTACACACAAGCAGCAGTACACAAACAGCAGCAGTACACAAAAGCAGCAGCATACACAAAGCAGCAGTACACAAAAAGCAGCAGCAGTAAAGGCAGCAGTACACAAAGCAGCAGCAATAACAGCAGCAGCAGTACACAAAGCAGCAGCAGTACACAGCAGCAGTACACAAAAGCAGCAGCAGTATACAGCAGCAGTACACAACAGCAGCAGCAATACCAGCAGCAGCAGTACACAGCAGCAGCAGCAGTACACAAAAAGCAGAAGCAGTAATACAGCGCAGCAGTACACAAAAAGCAGCAGCAGATACAGCAGCAGCAGTACACAAAAGCAGTAGCAGTAACAGAAGCAGCAGCAGCAGCAGTCACAGCAGCAGCAGGAGCAGCAGTACACAGCTGTAGCGACAATGGGGAGCATCAGGATAACAAGCAGCAACTGTAGTAGGTGTAGCAGCTGAAATAGTAGTAACAGCAGCAGTAACAGCAACGGCAGCAGCAGCACCAGTAAAAGCTGCAACATTAGTAATAGTAGCATGAGAAACAGAAAAAGTGTTCAATAGTAACAGAAGTAGCTATAACAGCAGTAGTAGTACTGTCGGCAACCGTAGTAGGAGTAGCAGTTGAAACAGCAGAAATGGTAGTAACGGCAGCAACAACAGGAGTATGACAGAAACGACGGTAGTATACAAAAGCAGCAACATTAGCAGCGGAAACAGTGATAGAAGTAACAGCAGCAGTAACACTGAGGAATAGTAACAACAGCACAACAGTGTTAGTAGCAGAGCAGAAACAGCGGTAGTGGTTGTTGCAACAGCGGCGGCAACAGCGATAATTTCCATTCATTCAGAAAAAAAAAGAAAAATTTAAAATACTCATATACTATGAAGAAAGACGCCCACCAGATCGTCCCACTCCCTGAAGAAGCAGTTACTATCCAGTTTGGCTCTCTGGATGTTCTCCAAGGAATACCGCTGGATGAGCTGATAGGCAGCCGCCAAAGACACCCCCACCAGAGTAGACCCGACGCTCACCAGGGACAGAGCCATCACCACCAGATACAGCACGTCTGCTGGGCGTGTCTCTCCCCTGGGGATGACAACGACAACGACGACGACGATGAAGCAATGGAGAAGTTGGTCAAACAAGGCTACGAGTCGTGTCGAGCTCTTAAAGGACTAAAGCCTTTCAGTTCAACATGAGCATATGGTGACGTTATGGGGTACCACTATATCGACTCGGAGCAAAGTTAATTAACAGGCTCAGCAAGACTCCCACCCCAAGGTTCTCCCCACCGGATCAAAACCGCTAGGTAGGTCCCTTACATAACGCTGACTTAGCTGCAATCCTGTCTGTCTGTCTGTCTGTTTTTCTCTCTCTCTCTCTCTCTCTCTCTCTCTCTCTCTCTCTCTCTTTCTTAATTTCTGGGGCATGTTGGGACATTTCCTATCTTAAGTCACCATAGTACTTGACGGAAATACGTCATAACCGTGACTAAAGACCATGCAGAGACTGTCAAAAACATAGGAAAGGGCGGGTAGGGGAAGGGCGGGGGTTGGGTGGTGGGGGTATTCTACCTTCATGCTTCAGCGACGCCCGGATGGTAACTAATTTCAAAAGGTCTGTATTATAATGTTCATCATGGGGAAAAACAAATAAACAAAAAGGATTAGACTAATTTCAAAGGATTAGTATTGTGATCTTCATCGTGGGAAAAACAAACGAACAAACAAATAGGATGGTGACTAGTTTCAAAAGTTTGTATTACAATGCTCGTCGTTTAAAAAAAAAAAAAAAGAAAGAAACACGTATATTTTCCTTTCTTTGACGTCAGACGAGGGCAAGCCCTGAGTCAGTAAGCCCCGAATTTCAAACCGCTCTTCTACCCTTCACTAGTATGTCTTTGGAGGCCATTGGACCAGTGACCGCGTGGTCTCCCATGACGGTGTGACAGGTAAGAATCGACTACCACAGTCAGTGGTAGGGTTACTGATGACTCTCACCCAGGGCACGAGAGGCGGCTCCAGCCGGGCGCAATTACACACACACACACACACACACACACACACACACACACACATTCCATAGACTCTAATAATTATGTTGCCAGTAGAAGTGAGATGAGCAGGCCACGGGCCCCTGATGATAAATGAATCATTCACAGACCGAAGTCTGGGACTAGGTTTATGCCGTCAGAAAAAGGGTGTACCATCTGCAGGCCTTAATCCCCCATAAGCTCAGCCTTAATAATGGAACAAAGAACGACAACTCAGAACTTGAAGACCTTGAAACAACGCACAGTGGCGCCGACATGTTGTGACACCGCGAACGTAGACAAGGAAACAACGCGTACAGACCCAGACTGCCAAAATCCACGACGAAAAAGGAATGAACGTAACATTCCGAAAACGACGCCGTGAGAACGGCAGTAGAGCGGAGCTATGTTGATGTGACCTTTCCCACGTCACTCAAACCAAACGTGTCACTCCACACGTCACACAATGCATCGGCAGCACGCTTATTATTGGTTGCCTCCCTTTCCCCTCCACTCCTCTCCCCCTGCCCCCCCCCCCCTCCCCCCCCCCCCCTCCCTTCCTTCCCTAGCTATGTTGTGACACACTGTCCTGACATCTTGTGTTGACACGTTGCTTTCACAATGCTGTCAATCACAGCCTTTCGCATTCCACCCTGCATTACCTCCCTGAGGATGATTAAAGTGTCTCTCGCGTCTGTTGGTTTGACTGTCTGTCTGTCTGTCAGTCAGTCTGTCTGTCAGTCTGTCTGTCTATCTATCTGCCAGTAAGATGAAGCCAAAACTACTCGACCGACTGGAACGAAACTTGGATGAAAGATGAAATGAAGCTCAGAGATGAACCTTTCACTTTATTGTTTGTGCTTTATTTCTTTTGCTTTATTTCTTTTGCTTTATTGACGTTTTCCGATCAAAGTGCGAAGCGAGGACCTCTCTCTCTCTCTCTCTTTCTCTCTCTCTCTCTACCCCCTTCCCACTTTCTCATATAGCGAGATAGCACATTTTTCGGCATTTTCTAAAAGTTCTCAAGAAGTAATGCATAATTATCTATTTAAAAAAAAAAAAAAAAATTAAAGCAGGCTTACCAAATACAATCCGGGTCCACTTAGCAAAGAATGTGTTCGACCTTGGCGGAGGTCTACAATCTCCCGAGAACGGTTCGTGCTGGTTTTCAGAGCGTAGTCCTGACTCACGGTAAAAACAGTTCAGCTTAGATGCGTTGCGTTTATTGTGTCACGCTCCAATGTACATATTTGTATTGTATGGCAAATGATGTGAAAGTGGTTTACCATGTGCGTCACATTCAGCGTGTTGTATTGTATCTTCATTGTATTGTATTGTTTTGTATTGTCTTCGTATCATAACTAGTGAAAAAAAGCCATCCTCTACCCTCCCTTCTATCCTCTCGATCTCTCCACCCCTTGTCCCCCCCCCCCCTCCCCACCCCCACCCCCACAACCCGCCCTTCTCTTCCACCTTTCCTGCCTGCGTAAACTTTTGCTGGATGTTCATAGTGGGCCGTGGCACGGTGCCAGAGACAACTCCTCTGTTGCCATGGGATCTTTTACGTGCGCTAGATGTATGGTGTACACGGGACCTGACTTCACATTGATTCTGTCCAGAAGACTGGTCACTCTTTCAGGGCTTCGGGAGAATGTGTTTCTTCTGTTCTCCCTGCTCCACTTTCTTCTTCTTCACCTCCTCCTCCTCCTCCTCCTCCTCCTCCTCCTTCTCTTCTTCTTCTTCTTCTTCTTCTTCTTCTTCTTCTTCTTCTCTCCTCCTCCTCCTCCTCTTCTTCTTCTTCTTCTTCTTCTTCTTCTTCTTCTTCTTCTCCCCCCCTCCTCCTTCCCTCCTCTCTTCCAATTCCTCTTCCTCCCCTTCCTCCCCCTTTTTCTCCTCCTGCTCCTCTTTTTTGTGTGCCTCCTTTCCGTTTTACTTTTAAAATATTCCCTTCTTCTCCGTTTCTTTCTCCTCCTCCTCCTCCTCCTCCTCCTCTCCTCCTCCTCCTCTCTTCTCATCTTGTTTCTCTTGTCTGTTTCCTCCTCCTTTGTTTGTCAGCGACTATTCTCATTTGCGCGCGCGCGCGCGCGTGTGTGTGTGTGTGTGTGGGTGGTGTGTGTGTGTGTGTGTGTGTGTGTGTGTTGTGGTGTGTGTGTGTGTGTGTGTGTGTGTGTGTGTGGTGGAGAGAGAGAGAGAGAGGAGAGTGTGGGTTGGTGTGTGTGTGTGTGTGTGGTGTGTGTGTGTGTGTGTGTGGGTGTGGAGAGAGAGGAGAGAGAGAGAGGGGAGGTGTGATGTGTGTGTGTGTGTGTGTGTGGTGTTGTGTGTGTGGGGTGTGTGTGTGTTGGTGTGTGTGTGTGTGAGAGAAGAGAGAGAGAAGAGTGTTATGTGTGTGGTGTGTGTGGTGTGTGGTGTGTGTGTGTGGTGTGTGTGTAGTGTGTGTTGTTGTGTAGAGAGAGAGAGAAGAGAGTGTGTGTGTGTTGTGTGTTGTTGTGGTGTGTTGTGGTGTGGTGGAGAGAGTGAGAGAAAAGAGTGTGGGGTGGTGTGAGGTGGGGTGTGTTGTGTGTGTGTGTATGTGTGTGTGTGTGTGTGTGTGAGAGAGAGAGAGAGAGAGAGAGAGAGATGGTTTATTCATCAAGGCCAAATCCCATTTTTGAAAGGCGCGAAAACAAAGAATCACGCGCTCTTTCAAATTTCACATGCAAACAATCATGACACGATCGCTTCACTTAACCAAAAAGCTTCACACGCGTATAAATCTAGGCTATGTTCTCAAACTGCATTCTTATTGTTTTAATGATAATTATTAATGACGAATCACGAAATAGACAAGGCTTCTTACAGCTTTTTTTTCTTTGGAACTGAGAAGAGAGAGAGAGAGAGAGAGAGGAGAGAGAGAGAGAGAGAGAGAGAGAGAGAGAGAGAGGAGGAGAGAGACGCGCACTCACTCATAGACAGGTTCTTGGCACGTGTGTGCAGAGCACATGTCACAGCCCCCAACACGGGTTACAGAGGCAGGCAGACAGCACCAAGAGACTGTAGTCTGGCACTACTCTGTCCGTCACACAGTTCAGTTCAGTGGTTTATTTAACGTCTGTTCACCATGGATGATATTAGACGACAAATAATTTAAAACGTCATCTGTAACTAACAAAGCTTAACCTCAAAGATAAAAAAAAAAAAATAACAACATTAACTTTTTTAAATTAGTGGTAAAAACAAAACACACATCAAAGCAACTTGGCAATATCAGATTGTGCGATAATAGTAGCAATGTTTATGATAGAAGGTTCTGGACAATATTTGACTGATATCTTGGACGTTGATATCGATAGAATTTTCTTTATAAATCGGAGTTAAGACAGAACATTCTATCAACAAATGATGCACTGAAATAGGCTTACCACAAGTACAAAAAACATGACAAGAATATTTTGTGTTGCATGCATTTAACTTGAGTTTTGTTACTATCTTGGAAATGTGACGAGGACAAGTATTTACATATTTGAGATTTTCTCCACAATTTCTGTTATAAACGCAATTTTCTAATTTTGCAAAATTTCTGACGAAGATGTTTTCGTGGAGATAATAAATTACAATCGAGGCAAATATGTGGAAAATAGAGAAGAAAAAAACTGGATCCCAAAAACCACTTGGTTGACTCCTTTTCTTTTTTATTTCACTCCAATATTTCGGTCCTAGAAGGACCTTCTTCTGGGACAGGAGAGCTGCAGACATATATGCACCATGTCATCGTACTAATGCAAAAATCAAGGTTTTATACTATCGATTAATGTCACTCCCTTACACTGGATATTCCCTTCCATTTGAGCCCCCACCCCACCCCCCCCGCCCCCCACCCCACCCACCCTCCCCGCCCATTCCTCCCCAGTATAAAACTTTAATTTTATGCGGTAGTAGGATGACATGGTGAATATATGTCTGCAGCTCTCCTGTCCCAAAGAAGGTCCCCTTTGGGAGCGAAATATTGGACTGAAATGAACAATTAAAAAAAAAAAAAAAAGATCAACCAAGCGGTTTGGGATCCAGTTTTTTCTGCTTCTATTTTCCACTGAAATCGTCTCACGACAAAAAAAAAAAAAAACCACACCCAGCAGTGAGAAGTGGTGCTTCTGGATCTTTAGGTAGGCCTACATATAAATATTATATATATATGCACGAAGAAACAGTGTACCTTCAGTTCCTCTGATATAAGTATGATCATCGTATAGCCGTCATCGTCGTCGTCGTCGTCGACGTCGACTTGTCATTATCATCATCATCCCCATCATCATCAAATCATCATCATCATCATCATCATCATCATCACCATCATCATCATCATCGCGTCGTCGTCGTCGTCGTTGTCGTTGTCTTTGTCGTCGTCATCACCATCCCCATCATCATCATCCCCATCGTCGTCGTTGTCGTGTCGTCGCCGTCATCGTCGTCGACGTCGTCTTCGTCGTCGTCGTCATCGTCATCGTCATCGTCATCGTCGTCGTCATCATCATCATCATCATCATCATCATCATCATCATGATCCCGTCAATATCCCTCTGTCTGTCGTTTGGGTCCTTGTCGTCGACAACCAAATCCCAGACAACCATCGCGACGTGTCACACGCGCCGTCACGTCGCGACTCGTCTTCGTCGACGTCACGTCACGTCACGTCATCACACGACCACACGACAACACACACACATACACACACAGACCCAGTCAAATCCACGGGTTTGGGTATTACAAGTCGACAACTAAACAAGAAAACAAGAAGACAAAACAAAGAAACACACACAACACACACACGACAACACACACACACACACACCACGCACACACACACGCACGCACCACGACGCACGCCACGACACGCACGAAACAAACACCGGAATAACACAAGCTCACAGACACACAACCACACACGTAACAAACACACACACACAACACACACACACACACACACACACACACACACACCATGCGCACGCACGCACGCCACGCACCACGCACCACGCACGCACACACGCACACACACACACACACACACACACACAACACGCACACAACACACACACATACACACACAAACACACAAACACACACACACACACACACACACACACACACACACACCCCACACACACACACCTGGGGTGTGATCTTCGCTGGCAATCCGTCCAGGGCGTGGCAAGGGTGGACAGCAGTGCTCTCCCCTGTTCCTGGAGTTTGGAGTACCGACCACTGACGTCACCATCGTCTTTGCCCCTCTCTCGCGCGGCGTCCCGTGCTCGAAATTGTAGTCAATTCAAGCATGACCAACGAATCGGGGCACCTTGAACACACCGCAGTCCAGGCAAAAATACTTTTTTTCTTTCTTCTTTTCTTTCTTTCTTTCTTTCTTTCTTTCTTTCTTTTGAGGAAGAGAAAGTACGTTCACTTTTATCCAGTCTGTTGTGCGAATAGTCGGATTGTTCAGCTGCGTACTTTTGTGTCCACAGTCCTCGTTTATTCGAGTGACCTGGTGGTGTATGATGGTATACGGAAACGCACAAAAACGCAAACATTTACGGCAGTTCATTAGCTTCAAAGTGCCATGATTACTCCTTTCACACTAAAATAACATTAATAAATACCGAGAACATGTGAAAACATGTGGCATTGTAAGAAGGCAGTAATTATAACTAAAACAACAATTTTTATGTCACAATATATTTTTGCTGTCAAGATGATATACATTGAATCAAAAGAAAGAAAATCACCTTATGACCCTAGTACATGTAATCCATAAGCGGTGAAACAGTTGATCATCTCTCTCTCTCTCTCTCTCTCTCTCTCTCTCTCTCTCTCTCTCTCTCTCTCTCTCTCTCTCTCTCTCTCTCTCTCAGGTTGAAAAAAATAACATCAGTGGGAGAACCGAGCTGGTTTAAAAAAAAACAATTCAATTATTGATCACATGTTTACATTGTTAACATTAGTACAAAAGCAGTTTCCTTTTAATCGGAAATTGTATGTGGCCTTAGTAGATTTTGAAAAGGCATTTGTTTTTTTTTAATCGAAAGACTCTATAGTGTAATCTTGAAAAGTATGGAATAAAAGGCAAACTGTATGATTGTTGAGAAGCGTGTACAATAACTTAAAAATTAAGGTGAGATGTGGATCTAAATTAACAGACTATATCAAATGCACATATGGTGTAAAACAAGGCAATGTATACAGTCCAATTCTGTTGTTTCGTTTTCTTGATGAAGTTGCTTTGGAAGTTATTGAAAACGGTAAACATGCGGCTTTATTCACATACGATTATTTTGAGTTATTCATTCTATTACTTGCAAATGACATACAGTTGTTAGTAGAAACAGTTACAGAACTACAGACACAGTTGAGTGGTTTGCAAAAAGCTGCATCTAGTCTTGATATGATGGTAAGCTTGAACAAAAGCAACTTTATTGTCGTAAGAAAAGATGGGTATTTATCAGCAAGAGAAAGATGGAAAAATAATTATACAGAAAAACATGTTCTGAATGCATATAAATACTTAGACATATTGTTTTTCCGCTAAACTCGGTTTCACTTCAGCGGATAACTATTTAAGTAAAGCGAAAAATGCTGCGTTTTGTATATTGTGGAAATTCTGTCTTTTGAACAATGATAGCTTAAATCCTCTTTGAGACTATTTAATTCTGAAGTTCAGTCAATAGCCCAGAACGGATCGAAACTTTGGGGTCTGGATGATGCAGTACGTCTTTATGAAAAAAAAAGGACATTTCATTTCCTTAAACAAGTTTTTTTTTTAAGCTGAAACGCGGACATCCAGTGTGAGAAACGCTAGATATCCGACTAATATAAAACTGTGCAGTATGTTGTACTCGTTATTGTCTAAACGACAGTGGATAACAGACTGCCACAGAAAACTTACGCACACCTTTGTGAAGGGGGATACCGCCTGGTCCTCTGGCTTTGGCAGAGTGTAGGTATTTCAGTAACTTCTTCACACCTTCCGTCCCAACATGTATGTCCGTCTAGCATAGCTTTGTGGGGTGTTCAGGTACGGCAGGGGGTAGAGAGTGTATCAGCCTTCTTGGTAAATACTCTCTGGAACCGCTCAGCTTGTCTGTCTGCCTTTGCCTTGGTGTCGTTGACCAGACAGCCCTTCTTCATCGGTGAAACGTCACGTATACCGTCCTGCTTTTAGCTCTTAATACAACTCCCAAAAGACTTTGTATTGTTCAAGCTGAGGCCTTCTGTAATGGTACTGTCTGCATGCTCCCATTCTGCCTTTCAATCCGCTCTCTGTACAGCTTCGGTAAGAACTTCCAGCTGGTCCTATCTTCGCTTTACTCGGCCCTAGCAAGGTTTCTGTTTTTTGGTTTGTTTTATTTTTTGTTTTTTGTTTTCAGTCTTTGTGTACAGCCATTCAACCAGTGTAGGCCTTTTCGTTTCACTGCTCATTCTACATGAGACGCAAGGTCAATGACATTTGTGATGCTGTCTCGTTAAAATGATCCACAATGTCTCTGTGTCCGCTCTCTAGGTGTTCAGGCCCTCAGCCGGTCATCTCATTA
>CM031615.1:24473501-24478501 GCA_018398815.1 Conus ventricosus
TGTGTGTGTGTGTGTGTTGTGTGTGTGTGTGTGGTGTGGTTTGTTGGTGTTGTTGTGTGTGTGTGTGTGTGTGTGTGTGTGTGTGTGTGTGGTGTGTGTGTGGTGTGTGTTGTGTGTGTATGCAATGAAACAAAGAGGTGTGTATGCGTTAGATTCTTCTATGAATCAACAACAACAACAGCAACAACAACAACAACAGCAACAACAACAACAACAAGCAGAGAGAGAGAGAGAGAGAGAGAGAGAGAGAGAGAGAGAGAGAGGAGAGAGAGAGAGAGAGAGAGAGAGAGAAATCAAAAGACGCTCACCGTCTAGTATGCTCTCTGGTAGCATATGAAGCACACGTAAAATGAAAAGCACATAAAAGAACGTAACGGGAATTGTAAACACAATTCACTAGACCTCACGAAATAGGTCAAAATTCATGAAATACATTCGGCCTCATGAAAACACTCCGAACCCCATAAAAACACACCAGATCCCATGAAATGCATCAGACTTCCCAAAATACAGCAAGACTTCACTAAATACCCCAGACCAAAGATAACATTGCGTCGGACCTTTTAACAGATATACAAGACTTTTTAATGCAGACCAGGTCCAGTAGAATTACATTTGACCTCATGCAATACATTAGACCTAATGAGATGCATTAGACACACTACTCCACTTTCAAAAAACACCAGATCTCATTAAAGGATGAAATCTTATGAAACATATCGACCATTGAAAATCTACCAGAGCTCATAAAATACATTAGTACTCACAAACCAGACAAGGCTTCATAGAACACAGCAAACCTCACAATACACAGCAGACCTCATAATACACAGCAGACCACATAATACACAGCAGACCACATAAAGCACAGCAGACCTTATAATACATACTAGAACCGTGTGAAGTGCACCAGACCCCATGAAACCCACACGTCTTCCTGAAACAAAGCAGACATAAGGCACAGCAGACCCCATAAAACACAACAGACCTCATATAACACACCAGGCTTCATAAAACACAACAGACCTCATATAACACACCAGCTTCATAAAACACAACAGACCTCATATAACACACCAGGCTTCATCAAACACAACAGACCTCATATAACACACCAGGCTTCGTAAAACACAACAGGCCTCATATAACACACCAGGCTTCATAAAACACAACAGACCTCAGCATACACAGCAGGCTTATCAATGAAAAGCATATGTCATAAAACACAAAAGACAGCGATAAAACATTGCAATTCAATGAAAATAAATACGGGCCTCATCAAATACAGCAGGCTACATAAAATATACAATAGACTTCATGGAATATAACAGCAGACCTCACGGAAATATAACATCAGACCTCGTGAAATATAACAGCAGTCCTAATGCAATATATAACGACAGAGCTCATTGATATATAACAGCAGACCTCATGAAATATAACAGCAGACCTCATGGAATATAACATCAGACCTCATGAAATATAACATCAGACCTCATGAAATATAACAGCAGACCTCATGAAATATAACAGCAGACCTCATGGAATAATACACAGCAGACCTCATGGAATATAACAGCATACCTCATGGAATAATACACAGCAGACCTCATGGGAATAATACACAGCAGACGCGTAAAACAATTTCTGGCTGATACTGACACCTAGAAAAGCCATTTAGGGAGGGGAGGGGGGGGGGGGGGGGGGGGGGGGGGGAGACACAAAATGACATTTTTGGCTTATCTTGCGTGTAGGTAAACAAACAAAGTGGAGAGAGTGAGATGAAAGAGCGCAAAAACACAAATTCACGATAGAGAACAGCATACAGATATGTGTAAGCACGCACAACCCCTTCAAACCAGTGACCACCACCACCAGGCTATGCTCCGAAGCACGCACCTGTCTGTTGTTTTGTCTGTCTGCGTTTTTTCCTCCCCCCGCCCCCCCCCCCCTCCCCTCGCCGCCCCGCCCCTCCCCCCCCCCCCCCCCCTCCCAGCCTACCCCCTGAGGATTTGACACTCTCTGTCACACCAATCAAATAAGCAGATAGGACTGAACGCAATACCCTGCACCCGCAGTAGATGGTCAGTGCGCAAGGTAGTCGGGGCGGCGAGGGCGGCTGTCAACACAGCAGAAGTGCCATTGTGCGGAGAGGCACGTGAAAGGGATGGAATCGCTGAGGAGAGATTTTTGTCAACAGTGTAACCGTGATGTTGCTCTTGTTGCTGTTGCTGTTGTTGTTGTTGTTGTTGTTGTTAATCATCAGAAAGTTGACAGAATTCAGCCTGTCGCGTGGCTGGACACATGTGTGTATAAACAAATATCAATGAGAGAGAGAGAGAGAGAGAGAGAGAGAGAGAGAGAGAGAGAGAGAAGAGAGAGAGTTTCCGATTCAGCCTTTTTCCGTTGATGCAAGAAATCTTTTCTAAGTATTTATTGCCAGTACTTCCCCCTCCCCCTGGCACTAAATATATCTAATAATGTCCTATCAGCGATTCATGATGCACACAATTATCGAAATATTTAGGCCTACTCTCCTTTCAATAAAGTCGAAAGACGAATGTCACATATATGAATGGGGTTTCTTACAGCTCACTCTCTCTCTCTCTCTCTTCTCTCTCTCTCTCTCCTCTCTCTCTCTCTCTCTCTCCTCTCTCTCTCTCTCTCTCCATGCGTGCGTGCGTGCGTGCGTGCGTGTGTGCCTGCACGTTCTCAAGCTGTGCGTGAGTGTGTGAGTGCTTGAGAGTGTGCCTGCGAGCGTGCACGGCTCCGTTACTGCCTGATATCTCCACCGTAACTCTGAAGTCTGATTTGAAGTGGAGTGACAGCAAGTGGAACTCTAGTTTTGAACATTGGAGTTGGAAACGTGCTGCCAGGTCGACACTGACACGACACACAGCTGTGCCAGTCTTGGATAAATGTTAATTTGTATTGGTTCACATCTCCAGTTGTTGTTGCTGTGTAGATGTGTCTGTACAGGGTATAGCGGCAAGCTTGGAACATCCTATTTTAGGGGGATGTTTCCTTGTCTGTTCTGTGTGCTCTGTGCTGTCGGTAATCGGAAAGAAAGTCAACGGGAAAGAAAGTCAACGGAGGGTTAGGGGTTAGGGTTTAGGGTTACGGTTAGGGTTTAGGGTTAGGGTTAGGGTGTAGGGTCAGGGTTAGGGTTAGGCTTAGGGTTAGGGTTAGGGTTAGGGGTTAGGGTTAGAGTTAGGTGACTTTCTCTCCGTTGACTTTTTTTTCCTGTGTCCTTTTCGCATCATGGGAGCAAGAGTTACCCTACTTGTTTATTATTTACTGTTCCCTGCCTGATTTCATATTTACTTTCATTTCAATTAAATCGAGGTTACCTGTATTTTTTTCTGTTCGTCCTTGCACTTGTGTCTGACTACATTCAAGATGGAAAAGGCTGTGCCAGTCTTGAGTAAATGTAAATTGGTATGGGTTCATTTCTCCAGCTGTTGTTGCTGTGTAGATGTGTCTGTACAGGGCATATATGCAAGTTTGAAACATCCTTTTTGGGGGGATGTTTCTTTGTTTGTTCTGTGTGCTCTGTGCTGTCATATCTGCCAGGCGATTCCGTGTCGTGAGCAGCATTCCTTTGGGGTTAAAGGCATGTGTTCGTTTCATCATGGGAGCAAGAGTTAACCTACTTGTTCATCATTTACTGTTTACTGTTCCCTGCCTCATTTCATATTTACTTTAACTTACTTAAGTCGAATCGTGACGGGGTTATCAACGTCCTCTTGGCCTTCAGAGAACACAGCCTTCATAGAAATACTAACTCTCATGGTGAAGTATTAATCCAAATATCTCTACTCAATAATCATCTGTATTCACGACCCGGCTACGGAAAACACTGACATTCACTGAATGAATTTTTTTTTTTAATTAAAAAAAAGGAAAATGCTGTTGGTTAATTGGATGGTGTTACATGAATAGTTAGTCATTCCTATACACTGTTCTGCCAAGCTCAGTGATTTCGTGTGTGTGTGTGTGTGTGTGTGTGTGTGTGTGTGTGTGTGTGTGTGTGTGTGTGTGTGTGTGTGTGTGTGTTGTGTGAGTATCTGTTGATTTCACGATTTTTTTATTTTCGGCTTTTTTTTTTTTTACTTAAAAAGTTTAATGTAATTGTAAAATGACTTCTAGAAACATGTTCGTACTGTGTAGTTTATAAAAAAAAATATTCAAATGATTTTTTCTATATAGAAAACAAGAGATATAGCACTTATTCATATTCACTCTCAAACGTCAGCTTTTCAGGTGATTCAGGTAAAATCTTAGGATGATTTAGCAGGCCTCGTACAATTTGCTATGGCAGAACTATAAACCATCGAAAGTTTATTTGTATATCTATACTATTGATCAATTTATTAATTTTTCTATTTGTTTATTTGTTTGTCTGTTTATTCAAGACGATTACACGGAGCGTCCACCAATAAACAGAGTACAACTGTTTATAGCTGATATAGGCTACCTGAATTGAATAACACGATGACGAGTCTTCTAAGTTGAAAAAAAAGGCAGGCAACAACGCGCTCAATTGGGGACACTACCCATACTCGTTCATTTTCACCTCCCAGTTTACCGAATTAGCCAATCAAACAACAACAACAACGACAACAACAACAACGACAACAACGACAACAACAACAACAACAACAACAACACACACACACACACACACACACACACACACACACACACACACACACACACACACACACACACACACACACACACACACAGTATGCAGAAAAATGTACATGAACGCATGTATTGGCAGATCACAAGTATGGGTTTTTTTGTTTGTTTGTTTACTCCCCTTTTTGATCTGATTCTGGCAAATAGATACCGCAGGGCATTCGTTCTGGACAGTGTGCACTGTTTTACCTAGTTGCCAAATTTCGACCAAAAAGCTGATGTGATACAAATTGTGACCAAAAAAAAAAGTGAAAAAATACCTTCCATGGCAAATTTTAAGAAGTGGGCCAAAGAGG
>CM031615.1:24483501-24486001 GCA_018398815.1 Conus ventricosus
GATTTCTTTCACTCCGGATCGTAACGCAACGAACGAAGCTGTAGTGGGGATTTTGCTTGACAAATTAACAGCAGACGAAAAAACAGAAGTATTTCTTTGCCACGGGGGTGGCGAGAATCTTCGTCCCTTTTGGGGGGGGTTGTCAGCGTTTCATACCCTTTTCCCAAAGGGAAAGCGTGGTTTGGTCAAGGGGGGAGAGTTCGCTAGACATTTTTTAGGCCCCCGTGGGGGTTTGCACAAAAAATTTAGAAACTTCTCTTGCGGGTAATAACCCAAAAATTTAACCCTTGAAACGGAAATTGCCCTTGGGAAGGGAAGCAGTCACATTGGGGGGTTAAATTTTTAAATTTTTGTCACGGGCCCCGTTTTTTCCCCTCGCCTCTCATATCCTTTGCCACAAGGAGAAGCCACCCACCCAAAATATTCTTCCCTCTGTAAATTTTTCCGAAAAACGTTTCTTTCAAAATTTTAAAGAGGAAAAAACACTTCGTTTTAATCGAACTTTTCCCAACTAAAAAACTGCCCCTTTCGGGGCGAATTTTTACAGACTAAAAAAAAAAACACTGCAACAACAAAAAAGGGAAAAAAAAAAAAAAGGAGGGCACGGGGGGGGGGGGGGGGGGGGGGGGGGGGGCGGCATAAAAACCCCACAAAAGCAGGGTGACGCGATGATTTTGATGCACGAGAAAAAACGAGGGTTTGCAGTACAACGGCCGAACATGGCAAAAGCATTTTGATTTTGGGATCCCGGTGATACGCCGGCAAGAAAGATTTTCCCAAAATGCTCTGGGCTAGGCGGGCCCTGTTTAGGGGAAACCTTGCCGTGGGAAACACCAGGGGAAAAAAAGCAAAACCCCCCTTGCCCCCTTTTAAAAAAAAAAAAAAAAAAAAAAATCAAGTTGTTGGCGGCATTTAAAGCAAAGGAATGCAGGGGCCCGGGAACGCGGGTTTAAAAGGGTGTGGGGGTGGGGGTTTTTCCCCTCCCAAAAAACAATATACATTCCTCTTGCACCGCAATGGTCCTTCCCTTCCTTTCGGTTTTTTTTTTCCGTCTGCAAAAAATTTTTATTTAAAAACCCTTCCGCCAAAAAACCCGCGCAAAAACACAGATCGGTCCCCCCCACCCCAGCTCAATTTCACCCTCATTTTTCCCCAGGGGGGGTTCTTTTCATTTTTAAAACCTCGAAAAATTAATTAAAACGTCATTTTTTTTACAGGGAAAACTTTGTTTTCAGAGCCCAAAAGGGGTTTTTTCTTCTCGTGTTATTTTTTTTTCTTCGTGAAAAAAACCAATGAATCCCCGTGACCTTCCCTTAAAAACTTGAAAATCGACCCGAAAGAGCAGACGGAATTTGGAAGAATCCCGGGTTTAAAAACATTCTTGGGCAAAAGTTTGCTTGTTTTGGGTCGTTTGGTTTTCTGAAAGTTGACGAAATCCTTTTTTGTTAGATTAAAGGGAAAAATTTTGAAAATTTGGGGGTAAGTGAGATATGAAAGAAGAAAAAAAGTTTTTAAAAGGGCCTGTAATTGAGGGTTTTTTATTGATCTTTTTAAAAACCTCCCTTCGAAAGAGCCTTTTCCCTTTACAGGGTTTATCCCAAAATGGTTGGAAATTGGGCGGGGGTGTGTTTTCCCTGGCATTTGCCCGCACTTTGGGTGTTCCTAATCCAGTTCATTTGGGCCTTTGAAAAAAAGGGAAAAATTGACAGTGAGGAATTTTGCTTTGAAAGGGGTAAATGCCGAAAAAAAAGGGGACCCCGGGAAATTCAGTTTTTTTTTTGCCAAAACTATTCCAAAGGAAAGTGAAAATATCTTCCCGGGTCCCTTGTCGAAGTTTTTTGTAGTTTTTAAACCTTTAGAAAAAGTTTGGCACCACGTATTTTTATTATTATTATTATATTTGGGGATTTATATTAAACGCCTATCCCCGGGCAAGACCCCAAACTCTAAGCGCTTTACAATAAACACCTACCTTTTACGACTCAAAAGGGCTGCCCACCCGGTAGAGCCCGGCCCGGGGCAGCCTAATGGCGCTCATTTAGTCGTTTCCCCTTAAATTTAAAAAACCCGTCAATTTTTTTTTTTTTCTATTTTTTCCTCCCGTTTCTCAGTCCCCTATTTTCTTTTTCTCATTTTTCCTCCCGTTTCTCACATAGGTGCATGCGATTTTTTTATAGTGTCCTCCACTTCCCGGTAAAGAGGCACACGACAACAGTAAGTGAAAGATTTTTGTTTGGTTGGTAAAAAAATTTCCCGGGGGGCTATCTTCAATTTTCCCTTTTTTTTTTAAATTTTTCCGGGCAGCGGGGGGGGGCCCCCCCTTTTTTTGATTTTTTGGCGGGCCCGGGGGGGTTTTTTAACGGGGTGGAAAGGGGCCCGGGAAGGGGACAGGGGTCGACTCGCTTATATTTCCCCCTCCCAAGGGGTTGACGTTCAGTTCGATTTGTCATTCAAAAGGGAAAGAAAAGGGGCCCAGAAAGGCAGGGGGTGAAAACCCTTG
>CM031615.1:24488501-24506014 GCA_018398815.1 Conus ventricosus
TTTATCAAGGTGATTAAATCGCCATATCGTTGTTGAACGTGAAAGGAGGCGGGATGGGCCGGTTGGGCGGACGAGAGGACGGGAGAAGGTTGTAAAGCGACTTCGTGCTTAGTCTGTGTAGTAGAAAGAAACTCTTGGAGAGCGTGGCAGCAGAGTCCTCAGAAAAGGAGCCCTTTCAAGCAAGTGTTTCGGCCCTTATCTCCTGACACTCTAGGGGGGTTGGGCCACACCCGGTTCATGACTCCGGATGTCCCTCTGCTGCCCCTTTTTTCCCATCTTGAGACGAGTCATGGCTGGGATTCGAACCATGACCCTCTGGACATGCTCATTTTCCACTTAATGACTTGCACTCTAACCACTGAGCCACAAGGGCACCTGATATTTGTAGGGAAAGTTAAGCCTTATGAAGTTCACTTTGTTCCTCCTTGACCAGATCCAGCTTGAACGCCTCTTTGCCGCTTCTGCCATTGGTTTCAGGGCTCTGGTCCCCCCCCCCCCCCCCCCCCCCCCCCCCCCCCCCCCCCCCCCCCCCCCCCCCCCCCCCCCCCCCCCCCTGCAACTGAGAGCTGTTTCATGAGGCTGTATGCAGACGTTCCTACAAACCCCCTAGTTCCAATTTCTGCAGTGACGACTTTGACCTGATAGCCTTCTCACCTCAGGCTGTTTGCCAGATCAGCATACTTTTCAGTCTTGTAGATTTGAGCTGCCTCCATTCTGTTCTCATATGGCACCGTGAGTTCGATCATGATCAGCTGCTTGGTTGACTGAAAGTGGACTACTATGTCTGGTCTCATGCCACTCTTGCTGATGATCTCTGGGTGACTCTTCCATTTGGGAGGTCTGCAGTGCACTCCAGTCATCTGCCCCGTCCAGCAGACTCTGCCTGCTTGTTCCGAGTGGCACTGTTGTTCTTGGCCATGATTTGCTACCTCTCGCCGTGAAGAATGTTGCGGGTGCTTTTGGAGTCTGATTTTCCCCTTTTTTGGTGTTGGTACTAGCCCAGACTGCTTGTACAATCTCTTTGAGCACTTGGTTATGCCTCCATTTTATACCTTCCTTGAGTCAGAGCTACTTTACATGAGCTTAGGACATGCTCCACTGTTTGTTTTTCATGGCAGAGGGGGCATGCAGGATCGTCTGTCTTTCCCCACTTCACCAGGTTTGCATTTGAGGGCAGAAGGTCATATGCAGATCTGAGAATGAAGCTGATCCTGAGAGGGGCCATGTGCCAAATGTCATTCCAAGTGAGACTTCTTTGGAGTGCATTCTCCCACGTTGTCCATTGCCCTTGCTGGCTCTGCTGGACTGCTTTTTGGAGTCTTTTTTTGGTCTTCTTTTCTCATCTCCTGAATTATCATGTCTCTTTTGGCTTTTCCTTTGGCCTTTGACCACCATTCAGTTTTGGTCACCCCCAGTCCTTGTCTGTTGATCTGTGTATGTCCTGTTATTTCTCTGATCTTGAGACTTTCTTTTGCAGAATCCATCGCCTCTTGAACTTTCCATGTTCTGCCTGTCTTCAGCTGGGGCTTGATTGCTTCTACCACCTTGTCTCTGAGTCCTCCAGCATGCTTTGAAGTCTGATCTTCCCTGCTTTGTATTCCCCTAGGATGGATTTCAAAGGTAGTTTCAGCTTTGCTTGCGACAGTACAGCGCGATGTCAGTCAGACAGGGTGGGACACAAAGCCATTTCCTTGTGAACTTGTTGATTTTGGCTTCCATTGCCTCCACTATGCTGGTATGATCAGAGGCCATATGAGCTTTGGTATCAGCATGAAACTGCAGACACCAGACCTTGTATTTGCCAGGGAGCCCACACTGGTCAATGGTCTCCAAGCCTTCTTCCGACATCTGTTTGGTTTCTTTTGCTCTTTGTGTGTCTTTCAGGGTATCATCATACCATCTTCCAAGGCTCTTGACTGGCTCTTCTGTGACTGTTGGGATGGCCTGGTTGGCAACACTGAAGAACACAGATTCGGCCACTTTTCCTTTCCTCTGTGAGAGACTCCATGATTTCTTTGGCTTGAACTTCCTTCTGGATGAGGCATTTATGTCGTCCAACCTCTTCAGCACATGACGTGTCTCGTCTTCTCTGGATGAAATCACTGTAGTGTCATCCATGAAGGCCCTTGAGAGGGGGCATCTTGTATCCATCGCCAAGGTCTGTGTACCTTGTGTTGCTTGCTGCTTTCAAATGACTTCCATTGCCAACACGAACAGTATTGGGGAAATTGCACAGCCCATCGCAATGCCCACTTCCAAGTTGATCCAATCTGTTGTGTACTCCTTGGTAGAGAACCGCATTGAGAAGCCATTGAAGTACTTCTTGAGCATGTCGTGGATGTTCTCTGGCACATGGTACATCTCAAGAGCCAACTGTATCATCTCATGGGGTACAGATCCGTATGCGTTTGCTAGATCAAGCCACAGTATGCCCAGGTCTCTCTTTTCTGTTTTTGCTCTTTGGATTGCGTCCCAGATCATCGTGGCGTGTTCTACACAGGCAGCCACGCCTAGGTGCCACCTTTCTGGACTGACACATCCACGTACTTGTTTTCCATGAGGTATTGGTCAGCCTTGCTGCCATGACAGAGAAGAAGATTTTCCCTTCGACGTTCAGTAGTGATATTGGCCTGAACTGGCTGATGTCACTTGAGTTTTGCTCTTTGGGGATGTACACACCATCTGCCGTCGTCCACTGGCCGCTGGTCTTCTGGTTTCTCCAAGCTGATCGCAGCAGCCTGTGGAGCCACTCAGCACCTTGGGACATTTCTTGTACAGCTGGTAAGACATTCCGTTTGGCCCTGGTGATGATTTGGCTCTAGCTTTGTGGACCACCTTCTTGATTTCCGCCAACGTTGGTGGCTTGTCATTGAACTGTTCCTCAGGGTTGGTTGGCCACACCAGACCTTGAATGTCGAGTGGTGCTTTGCTCTATGAGTCAGAGTATGTTTTCCTCAGATGCTGCTCAAGAACTCCTTTGTCCACACTTGGGGTCCAGATTTCGGCTGCTCAAACAGTGTTTGGCAAACTGGAAGGGGTCTCTGAAGAAGCGCTCTTGGGTTCTTCTTTTTGCTCTTCCTCTTCCTCGCAGATTCCCCTTTGCTAAGGGCGCTGTGTTTGCCTTCAGGTCTTTCCAGAGTTTTTCCAAGCCTGATTTTCAGCTGGCAGTGCGGTCTTCATTTGCTTCTTGATGTTTTCTTTTGGACCCCGATCTTGTCCATCTCTTCTTGGCGTCTTGGATTTCTTTGGAGGTGTTTTCTCTTTGGGTAGTTTTGCACATAGGTGTCTCTACATGTGGCATACACAGTGTTCCCATATGTGGCTAGTTTGTGTTCCAGGGTGCTTTTCCCTGTCAGTGCATCGAGTCTTTTGGGCGATTTTTGCATCCAGTTTCTCCAATCTTCAGTTTCGTTTGCTCGTGACAGATTGAGTTTCAGGCGCCTGGCATCGAGGGCCTGTGCAAATTCCTCATCCGAACCAACAGCGTGGATGTCCTTGGCACTGTGGTTTAAATCCTGGCTTGGTCTTCCGACGTCTTATCTGCTGATGCAGTGTGCTGCTGCTCATTCAGATGAATCTTCACACATCCCCTCTGCATTTTATCTTGGTGCAATTTCCACCTAAAGACTTGCTTGATTACGCCTCTCTCTCTCTCTCTCTCTCTCTCTCTCTCTCTCTCTCTCTCTCTCTCTTCTCTCTCTCTCTTCTCTCTCTCTCTCTCTCTCTCTTCATTCGTATTTGTTGATTTTTGAAAAAGAAACTTTCGGTATGGGCTGACTGTGACCTCCACTATGAAAATCAGAAACAGAATGTTTTTCTATAAGTTTTTAATCTGCTTTCCACATATCTGACAGAAAGGCCACAATGTACAGGCTAACGATCAGTAAATCTGCCCCACGCAGTTCATCGCTACAGGGGTCTGTTTCACGCCTCTTTCTCTCCTCCATTACACGAACATTCTACCTCTTCCTAGCAAATCTCCACGTACGTCCTTTGCGGATGATGCTAGTGTGTACAAAAATCACACCGACGCCACACATCTTGTGAAAGTGATGGTGATTACGTGAAATGGATTCAGTTCCATCTCATGTCGCTTCACCATCCAGGCACAAAATCAATGCTTAGGACAACCAGACAAAGAAAGGGGGAAAAAGCACCGTCTCCACAACACCTAAAATAAACTTATTGAAAACATCAAACTAGGAAAAAATCATTTTGATAACAAGATTAGTTGGAATCCTCGTATATCCTTTTTGTGCGAAAGAATTTGTCAGAGAGTCTACCAACTATCCAAAATGAAACAGTTCCCTAATCTCCAGTGACGTGAATTGTTGTTGTTTCCAAGCTCATGTCTAGTCGCACTTCATCATATGTGTACGTTGAGGTGTACGTTGAGGGACTCCGCTAATGTCAACACATATTAAAACCACCGCTGAGCCTACACTAAGGAGCGCTCAGTTTAGTCCTAGTTTATATTTCTTTTTAAAGCTACTGGGATTAGACTACAATCCCCCACCCCCAAAACAAAACCTCATAATCTCCCCCTAAGCCGCAGATTAGAATAGAAAAAGGGTCTCACAATGCTTAAATCTATGCATCCTAAAAATCCACGGACAAATTCTCGACGAATTCCTCTAGGATCCTCCCCCAAATCGATGTCCAATTTCTAGGAATAGACTTTTTCAAAACCAGGTCACATGTCTGGGCGCCACACAATTTAAATGACTTTCAGAGTGGGATCAGATAACATTGGTGTAAATCAATCTTAGAAAAGGCTCATCTTGTGAGCTGATCTCCTACACACCCTACCCTCCTTTCCCAACGTCTTTCCCTATTCTCCTCACTGCCCATCCCCTCTCCCCACTTCCTGTTTCCTTAGGGAGCTTTTCGTCCATTACTCACACCTCTTTCTCTTTCTTCCCGCCCCCTCTCTGTCTTTCTTTCTCTCTGTCTCTGTTTGTCTGTCTCCGTGTGTGTGTGTGTGTGTGTGTGTGTGTGTGTGTTGTGTGTGTGTGTGTGTGTGTGTGTGTGTGTGTGTGTGTGCTTTCTGTCAGTCTCTGTCTGTCTGTCCCCTCTCTCTCTCTGTCTCTGTCTGTCTGTCTCTCTCTGTGTCTCTGTCTGTTTCTCTCTCTGTCTCTGTCTCTGTCTCTCTCTCTCTCACACACACACACACACACACACACACACACACACACACACACTCTGTGTGTGTGTGTGTGTGTGTGTGTGTGTGTGTGTGTGTGTGTGTGTGTGGTGTGTGTGTGTGTGTGTGTGTGCGCGCGCGTGCGTGCGTGCGTGCCGCACCTTACTGTCTCCCTCCCTTTCCCCTCTCTGTGTCTCTGCCCCTCCTCCTCTTTCCCTATTCCTCTTTTTCCGGTTAAAATTTCTACTTGCAGTGTTCTACCTACTTTATTTTTATTTTGTAAACTCTACTTAGGGGGAAGGCTCAGTTTAAACAAAAAAAACAACAACAAAACCAACCAACCAAACAAACAAAAACACAAGAAAAAAAACACACAGCAGTGCTTATCTGTTACCATCCTATACAATTAACTTTGCCTTGTCTTGTCTCTTTCTTTTCGTCTCGTTTGTTACATTTTTTCTTTCGTTTTCGGAATGCGTTTTAAACGGCGCTTTCACGTAATTATTACAACTGTTTTGGTGGTGGTGGATTTTGGTGCTAGGGGAATGGGATCCACATGGACGTCAGGATCCCCCGAACCCCATCTTTCCTGTCCCCTCCACCTCTTCGTCCTCCCTTCTCCTTAACTCGCACCTGGGACACTTACTTGAATACAATTACTTTTTGTCATAGAAATCCCTATCCAGTGTCTGTTCTTGTCACATGCACACCCATTCTTCCTCTTCTTGTACGCCCCCTTCTTCCCTCCCCCCCCCCCCCTTCTCAAACATCTGGGAAGTCTGTTTGGAACGTTTCCTCTTTTCTACTCCCTCTTCTTTTTTTCCTGATCGCTTTTTAGTTCGTTACATTCAAGTTTAACGTCCACACTCAGCAAAAGTGTTGCGACAGACGGGAAAACCATCCTAGGGGTGGGCTGAAGGGACCTACCCGGTACCAGACTTAACACCAAGACCGACAGAACGATAGCAGGTCCAGACGGGTTACGTAACTGTCCTGGCGCCCGCTGAATTCGAACCTGCAAGTTTGACTGTGAACTCAGTGAGTCAACCACTGGGCCTAACCGCGTACACGCATCTCCGTTTTTCACATTTACTGCCTCTTGTCAGGACACAGAAGGCGGGACAGCTTTTATAGAATTTGACGTATCGTAGAAGAGAGAAGACGGGGTGTGCAGGTGCGAATGAGGGTTCATCCCACCCACTCCTATACATATACGCTGCAGATTCATTTTAATGGCTAAAAAAGAAAAGTAAAGCCTCTTAAACAAAACAAAACAAAACAAGACAAAAAGCATAAGCCTCTTAAAACACACGTATAATAAATACCCATGAAATCAAGGAACTGTTACAGTTTGCAAACCGACACAAGAAAAAACAAAACCGGGGGCCATGAATTTTAAAACTGGTGGAAAATTCTAAGAAAATGTCAGCATTGTAATCTTGAAGAAAATGGCTGAACATCAATTTTTTCCAAAGATTTATTATCTTCACCTTTCGGATGACGTAATCATGAAAGGGGTTGCTGAAAGGATTTTGTCCTTATTCATTGTTTTACCAGTTTGGGTTCTGTAGAAAACTTGTGACTGCCCAAGAAATCGCCAACGTTAACATCTACCACGGACACACACACGCACACACGCAGGCATGGATAATCGAAACAGGATAATTACATCGATACACTTTAGTCAACGAGTAACACCACTACCGACTCTATGTTCGCTTTAGATGTCGTTAATATCTTGGAGTCCGGGTGAAAATACATCATAACCATTCATGGTGGGGAGAAAATAGCGGCCTATCACCAGTAAAAGGTTTTTTTTTTTACGATGATGAAAACTAACAATGTCGCCGTAAAAATTGAAACCTCCAAAGATCAACGGACAACATTGCAGCCCATCTGACAACTCTTTGCTCTTGAAATCGTCATACACAGAATTAATGCCAAACCACCTTGTTTTTCCACGGTGTTCCACACGAGAAAGGTCATCGACGACGTCACTGGTGTCGTTTAACGGAACTGTTAACGAGATCTGGGGCCCATCGTGAGCAAAAATGTATCATGTTCAACGGGTTTTTGAATCATCATGTACTTTCATTCCAGAAACGTCTTGTATTGATTTTGAGGGTGAAAAAAAAGAAAGAAAAGTAACAGATGGAAAGAACCAATTTGTCTTAAAACTTGGAAGGGCCTCTCTCTCTCTCTCTCTCTCTCTCTCTCTCTCTCTCTCTCTCTCTCTCTCCTCTCTCTCTCTCTCTCTTCTCTCTCTCTCTCTCTCTCAAAGACAATCAATCCACTTATTCAGCCAGTGCAACATTCACGAACTGTTCAATCCCACCGATTCTACCACAGTAAACGCCATTCATCTTAATGAATGAAACGGATTCTATAGAAGCCATTTCACCGACACTCTAAAAGCAAGAGGAATAGTGGCTTACTCTCATTCAAACAATCCAGATTTTCAGTCAGGTGATGGTGCAAGTGAGCCACACTTCTTCAGGCTATGATTACGGTTCCCGCGCACCGCCGTATCGATCGGTTATTCCCGCCGCCTCTGCCCGCCTCTGCGGTTACCATTCTCACCATTCACTTCGTTCTTCCCCACGGAAAGCTCTTCAGATGTGCAAGAAGCAGCACGAAGACCACGGAAGAAGGCGCTTCTGGTTTCCCACTGGACCTGGCTCCCGTCCACTCTGTGTCTCATCTCATCTCGGTTCTGGTATTAAAACAGCCTGAAAAAAAAAGCTATCTGTTCTTACGGGCTGATGTCATTAGACCATAGTACCATTAGGCCACAGTGCGTTTCCCGGCCATGTTGTGAGCTTTGGGTGTTGGGTGAGAGGTGGGAGGGAGGGTGGAAAGGGGGGGGGGGGGGGACTGTGGGCTGGTGTAGGGGTGGGGTTGGAAGTGGTGCAAGGGGCGAGGTAGACGTTCGTGGGTGCGGAAGGAAGGGTGGGTGCAGGAGAGCAGGGAAGGAGGTGAGGTCGGATACGTGTTCGACTCAAGAACGGCGAGAACGCAGCTCATCGAATTAAAAAGTATTTTCGGACATAAGTACTTTTCATTAATATCATTATGGTTGACCTTTCCTGTCGTCTGTTGTCCGACGTGTCTACGAACTTTCAGTCTCCGTTTCCTTAAGGGTGCTTCTGTGTTCGCGAACGAATTCGTATATAATGTGTCACACCACGTCAGTTCCGCCATGAGGCCACAAGAGCGGAGATGTTTGCTGAAAAACAAATGAAAAAGCAAAGAAGTAAAAAAATAAAAATAAAAAAAAGGAAAAGAACGAAGGAAAGAGTTAGGATGTGGGGTATGTGGACTGAGAAACTTACGCGCAAAAGACGGAGCTCGAAAGCATAAGAGAAGTTCATACAATCTGGTTTCTAATGCAGCACCTGTCCGGTTAAAAAAATCAATCTAATCATCCATACAAACAAGATCATGTTGCCTTGAAGTGCCAAAGGTCAAAAAGAAATTTTTTTTTGAATTATGTTTAGCCATTACTTTTTGTTCCCATTCACCCAAGATAAAAACATCACATAATTGGTTACACAGAAACTGAAACATTTTTACTCTCCACGCACGCACGGTCGACGAAAACTAATTTACAGTATTAATTTTATTTACTTAAGTATCTCCTCTGCAGTTCATCGTGTTCTGCTATGTGTAATAAAAATGATTTTTGACTGCTGATCTTCTGTTCCAACAGTACACACTATCTTTGAGAATGCTTAGATGTTTTACAACAGAAAAAAACCCAGAAATCATCAACGTTTTGGTCATAGATCGTTTTAAAGGACTGATGACCTCAAATGAAAGACAAATAAATATACGTATAGACAATGACGCATAAAAACATATACGTAAACGGACAAATACGTGTTTAAATGTGTGCGTGCGTGCGTGCGTGTATGTGTGTGTGTGTGTGTGTGTGTGTGTGTGTGTGTGTTGTATGCGGGCGCACGAGCGGCGGCGTGCGGTGGTGTGTGTGGTGTGTGTGTGTGTGTGTGTGTGTAATGGAAAAAGGAAAAAGAGAAGCAGAATAGAAGGAAAAGGCAAACAGAAATAGAGACAGACAAAAAGACAGGAAGAGGGTGTGTTTTTCCACCAGTTAATATTGTATGTGATTGAACTTGCTTTTGGCGAAAGCATCCACACAAAGCTGATGTCCAGGAGAAGGGCAATCCAAAGCAGATCCCATTTCAGATTTTTCAGTTATCTGCTGTAAATACTGCGGGCAGGTTTAAGACACACCGGCGTGTCGCGTTAGGTGCGTAGCACCTTGCAAATTGCTACGTGCGCATACCTTCTTACAACAGAAACTGCGACACTGTGTACTCAAACCATTAACAATAATGTCGCTTTGTGGCTAGGCAATTACGGATGTCAGTCGGCAGTATACTACGTGGTGTCTTGTGCTTGTTCGATTCGTCCAGGCAGCATCGAGCACCACCCAAGCGACTCGGCAGCAGTGCAGCGTCTGCGCCGGTAGGCTGCCCTGCAAAGTCAAGATATCGCATGAACCCTGTGGACAGCCGGTGGTTATGCCGAGGTGTGACTGTATTTGGGAAAGCTGGAATCAGCGGCATGTGGATAATGCGACTGACAGGGTACCGGACACAATAACAAAATAACAAAAGTAAGTCTTCATGTGCGCAGGAAATAGCAACAGCGCGATGGTTTTTTTTTTTTTTTCAAAGTGCAGTTCGCGCACGTTTTAAATAGGATCAAAAGACGTGAAACGAACACAGATGTGAAAGCATATACCCACGAAGAGACGGCCAAAGACAGCGACTTGGCATGGATATGGAAATGCACGTGCCATTGTGTACGTCACACTCTCACAAAACAGCGTGACATGGAATTGCACATGCCACTGTTTTAACGTCATCCCTCCCACGTGATCTGACCGAGTTCAAAGTCTTGTAGTTGATCTCTCGACAACCAAGAAATAAGACGGAAATTGAGAAAGGTTAGAGACAAGATATACGAAATTCTAGTTGGTGCATGTGGGGTAAATTTCCTATTTTTATATTTCTCTGAATGTTGATAATCACCTCAAAGATGATTTCGCCTGTTTTAGAATAGTTGTCATACTGAAATACACACGGATTCTTTTTCTTAAATATCATGGTGATGTATATATTTTATGATTTTTTTTTCTGTACTGGCTTCGCAGTGACAGAGAACCTTCTTTCTGGGTTTGCATTCCAGGGATTGGTGGATAGTAGACGTTCTTTTTCTGTTGGAGAAAAGCGAAAACGCCACTGATTACCACACCACACCCTACCTCCAGCGCTCCGCTCTCTCCCTCCCTCCCTCTGTCCTCTCTCTCTCTCTCTCTCTCTCTCTCTCTCTCTCTCTCTCTCCACTCTCTCTGCAAACACAATTTATCGATGAGTTTTTTTTTTTTTTTTTTTAATAATTAGGTTTTATACAGTTCGGATGAAATCAGGGTTCTGATTAGGGTTAAGGTTAGATCAGTGCAGCGCAGGGTTATAGGGCTACGATCTGCTCTGGGCTTGGGTTTACGTTTATACGTCTGGTTTGGGTTAGGGTTATAGACAAGGATTCCAGAGTTGGAGAATCTTCTAGTTTTCTTATCGAAGTTCTCATCTGTAATACACAAACACGCCGCCGTGAAGGATGGGGGTGGGGGCTCTGATTCGGTTGTTATGGACGACCCAGATGTCGGGCCAAGATTGTGCCCGCTTGAAGAGGGATCCAAAGTGTGGAAGCAGACGTCTGTGGTAGTGAATAGTGTAGGTCATCCTTTATGGAAGTCGCGCATAATTTCGTTGTTGTTTTTTTTCTTTTTTTTGTGCGCAAAATCTCTCTCAAAAACTTTGATTAATCGTCAAGAAATGGAAAAAAAAATTCATGCATATTGACTCCAATTAACCCTTAAGTTCTACAAATTTGAAACCCGATTCACCAAGTTTACGACATACCACAGATATTTCGAGATGCATGTTTTTGGATCCATGGTGCAGATTTAAGCTTTGATTTCATTCAAAATAAAGAAGAAAACAACGTTAAAACGTGTCAAAGAAGCAGGAAGTAGACAGGGAGTGGGAATCAGAAGGCGGAAAGGTCAACAGAGCAGGTTGAGACAAGACGCTGCAGAATTCTAGTCAAAAAATGGCTACTGTACCATCGTGCCCAAGGCACATTGTTAGATTAATTCATAAATTAAGGCTGAATACTTGGAACACTAAATGTTCTTATGGTATTATGTGTGTCTGCAAATAAAACATTTCTGTACATCATCTTTTGTTTGAATGCTCAGTGTTGACGTAGCTCTATCAGGAGAAAGGTATTGAGATGAATAACTTTGATAATGTCAATACTGTATTATATGGTTCATATGATGCTGAAATTGCCATGGTTATTTCGCAGTGACAGGTTGCAAAATTTATATAAAGATCAACAATTTTGTGTACCACTAGGGTATTTCACTTAGGTAAATATGTATATATCAGATGTGGGTTTAAAAGTACTAACGTGGATGATAAGTTAAGCGTGGATGTTTTTTTTTTTTTTTTTTTTTTTTGGGGGGGGGGGGGAGGGTTGGATAGTATCTAATATCATCTGGTGATGAAAAGACATTAAAAAAAAAAACCCACTGAACTGAACTGAACAAGACGCTGCTGGTCGCTGTGTGTGTGTGCGTGATGTCGCGACTGACATCCGTCTGCTTCCCTCGACTACGCATAAGGGTTGTGTTACCGTCATATATCAAATTTTGCCCAGCACCATACATTAGTTTTGTTTACCATAGGCTTGGACGGAAACGGAGAGTCTGCATTCAGAATGCTAGGACAGTCCCATTACTTCTGTCGTGACTTGAGTATATTTTTTATCCGACCGGGGAAGCCGAAAATGCATTTTCAGGCAAAGAAACTGTTGTTTTCTTTGTAGACGTTATCTTTTTTCAATCGTTGTCAAGTTTTGCTGGCATTCCCATCTCCTGTCATAGGGTATTGTTTTACACCTTTCTATATAAGGAATTGTTGATAGGTTAATGTAGCTCTAATTTATCACCCCCTAAATCATACATGCGGTTGTAACTCGGAGGGAAAAAATGAAACGGAGAGCACCTATTTTCTTCCGTTTCAGTATGCGTGATGTGCCAACTTTAAACTAAAGATTCAGCTGTTCATTACTGCTTTCATTTGTGAGAAGGGCTACCTCCTCGACTGAACGAAGTTCGGAGTTAAATGACAATGAACAACGCCTAGAACCGTTAAGTCGAGCTGAGCTGTGGGTGGGCAAGCTCTGTTCGAAACAAGAAGAAAGGTTGCCGCTGGGGGGTGGTCCATGACTCCAGGTAGCAGCTCTGCCGTGACGAACGGTTGGCGTCGGGGATCTGTACGGTGTTGTGCGTTCGGCCCTGTACGACAGGGTAGACGTGTCGAAACACATCGGTCCATGTGGTCCACCTGGGCTTCTTCGGGTCCGCCTCCGGGACGTCCCCCTCCACTGGACTCTGCAGAATGGTCTGGACATGTCCACCCTCCACTGTACCCTGTAGAATGGTCCTGGAAGGGAATCATGGCGAGATTATGTCTACCCGTTACTATACCTTGTAGAATGGTCCTGGACAGGGAATCGTGGCGGGATAATGTCTACCCGTCACTGTAGTTTTGTGGAATGGTCTCGGACAGGGAGTCGTAGCGAGATACATGTCCACTTCCACCGTACCCTGTAGAATGGTCTTGCATAGGGATTTATGGCGAGAAAAAAAAAGTGTTTTGAAGTATACGGCCTTTTTCGTTTTGGGTAAAATTTGTGGGAGAGTTTCCCGGAAGAGATTCACGAACATTTGGGCCCTTCTGCCAAGTTTTTGGGGTTTTGCTAAAGGGATTGTGGTTGAACCCAGGAAATACCAACGTTAAACACACACACACATGCACGCACGGAAAGCAGCCCGCAGCACCCACACACGCACGCAAAGGGACGCACCACGCACGCACACACACACCACACACAAAACACACACACACAACACACACACACACACACAAATATACTGCACACAAAACACACACACACACACAAACACACACACACACACACACACACACACCACACAAAAACACACACACACCCCCCACGCACGGGACGCACGCACGCACGCACGCACGCTCCCCAGCACGCCCGGCCCGACACCAACACACACACACCACCACACACACACACACACACCACACACCCACACTCACACACACAAACAACACACACACACACACCCCACACACACACAACACACACCACACACACCCTACACACCAAAACCCCGGGACACACACACACACACTTTCACACGGCCCCACACACAACACAAACACACACACCACACCACACCACACAACACACACCCCACACACACACTCCACACCACCGGCACACACACACGTACAAAACGCCGGCACACAACAACACAACACAACACACACACCAAACACACACAACACACACACACACCACACAAACACACACCCCCCCCACAAAACACACACACAAAACCCACACACACCCCACACACAACACACCACGCATGGCGCGGGCTAGGACGAACTTGAACAGCCTCATTAAGGGAAATGGTCAAGGAAAAACAGTATTTTCCCTCAACCCAAAAACACAAGATCTATCTTTTGGGAAATTTTTTGGGCGGGATGGGGGCGGGGAAAGGGAAAGGGGCGGGAATTTAGGGGGGTTTGGGTGATGGCCGGATAAACGGGATTTTTAAAAATAAAGAATTCTGAAAAACGGATGTAAATTATAAACCAACAGGGCATGCATTTACAGTTGTCCTTTTGGGGATGAATTTCAAATGTTATTTTTTTTGAGTCTGAGGTTTTCCCCTTAAAAAAGGGGATAGGGGAGGCGGGGAAACTCGCCCAAAACCCAAAGCGTCGAAAGGGGGAGGGGGGGGGGGGGGGGGGGGGGGGGGGGGGAGGGGGGAGTGGGGGGGGGGGGAGGAAAAAAGGGGAAAAAAAAAATTTCAACCGTGCAAAAGTGATATAAGCAAGAGAAAAAAAGTTTGGGGAAAAGAAAATGATTTCCCCCAAGGGGAAAGCAACGGGTTGATAATTGGGGTACTCAAAAGAAATCTCTATAAAAGGAACCGATGCGTTCATGAAACCAAACCTTTTTATACATTACGATGTAAAAAACCCGTAAAAACCCCGAAAGAAAGAACGTAATACCGTGGCGTACACAAGTAAAAACAGGAGTATTAATTTCACCAAAAGCAATAAGACCAGGAAAGCAACACTTTAAAATTACAAATGTAACCCCAACCCCAAACTTTAAAACAGCCAAAGGGTGGACGCGCCCGCAATACAGCATATAACAACACGATACTGTGTAAATATAATGCATCACAACACAGGACGGTATGATACTGAGTAATGCACTGTTACACTTCAAGTTACAACACGATACTGGGCAGTATTATGCAATTAGTTCAATGTAGTACAACTAAAAAATGTGCAGTACAATGTAACATGCAAAGTACAAACACGATACTGCGCAATGTAAATGCAACAGAACACAGTACAGTATAATACTGTGCTATACAATATAACACTAATACAGCACAATACTGTGCATTGTTCGATAGCTCAAAACCATACAAGACCATAGTGTGCAATATGATGTAATACAACATTGTACAACACAAAATTACGCGAGACTGTGTGAAATAACACAATACAAAATAACACTGTACAACGCAGTGTAATGCAGCATAGTATAACACAATATTACATGATCGAGTACAGCACTGTATAACATATTACAGTACGATGCACTGTAACACAACGCAATACAACACACTGCTACAAGAGTCAACACTACTCAGGACAACACAGTATATACTGTGCAATGCATTATAGCAGAACACAATACTATACAATGCAATGTAACTCGGTACCATTCAGAGCGACACATTGCATTGTAATACAGCACAGTACTACTCAGCACTGTTCAGTGCAATGTGTTGTAGTACAGCACAGTCTACTCAGACTGTCAGTGCAATGTGTTGTAGTGTACACACAGTACTACTCAGCACTGTTCAGTGCAATGTGTTGTAGTAGTACAGCACAGTACTACTCAGCACTGTTCAGTGCAATGTGTTGTAGTAGTACAGCACAGTACTACTTCAGCACTGTTCAGTGCAATGTGTTGTAGTAGTACAGCACAGTACTACTCAGCACTGTTCAGTGCAATGTGTTGTAGTAGTACAGCACAGTATAATCTAATGCAAAAACCGTATTACAAAGGTTTGTAGTAGCCTACAGCGCAACACACCTTAGAAAAATACCACACAATGAAAACAAAGAACGAAACAAAGTCCGAAGCATTGTGTAACAACATTCATTCATTCGGCGTAGGAAAATACCACAATGAAAACAAAGAACGAAACAAAGTCCGTAGTATTCTGTAGCAACAACTGGTCGGTCGACACAGCAGGAGAACGATCCTACTGATTATAAACGACTGCCAGGAAGTTGACGAATTCGGCAAATCGCTTTGCCGGCACTTCGAAATACACACACGAGAGCGGTTCAATAAGTTCGGAAATGTGACTTTCGGAAAGCGCCAGCCGGCAAGAAGACTTTTATCTGGTTAGTTCAAACCACTTGTTAAAGACTCCCGTCCGAATTGACTGGGGTATGATGAAGTTCACGCCCTCGACAGAGCTCGGGCCTCTTCAGAGGTCTGGATCTTCTTTCCCCGCAAATGCATCTTGACGAAGGGAAACAAAAAGCCAGTGACAGGGTGCCAGACGTGTTGATTTAAAGCAGATTGGTGACCGGCTTCACGTCGTTTTTAGCCAGGACGTCAAGAGTTGCTCTCGCGCTGTGAGCTCTGGCGTTGTCGTGGTGGAGCAGCAGGCCGTGGTTACCAATGCGTGCCAGTGGATGGAGCTTGCGTTCCTGGAAGACCTCGGGTAGGCAATAGTTGAGATACTACTTGGAGATCACCGTCTTCCTTTCGTCAAGAGGCATCGTGGCTAGATGACCATATCTGGAGGAGAGGCTCGCCTCTGTTTTTGCCAGCGCTCCTCGATCATTCCAACTTTACAGGCGGGTACTCATCTGGGAAGACTCGCACAGCCGACTGTGACCTGGTCCGGATTGTATTGAAAGACGAATGTTTCGTCGCCAGTCGGTTTTTCCCAGATGTCATTTTAACGTCCTCCAGTGCTTTTATGTCATTCAAACGACCTCCAGTGACTTTGTCATTTTAACGTCCTCTAGTGACTTTATGTCATTTTAACGACCTCTAGTGACTTTATGTCATTTTAACGTCCTCCAGAGACTTTATGCATTCTAACAACTTCCAGTGACTGTATGTCATTCTAACAACTTCCAGTGACTGTATGTCATTCTAACATCTTCCAGTGACTTTGTCATTTTATAACGTCCTCCAGTGACTGTATGTCATTCTAACAACTTCCAGTGACTGTATGTCATTCTAACATCTGCCAGTGACTTTGTCATTTTAACGTCCTCCAGTGACTGTATGTCATTCTAACAACTTCCAGTGACTGTATGTCATTCTAACATCTTCCAGTGACTTTGTCATTTTAACGTCCTCCAGTGACTTTAGATGTCATTTTAACGTCATCACATAGACAAGACTGTTTCCCCAACACTAAAGACTGATCCACAAACGACCAGACTGTTTCCCACACACATAGACAAGACGCTTCCCCCACCACATAGACCAGACTTTCCCACATCACAAAGACAAGACTGTTTCCCACACCACATAGACAAGACTGTTTCCCACAACACATAGACAAGACTGTTTCCCACACCACATAGACAAGACTGTTTCCCTACACCATATAGCAAGACTGTTTCCCTCAACACATAGACAAGACTGTTTCCCCACCACATAGACAAGACTGTTTCCCACACCACATAGACAAGACTATTTCCCACACAACATAGACAAGACTGTTTCCCATAACCACATAGACAAGACGCTTCCACACCACATAGACAAGAATGTTCCCTGAAACACTAGACACGAACTGTTTCCCACATCACATAGTCAAGAACGGTTCCTACACCATATAGACAAGACAGTTCCAACACCACATTGACAAGACTTGTTTTTCCACACCACCTAGATAAGGGGAAAGTTTCCCACACACATAGACAACACTGTTTTTCCCCACACCGCCATAACAAGATTGTTTCCCACAACCACAAAGACAAGACTGTTTTTCCCACACCATACAGACAAGACTTTTCCTCACCACACAGACAAGACTGTTTCCCACACAACATACACAAGATTGTTTCCCCACACCACATAGACAAACTGTTTCCCACACCACTAACAAGAC
>CM031615.1:24506114-24520262 GCA_018398815.1 Conus ventricosus
AGGGGTTTTTTTGGGTTAGGTCAAAATGTACAGTATTTCGGCCGGAGAAAATCATTAAAAGCAAAGGGAATATTCGCGCGTTGTGCATCAAACATATCACATGACAACTACAAAGAAGCATTGTTTAGCAATAAGACTTTTCATCATGACAACGTAAAATGCGATCTAATCTACATGAGATCAACACAACTGTTGTAACAAAGAAGTCGTTAGACAGAACAAACACAAAACGTGTGTTTGTTAATCCAGAGTTTTCATATGCATATGGAATTATAGAACGTAAAATAATTAAAGCAGAACTGTGTCTGGTGGGATTATCTGCAGTTCTTCTTTCACAAAAGATCTTTGAGGAGCTGGTTGTTTTGTTGTGTCAGTTTCTCGTAAAAAAATACACGGGCGGATTCATTTTTACAATTCTTTTTATTTCATATGGATCAATACTCCAAACTGGATCAGTTGCCCTGATGCGATTTGTCCCCTTCTGCTTCCCCGGTAAATAAAGGTACCTTACTTTCAATCCAAATGGTAATAGTTTGCTGGATGAAGACTCTCCTTCAGCAACATTTATTGTTTTTCTTTTGATTGCTTGTACTGGTTTTAACCCTTTAAATTCTTCATTATTTATTGCGCGCAAAACTGAGGGCAATCTTCTAACCCATTCTGTGTTGCGAGAATTGCCAATAAGCTCTCTGTGATATGGTAAGAAAAAAAGTCTTTCGGCTAACTGTTTGTTAAAGTTTTCAACTAAAGCCTGTGATCTATGAACTCCCGGAATGCCTCTTTTATGGTAACTCTATGTTTCAACAATAATTGATTCACTTGCCTTTAAATTCTTTTCCATCATCGACTTGAATCATGCGAGGATAAGTTAAGGGACCCCGTTGGTATATTAGTTGTATAGCAACAGCAACAGCAGAAAGCACTCTTTTGTGTTAATGGTTCCTGCATCTTTGTATCTTGAAGCTATGTCAATGACTGGGGACTGCTTTACTTAATCTTTTTCGTCTAATCCTATCAGAGGGTAAATATAGAAGATCCATTTGATGGGTGTCGTTTGGAGTTGTATTGACAAAGTGTGGTCTCTGTATTCGTCTAGGCGCCGGTAAATAAATTTGCCAAATCGTTGTTTAGATAACCATTCTTTTGCTGTTTGTTCACTGACTCCAGCTGCTTGGCTTAGCTTTTTGATTGCCGTGATTCCCTTCCAATATCCTTTTGGCGAATAATAAATTTTGTTCATTTTTTACTCAGCCAATATTATGTGCAACAAAATACACAACGGTCATACAACGACAATAACCCGATTTTCTTGCATCTTTTGTTTTTCTGATGGTTGATAAAAGTCACTGAATTTTGGTGGGGGCAATGTCTCGATTGGTTTGCCTGTTACAAGATAATATTGTTTTATTGCTTGATAACATTTTTTAATGTGTAAGCTGCATGCCCTGTTTTTTCAGTGTGTCATTATTTAAAATCTAACTGCTCAAGTCTCTGCTTTTCATAGGCGTCTTGTGCAGCTGCTAGTTCCTCCATAGCTTTGTTATGTCTTTTTCTCTCGCCGTCATCCCGCAGTTTACTAAATGCGAAATTACTTCCGCTAAAAGCAAGCGCATTCAACCACTGCGCCGCCCATCTTATTGCGATTGAAGCATTTTTTATAAATGTATTTTATTCTTAATAATTATATTGTCTGGAATTATCCTTGCTTAACTAGAAAATCTTTGTAGGCACGAAGCAGCAACTTAATAGCATCGCTTTTCTGAATCTCAAGTCTAGTTTGCCACGATGCTGGGTTTAATTCTTAACGGCTTTTTACCAAGCATTGAGTATCTACACTTTAGTCTTCAATAAAGCAGAATGTAACAAGGTTGTAAAAGTTTTTTGGTGCTCATTTTTTTAACTCAAATAATTTATTAATAAAAAACATGGAACAGTGATGATTATACAGCTACAAGGCAGCTAAAACCTTCTGAACTTATGAATGACCAAGTTGATGGACCAAGCTATTCTGCCAAAACGGAGAGGCTGTATTCTTTGGTAGCGTGTTGGAAAAAAACCAAACAGTTCCTCGGAACTGAATTCAGCATTGAAACAGATTCAACAGATGGTCGCCCACAAGACATTATAAAGTATCATAAACAGGTATGAGGCGCAGTTGTGGGTCGAGAATGGTTAAAAACGCGTTGGGCACACGGTTTTAGTTTGTACCACTAACTGTCAGTTAGGATTTGCTCCATTGATTCTGAACAAGATTTACGTATGATTTAATCAATATCCAGTATTTAACAAAGTCATTAGAGTTCTCTAGGAGTGATTTATACTATAGATTTGGAACATTAGTTATTCGCATTAATCATGGGATTAATAACTTTTAATCATATCGATCTTTATTTTCCTTCAAAATGAAAACGAGCTGGAAAAATCCCTAGAACCAGAATCAGGAAACATTGAATCAGGGCCTTGGCGAAAGTAACAAGCAGAAAATAGCAGAATCAGAAAACACTGAACCAGGTGTGGGCAGTGAAAAGCATCCTGGGCGTGTTAAAGCAGGGAAAAAAATTAGCAGAGTGGAACAGACAAAAAAAATTATGTTACAGAATATGTTAAACTCATCATGAAAATAACACCGCCAGCCAGAACAAGTTGTTCAATGCGGCTATAAAACTCCATGCGATATCAACGCCGCCAAAGTCTCCATGGAATATGAACTTACAACTGTTGCCATTTTTGGCGCCATTGATGCTGTTGGGGCAGGTATTACGGTTATAAATAATATAACAATGGCACCAAAACATAAAGCAATCAAAAAAAAATCTGAACACTAAATACAGAAAAAGACACTGCACGCCAAAAACCGCCCACAACAAAAGATCTCAATTGATCCATTTATAATGCATAATATTTTAAAATTGTTTTTTAATAAAAATAGATCTGGCGTATTATAAAATGATAAAGCAATAAATAAGACTATGGAGTCTATACAAAGACATTTCATAGACCAGAATTGTACTCCAATGCGGCCTGCTAAGGAGTAAGACTTCATTAAGGATCTATGCTGACCAATCTCGAGCAGAAGAAGAACACGCTGTGCAAGTATCTCAACGATGGACGCGTTTTTTTGAGGCGATGTGTGTACTATTTAGACTTTACTATTTAAGATAAAAACTTAGATTGTCTTGTTTTTTGATAAATTATAAGATAATTAATAAGAACATGGTTGTACTTAGACGCGATGACTTAGTTATGATACTTAGTGGTTAACTGGTAAGGAACCTTGAGGATGGCTTGAGGACCAACTAGAATAAAAACTTAGAAGTAACTTTGAGAATAACTTAAGTCTACTTGGGTAAGTTCTTGTGATTGATGAGGATGACTTGTGAATAACTTGAGTTAGTAAAAACTTGTGGATGACTTGGGGTTGACTTAAGTTAAGAACTTAAAAGTGGCTTAAGTGTGTGTGCATGCGTGGGTGGGGGGGGGTGGGGTGGAGTTGGGTGGGGGGTGTGCATCCGTTGGGGTGGGGGTGGGGGGCGTGGTGCGTGGGGTGGGTGTGGGGGGGAGTGCGTGCGTGGGGTGGAACAAACACACCCACAACAAACAAACAACAAACACAAACACAAACAAAACAAAACAAAGACAATAGAAGACAGTGCTTGTAGGATAGTGAAGGGGGCTTTTGCTGTTCACCTTGAACGCCGTAAATTTCAAGACGCCACCGAAAGCACTTATCACAGTCCTGAATCAAATAATCACAGGATCTGTTTCAAGTTCTATCGGCGGCGCCGAATGGCAGCCTGAAAAGAGTTGTGGCAGGAGTTGAAGCAGGTTTTCAGTAGCAATGTTTGCAGGGGTTACGCGTAACCGTTACTATTTTTGAACCACGTCTACTATCGTCAGTTTAGGTGCGCTGGTTAAACGTGAACGTGCTGTAAATCTGTGTCTCTCAGTCTTCAGACACACTGCCCGATTCATCGGCACGTGCTAATTGCAGGTGTCTTGTCTCGGCTAATGACACTATGGCGTGGCCCAAGGCCAGCAGACGTGCCAGGGAGGGAGGGGGCGATGTCATCCGAAGTAACCACACGCAGGCCTGCACGCTGTAGGTCGACCTGTGGCCTCAACAGCGTGCCTTCGTGCTGCAGGCGGTTACGCTGTAACCGTTACTATTTTTAGAGCTCGTCCGTAGTTTCAGAAAATCTGACAGAGAGGCGGTTATATATATAGCTGTTTCTGTTTTAGAACGCGCCATTCAATGTCAGTAGTTCACAAAACTTGTCGCATTTAACCGATACTTATTGGGAAGCTTGGAAGCTGATCTGTTTTTGGTAGTGTAAGAGGGCGTAACATACTCCTTAAATTCCAGGTTGCAAAAATGGATGTAATCTGTTTTATCTTGCCAAAAAAATATACTCATGGGAAGAGAAGACAGTGAAAAAAACTGTGGAGATCAATTAAAGGATCTTTGCATAGCACGCAATTTTGGCGCATGATCATCAGAATAATCACATTCTCTTTGAGCCATTGTGCCCAGTGTTTGAGGCAATCCTACTTCTTTCCTTTGTATCAAACCATTTTTAGTGACAGGATTAAAAGTTCCAAACTGGATGTAAAATCATTCATCGTTTGGGATCCTGTTTCTTTACATTTTTAATCTTTTGAAAAGCCTGCCACAATTTCGTTTTCATCAAATGTTTCTGCAAAAGGTTGTCAGAGGAAAAACGTTTCTCTTGAAATCGTTGAGTTAATATTCTGCTTGAGTTGATGCAAGATAGTTATGCAGCTCATAATTTGGTCATTCTTTCCTGCTTTTCTTTTTCCCTTCCTTTTTTTAAAACAATTGTAACAGCGATTTTTGGGCTGTTTTGGCAGTTTTGTGGGCCTTCTCTCTCTGCTTTACGAGCCGCTTCAATCATTTTTTCAAGTATCTTATATTTTCATGTAAAGCATTCTTTTCTCTACAGTCACAATTCCGTTGGTGTTGGCGGCAGGTAAATGGGAGATTTGAGCTTGTTGAAAAGTAGAAGCTTGATCCATGTCAGGTAGAATTAAGTTGATGGTGTGTGAAAATCTAATAGATTTTGCTACAACCTTGCGATTCCTGAAGTTCTTCTCTAGTTCTGAAGAAATGGCTGTCTTGAGGACCTAAATATTTCTGGTAAAATCACTTCTTCCAGACGAAAACGCACGCACGTCATGTCCGGCACAATACACAAGAAAAATGACAGGGCGATAGGGGTGCCAGTTGATGGTATGTAGCATGTTTGGTTGTTGCCATTAACAAACAAATTGACTGTGTGCTGTGTTCTGTGTAAACGAACCCTCTTTGCTGTGTCAAGTGTAAGAACCTTGCATAGAATGAGAATAAATTATGTGATCGGATGTCAGCCTAATTGTACGGGTCTCTGTATTCTGGCGATTGTGGCAGGCGCGGCAAGTGATTAAAGACATGTATGATCCGACAGCTTAACCCACCCCACATTTGCTAGTGTTTGTCTGTTCTGTTGTCTGTCTATTTACTTTCGTTTTATAAGATCTATCATGCTAGGATAAGTGTTGTGATTTAAAAGACATTAGGACCACATTAAAGACTGAGGCGCATAAATTGATTGTATGAAATCAATTCAAGAAAAACGCAGGATAGGATTTTAAGCAAAACTGAAATCTGAAAAAAGTTAAAAAATTGCCGGGAGAACAGGAAAACCATTATTTCTGGGTACTTTCGCCAGAAACTTGTTGAGGGCGAAGTGGCAGAATGAGGTTTTCCTGTTCTCACACGGGTTGTTTTATGTGGTGTGGGAAGCAGTCGTGTCTTGTGGTGTGACAAACAGTTTGTCTATGTGGTGTTGGAAAACCGTTTTGTTATGTTGTGTGGGGAAATACGGTCTCGTTTATGTGGTATTGAAACAGTCTGTCTATGTGGTGTGGGAGACTGTATTGTCTATGGGGGTGAGAAAGAGTCTTGTCTATGTGGTGTGGGAAACAGTCTTGTCTATGTGGTGTGGGAAACAGTTTCGTCTATGTGGTGTGGGAAACATTTTGTTTTGTGGGTGTGAGAAACGGTCTTGGTTTATGTGGTGTTGAATACAGTCTTGTTTATGTTGGTGTTTGAAAACAGTCTCGTCTATGTGATGTGGGGAAAGTCTCGTTTATGTGGTGTGGAACAGTCTAGTTATGTGTTGTGGGAAAACAGTCTTGTCTATGTGTGTGGGAGGAAACAGCTTGTTATGTTGTGTGGGAATCAGACTTGTCTATGTGGTGTGGGAAAGTCTTGTTATGTGGTTCGGAATCTGGTCTTCTCTATGTTGGTGTGGGGAAAACGTCTTGTCTATGAGTGGGGAAACAGTCTTTGTCTATGTTAGTGTGGAAAAAAAGTTTGTCTGTGTGGAGTGGGAAACAGTCTTGTCTATGTTGTGTGGGGAAACCAGTCTTGTCTATGTTTGGTGTGGAAAACAGTCTTGTCTATGTGGTGTGGGAAACAGTCTTGTCTATGTGGTGTGTGAAACAGTCTTGGTCTATGTGGTGTAGGAAACAGCCTTGTTCTATGTGGTGTTGGGAACAGCCTTGTTATGTGGTGATGTGGAAAAGCCTTGTCTATGTGGTGTGGGAAACAGTCGTGTTATGGTGGTGTGGGTGGGAAACAGATTTGTCTATGTGGTTGTGGGAAAACAGCCTTGTCTATGTGGTGTGGGAAACAGTTTGTCTATGTGGTGTTGGGAAAAGTTTGGTCTGTATGGTTGGGAAACAGTCTTGGTCTATGTGGTGTGGGTAAACAGTCTTGTCTATGTGTGTGGGAAACAGTCTTGTCTTGTGGTGTGAAAGAGTTTGGTCTGTGTGGAGTGGGAGGAAACAGTCTTGTCTATGAAGTGTGGGAAACATCTTGTCTATGTGGTGTGGGAAATAGAATTGTCTACGTTGTGTGGGAAGTCATGTCTATGTGGTGTGAGGAAACACGGCTTGTCTATAAGGTGTGGGTAAGAGTTTGTCTTTGTGGTGTGGGAGGAAGCAGTCTTGTTATGTTGGTATGGGAAAGAACACTTTTGTCTATGTGTGTGGGAAACAGTTTTGTCTATGTGGCTGTGGGAAACAGTATTTGTCTGATAAGGTGTGGGAAATAGTTCATGTCCTATGTGTGTGCGGAAACAGTCCTGTCTAAGTGGTGTGGGAACCCACTCTTGGTTTGTGGTGTGGGAAACAGTCTTGTCTATGTGGTGTGCGAAAAGTCTGGTTTGTATGGTGTGGGAGGGAAACAGTCTTGTCTATGTGGTGTGGGGGAAACAGTCTTCTCTATGCGATGTGGGAAACAGTCTTGTCTATGTGGTGTGGGAGGATACAGTCTTGTCTATTGGTGTGGGAAAGTAGTCTTGTCTATGTGGTGTGGGGGAAACAGTTTGTCTATGTGGTTGTGGGAAACATTTTGTTTTTGTGGTGTGAGAAACGGTCTTGTTTATTGTGTGTGAAACAGTCTTGTTTATTTGGTGTTGAAACAGTCTTGTCTATGTGATGTGGGAAAGTCTCGTTTTATGTGGTGTGGGAACCAGTCTGTCTATGTGTTGTGGGAAACAGTCTTGTCTATTGTGGTGTGGGGAAACAAGACTTGGTCTTTGTTGTGTGGGAATCAGACTTGTCTATGTGGTGTTGGGAAACAGTTTTGTCTATGTTGGTGTGGGGAAACAGTCTTGTCTATGTGGTGGGGGAACACAGTCTTGTCTATGTGGTTGTGGGAAACCGTCGGTGTCTATGTGGGATGTGGAAAAGTCCGTCTGTGTGGAGTGGGAAAACAGTCGTTGTCTATGTGGCTTGTGGGAAACAGTCTTGTCTATGTGGTGTGGGGAAGGAAACAGATCTTGTTATATGGTGTGGGAACTGTCTTGGTCTATGTGGTGTGGGAACGCCTTGTCTATGTGGTATGAAACAGCCTAGTCTATGTGGTAGTGGGAAACAGTTTTGTTATTGATGTGGGAAATATTTTTGTCTATGTGGTTGTGGGAAATTGTCTATGTGGTGTGGGAAAAGAAATTCTTGTGTATGTGGTGTGGGAAAGTCTTCTCTATGTGGTTGTGAAAGTCTTGTCTATATGGTGTGGGAAACAGTCTTGTCTATGTGGTGTGGGGAAAAGTTTTTGTCATGTGGTGTGTGGAAACAGTCTTGTCTATGTGGTGTGGAAAGTTCTTGTCTGTGTGGAGTGGGGAAACCAGTCTTGTCTATGTGGTGGTGGGAAAACAAGTCTTGTCTATGAGGTGTGGGAAACCGTCTTGTTTTGTGGTGTGGGAAATAGTCTAGTCTATGTGGTGTGGCAAGTCAAGCTCTATGTGCGATGTGAGAAACAGTCTTGATCTATGTGGTGTGGAAACAGTGGGAAAAAACATGCCTTGTCTATGTGGTGTGGGATACAGTTTTGTCTATTAGGTGTGGGGAAAAAACAGTTTTGTCTTTGTTGTGTGTGGAAACAGTTTTGTCTTAAGGTGTGGGAATAGTTCTTGTCTATGTGGTTGTGGAAGCGTCATGTCTATGTGGTGTGAGGAAGAATCTATCTTGTGTATGTGGCTAGTGTGGGAATCAGTCTTGTCTATGTGGTGTGAAAGGTCCTTGTATGTATGGTGTTGGGAAAACAGTTTGTCTTGAGGTGTGGGAAACAGTCTTGTCTATGTGGTGTGGGGAAACAGTCTTGTCTATGTGGTGTGGAAAGTCTTGTCTATGTGGTGTGGGAAACAGTCTGGTCTATGTGGTGTGAGGAACGGTCTTGTTATGTTGTTTGGGATGCAGTCTGGTTATGTGGTTGTTGAAAAAGTTTGTCTATGTGGTGTTGGAAAACCGTTTTGTCTATGTTGTGTGGGAATACGGTCTCTTTATGTGGTTATGGAACAGTCTTGTCTATAGTGGTGTGGGAGACAGTCTGTTATGTTGGTGTGAGAAAGAGTTTGGTCTATGTGGTGTGGGAAACAGTCTTGTCTATGTAGTGTGTGGGAAACGTTTCGGTCTATGTGGTGTGGGAAACATTCTTGTTTTTTGTCGTGTGAGAAACGGTTCTTGTGTATGTGGGTGTTTAAACAGTTTGTTTATGTGTGTTGAAAACAGTCTTGTTATGTGATGTGGGAAAGTCTCGTTTATGTGTGTGGGAACAGTCTCGTCTATGTGTTGTGGGACAACAGTCTTTGTCTATGTGTGTGGGAAAACGACTGTCTATGTCGCATTGTGTGGGAATCAGACCTTGTCTATGTCGGTGTGGGAAAGTCTTGTCTATGTGGTGTCGGAAACACAGTCTTGTTATGTGGTGTGGGGAAACAGTCTTGTTATGAGGAGTGGGAAACAGTCTAGTTATGTGGTGTGGAAAGTCTTGTCTGTGTGGAGTGGGAATCAGTCTTGTCTATGTGGTTTTTTTTGTGGGAAACAGTCTTCGTCTAATGTGGTGTGGGAAACAGTCTTGTCTATGTGGTGTGGGAAACAGCTTGTTATGTGGTGTGGGAAACAGCCTTGTCTAGTGGTGTGGAAACAGCCTTTGTCTATGTCGGTGTGGGAAACAGCTTGTTATGTGGTGTGGAAACAGTTTGTCTATGTGGTGTGCGGAAAACAGTTTTTGTCTCTGTGGTGTGGGAACAGCCTTGTCTATTTGGTGTGGGAAACAGTCTTGTCTGTGGTGTGGAAAAGTCTTGTCTGTATGGTGTGGAAACAGTCTTGTTCTATGTGGGTGTGGGAAAACAGGTTTGGTCTATGTGGTGTGGGGAAACAGTCTTGTCTATGTGGTGTGGAAAAGTCTTGTCGTCTGTGTTGAGTGGAAACAGACTTTTCTATGAAGTGTGGGGGAAACAGTCTTGTCTATGTGGTGGGGAAATAGTCTTGTCTAGGTGGTGTGGGAAAAGTCATGTCTATGTGGTGTGGAAACTAGTCTTGTCTATGTGGTGTAGGAATCAGTTGGAAAAATGATTGTCTAATGTGGTAGGGGAAACCGTTTTGTTATGTGGTGTGGGGAAACTGTTTTTGTCTTTGTGGTGTGGGGAAACAGTTTTGTCTATAAGCGTGTGGGAAATAGTCTTGTCTATGTGGTGGTGGGGAAACAGGTTCTTGTCTATGTGGTGTGTGGGAAAAGATTGTCTATGTTGTTGTGGGAATCAACGATTGTCTATGTGGTGTGGGAAACAGTTTTGTCTATGTGGTGTGGGAAACAGTCTTGTCTATTTGGTGTGGGGGAAACAGTCTTGTCTATTGTGGTGTGGGAAACAGTCTAGTCTATGTGGTTGTGGAAAAAGTCTCGTCTGTGTGGAGTGGGAAACAGGTCTTGTCTATTTGGTGTGGGGAAACAGTCCTTGTCTATTGTGGTGGTGGGAAACAGTCTTGTCTATGTGTGTGCGGGAAAACGTTTTGTCTATGTGGGTGTGGGAAAACGCCTTGTCTATGTGGTATGGGAAAAGCCTTGTCTATGTGGTGTGGGAAACAGTTCTTGTTCTATGTGATGTGGGAAATATTTTTGTCTATGTGGTGTTGGGAAATTGTCTATGTGGTTTGTGGGAAACACTTTGTGTATTTGGTGTGGGAAAACAGTCGTCTCTATGTGGTGTGGAAAAGTCTTGTCTATTTGGTGTGGGGATCAGTCTTGTCTTTGTGTGTGGGAACAGTTTTGTCCAGGGTGTGGAAACAGTCTTGTCTATGTGGTGTGGAAAGGTCTTGTCTGTGTGGAGTGGGAAACCAGTTTCGTCTATGTGTGTTGTGGGAAAACAGTCTTGTCTATGAGGTGTGGGGAAACAGTCTTGTCTTTGTGGTGTGGGAAATAGTTTGTTAGGTGGTGTGGAAGTATGTATGTGGTGTGAGAAACAGTCTTGTCTATGTGGTGTGGGAAACAGTTGAAACAGCTTGTCTATGTGGTGTGGGATACAGTTTTGTCTTTAGGTGTGGGAAACCGTTTTGTTATGTGGTTGTGGAAACAGTTTTGTCTTAAGGTGTGGAAATAGTCTTGTCTAGTGGTTTGTGGGAAGCAGTCTTGTCTATGGTTGGTGTGGGAACACACGTTGTGTATGTGGTGTGGGAATCAGTCTTGTTTGTGGTGTGGGAAAAGTCTTGTACTGTATGTGTGGGAAACAGTTCTTGTCTATGAGGTGTGGGAAACAGTCTTGTCTATGTGGATGGTGTGGGAAACGAGTCTTGTTATGTGGTGTGGGAAAGTCTTGTCTATTGGTGTGGGAAACAGTTTGTCTATGTGGTGTGAGGAAACGGTCTTGTTTATGTGTGTGGAAGCAGTATGTCTATGTGGTGTTGAACCAGTCTTGTCTATTTGTGTGTTGAAAAACCGTTTTGTCTATGTTGTTGTGGGAACGGTCTCGTTTATGTGGTATGGAAAACGTCTTGTCTATGTGGTAGGTGGGAGACAGTCTTGTCTATGGGTGTGAGAAAGAGTTTGTCTAGGTGGTGTGGGAAACAGTCTTGTCTATGTGGTGTGGGAAACAGTTTCGTCTTGTGGTGTGGGAAACATCTTGTTTTTGTCGTTGTTGAGAAGAAACGGTCTTGTTTATGTGGTGTTTAAAACAGTCTTGTTTATGTGGTGTTGAAAACCAGTCTTGTCTATGTATGTGGAAAGTCTGTTTATGTGGTGTGGGGAAACAGTCTCGTCTATGATGTTGTGGGAAAACAAGTCTTGTCTATGTGAGAGTGGGAAACGACTTGTCTATGTTGTGGGGAATAACTTGTCTATGTGGTGTGGGAAAGTCTTGTCTATGTGGTGTCGGAAACAGTCTTGTCTTTGTGGTGTGGGAAACAGTCTTGTCTATGAGGTTGGGAAACGTCTTGTCTATGTGGGTGTGGAAAAGTTTGTCTGTGGGGAGTGGGAAACAGTCTTGTCTATGTGGATGTGGGAAACAGTCTTGTCTATGTGGTGTGTGGAAACAGTTTGGTCTATGTGGTGTGGGAAACAGCCTTGTCTATGTGGTGTGGAAAACAGCCTTGTCTATGTGCGTGTGGGAACAGCTTGTCTATGTGGTCGTGGGAAACAGGCCTTGTTATGTGGTGTGGGTTACAGTCTTGTCTATGTGGGTGTGGGAAACAGTTTTGTTCTATGTGGTGTGGAAACAGCCTTGTCTATGTGGTGTGGAAAACAGTTTGTCAATGTGGTGTGGAAAAAGTCTTGTCTGTATGGTGTGGGAAAAAGTCTTGCTCTATGTGGTGTGGGAAACAGTCTTGTCTATGTGGTGTCTAGTGGGAACCCACCGTTTGTCTATGTGGTGTGGAAAAGTTTGTTGTGTGGAGTGGAACAGTTTGTCTATGACGTGTGGGAAACAGTCTTGTCTATGTGGTGTGGGAAATAGTCTTGTCTATGTGTTGTGGGAAGTCATGTCTATGTGGTGTGGGGATACCAGGCTTGTCTAAGTGGTGTAGGAAACAGTTGGGAAAAAAAAAAAATAGCCTTGTCTATGTGTTATGGAAACAGTTTTGTCTATGTGGTGTGGGAAACGTTTGTCTATGTGGTGTGGGAAACAGTTTTGTCTATAAGGTGTGGAAATAGTCTTGTCTATGTGTGTGGGAACACAGTCTTGTCTAGTGGTGTGGGAACCAATCTTGTGTATGTGGTGTGGGAACAGTCTTGTCTATGTGGTGGGGGAAAAGTCTGTCTGTATATGGTGTGGGAAACAGTCTTGTCTATGTGGTGTGGGAAAAGTCTTGTCTATGAGGTGTGGGAAACAGTCTTGTCAATGTGGTGTGGGGGAAAAAAAGGGCTTGTCTATGTGGTGTGGAAAGTCAGTCTTGTCTCTGTGGGTGGGAAACAGTTTCGTTATGTGGTGTGGGAAACATTCTGTTTTGTGGCGTGAGAAACGGTCTTGTTTATGTGGTGTTGAAAACAGTCTTGTTATGTGGTTGCTGAAAACAGTCTTGTCTATGTGATTGGGATAGTCTCGTTTATGTGGTGTGGAAACAGTTGTCTTGTGTTGTGGGAAACAGTCTTGTCTATGTGGTGGTGGGGAAACAGATTGTCTATGTTGTGTTGGGAATCGACTTGTCTATGTGGTGTGGGAAACAGTTTGTCTAATGTGGTGTGGGAAACAGTCTTTGTCTATGTGTGTGTGGGAAAACAGTCTTGTTATGTGGTGTGGGAAACGTCTTGTTATTTGGTGTGAAAAGTCTCGTCTGTGTGGTGTGGGAAAACAGTCTTGTCTATGTGTGTTGTGGGAAAACGTTTGTTATGTGGTGTGGGATAACAGTCTTGTCTATGTGGTGTGGGAAACAGTCTGTCTATGTGTAGGGAAAACAGCTTGTCTATGTGTGTGGGAAACAGTCTTGACTATGTGGTGTGGGAAACAGTTATGTCTATGTGGTGTGGAAATTGTCTATGTGGTGTGGGAAACAATCTTGTGTATGTGGTGTGTGGGAAAAGTCTAGTCTATGTGTGTGGAAAAGTCATGTCAGTATGGTGTGGCGAACCACAGTCTTGTCTATGTGAGGGTGTGGAAACGTTTTGTTATGTGGTGTGGAAAACAGTCTTGTCTATGTGGTGTGGAAAGTCTTGTCTGTGTGGATGTGGGGAAACAGTCTTGTCTATGAGGTGTGTGAAACAGTTTGTTTGTGGTGTGGGAAATCGTCATTGGGGTTATTTGGTGTGGCCAAGTCATGTCTATGTGGTGTGAGAAACAGTTTGTCTCTTTGTTGGTGTGGGAAACAGTTGGGAAAACAGCCTTGTCTATGTGGTGTGGGAAACTTGTTTGGTCTATGAGGTTGTGGGAAACAGTTTTGTTCTATGTGGTGTGGGAAACGTTTTTGTCTAATAAGGTGTGGAAATAGTCTTGTATATGTGGATGTGGAAAACAGTCTTGTCTATGTGGTGTGGGAAACAATTTGTGTATGTGGTGTGGGAAACAGTCTTGTCTATGTGGTGTGGACAAGTCTTGTCTGTATGGTGTGGGAAACGTCTTGTCTTAATGTGTGGGAAAACAGTCTTGTCTATGTGGTGTGGGAATCAGTCTTGTCTATATGGTGTGGGGTAAGTTTGACTTGTGGTGTGGGGAAACAGTCTTGCTATGTGGGTGTTTAGGAAACAGCCTTGTATATTTGGTGTGGAGGAAACAGCCTTGTCTATGTGGTGTGGGAAACTGTCTTGTCTATGTGGTGTGGGAAACAGTTTTGTCTATGTGGTGTGGGGAAACAGTTTTGTCTTATAAGGTGTGGGAATCA
>CM031615.1:24520362-24530362 GCA_018398815.1 Conus ventricosus
CGCCAAAAAAAAAAACAAAAAGGCCTAGGCCAAGAAAAAAAAAAAAAAAACCCCCCTGGGGGGGGGGGAACATTTTTTTGGGGGGGAAAAACAAAAAACCCCGCAAAAAAAAGCAAAAAATTGGTTTAAAAACCCCCCTAAAAACAAAAGGGGGTTTTTTTTTGGCAAATTTTTAAAAAAAAATTTTTAAACCGGGGGCCGGCCCCAAAAAAAGAAAACCATAAAAAGAAAAAACCAAAAAAACTTTTTGGGGCCCCAATACAAACCCCCCAAAAAACCCCCAAACAACCCCATAAAAATGGATCTTCTTATTTACCCTCTAAAGGATTAGACAAAAAGTTTAATTTACGCATCACAGTCATTGACTAGCTTCAAGATCAAAGATGGGGAACCCATTAACACAAAAGGTGCTTTGGGCGTTGCTTTTTAAACAACTAAATCCCAACGGGTCCCTTAACTTACCCGCATGATTCAAGTCGTGATGGAAAAAAAATTTTAAAGGGGCAAGTGAATCAATTTTTGTTGAAACAAAGAGTTACCATTAAAAGAGGCTTTCCCGGAGTTCTAGATCCGGGCTTTGTTGAAACTTTAACAAACTTTAGCCAAAAGACTTTTTTTTACCATATACAGAAGCTTTTGGCAATTCCCGAAAACACAAATGGGTTGAAGATTCCCCTATTTTGCGCGCAAAAATAATTGAAAATTTAAAGGGGGTTAAAAACCTACAAGCAATCAAAAGAAAAACAATAAATGTTGCGAAGGAACTTCCCAGCAAACTATTACCTTTTGGGATTGAAAGTAAGGCCCTTTATTTCCCGGGGGGAAGCAGAAGGGCCTCGCTCGGGGCAACGATCCTTTGGGGTATTGACCAAATGAAATAAAAAAAATTTGTAAAAATGAATCCCCCCCGTTTTTTATTTACGAAAACAAACAAACAAAAAAACCCACTCCTAAAAGATTTTTGTGAAAAAAAGACTGCGATAATCCCACCAACACATTCCCTTTTTAAAATTATTTTAGGTTCTTAATGTCCATATGCATATGAAAATCTGGTTAAACAAACACACTTTTGTTTTTGTTCTGTCTAACGCTTTTGTTACAACAGTTGTGTTTTTTCCCATGAGTTAATCGCAGTTTTACGTTTCATGAGAAAAGCTTTTTGCAAAAAAGCTTCTTTGTAGTTTCATGTGAATTTTGACTGACAACCCCGGAGATATTCCCTTTTGCTTTCTTAATGATTTTCTCCGGGCTCGAAAACTGTACATTTTCGACCTTAAAAACCCAACAACCCTTGTCCCCTTTTCCAGATAATTTATCCTTATCTTTCCCAAAACCTTTTTTTAGTAATTGAATGCAAAGGCGAATCTTTAGGGTAATCGATGTACATCCATCCGCATGCCCTTTAGCCCCTTCCATTTCCAGTCTTTATAATTTTTCAGTAAGGTATATAACAAAATATCTGTACTGTGTAAAGTACTCTGGACTCAGATACGAGGGGTTAAAGTAGCAAAAGAAAACCTAACACAAAAGCTTTGAAATTCTAAAAAAAAAAAACCCAAAAAATACAGGTTTTTTAATTTGACTTTTTTTTTTCTCATTTTGCCCAAAAATGATCAGAAATCTTCAAATTTCCCGATAATTAGGGTTTTGAAGTCGCTTAATTTCTTCGTTCTTTTGGGACCAACTGCATCTTCCTTTTCGGATTCTCCTAGTCTTTCCCAAACAGTGTTGTTCATCAATTGAAAAAGTCTTTTTCTGAACATCGCGGGTTTGTTTTGAATCATGTTCTTCAGATGTATGGTTTCATGAACTGTTTTTTGATTTAAAGCAATTATGCGATGAACGCTGTCAACTTCAACCCCTGCTTAAAAAAATTGCAGAAAGTCTTAATGACAAATAATTTTTTTTGCCCCGAAGATTAGGCCAATTTAGGCGTTCCTTGATCCACTTTAACTTTTTGCTGCTAATGGATGTCATTATCGAACAGGTCTGGATTCATGAGGAATCTAAATCAACTTTTTAGAATGAAACCCCCTGTTGATCAGGCGTTAAATGCCCCAACCCCTTTAAAACCTTTTAATATTATTCGGATCCCCCGTGTACTTTTTTAAAATTTCTAATGGAACGATTGTGCCAAGCCCAAACCATAAGATTTTTGCATCTAAATACATGGAAAAGTTAATTTTTTGGATCATACGTCCCAATATTTGTTGTTTTTTTTACAGTAAAAGCCACGCCATACAATTCCCCACGCAATCCTTTTTCAATCTCTGAACATTGGTAAATCAGACAATAAATCAATCTGTCCCAGTAAAAATTAAGAAAGCATCCCAGCTCATCCCGGCCAGAAATTAACGCGGGGTCCGGGTGTAAATTTTTATGCAGGTCTTCCTATAATTTTTTAAAAACATCCGCCAAAAAAACATACATCTGCCCTTAAGTAATCTGATATCTCCCATTGTTTTACACTCTAACTTCTCCACCATCTTAGCATCTGGAATCAGAATCACTGATGTCCTTTCCCTAAGACTAGAAAAGAACGCGCCTTACGGGAAATGTATCTTCACAAACCCTTTCCCCCTGTTATGTACCATAAGGGTAAACCCTTTCTAACAAGATTGGGTCAAAATATTTTTCCGTTATTGGGCAGGACTTTAAGGACATAGCTGTAAAATCTTAACCCATCATGTGTTGATAGAGTCAAAAAAAGACTGTTATTTAGATTAAAAACTGACTTTTCTGATGACTTTCAATGCATGCCCCTGAAGGGGCCGGTTTCTGCTTTTAATAAATGAGAGTCGTAACCCGCAAGTTGTGAAAAATACAGGCAGTTTCCTGTCTTTGGCAAACTTTATTGAAGATTGCATTTCTGTGCCTGCCCTCAAAACTTTTCCGCTAATGTGATCATGGCCTTACTTTTGGTTTTCGTGGGGCCTGAAAGCCAAACCGAAAATCCAACAATGGTGGCTGAGTCATACTGTTGGGGCTTCAGGCTTTTTTTGTTTTCAGAAAATTTTCAATTATTAGAAACAGTCTTACGCACTTGCTGAGCGTTCAAGAAGATTCTGCAGCAGCTGGGCCTCTATACAATTTGGCTGAAATGGGCGCATCCGGACCTACAACAATGAAGGCAAAGAACAAATCTGTGATACATTAAAGTACTTGTTTTTTCGAAGTTTTTGTGGCGCTGGCCCTTCATAAGGAACAATGAGTGATTCAAAGTCTGCGTAAACAACATATGAGAATGTTGCAGCCGTTTCCAGTTCTTAAAACTAACTTAGATCCGGTGGGGGCGTAATTAGTTCTGTATTACAGTCTACAGAACTTTTAACAATGTTTCTTATGTTCGCTCGCGGCTTGAACAGATGGCATTCTTGTTAAACATTTTCTACAGAATTCTTGTTTGCCAGATCTTTGAAGTATGCTGCATTAGTCTACTCATTGTTCGTATCAATGTGTAATGCGGTAGCCCTGTTGGCGAAGACATTAGGAGTAAGTCAACATGATTTTTGTCTGGTTCGCCTATTGTTGGGCTGTTCTTGGACACTTTAATTGGCGCCAAATTTGTTTCCTCATTCCATGTGTATACATTAACAGTTATTGGTTTGTTTTGTTCTTCAAACTGATCAATTTGGTCTACACTAACAGGAAAGGATATTCCCATTAAAGTTAAGATCTTGGTGTATTGCCGATAGTTAGTCACTCTCTCTGCGTGTTCGCGGACATGATGCAGCCTTGCAAGAACACACCACATGAAACATTTGTCGTCTGAATTCTTTATGTTTAAACTGCTTTTTTCGCTGCCACGTGCTGGAGGTAGTGGAATGTAAGCCTTGCCCAACAATCGGCGCATACTTAGACTGTTTTAATCTGATCTCTAAGACTTCGCCCTCTGACCAACCAGAGCCTCTCATTTTAGCTTCTTCAGCGGCAGCGTCAAACTGTGTAAAGCAGTTCGTCTGCCCAACCGGGTGTTAATCATTAGAGGGAAAAAATAGTCTGTTGTTAGTCGAGACCCAGACTTTCTAGATTTTCTTCATTTATTGTTACATAGTCGATTAAAACAGCTAACAATACTTAACTGGCGGTCTAATTGTTAGTTTGCCTGGAACTTGAGAAATAGCATGAACAACACTGCCTGACGTTGTTGGGTCAATGACTTCTAAATCAATATCATTCAGTGCTCTTGATAAAAAGCTCTCTCTCAAACATCCTTCAAACAATTCATCTGGGCCTTCATATATCTTAGCCAGCTGTCTTCTTTTCTAAGCCCAACATATTTATTTAAATTAAAAAAAATACAACGGCTTAATCAGAATCAATATCAAATCTTTGGCTTTGGGCCAAAACTAAAGTATAAACACCCTTCGATGTTGTTACGGAGCTGTTTAACAGATTAATGTCTCGTTTACTTTTTTAAGCATTCCTTTTTTACCTCGCGTCGGCGTTGAAAAAACTTGCCCGCCTTTTTTGAAGATCAAAATTTGTCTTTTTAGTCTTAAAACGCCTGTAAACATAAATTCTTCATCCGTGATTTTATCAACTAGGCTATTTATTGTCAGTTTAAAAGAACAAGTTTAGCCGTTATTATTGAACCATAGTGTTCTTTTGGAGTTTAGTTTTTTTAAATTTTTTTTAGCCCACTTCAGAATGAAACCCGGCCAGAGCTAAAGACAAACCTCCTTTTGGGGGGGGGTGCCCAGCCCGCTTGGCCTCCGTCCTTCTGATAGGCCTTTTCAGCTCCATATTAACATATGTAAAAAAAAGGGAAATACCTTTGTTTGGTTTTGCTTTTTTGGGGGGGCCGGGGGCTTTGGTAAGGGTTTCAAAGTTTTTTGCGGTTTTTAATTCCCTTTCCTTCGGGTGGGCCTTTATAAAAAGGGGGCTTTTTTAAAATAAAAAAATTTTTAAAATTTTTTAAAAATTTTTTTTTTTTCCTTAATTTAAAAAAAAAAAAATTAAGCGGAATCAGTCCATCCCTTTAAGTTTTTTTCCAATTTTTTTTTTAAAATTTCCCCCTTTTTTTCCCCCCAAAATTTTCTTGTTAAAAATGGTTAATTAAAAAAAGGTTTTAAAAAATCTTTTTAAACCTTTTTAAAATTTTTTACACCTGTCCAAAAAATTTTTTTTTTTTTTTAAAAAAGGGGAAATTTAACCCCGCAATTTTGGCTCCCCCAATGAATTACTTTTTTTGGGGGTTAAAAAAGTTTTTTTAAATGGGCCCCCCCGCCGCTAAAAAAACCTTTAACGACTTGCTGGGCACTAAAACTAAAAATTCCATATGGTTTCGGCCTTGTTTTTTGGGTTTTTTAGAATGAGAACCCAACTTTCGAAAATTTTTCAATTTTTGAATTTTGTTGCTCAATCAGCCGCAATGGGGGTTGCTAACAAACTCAAACTCTAACGAGATGTCAGAAATGCTGTATTTTGCCCCGGGGTCTGTAGATTAAAAACAATTTTGGTCTTAAAAGTTAGTTCATAGCAATCTGCTTTTAGGAAAGTTTGGGGATGCGCTTTTAAAAAACTAAAAATTTTGGGTAGAAAAAGCGTTCCATTCCATAATTCCCGGCTACAAACCTTTTCCCCGTCTTTAGCATTTCAGGCCTATTCATTTTTAGTGCTTTCTCTTTTTCGTTTCCCTTGAAACCAAGATCACCCTTTCATTCGCGGTTAGCCATAGCAAATAGGTTAAAAATATGCCCCTCATTGTGGAAAGAAAATATTCTTGCCCCTCAAGTTTTATAAAATTTTCTTTAACGTGCCGCCCAGATTCGGACAACTGCCTGTTTGCGTCTTTTTTTGAAGCGAGTTCTTTTTTAAAGTAAGACGTGCGACCGGGCACAATCACTTTCATCCGTCCTAGGTCCGGAAAATTTTAACATAAGAATTTGATCCGCATCAATAGTAGATGGATTATTTTGGAACAAAATTTCCCTTATTTCCCTTCACCCCTAAGGGCTTTTTTCGGCTTTCAAGCGGGTCAAAAATCACCTTTTCTTGGGCATTTTTATGAAGCAAAATAAAAAGTTAATTTTTTAAAAAAAGGCAGGAATTGAAGCTGAAAAGATTTGATGTTTTGTCGGGGAGACGATATGAGTGAAATGATCCCTTTGACACGGAAACCCCAAATGCTCTCAAGCGGCGTGAATTAAACAAAATGGGTCGAGCATTTTACAAAATTTAGGCCAAAACCCCCCAAAAGACCCAAAATATTTTGAATTAGAAGAGGGTATTTGTCTGAAAAAAAACACCAAGGACAACTTGTTGGGCTTACAACTAAACCCAGACCCATAAAAAATTTTTAGCCAAGAGTCCAATTATAAAAAAACTCAGTGTAAAAAGATCAAAATCCCCTTGGCCCTTTTTGGGCCAAAATTAAAGGCGGGGGCATTTTCTAAACTTCAAAACCACGCAGGAACTCCCAACACTAACCAAATACAAAATGGAACTTAAAAAAATTAAAATCAATCGCAGATAAAATAATAAAGCAAAGAACAAAAAACCCGTTTCGAAGAAAACGCATTAAAGACATACACACTCCCCCGCTACCCTGCGAAAATGCAGCCCTTGATCATGCTTTAAAAGCATCAGGGGCAAAATTAACAAAAAATTTGCAAAATAGGTGAACTAGATGAGCATAAAAAAAAAAAAAGAAAAAATCTTTGAGGCTATGACGCCAACTTGGGCCTGATATTAAAGAAAGAAAAACCCCAAAGCAAAAAGATCTTGAAAAAAGGGGAATCAGCAAGACTAAAAGGTTGTCTACAAACCGGAACAATTACGAACTAGTGAGCAATAAAAAAACTATCCAAAGAATTTTAATGAAACACAAGCTAGCAAACGAATCCAAAACAGTTTGAGGCAAGGGCCCCATTAGAAAGGTTAAACAGCCTTAATTTGAAATAAGAAACCTGGTTGGCTATTCGGGCGGGGGGGTCAAAGTTCAGCCCCCCTCCCCCCCCCAACCCCTCCACCGAAAAATCAGGGTAAAAAAAAGCTTGATCATTTTGCAAATTTATTAAAAAAATTAGGGGTAAAGCCTAAACGCTTTACCGGAATTTTTGGGGGATTTTCACGGGCTTTTGCTCGAAGAAAAGTATTGGTTTTTATGGCCGAGCATTATGGACTTTAGTTTTTTAATTTGGGTTACTATTTAGTAAGTAAAACCAAGTAACCTAGCCATTAACCAAGAACAAGCGCTGTTTTTATATTCATGGTCATCGCGAACAGAGTCCGCGATTTTTGCTGATTTTCAAACTTTGGGGTTTGGACTTCGGGGATTGGATGACTTAATTTGGGCGTTTTTTATTGTTTGTAATATTACGGGCTCGAATTTATGTCGTTTTTCCCAACCTTCGTTCTTGCCTCTAAAAGAATTTCATTATTTATTTATTATTGTACCTATCTGGAGTCTAGGTCAGAAGGCAGCTTAAAAACCAGTGCCAACCAAAGTCTTTTTTCTTTGCGAAAATTGTAAAAAACTTTTTGGTACCTTTTAAAAAAAATTGAAGGCAAATCAACTGTAGAATTAAAGGCCCTCAAAATTTTGAATATTGTTTTTGTGCTCAAAGCCAGTAAAAAGCTTTTATGCTCGACCCTCCCGGGTTTGCAAACCTAGCAAAACCCAAAACGAAAGTACGAATAGATCTTTTATTCGTTCTTTTCCCGCTCTAGTTAGGCCCTTGAATGTCTAAGAAAAATGTTGTCCATGCTTTTTTTTTGCCTTGCTGTAGGGACCCGGGCGAACATTTGGGGCCAAAAAAAAAATTTTTAAAAAGGGGGATGCCAGCTATTATACTTCTGGCGTGCCCCGAAAAAAAAGGTCGCCTAGGCCAGTTTAAAAACCAACTTTTGTCTAAAGTCTGTCTTATTTTAAATATTAAATTTTCGTTACAATCCTTTAAAAACCCTTCTGTTTTCTTTGCTGAGGGTTTTTAAAGGGTTTTGCATTTGGCATGGCGCTTGAAATTCAGCCAAAATAGCAAAAGGGGAAAAAATAAAATCTGACCTGACCTCACCAAAGATCAGGTGATTTAAATGTCAGCATCGCCACCCCACCCAGTTATGCGCAAACACAGCAAATTTAACTGGTTCTGTAAAACTGACGATGACAAAACCACGCTTTCTTGTGTGGTCTTTTTCAATAGGGGGGTTAAGATATCTTTTAAGGATACTCCCTTTTTATGAAAAAAAGGCTCTGGGTCCAGCAATGTCAGAGTATCATTGCATATTTTTAAGATTTAGTGCGGGGCCCCCAGAATTTTTGCATCAGATTTTGAATGCACTCATTTTTAATTTTTTTTAAAAAATTTGTAACAATAACAACCAAACCCCCTTTTGTTTAGAACTGCATTGATAACAAAAGCGGGAAACAGAAACGGTCGCACTTGAAATTTTTTACAAAGCGTATGGTTTTAAAATAATAAACCCGGGAAAAAATGGTTTTAAAAAACAAAACCCGCCAATTCCCCTTAAAACCATGGGGATCCGGGGACAAAAAAAATGGAAATTTACATTTCCCAAACAACACCGATTCTAAAAAATTTATCTTAACCCGAAAAAAATATTTATTTTTTGTAAATAAAATGTTACTTTTAACAAACATAACTTGGGTTTTCCGGGAGATAAAAAATTTTAGGGGAAAACCCCTGATCTTATTTAATATTTCCCCATTTTTTTAAAAAAGATATGAAAACTTTAGATGGAACCCCCCGTTTTAAAAGGCTCTTTTCCTCAGGAAACGGATAGCATTTAAAAAAACTTTCCCTAATTTTCAGAAAATGTTTGTAGGGGTTACATTTAAAAAAAATTCCAAAAAAATTTAAAAGTTAACCCCCCACATTGTTTTTGGGGGGGGGGGGGAAATAAAATAAATTTCTTACTAAAAAAAAAATGGTCGCGGGGCCCAGAAAAACCCAGGAGGGGACATTAGCGCCGGGGGAGGTGAAAAAAAAAACTTTAGAATTAAAAAAGATCTTTCAGACGTTGCGGACTTTTAACAAACAGTGGGGAAAAGCACTTTGTGGTTTTTAGTACCTAAAGATGGGAAAAAAAAACGCAAAGAGGTTGGCGACGCAAAAAGTTTTTAAACTATAACACTGCGCAATCGAAACAAATAAAGTTGCCTTGAATATAAAAAAAGTTCGAAAAACCCGACCTCAAATGGGACTTAGAACCCTATTTAGAATGGGACATAAAATTTTTTAATTCAAAGCCCATTTACATATTTACCGTCAAAAAAGTTTCAGAAAAGATTAAACCCCCCCCCGGGCCCCTTTTTCATTAAGTCTTTTGCGGACGACAATAGTCGAAAAAAAATTGAAATAAGCCGTATGGGAAAAAGCAGTACATCCCCCACAGAAAAGAAACAGTTGTAAAAAAAAGCTTCTACAAAATTACAGTTTTTTCCAAACAGAAAATTAGGAGACACTTCCAAGATTTTGAAATTTTTCTTTTTTTTAAAGTGTGGGGGGGATGGGGGGTTTTGGGGTTAGTGATACCTTTAAAAGGAATTAATAAGTGGCAAAACTTTTAAATTAAAAGTCCAACGTTACCACGCGTTCTTCCAATGGGAGGATATTAAGATCATAACAACAAGCAACAAACAATGTTTACTTAAATAAAACAATCTTAAAACTTAATTGGATTTAAACTTTCACTTTTGGCCCGTGGGGTTTTTTATACTGAACAAGTTTTGACGGAGAGTATGATAAAAATAAAACTGGGTTGATTAAATTCTGTTATAAAACTATGAGCTTAAACTTTATGACAAAACCCTCTTGCTCATGTTTTGTGGGGAGATGGTTGTGGGGAAAAAAATATTTGTCCTAGACCTGTTACAAACAGTTTATGTTATAATTTTTAAACTATTGTATTTTTTTGCCCCAAAACTTAAATGGGAAAAAAGCAATTGATAGAAGGTTTATATGGGCAATGATGACATATATTTTGTTTATCCTAGAATAAACTGAGTGGTTTTTTAAAAAGTTTTTTAGAGTTT
>CM031615.1:24537862-24552862 GCA_018398815.1 Conus ventricosus
TACATTGTTGCCACAAATGACAGCTCTGTTTACGGACAAAACAATGCACCCTCGATAGTTGTTGGCAGGTCTTTGGCCATATAGAGAGAAACAAGTGCAGAAACGAGGACACTTCTATTCGGAAACTGAGAACTCTACAGACGGAGGGAGGGAGAGAAGAAGAGAGAGAGAGAGAGAGAGAGAGAGAGAGAGAGAGAGAGAGAGAGAGAGAGGAGAGAGAGAGAGATAATTATGATATCGCTTGCAGACGCTCCCAAAAAATGGCAACAAAAATAGTTACGTAATTAAGAGCAATCACGCCCACCCAGTTCAGGAACAACAACAATCAGCACGCGTATGTCCCTAAAACAATGAAGGAGGAATAAGAACGACGCTGTTAACTTGAACGACAACCGCACACCACCTAGAGAAAAAAAAATTACAGTAACAGCAACAAGAACAAAAACAACCAAAACAAAAACTAATCAATGTCTACAAAGTAGTCGAATATAATGACATTCTTTTTTAAATCCTAGCCCCTTCCCCAAATAAGCCAATCGATCAAGTCACATAATCCAGATTTGACTCGTGGATCCTCACCCCAGCCCCTCCACATTCCCAAGTTAAAAGGAACACACACACACACACAATCACGTACACTGGCACTTGCACACTCCTCTAAAACATTGAAAAAGGAATGAATGATAACGCAGTCGGTGTACTAACACTTGTAACCCTCCCACAGTATAACAAAACAAAACACAAACAACAACAACAACAACAGCAACAAACACGGAACACGTGCGCGCGCGCGTGCACACGCAGACACAGACACACACGCGAGCGCGCGCTCGCACGCACACACACACACACGCACCACACACACACACACACACACACACACACACAACACACACACCACACACACACAACACACACACACACGCACGCACGCACGCACGCACGCACGCACACACATATACACACAGGTGGTTGTGGTGGTGGTTGTAGTGGTGGTGGTGGAGGTGGTGTGGTGGTGGTGGCTGTTATATAGCAGCGTATACTTAGTACATGGTCTATTTTGGCGTGGTTATCCCGCAGTCTTTTTCGTGCGCAGGTTGCCAAGTGTCTCAGGGGTCCAGACACTCGTGCCGAGTTTCAGTCGTGGCGGTGGTGAAACTAAGTCTGGGTATGCATGTACTCACACTTCGGTCATCGGTATCCCCATGCCTGTCTGTCTGTCTGTCTGTCTGTCTGTCTGTCTGTCTGTCTGTCTGTCTGTCTGTCTGTCTTCTTCTCTCTCTCTCTCTCTCTCTCTCTCTCTCTCTCTCTCTCTCTCTCTCTCTGTATTCTGTAAAGCTGTCTAACTTTGTTGTCACTATGTCTCTCTGTCTGTCTGTCTGTCTCTCTGTCTCTGTCTCTGTCGCTCTCTCTCTCCCCCCCCCCCCCTAAATCTTTGTCTCTGTTTGTCTGTCTCTTTGTCTATCTGTCTGTCTGTCTCTCTCTCTGCCCATGTGCGTGCGTGCGTGCGTGCGTGCGCGTGCGTGTGTGTGTGTGTGTGTGTGTGTGTGTGTGTGTGTGTGTGTGTGTGTGTGTGTGTGTGTGTGTGAAGTAGCCGAATACGGTACATGTTTCTCCTCAGTGATACTTTTAGTGCCCTTCAGTTGCCGCCATTCCATGGAAACACCCTTGCTTGTTGGGCGCACGACGACCTATCAAAGTATAGAAGACACAGAGTGGAAAGAAGCTCACGGGTGGCGCAGTACTGTGGCTAGGCTGTCGGTCAAAATAAGCAGCGGTACGATACAAAATACAAGAACACCCAACCAATACAATACAGCAGAATAAAACAACGCAAGAAAGATAGTGCGAACGACTAAACTGTAGTTGTATAACATTGCGATACAGTATACAAATAATGCAACGCAATGAGTGCGATACAGTAGAATGTGGTATGATTCAGCACAGCAGAACAGAACGCGGGGCGATACACTGCAATGCAGTGCAGTGGCTTACAACAATGCAATGCCATGCATCGCGAGACAACACAGTGCAGAACAATACGGGGCGATACAACTCCGTGTAATGCGGCGCATTACAATATACACGATACAACACAGAGCCATACAATGCGGTGAAATACAATACGATACAACAGACTGCAGCACAGAGCGAGACAATACGCTTCATAGTTGTAGAACTATGGAATGCAAAATGATACAACACAATGCAACATATAACTGTACAACGCAGTGCAGTAGATAGCAACGCGAGATAAACAAATGCAGAGCGATACAACAGAATGCAATGTAATGCAAAGCGATACGATACAATACAATGCGATACGATACAATGCAATGCGATACGATACAATACAATGCGATACGATACAACACAATACAATACAGAGCTGTGCAATATAATGCAGTGTAATGCAGTACAATACAACACAACATTATACAACATAACATGATATAGAGCGACGCAGCACATGCAATGAAATGCAATAGCTACAATGCGATAAAATATGACCCAGCGCAATGCAACAGGAAAGCGAGCGAAAGACACAATGCAACACAATGCGATAAAATATGACCCAGCGCAATGCAATGTGAAAGCGAGGGAAAGACACAATGCGATGCAATGCGATATAAAACAGCTCAACATACCACAATGAAATGCAGAGCGATACTGCAATGAAATGTGATGCATTGCGATTCAACACAACATAATGCAATACAATAAAGCCAGTACAAACGTAACACGGCACAGTGCAATGAGATACAACACAATGAGATCCAACACAGCGCTACAAAGCACCACACAATGGAGCGCAACACAACATAATGCACAGCACAACGAGAGGCAATGCATCACGATACAGCACATTGCAGTGTTGTATATATACTCTCCCAAAAAAGAAACTTGACACCGGTATTTATTTTTTTTATTGCCAAAATAGGATTTGATTCAAACAACAAATTATGACCCATGTACTAATTGATTACCAATGGACACGTGTTGAAAACATTTAACTCTTATTGACTGAAAAGTAAACCAATCAGACAGTGGAAAAGACAGCAGGGTACACGAAATGTCAGTATCTGGTATGACTGCCATTGGCGTCAATCACTGCCTGGCATCGGGGACCCATCGACGCAATCAGGTTTACAATCACACGTTGTGGAATGGTGTGCCACTCGTGCTGGAGTGCCTCAAGAAGCTCTGGGAGTGTCTGTGGTGGTGGGTTCCTCTGGCGCACGCGTCGATCCAGGACATCCCACAAATGTTCAGTTGGATTCAGATCTGGGAACAGGCAGGCCATGGCAGAGTTTGGACATTGCTGGCATGCAGGAAATCAAGACAGACTCGAGCAACATGCGGGCGAGCGTTGTCGTGCTGGAAAATTCCTCCATTGGTGTTCATGTGTGGGACAACATAAGGCTGCATGATCTCATCCCTGTATCTGGCTCCTGTTAAATTCCCGGCCACATGCACGAGATCAGTCCTGCCATTGTGCCGTGTTCCTCCCCACACCATGACACTACCACCACCAAAATGGTCCACTTGCTGACTGCAGTTAGGGGCAAAACGCTCTCCTTGACGTCGGTAAATTCGTTCACGCCCATCAACCCGTCTAAGGAGGAACCGTGACTCATCAGTGAACAAACCTGTTTCCATCGTGCACGTGGCCACCCCACTCTGTATCGGCACCACTGAAGACGTGCTGCCATGTGACCTACGTTCAGAATATTCCGTCGAACTGGTCGTCGAGCAAAAAGGCCGGCCTCCTGAGACGATTGCGAACTGTTTGATCAGAAATTCTTTTGATGTCCCAGAATTCGGAGCGCTGTGGATGTTGCCGTTGTAGTGCGGTCTCGAAGGTGGCGCACACGGATGTAACGATCCTGAGCAGCAGTAGTGACCCTGGGTCGACCTGACCTCGGCCTGTCCCTCACACTGTGAGCGTCGTTGTAACGGGTCCATAATGCAGCAATGGTCTGTCTGGACACACCAAAGTGCCTTGCCACGCCTTGCTGAGTGGCCCCTGCTTGCAATCGTCCAATTGCGTTATTGCGTTGAGCATCAGACAACCTTGGCATTCTTCTTTTGCCGGCAGTAGTGTTATGTGCATTGTTTGACCCATGGTTGCTTTGGATTTTTATACCCAACGGAAAAGTGTGTCAGAATGCCGAGTTACAGCTCACCACTGTGCACGTGAAAGGCAAAATGGGCAAAATTAGGAATTGATTGTAACATCAGCCAGACGGACATTTAGATGTTCAAAGCACGTGAGTTTGCAGGTTTAGCAAGTGCAGTGGTTGCTTTACAAAATACTGATATGACAATTGTCACTACATCCCTTATTTTCACAACAAATCCAAATTACAATAGTGTCAAGTTTCTTTTTTGGGAGAGTAATATGTACAGCAAAACACTGTACAAATGTTACACAACCCAGCACCATGCGACACGATACAATACCGTGCAATGGTGAGAGTGAAAAGGGTCTCGCCTTGTTCAGAACTTTCTTTCTCAGATTCCTAATGACTGGCTTTTTTCTTTTATTGATGTCTTTAGATCGAGAAGAGCTGCACTTTTTTTAAAAATGAGAATTGTTAAACATCTGTTTTTAGATTGAGAGTGATAACAATTTCTTAAAGATTTGTCTTCAGAAAGGTAGTGCCTGTTCCAAGACGTTTGTTCTCACATTTTGCCTGGCTTTCTTTCTTCTTCTTTCTTTCTTTTTTTCTTCATTTGTTTGTTCTGAGGTTTTGTTTTCATAATGAAGAGAGTTGCGACTTTTAAGATTTATTTTTCAGCTTGAGAAGAATTTTTCTCAAGATTTTGGTTTTCTGATTAAAAGGAGCTACGCCATTGTCAGAGTTTTTATTCTTGGAACACGAGGGATCGCATTTTGATTTTTTTTTTTTAATGCATGTTTGTTTTGACACAAAGATAGGTTTCGGCTTGACGTGATCAAGACTCAGGTACGTGCTTTGTTCGGGAAGAGGCGTCAGTGCTACATCAGTTTCGCTACACAAGGCAGTGAGTGAATACAATGAGAACACGAGCGAAAGGCGAGAAGATCATCATGTGTACGCTACAGACATAAAAAGATATCAGCCTATGTCGCAAGACCATGCTCCAAACGTTCCATGCATTAAGTGTAGAGCAACGGGTCCGTGGCGTCTGTTCTGTTCTTGGCTTGTCACACGATGAGATGCTCTCAAGGACATTGCCAGAGGTTCCAACCGTTGAATGGTATTGCTGAAGGGTGCTAAAGACGAACGGTTGGTGAGACTCGGCTGCCTAGTTCCTGTTTCTTTTAGCTTTGTATAGCGCGTCCGGCGGGTCAAGCGGCCTTTGGATACATTGATTATGAATGACAGTGGCAGGCTGAGGTTTTAAAACAGGTCTGACCTGTTCTCGTCTGCTGTTCGTGAATTAAATCAAGCGAGGCGTAGGCACAGGTTGACGCCCAGTACCGTTCGTTGGCTAATGATTGATGATGATGATGATGTGATGATGATGATGATGGATGATGATGATGATGATGATGATGATGATCGATGATGACGACGATGAATAAACAAATAAACGAAACAAGTATGAATGATGATGATGATTTGGATAATCACCATATTAATACAGCAACCATCATGACAATGATGATGGCGATTTGTAATGCACTCTACTTCCTGAGCAAGTTTTAATGCACTCTACTTCCTGAGCAAGTTTCATGGCGCTAGAGAGCTAGCAATTCTAAAATGGGAAAGGGGGTGACGTGGGAGGCTGATTTAGTGGGATCACAAATGGATGCACAAACAAGACTTCGTAATCTGAGGGGAAAAAATAAAAGAGATTTCAAAGCCTCGAAACGTAATACAGTTTTCCAGAGCACGCCATGGAATGAGAGCACGTGCAAAATAGCTTCCGAAAACAATTTGATGCACAAGCATATGGCACTGGAAGTGCTAGAATCACCATGGTGCACGCTTACCTTGGAATATACACTGTTTATTACGCGGGAAACAAAGAAACGTCATGGCGCACGCTTTATTTGACACGACACACTGTTTATGACGCCGAAAACACAGCAGGCACCGTTCTGCCTGCTTAATTTGTCACAAAACGCTGTTAATGATGCGAAAAAACAGAACACGCACCAAATTGTATGTGTGATTCAAAACACTGTTTATGACATGGGAAACAGGAAAAAAAAAACATCACGAAGGACGCTTAATTTGGTACAAAACACCGTTTATCACACCCACACCCACACCCCACCCACCCCCACCCACAGAGAGAGAGAGAGAGAGAGAGAGAAGAGAGAGAAGAGAGAGAGAGAGAGAGAGGAGAGAGAGAGAGAGAGAGAGCACCAAGCTGCACACGTAGTTCGGCACTAAAGACTGTTTACGACATGGGCAACACAATAAGCACTTTTCTACCCGCTCAGTTTGACACAAAACGCTGTTCATGGCACGAATGATACAACAACACCATTATGCGTGCGTAATTTGGAACAAAACGCAGTTTTTTTGACACGGGAAACACAACGTGCACCGTGCCACATACTCAATTTGGAACATCACATTGTTTTTGACACAGGAGACACAACAAGCATCGTGCTGCACTCGTTATTTGGCGCAGAACATTGTTTACGACATGAAAAACACGACAAGCACCGCGTTCCACACTTAATTTGGCACAAAACACTGTTTTTGACACGGGAAACAATAAACTCCGTGCCGCACACATAATTTGGCACAAAACATTGTTTATGCCATAGAAAAAAACACGACAAACACCATGCTGCATGCATAATTTAGCACAAAACAACATGTTTACAACACGGAGAAAAGCAACACGCATTGTGCGGCAGGCTTAATTAGGTGCAAAACACTGTTCATGACACATGATGCAGAAGAAGCGTCACGGCCCACGCTTAATTAGGCGCAAAACACTGTTCATGACACAGGAAGAACACGACTCAATGTGCCGCATGCTTGATTTGGCACGTAAACACACACACGAGCGCGCCTGTCCACGCGAGCGCGCGCGCGCGCGCACGCACCACGCACGCACGCACGCACGCACGCACGCACGCACGCACGCACACACACACACAAGTACATATACGCGCGCGCGCGCACACACACACACACACACCACACACACACACACACACACACACCACACACACACACACACACACAAATTACTACACTACACACACACACATAATTACAACACACACACACACACACATACACACACACACACACACACACACACACACACACACACACATATATATATATATATATATACATTCACGCATGAATACACACACACACCACACACACACACACACACACACACACACACACACACACACACACACACATACACATACACATACAACACACCATACATCACCATGCATACACACATACAACACACACACCACACATCAAACACACAACACACACACACACACACACACACACACACAGACACGCACGCACGCACGCACGCACGCACACACTCATAGACACAGCACACACAGACACAGATACAAATACACACACAGAGAGACACGCACTCATACGCACGCACGCACGCGCTCTTAAGATTCTCGTGTGGCAGGCTTAACACTAGCAGTGTAGAGAAAGGAGCAGAATGAGAATGGAAAGAACAAGAAAGTGGAGGGGAAAACAACAACAACAACAACAATCACAAGTGTGATAGAAGTCTTGTTGATAGTCCGCATGCAATGTTCCACAAGCCTATACCAACACAGAGACCTCTGTTTCAGAAATGGCATCAACGAGTCATTCCGGTACGATTTAATGAAAGGGTCAATTTCTTTTCAAAGAATTCCCGAAATCCCTTTTACCGACTTCACCCATTCTAAAGAGGCTCCTGCAGTCTACGGAGGCCCTAATTTACATACTTACGGTATTCGGTTGAGGAGCCGAGGGTGGTGAGTTTGAACCGCTCCTAGGGTCAGATCTTTATAGCTTGAAAACCTTAATCTGTCCGTTCATCACTGAATCGCTACCTGATACCGTTCAGGTAGAGTTAATGCGACGGAAGACGGTTGGGCTCCGCCTTCCATAACGCCGTGGCCTAGACACGCTAAACCTTTAACAGTTCACTGCCCCTTCAGTCGTCAGGCTTCTGGACCTGGAACTTTAACACACTTTCTATTCTCACTATTCCTTCTTCTTCTTCTTCTTCTTCTTGTTCTTCTTCTTTGAAAATTTTTAAACTATCATTAAAGTTAATAAAGTCACTAAAAAAGTGGGTGGACAAGGTCAATGGAGTCTCTGCTTCTCAGAGAAACGCATGCACAAAAGCAGATACGCCGAAGCGAAAATGACGGTCCTTGACAGCGATCGAGAGTATTTCTGGGTTGAACTCGTGGGAGCAAGAGCAGGAGGATGGGCAGGAATGACAGGAGAAACCTGCAGACACTGACAGGTTCCAGGCGAACTCCGGGAATCCGCTCCGATGTCTGTGACACCCGAGTTAGCGGGTTACGAGAGGTTTTTACATCTTGGTGGAAACGGGGTCGCAGGATCTTGGAAACTTTGGACATGCGTGAATCGGGAGCTTTGCTATAATGATACAGAGATTACGAATGTGTCGTCAAGTTGTCGTTGGCTGGTTCAGATTGACGTGCTTTTGTTTTACCTCAGGAGTTCCACTAAACTGTTTCACCAGACGTTTATTTCCCCGTTAACATTTGTGCTGACAGCGAAAGCTGTTATAAACACTTCCAGAAATTGTCCAATAGCTAATGGTCGTATGCCGCTAGATACACCGCCGTTCACGAACTCTGCATTTGAGAAAAGATATAATTATGAGTGAGGTTTTTTTCCTTTCTGGTGAGACTCGTCCTTTTTTTCCGCTTGTGGAGCTGAAGGAATTTTAGTCCATTTTGAATGTCAGAGAGGGGTGAAACTTCACGAACTTTCTATTTAAGAAAATACAGGTGGGCGAGGCTTTTATTTGTTTCGAGTGAGATTGATCTTTTTTTCCCCCTTGTAGAGCTGAAGGCATCGTTGGGCCATTTTAATCGTCATAAGAGGGGTGAAACTTCGCATTTTGGGGCGGGGAGTAAAGACTTCAGTCCAGGTCTCACCATGTCATCTTGTATTCTCTCAGCGATCAACGTCCATATCTGTGTCTGTAAAGTACGTTGTTCTTCGTTGTAGCGAGAGCTTGATAGCGGAAGGTCTAAAGAGAAGACCCCCCCCCCCCTTCCCCCACCGCTTTCCCGTCCCACATCCCTCCCCCGCATACAAGTGTTTCGCCTCTGTCTCCTTACACCTTAAGAGGACCTTTCATGTCATGACTCCGGAATGCCCTGTTATCATTTGTTTGTTTGTTTGTTTCTTTACTTGGATACCAGAACGGTGTTCAGAAGTCATGACTGTCCACTGAACAATCTTTAAGAGCAGCTGGTTTCCATTGTAGTATATTGTTTTTCATGTGCCCCCGTCTCTGTGTGTCCTGGTTCCTGTGAGACTCTGTCTGAACGTGTCCCTTTCTCCATGTGTCTTTAGCTTTACATGTCCGTCTATCTTCCTAGGTCTGTGTCCTCTCTGTTCCCTATTTCTGTGTGCTCTCGTCGCTTGGTCTTCCCGTTTCTATGTGTCTTCCTGCCTCTGAAGGTATATCTACTGTCTATGTCACGGTCCTCTTTGTCCATCTCTGTATGTCTGTTAGGTTGTAGTCTTTGTTGTCTGACAGCTGCTTCCTATCTGGTAGGGTGGACGGGCGCCATTGGTCCTCATCCATCTCCTAAATCTCTCATGTGCTGGCATATGTGCAGGGTGGAAGGGCTGCCACCCAGCCTAAGGGCTGCGTGTCCGCGACCAGGACGAGCTTCCGGACATCGGCTGTGGTCAAACCTGGAGAGGGGTGGGCTCTGCCAGATGTCAACTGCCCAAGACACGCCACATGAAGATGAAAACCAACACTCAGTTCATACCGGATCGATCGTCGCCCGGGTCACCAGTCGCCCTGTCAAAAAGCGTTAGGTCACAGCAGATATTCTTGATTTGTGCGACAAGAGGAGAGAACTGCAGTACAAGGGGAAAAAAAGCAGATGGGGCAAAACAGTATAAAGCAGGTAGCAGATAGATAAAGGAAAATATGAAGAAAACAAAAGAGACATGGATAGATGAGCAGTGCCAAAACATTGAGGACAACCTACGGAAGAACAACAGTAGGAAAACATACCAACTTGTAAAAAGACAACCTCTAAACAAGGACGAGTTTCCACCATACAAGACAAGTCTGGGAAGTGCCTCACAGAAGGTAAGACGATTCTCAGTTCGACAAAAAAAACTGCTCCGATTAATACAACTTCATCTCAGTAGGAGACCCCACAAGTCCTGAATGTCCTCCCAATAACAGACCCTGACAACTTACCCATACTGCGTGAAGAAGTAGAGACAGGAGTTAAGTCCTTGAAACTGGGAAAAGCAGCGGGGGTGGACGACGTACCAGCAGAGTTAGTGAAGGAGGAGATGCCATAATCAGTGCCCTCACAGTCACTTGTAACAAGTTCTGGCAAAGTGGTGACCATGGACCCAATCCCTGATCATCATTCTCCCCAAGAAAGGCAACTTACAGCTTTGCCAAAATCACCGAACTATCAGTCTGATCAGTCAGACGAGCGAGGTGATGCTAAAGATTGTTTTGAATAGACTGAAGCCACAAGCAGAAAAGATCATTGATGAAGAACAGGCAGGATGTAGAGCAGGTCACAGTACCACTGAACGGATTTTAGACTTGAGGATAATGTGTGAGACCTGTGCCACATTTTTATGGATTTCAAAAACGCCATTCGACAGGTGTGGCATGCAGCCTCATGGGCGACCATGAGACTGTCCAACATCAGCACCAACCAGATCAGGACCATAGAATACCTCGACGATAAAGCCACCAGCGCAGCCTCCCTCAATGGCACCATAGGAGATTGGTTCAAGACAACTGTTGGAGTGACGCAAGGCTGTTTACTCTCATCCAGTCTTTTCAACATTTACCTGGAGAGAATTATGATGACATACTGGAGGGACGTCAAGGCTCAATAAGCATTGGGGACAGGATAGTAACCAACCTACGTTTTGCTGATGACATCGACGGGCTGGCAAGAGAGGAGCAGGAACTAGCCAACCTAGCAGAGCGCCTTGACAAGTCTTCTGCAGCATTCGGCGTGGGGATCAGCACCGAAAAAGCAAAACTTGCGATCAACAACACCAACGGCATAAGCGCTAACATCGCTATCAAGGGAGGAAAGCTAGAGACAGTTTACAGATTCAAGTACCTCGGGGCAATTGGTTCAGATTAGGGATCAAAACCTGAAGTTCTCTCCAGCGTTGCGCAAACGACAGCAGCGCTAGTCAGACCAAAACCCATCTTGAATGACTAAAACCTCACAATCAGTTCCAAGATCAGACTCATGCGCTCCCTGGTCATTGCCATATTTCTCTATGCCTGTGAGATGAAGACTTTGACAGCTGAACTTGAGAGAGGGATTCAGGCCTTAGAGATGAAATGCTTCTGCAAGATCCTTGGCATCTCATATAAAGACCGTACCAACTTGAAGGTCCAGACCAGTATATAAGGCAAGCCATTGGAGATTACAAAGACCTGTTGTCCACAGTAAAAAGAAGGAAAATGGGATAGTATGGTCACGTATTAAGATAAGCACGACTTGCCAAAACTATTCTACGAGGACACGTGCGAGAGGCAGAAGGAGAGGAAGACAGAGAAAGAGATGGGAGGACAACATCAACGCGTGGACTGGCCTCACACTCAGCAACAACTGCCTTCAGCGTCTGAGAACCGAGAGGAGTGGAGAACGCTGGTTGCAAAGTCTTCTGTGGCGCTCCAACGGTCTTCAAGACCCCGGGATAGGTGAGTATGTCTGTTTACCCTCTGTGTCCCTTCCAATGTGTCGCCGTCGTTCTGTGTCCCTCTGTCTCATGACGTCAGCCAGCAGTTCCTGGTCCCATTTGTCTGTGTTCCCGTGCCTATTTTTCCGTTCGTTTCTGTATGTCTGCGTCCCCTATCTGTGTATGTCTTTTTCTCTTCATTTTTGTATCATTTCTGTCCCCTCTGTGAGTTCCCGTCTCAGTTTATCCCTCCATTTTTGTGTCCGTGTCCACTATCCGTGTCCCTTCCAAATGTTTTCGTCTCTGAGTGTGTGTCCCTCTGTCTCTTCATGTCTGTATAAAGTCTGTACCCCTTTCGATGTGTTCCCATCTCAATATGCCCCCCCTCCCGACCCCCCTCCTCCCCCACCTTTTCTGTATGTCTGTGTTTTCTGCCTGTGCCACCTTTGCTCTTCTTTCTCTGTATGCTTGTGCCTGCAGTCTGTGCCATCTTTGTTTCTCTGTCTCTGTGTGTCTGTTTCCCCTGTCTGAGCCCCTTTTCAATGTGTCCGCATCATCAAATGTCTCTCAATCTGTCTGTGTCAGTATTAACTGTGTGTACCCCAATCCACGCGTCCCTTCTCTACATGTCCCTCTGCCTGTGTATGTCTGTAACCACGGTCTGTAACCCCTTTTCTGCGCGTTCTCGTCGCCGTGAGTCCCTTCATATATACATAGTTCGGTGGACCCGTACTGGTGCTAACTAGTTTGGATGCTTCGCTGCGGGCTTCGTAAGCCCTTACTAGTGCTGATGTGAGGCCAGCAGGTTCTTGTAAAATGAAGCGAGGTCATTGTGAGGAAAATCAAGTGCGTGTGAGTGCTTTAAAAATCAGCGACTATGAATTCAGCAGAAGACTGAGGAGAAATGGTAACTGCGCGGATTCGGTCACCGCGTGGTCTGGCGTACATCTCGGATCGTTCTATGACATTGTGACACGTTTCCAGGATACCAGACGAATGCTTCTTCCAGGTTTGCTGACCGAAAGATCAAGACTTCAAACACGTGAATCTTTCGCGATCCAACCGACAAGAGAAAGGCAGAATGTGGCTTGGCACGAATACTTCGTAACATTGCATCCATGGATGAAGTTAAACTCGCTTTCTATATGTCAATGTAAATCAGCTTTGCCTTTATACGTAGCTGCACATGCATGAGACATTTCCAGTGTTTTCTCAATGACCTTTTAAGTCCTCAAAATACTGTGTTCAAGTGACTTATTTGTGAAGCAAATGTCAAATGAAATGGTCCCAATAACAGCTCGGAAGTCCTTACGAGGTTCTTATTTAGTATGCGAACGTGTACGTGGAAACCACGATCTTTATGTGCCCACTCTGTGTCCCCTTTTCTGTGTGTCACCGTTTCTAAGGAACCACACTCTCTGTGCCTTCTTTTTGTGTCCCCTTTACTATGATTCCCGCCGTTGTGTGTGCCGTCGCCTGTGTGTCTATTTTAACTCTAGGTGTCGTTTGTGTGTGTCCCTTTGTCTTTATGTGTTCACTCAGTGTCCACAGGTGTCCCTGTCGACATGTGGCCCTCTATCTTTAAATGTCTGTGTTCACTCCATGTCCCTTTTTCTGTGTGTTGCTGTCGCTGTGCGTCCCCTCCTCTCTTTATGTCTGAATCAGATCTCAACCCCCCCCCCCCCCCCCACACACACACACTTTCTGTGTGTACCCCGTCTCAACATCACTGCATCTGTATATGTCTCTGTTCACTCTCTGTGTCCCCTTTCTACATGTTCCTGTCCCGTGTATCCCTCCATCTTTGTACCTCTATGTCCACTCTGTGTCCCCTTTCCTGTGTCTCTGTCAATGTCTCCTTTTCAATGTATCTCCGTTGCTACGTGGCCCTTCATCTGTATAGGTCTCTGTTCCCCTGTATCAGCTGTTCTATGCGTTCCAGTCTTTGTGCCCCTGTGTCTTAGTCCACTGCTATGTGTGTGTCCCTCTCTTTACTATGTGTCCCCTTAGCTGTGTCGCATCATATACATATGACTGTATTACCTTTTATTGTGTTATCTTGTCGTTGTGTGTCCCTCCATCTGTCTGTGCCGCTTCTGTCTCTCCGTCTGTATGTGTCTGTGTCCAGTTTATATATCCCCTTTTCCGTATGTCCCCGTCACCATGCGCCCTTCAGGCTTTTTATGTCTGTTTCAACTCCCTCTGCGGAGTCCTCAATTTGATGTCAGTTCACGTTACGTAATCTTAGACAAAAACAACAACAACAACAGAAATGGAAAGATAAATAAACACAACAATAACTAAAAATATCCCCAAGTAACACCAAATACAAAGATACGACATCTGCATCTAATTACACTTTTACAGGTAAGTAAAAATTGGACTCTAAAGTTAATGCTAATGCCAACAGCGTATCAATGAGAAATTATTTCAGATTTAATCCAGGGAAGATTCAGATAAAGCAGGCAAAAAAAAATTCAACTGCTTACATCTTAGAAGAATATGCATATTGATATTTTTTCACCACAAATGTACTTTATGTCGTCAGTAAATTTTGTTTTAAAAGCATTAAGTACAAGTCTGTAAATTAAAGAGGTCATTGACCTTACATGACAAAAGCCATTTCGAATTCTTAAAATAGCATAATATCGTGGTGGCTGATTTTTTTTTTGGGTTGTCTCCCTTTCTATGTGTACCTGTCTCGGTGTCATTCCGACACTATGTATCTGTGCACCTTTTCTGTGGGTCCCCATAGCTTTGTGTCCGTCCATCTCTTTCTTGTCTGTGTGTGCTACCGGTTTTCTAGCTTTTATATGTTCCCGTCGCTCTTTGTCCGTCCACTTCCATATATCTGTGTCCACTATGTGCGCCACCTTTTCTATGTCCCTCTGTGTGTGAGTCACCTTTTCTGTGTGTCCGCGTATCTGTATGTCCCTCCGTCCCTGCATGTCTGCTGTCTCCCTGTAGCCATTTTTTGACAGTGTCCATGTTTATTTATCATCCCGGTAGTATGAACCTATTTCTATGCACATGTTTTCCCTCGTTTTATGTCTCAGTCTTTCTGTCCACCTCTTCCTCCTCTCCCTTCTCCTCTTTCTTCTTC
>CM031615.1:24557862-24560362 GCA_018398815.1 Conus ventricosus
ATATCAGAGGCAGCCGTAAACCCTTTGAATGGGTGGTTTCAAAGTGGGTTGACTGCCGGCGGAAACTGAAACAAGAGCAAAGACAGAATCACTGAGCCACCAAACGAAAGAACGAACGACGCGTGGCTGTGGAACAGTTCTTGAAAGTGCCCATTCATGATCTTATGGCTTTATGATTGGCGGTGGGACAATTGTAGACGGATCTATTCGTGATCTTACAGCTTTACGACCGGCAATGGGACAGTGTATGGAAGGGGTTACTCCTGATCTTATGTCTTAATGAGTGACAATAGGATAGTAGACGAACGGGGTGGGCCAGGATCTTGGCCATTACAGCGGCCTTTCCGGGCCTAGGACCACTTCCAGTCCCCTCCCTACCCCCTTCCCGGTCCTCCGCTCTCTTTCCGACCTCCCTCTGTTCCTCATCCGTCCTGTCCCTAATGAAGCGCGATTTGTCCGACCACCGATGGTATGGCCAATGCCGATCGCGAGAGAGAGAGAGAGAGAGAGAGAGAGAGAGAGAGAGAGAGAAGAAGAGAGGAGAGAGAGAGAGAGAGAGAACGAACGAACGAACGAATCTTTTTTAATGAGGGAAAAAGCGGAATAAGCACAACATGGCTTTTTTACATCCGGCCCTCAATGAAGGGAAATATATAGAAAATGCAATAACAACATCAGCAAAACTAATCTAGAATAGAGAGAGAGAGAGAGAGAGAGAGAGAGAGAGAGAGAGGGGGGGAGAGAGAGGGGGTAGAGAGAAGAGGGGGTAGAGAGAGAGAGAGAAGGGGAGAGAGAGAGAGAGAAAGAGAGAGGAGGGGGGAGAGAGAGAGGGAGAGAAAGAAGAGAGAGGAGAGAGAGAGAGAAGAGAGAGAGAGAGAAGAGAGAGAGAGAGGGGAGAGAGAGACAGAGAGAGAGAGAGAGAGAAAGAGGAGAGGGAGAGGGAGAGAGAGGAGAGAGAGAGAGAGAGAGAGAGAGAGAGAGAGAGAGAGAGAGAGAGAGAGAGAGAGACGCGAAACTGAAAGAACGGGGACGGCATCCATTGCGACGGAATGAGAGATGATGAGCGCGGGGGCGGGACAGGAGCGTGGATCGCCGAGTTCCTCTCTTTTACTGCGTGATTGGTTTGATTACGTTCTAGCTTTTCTGCGGGTCGTTTTGTCCCTCGTCTTCCCTTCTTTTTCGTTCTCGCTGAGTTTCTTTCTTCGTCTTCCGCCCTCACCCGCTCCTCCCCCCCCCCCCCCCCCCCACACACACTTCCTTCCTCCCCACGCCATTTTAAATTGCCATTTTTTTGTTATCAGTCTATGCCGAATGAAAGTCGGAATGGATTAAGAATTGTTGTCTATTACTGAGATGTTGTGTGATGATTGTAGGTGGTTTTTTTTTCTCTTTCTTTTCCTACTTTTCCCTTAACTTCTTTCTTCCTTTATTTCCTTCTTTCTCCAATGCTGATATGGCTAATAGGCAAAGTATAGAGCTGTAAAAATGTTGCAAAAATCGTTTGCTCTGTCTGTCTGTCTGTCTGTCTGTCTGTCTGTCTCTCTCTCTCTCTCTCTCTCTCTCTCTCTCTCTCTCTCTCTCTCTCTCTCCTCACTAGAAAGGGAATAATACATAGATAGATAGATAGACAGATCTCAGTGTGTGTGTGTTTGTGCGTGCGTAGCGTGTGCGTGTGTGTGTGGTGTGTGTGTGTGGTGTGTGTGTGTGTGTGTGTGTGTGTGTGTGTGTGGTGTGTGTGTGTGTGCGTGTGTGTGCGCGCGCGTTCGTGCGTGCGTGCGTGTGTGTGGTGTGTGTGTGGTGTGGTAGTGTGTGGTGTGTGTGTGTGGTGTGTGGTGTGTGTGTGTGTGTGTGTGTGTGTGTGTGTGTGTGACAGTCAAATCGTATAACCAGGTATTGCAAGAAATCCCTAATTATTTCACAATTTCGTGTAACTACTGACTCGGTTGTTATGAAATCATTAGAATTGCACTACAGAATGAGAACCGTTCGAGAACGCTACGCACGGTAAGAAAAAAGCAGCTGATGGTGTTAATTAGAAAAGATTGTCTCTCCAACGTCAGGCTCACGAGGGCAACAGTGAGTTTTTGCATCGAAGACTAAACGGATCGTGAAACTAATACCAGCCAGTTCAGAAATTAGTTTACTTCCATGTGTTTATGAAATCAGTGATTACAAGACACCACTGACTGAATCCGTAATTACACACAGTCCCCATAACGACAGGAATTTCATGCCACAGCTGATAGTGATTGTCTTCCCCTGTTTTCCTGCGCTGCTTGCTTCTTCCATACAATTGTGCGGTCCGCTACGGAGCGGGGGAGTGGGGGCTGGGGTGTATGTTTGCATCTCACCGTTGTCGCGATGTGAATAACACTGTCTGAACTATTAAAGCACAACAGCTGACCACGGAAAGTGTTGTCGCCTGTTGACCATCCTTTCCTTGCGTTCCTTTTGGATCCTCAAGCTTTACATTAATCTTCTTTTCGGTAACTTATTGCTT
>CM031615.1:24562862-24570362 GCA_018398815.1 Conus ventricosus
ACACAATAAAATAGAGCGCAACAAAAGACAAAGAAGCGAAACGAAATATAGAATACGAGCGGGCACAATGCAAATTTCCTAGAGTGCAATGCAATGGATATAATGCAAAGCAATGAATTTTCAATGCAGCGCATACATGCAAGCAATGCTTACACGACCAAAACAATGCAATATGTACAATGAATGAGGTGCAAGGGGACGCGTTAAAAAAAGACAATGCAAAGCAAAGTAGTCCCGTGCAAAAAAGTGATCTCCCACAACCGAGAAATACAATACAAAGGCTTAGTTGAACCAGTAGAGTAAAATTTCGGTATAAAAAACATGATACAATACGCTCCCCCGCCATCCAATAACCTCACCCCCTTTCACACCATTTCGTTCCCTTCCCATCCAAAGTCTAATTCCCAAAAACGAAAATATGAAAGTTAGGGGAAACCGCATGAAAAAAAGTCTTTCCGTTTGTCAGGGAAAAAAATCATGTTTGGGTTAAGCTGAAATGTCCGTTTGAACAAGGTCAGTGTCACCGATTTGGGGTGTTTTTTTTGTTGTTGTTTTATTTGTTGGTCTTTCTGAAAATGTCAAATGAAATTTCTGTTTGAAACCAATTATATTGTCTCCTCGATGGCACACATTTTATACCCATCATGTACAGGCCTACAACCGTCCCAAAGACCATGATCAAATTGACTTTTAAACACAACAAAGGACAATTTTAAGCAGGAAAAAATATTTGAAGAAGGGGGAACAGAGATCGTTTTGTGATCCTCAAGCTAGAGTCCTGATTATCCATTTTTTTTTTCTTTCTTTCTGCCGCATTACGCAGGCTGATATCTGCGACCCTCCTGATAAGCAGGCAGGGAGTTTGGTGTGTTGAATCTTTTTTTATCCGCCATTATAAGGCAGCCATACTCCATCTTCGGGGAAGGTGCATGCTATGTGTCACGTGTCATCCTACCAACGGCCAAATTGGCCTTCTCTTCCGAAAGTTGGTGATGGGATTTTACGTGTGTGCAAGATGTTGTGCGTGCGTTCACACACGGAACCTCGGTTTATAGTCTCATTCGAAGGACTGTGTGGGGAATGGAGTCAGAACCAATGTTAACTCCGAGGGAAAAATCCCCCTATACCGAAATTCGAACCCGCAACCCCAGGATCACGAGTCCGGCGCTCTACCAACTGAGCTATTCCGGCCCCCCCCCTGATTATCATGATTATCATCATCATCGTCGTCGTCATGGTCGTCGTCGTCCCATAACAGCAGGGTGTAGAGGATACTGGAACAGGTGTTTGAGCACTCGGGGGTGTTTACAGCCTCTGTCCTTAATCAGGCACAACGGGGTGGAGGTGGCATGTCCATCCCAGTCTTGCCTGCCGTCCTTCCAGGGACGTCTTCAATCTGGGATGCCCACCTTCCGCTGCTTCATGCAGACAGTGTGGCCATGCCAGACAGCCTGTCAGTGCATAGGTCGCTGAATAGGAATCTCTTCCGCAATATTGTGGCAAAAAGACGCTTCCGCTGCTTCATGCAGACAGTGTGGCCATGCCAGACAGCCTGTCAGTGCATAGGTCGCTGAATAGGAATCTCTTCCGCAATATTGTGGCAAAAAGACGCTTCCGCTGCTTCATGCAGACAGTGTGGCCATGCCAGACAGCATGTCAGTGCATAGGTCGCTGAATAGGAATCTCTTCCGCAATATTGTGGCAAAAAGACGCTTCCGCTGTTTCATGCAGACAGTGTGGCCATGCCAGACAGCCTGTCAGTGCATAGGTCGCTGAATAGGAATCTCTTCCGCAATATTGTGGCAAAAAGACGCTTCCGCTGCTTCATGCAGACAGTGTGGCCATGCCAGACAGCCTGTCAGTGCAAAGGTCGCTGAAAAGGAATCTCTTCCGCAATATTGTGGCAAAAAGACGCTTCCGCTGCTTCATGCAGACAGTGTGGCCATGCCAGACAGCCTGTCAGTGCAAAGGTCGCTGAAAAGGAATCTCTTCCGCAATATTGTGGCAAAAAGACGCTTCCGCTGCTTCACGCAGACAGTGTGGCCATGCCAGACAGCATGTCAGTGCAAAGGTCGCTGAATAGGAATCTCTTCCGCAATATTGTGGCAAAACGACGCTACGGCTGCTTTTCCTCACTTCTTACGCAAGTAAATTCTTGTGATCAGATGTACAAGAACCTGGTAGAGAATCACACGTTTAGCGTTTAGGTTATTTTGACATTCTCCATCTACAGAATACTGCAAAGAACCGTTTGCATGTGTGATGCGACATTGACAGTTGAGCATATTTTACTTTGCTGTGCTCAAATGAGGGTTTTTTTTCTGTGAAAGTCGTTGATGTAATACACGCTTTCAGATGCCCAGTTCTGAAGGGGAAAAAAATCATGGTTTTATTTTTAAATGTTCTATTCTAAAACTGTCTAATATCATGTACGTAGTCTAACTTGTAAATCCATTTCTATCCCGTCCACATTGGGGAGGACAATCCCTAATTTAAACCACTATAGGACGAAAAAATCCTGAAGGACTTGCAGGTTGAGGCAAAACATGTGTAAACCTGACCCTTTTGCCGCCTGTCTTCATCTCTGTAGCGGCGGAACACATCAGGGTCAGGTTTAATTTTTTCTTATCAATCGTGCCTGTTTGCATCAGCCTTTGACCTTTTCTGTTTTGGAAATGGAAAATCTCTCTCTCTCTCTCTCTCTCTCTCTCTCTCTCTCTCTCTCTCTCTGTCCGTATAACACAGACAGACAGACAGACAGACAGACAGACAGACACACACACACACACACACACACACATATATATATATATATATATGTATATGTATATATATATACAATGAACTAATAAATATATACAATGAACTAATAAATTCCAAGCTTTGTTTATAATTGAATATATATATATATATATATATATATATATATATATACAGTTATAAACAAAGCTTGCTCTTATGTCTTAGATTGAAGAATTAGGGGGAGATAAGTATACATATCTGCAGTGGTAGATAATTCTGCCTAACTAACAGTATGTGCTTGAGTGGGTGAATGGGGAATAATAAACGCTTCTCAAAATGAGCCTATATATACATACATACATACATATATGTATGTATGTGTGTATGTATACATATATACCGATGTGTTCGCCAGATGCCCTACTGTCCGCAATGCGGCGCTGTTTCTTCATTTCAAATCGTAATGTCAAAACTTCGGTGAAGTCAGCTTTTCACAGTGCGTAAATCAAAAACAAAAACAAAACAAAACAAAAAAGAACAAAAAACAAAACAAAGCAAATGATTATTATAATCTGTTTACGATTGTGTTGGCCTCTTGCTTCCTCCGAAAGATACGTGACAGACGAGGGCGTGCATCTACAGTTCATAGGGGACGAGACTGGCTGAGTGGTCGGAATGAATGGCACGGGATGAAACCTGCTGCTTGGGTACGGTAGAGAGGCCGGGGTGGAAGTATAATAGGAGTATTCTCCAGACGTTGCGAGCATCAGGATGATGTTAGAGGTACTTTGCCCTAGAGGTTTACTTGGTAGGGAAGAGGACGGGGAAGGGAGAAGGGTAATTTCCAGGTAGTGTCTGTCTGGTGAACGTAAGGTTGTTTCAGGGAATTAGAAGGTATTGTGTGTGTGTGTTTTTTTTTTAATTTTTTTTTTTTTTAAAGGAAAGATATCATTTCCGCAGACAATACGGACGGACAGATCACAGGACAAACACGTATTTTGTCCTGTAATCTACTTGCCCGTTTTGTCTGCGGAAATAATATCTTTCCTTTTTAAAAAATTTGCTTCAATTTCCGCCTTCTCAGTCGCCTCGCTTTGAAAGTAAGGTCCTATGTTAATACGGTCTACCTGGTGAGGAAAAGAAGCGACAGGGAAATCTGCAGGTGGGGACTGCGTGATGAACGTGACGTTTGCATGTTGATGTATGACAATGTATCACCACAGCCCACCTGACGAGGAAGAGGCAGTTTTTGTAGCGAGAGGCAGGGGTGGGGGCTTGGTGGTGGTAGTGGGGGAGGGGGGTAGTGGGGTTTGTCTTTGTGAACATGAGATCGTTTTCAGAGGACAATGGGGGTAATCTGCCACTAAAGCCTAACCCGAACAGGTGAACTCATGTGGAAAAGTGAAGCCTCTAAGCAGAGTCTAGTCGATGAGGTTACGGTTGTTTTCAAGAGAACATACGGTAATCCGCCACTAAGACTTACCTGTCATGGAAGGGATGGGCTTGTAGGGGGAGGAGGCGGGGAGACGAGGATAAAGGTCAGCTTTGACCCCCAGTATAGTCTAGCTTTAGTCTAACTGATGAACGTGATGTTTTCGGGGAAAGATTCGGCAATCCGCCACTATATCCACCTTCTAAGGGAGGTGGGTTTCTGGAACAGAGAGAGAAAAAAAAAGGTAATTTCCAAACAGAACCTACCTGGTGAGGATGAGGTTGCCGTCTCCCAGCGCCATGTGCTGCGATGCCAGGCACACGGACCTCCACAGCTGCTGGTCGTCCTGGGGAAAGGCCAGGAAGTGGAAGTCCATCTGCAGCACCTCGGGGCGGGGCACGGCCAGGGGCAGGAACTTGGTGCGTCCCGTCACGGCCAGCTTGAGGCGCACCACCGCGTAGTCATAGACTGCTCTCTTCCCGCTCTGCCAGCCCCTGGCCGAACGGTTCTCCCGCAGCCATCCCGTGGGGATGGTGATCTTCTGGGCGTAGTAGTCTTTGAAGCCCATCGTGTCCGGGATCTCGATCTTGAGCTTCTCCAGGTTGTTCCTGAAACCCAGGCCGTTGTGCACGCAGTGGGCGGCGGTCAGCACGTGCCGGGGTGTCACCAGGGTGCCCGTGCAACCCGTGGACAGGCGGGCGATGTTGGAGAACGGGAACTTGCGCATCTGGGGCAGGAACACCCTCAGGCGGTCGTCGTGGCCGTAGATGAAGACCTTCTTTTGCAGAGGGACTGGGTACGGTTTGGAGACAGGCTCGGCGGTTTCCGTGTTGACGTCGTCTGGATATTGGAATCGCTTGTGTGGGGTGTTCCCCGTTGGAGGAGAGGTGTGTGTGGGATTCCACCTCAGCTGTGTGTTTGCCGCTGGTGATGGCGTGGCTTCATTGAAGCTGTCCTCGTCAGAGACCGTCCCTGCATTGTTCAGAACATCTTTCTTTTCTGTGTTCGTTTCTGTCGTCAGCTGGGACGCTGTGCCACGATCCCTACTGAGAAAACTGAGCCACGACAAGTTGTCAGCAGACAACGCTTTTATGGCGTTCTTAAGATTCATTACCGAAATCCACAGTTTTGATTCTCCGGTTCGTCCATGATGAAAGTTTTTATTAAATACGACTGATTTCTCTTCATTTTGGGGTAAATCCTGGAACGAACTTTTTGTTTGTTGTATAAATGTAGATACACATCCAAAGAATCAAATCAGGTCTGTTGGAGTCTTGATCTGTATATTGAGACTCCATTTGCCAAGTCCGTTTGAACGGAATAAGCGTATGCCACGAAAAATTCTTCAAAACATAATTTCCAGTTCCGTCACTTTTACGTATTTTGGGAAACTTATTTGACCCGTTCGTCAGGTAGTTCAAGGCGATGTTACTGTTCGCTAAATTCTGAGGAAGGTCGTTAAATTTTAAAGGAAAACGAGAGAGGGTTGTTACAAATTTCTTACCGCCTTCTGTACTGGACACAGATCCAGGCCGTTTTCCTAGCTTCACAGCAACATACTCAACAGGTTTGTTCCCTCGGCGGCGACCAATAGTATTCTGCCTCTTCACGTGCACGTGCGATCTGAAGGGATAGCTTGCTACGTCATCAAAATGGCGGAGACCGGAGGGACCGGGTCCGAACTGTACAGAGGAACGTGTCATGAAAAACTTCCTGAAGAAGAAACGAGCGAAAAGAAGAAGAGAAGCTGAAGCGGACAGCAGGCCGGTGCCATGGTGGGAGCGTGGGGTGGGTGCGGGATGGAGGCAGACGGGAGGGCTGGATAAGGAGATAACGAGGTTGGAGTGGTGGTGATGGTTATCTGAAGTCAGAAAACAGCTGGCAGAAGAGTGGTGCCCCTTGGTCACTTCTGGCGCTCATGGCTGTTGGGAGAGTCTTTGTTTTAGGCGACGTCTCAGCTATGAGCAGCAGGTATTTGCAAACACAAAAAGAGAAAATCATTAGAAGCGTGACTGCACAGTAAGGAATTAGTTTTTTTCTAAATCACGAGAGCTGCTATAACAGACTCTCTCTCTCTCTCTCTCTCTCTCTCTCCTCTCTCTCTCTCCTCTCTCTCTCTCTCTCTCTCTCTCTCCCGTGTTCGTCTGTCACAGTATATCTTTTTAAGTATTGATTATCTTAAAGACTGGAGCATGAAATTCCAAGCTGTCTATACCCATTTTCGTGAATATGAAGACAAAGAACAAACGTAGAAATAAGGAGCAGTCAAACTAGCGGCCTAAGATAGGAATTCAAACGGAAAAGATGGATGGCAAATCATCATACAAAAGCAAACGTGAAATGAGTTAAACTGCTAAGAAAAGAAGAAAAAAAAGAAGGTCAAATATTACAGTTTTTTTAATCGATGAAAGGGACTAACTGACAAAGACAAGGCTAATAATCAAATAAACAATGGGGGAAATCAAACTGGACTGTGTGGAGAGAGAGAGAGAGAGAGAGAGAGAGAGAGAGAGAGAGAGAGAGAAAGAGACAGAGAGAACAGAGAGAGAGAGACAGAGAGAGAGGGGGAGAGAGACAGAGAGAGAGAGAGAGAGAAGAGAGAGAGAGAGAGAGAGAGAGAGAGAGAGAGAGAAGGGGATTAGTGAACAATAAACATCTAGGATTACAAGACCATAGGGATCCTCCCACCCCACCACACCCCCCACACCCACACTCGTTATAAGGAAAACAAAAGAAGAAAGAAATGCACAGCATCGCGAAGCTGCCAGGTCTGTGAACTCGAGTGCTTGGTATAATAACAGGGACAAATTCCGTACATCATAATGACTTGTAGATCATATCAATAAACACAACTTAAATAGGCATCGCTTTCAATAATATTTGGCTGGAATAAATTCCTGAGTTTGCATGCTTTTAGAAAAAAAAAGTTCATGTTCAGAATCTTTTTACACAACGGACAAACTAAATCGTAAAACGACATTCTCTGTATCTATAATAATGCACTTTTATTGCTAATGTATCTATTCTAAATCTTGTCATGGCACACTGGAGATTAAAATTCAACTTTAACATTAAAAGTAAAGTTTTTATACACACGTGGTACTAAAATTTCTAGCAGATCCTTTCTCTCAATATATTTGATATGATCGTGCAATTGGCAAACAATCAAACGTCGTCGAAAAACCTTTCATAATTCTTTAACATTGCCAACACCTTGATTTGCACACACACACACACACACACACACACACACACACACACACACACAGATGAATTGTGAGGCTACTGGACTGTTGCACGGTGACATTTGAAAGAGAAAAAAGATT
>CM031615.1:24575362-24582862 GCA_018398815.1 Conus ventricosus
TGTCTGTCTGTCTGTCTGTCTGTCTGTCTCTCTCTCTCTCTCTCTCTCTCTCTCTGTCTCTGTCTATGTCTCTCCCTATGTCCTGTCTCTGTCTCTCTTTCGCGTAGTCGCCTGGCTTTATTCTAGCAAGGTTTTTTTTTTATTTCTCTTGTTCCAGTGTAGAACTTGGCAGCTGTTCTAAAAACTATGCAGTAATCGTGTAATTCCTTCCACAGTGGGAACAATCAATCCACTCTACACTGTTATTATTAGCCCCCTTCCACAGCGGGCACTAGCCATCCACTCTGCACTGTTACTATAAGCCACCTTCCACAGCGGGCGTTAGCCATCCACTCTGCACTGTTACTATTAGCCATCTTCCACAGCGGGCGTTAGCCATCCACTCTGCACTGTTACTATTAGACACCTTCCACAGCGGGCACTAACCAACCACTCTGCGCTGTTACTATTAGCCACCTTCCACAGCGGGCACTAACCAACCACTCTGCACTGTTACTATTAGCCACCTTCCACAGCGGGCACTAACCAACCACTCTGCACTGTTACTATTAGCCACCTTCCACAGCGGGCACTAACCAACCACTCTGCACTGTTACTATTAGCCACCTTCCACAGCGGGCACTAACCAACCACTCTGCACTGTTACTATTAGCCATCTTCCACAGCGGGCGTTAGCCATCCACTCTGCACTGTTACTATTAGCCACCTTCCACAGCGGGCACTAGCCAACCACTCTGCACTGTTACTATTAGACACCTTCCACAGCGGGCGCGCCGGCGTTAGCCATCCACTCTGCACTGTTACTATTAGCCACCTTCCACAGCGGGCACTAGCCAACCACTCTGCACTGTTACTATTAGCCATCTTCCACAGCGGGCGTTAGCCATCCACTCTGCACTGTTACTATTAGCCATCTTCCACAGCGGGCACTAGCCAACCACTCTGCACTGTTACTATTAGCCACCTTCCAAAGTGGGCGCTAGCCGTCCACTCTGCACTGTTTACATTGCCCGCAATCCACAGTGGGCACTAGCCGTCCACTCTGCACTGTTTACATTGCCCGCAATCCACAGTGGGCGCTAGCCGTCCACTCTGCACTGTTTACATTGCCCGCAATCCACAGTGGGCGCTAGCCGTCCACTCTGCACTGTTTACATTGCCCGCAATCCACAGTGGGCACTAGCCGTCCACTCTGCACTGTTTACATTGCCCGCAATCCACAGTGGGCACTAGCCGTCCACTCTGCACTGTTTACATTGCCCGCAATCCACAGTGGGCATTAGCCGTCCACTCTGCACTGTTTACATTGCCCGCAATCCACAGTGGGCACTAGCCGTCCACTCTGCACTGTTTACATTGCCCGCAATCCACAGTGGGCGCTAGCCATCCACTCTGCACTGTTACTATTAGTCATCTTCCACAGCGGGCGCTAGCCATCCACTCTGCACTGTTACTATTAGTCATCTTCCACAGTGGGCACTAGCCATCCACTCTGCGCGGTTTCCGTTACTAGTGGGCTAACCACCAGAGGGTAAAAAAGACTTAAATAACCTTTTTTCTAAACCTTGCACAAGTAATCTATGTTTTCTGTCGGCTAGTTTCCAGCGGGCACTAGCCCAACTCTCGGCACTGTTTATATTGCCCACCGTCTACAGTGGGCACTAGCTATTCACTCTGCACTGTCTATATATTGCCCGTCTTCCACAGTGGGTACTCGCTATCCACTCTGCACTGTTTATATATTGCCCGTCTTCCACAGTGGGCACTAGCTATTCACTTTGCACTTTTTATATTGCCCATCTTCCACAGTGGGCACTAGCCATTCACACTGCACTGTTTATACATAGCCCACCTTCCACTGTGGGCACTAGCCATACTCTCTGTATTGTTAATACAAAGCCCACCTCCACAGTGACACTAGCTATTCACTCTGCACTGTTTATTTATTGCCCGTCTTTCACAGTGGGCACTAGCCATACTCTCTGTATTGTTTATACAAAGCCACCTTCCACAGTGGGCACTAGCCATACTCTCTCTATTGTTTACGCAAACCCCACCTTCCACAGTGGGCACTAGCCATACTCTCTCTATTGTTTATACATAGCCCACCTTCCACAGTGGGCACTAGCCATACTCTCTGTATTGTTAATACAAAGCCCACCTTCCTCAGTGACACTAGCCATACTCTCCAGTATTGTTTATACAAGGCCCACCTTCCACAGTGGGCACTAGCCATACTCTCTGTATTGTTTATACAAAGCCCACCTCCCACAGTGGGCACTAGCCGTACTCGCTGTATTGTTTACGCAAAGCCCACCTTCCACAGTGGGCACTAGCCATACTCTCTGTATTGTTTTTACAAAGCCCACCTTCCACAGTGGGCACTAGCCATACTCTCTCTATTGTTTATACAAAGCCCACCTTCCACAGTGGGCACTAGCCATACTCTCTGTATTGTTTATACAAAGCCCACCTTCCACAGTGGGCACTAGCCATACTCTCTGTATTGTTTATACATAGCCCATCTTCCACAGTGGGCACTAGCCATAATCTCTGTATTGTTTATACAAAGCCCACCTTCCACAGTGGGCACTAGCCATACTCGCTGTATTGTTTATACAAAGCCCACCTCCCACAGTGGGCACTAGCCATACTCGCTGTATTGTTTATACAAAGCCCACCTTCCACAGTGGGCGCTAGCCATACTCTCTGTATTGTTTATACAAAGCCCACCTTCCACAGTGGGCACTAGCCATACTCTCTGTATTGTTTATACAAAGCCCACCTCCCACAGTGGGCACTAGCCATACTCGCTGTATTGTTTATACAAAGCCCACCTTCCACAGTGGGCACTAGCCATACTCTCTGTATTGTTTATGCAAAGCCCACCTTTCACAGTGGGCACTAGCCATACTCGCTGTATTGTTTATGCAAAGCCCACCTTCCACAGTGGGCACTAGCCATACTCGCTGTATTGTTTATACAAAGGCCACCTCCCACAGTGGGCACTAGCCATACTCTCTGTATTGTTTATACAAAGCCCACCTTCCTCAGTGGGCACTAGCCATACTCTCTGTATTGTTTATACAAAGCCCACCTTCCACAGTGGGCACTAGCCATACTCTCTGTATTGTTTATACAAAGGCCACCTCCCACAGTGGGCACTAGCCATACTCGCTGTATTGTTTATACAAAGCCCACCTTCCACAGTGGGCACTAGCCATACTCTCTGTATTGTTTATGCAAAGCCCACCTTTCACAGTGGGCACTAGCCATACTCTCTGTATTGTTTATGAAAAGCCACCTTTCACAGTGGGCACTAGCCATACTCTCTGTATTGTTTATGCAAAGCCCACCTTTCACAGTGGGCACTAGCCATACTCTCAGCACTGCTTATATTGCCCGCTTCCACAGTGGGCACTAGCCATACTCTCTGTATTGTTTATACAAAGCCCACCTTCCACAGTGGGCACTAGCCATACTCGCTGTATTGTATATACAAAGCCCACCTTCCACAGTGGGCACTAGCCATACTCTCTGTATTGTTTATGCAAAGCCCACCTTTCACAGTGGGCACTAGCCATACTCGCTGTATTGTTTATGCAAAGCCCACCTTCCACAGTGGGCACTAGCCATACTCGCTGTATTGTTTATACAAAGGCCACCTCCCACAGTGGGCACTAGCCATACTCTCTGTATTGTTTATACAAAGCCCACCTTCCTCAGTGGGCACTAGCCATACTCTCTGTATTGTTTATACAAAGCCCACCTTCCACAGTGGGCACTAGCCATACTCTCTGTATTGTTTATACAAAGGCCACCTCCCACAGTGGGCACTAGCCATACTCGCTGTATTGTTTATACAAAGCCCACCTTCCACAGTGGGCACTAGCCATACTCTCTGTATTGTTTATGCAAAGCCCACCTTTCATAGTGGGCACTAGCCATACTCTCTGTATTGTTTATGAAAAGCCCACCTTTCACAGTGGGCACTAGCCATACTCTCTGTATTGTTTATGCAAAGCCCACCTTTCACAGTGGGCACTAGCCATACTCTCTGCACTGCTTATATTGCCCGCCTTCCACAGTGGGCACTAGCCATACTCTCTGTATTGTTTATACAAAGCCCACCTTCCACAGTGGGCACTAGCCATACTCTCTGTATTGTTTATACAAAGCCCACCTTCCACAGTGGGCACTAGCTATACTCTCTGTATTGTTTATACAAAGCCCACCTTCCACAGAGGGCACTAGCCATCCATTCTGCACTGTTCATATATTGCCCACCTTCCACAGTGGGCACTAGCCATTCACTCTGCACTGTTTATATTGCAGTCTTTTGCTGTGGGCACTAACCATCCACTCCGTACTGTTTATTTGTCCATCTGGCTTTTTGGGAGCACCGTTATTTATTTCGTTTACGTTTTTTTAAAATTTATTTTCTTTTTCTTCTTTTCCTTTTTTTTTGTGGGGAGGGGGGGGGGGGGAGTTGTTGTTGTGGGAGTAAACAATCAAGCGGAAAGGTGTTAAATCAAGCGGAAAGGTAGACGCCATCAGCGTGTCCTGATTTTTCTCTGTCCTCGGGATGTCAGAAGGAAGCGGTTATAACTGGATGTAATTTTGTATGTGGTTGTAGTTTGTTTAGTGGGGTTGTTATTCTTTGTTTCACTTCGTCATTGTGAGAGCCTTGAAAGGACCTAGTGTAGTTATATTTACATCGCCACTGAAAGCCATCGCTGCAATGGTTTGTCCCTTTGGGCGGCTTGCAAGTGTGTGTGTGTGTGTGTGTGTGTGTGTGTGTGTGTGTGTGTGTGTGTGTGTGTGTTGTGTGTGTGTGTGTGTTGTGTGTGTGTGATGTGTGGTGAGAGAGAGAGAGAGAGAGAGAGAGAGAGAAAGAGAGAGAGAGAGAGAGAGAAGGAATGGAGCAGCGGTGGGCGTTATAACGGGATCCGGAGCACTCCCAACCTCCACCCATTCTTGTCCTACCACACTCCCTCCTTTCGTCCCCTTTCCCCTCCAGGTCTCGATCTGAAATATACAGAAGAAGAAGCAGAAAAGCGCTTAGCCACGTGTGTGTATTGGGTATGTGAGGTGGGGGTGGAGGGACGGGGAGTGGGGGGGGGGGGGGGGGTATGAGACTCTCAGTCGCTCGCGCGAACGTTGACTAACAACGAGGCTGACAAACAGAAAAGATTTACACGTTTCCATCAACAAATAATGTTTACGCCCTTTACGTGTAATACTTCTTACTATGGTTTCACATGTAAACACACGTTTCCTGTGCAAAGCGTTGTTCGCATCCTCACGGACTCACAAGTAATGTTTCCTTTTACAAATTGGCCTCGAACAGTGCAATCGATCATCTGTTCAGCAATCAAAAATGCCCTGGTTTTCTTTCGCAGAAGTGGCCTCACAACTGTGCAAAAATCTCTTCTGTCTGCATGACCTCACGTCGGACAACAAATATAACTTGTGCCTTTTCCCCTGTCAGGAAAAAAATGTATGTATGTATGTAAGTATGTATGTGTGTATTTGTGTGCAAATATGTATATATACATATGTATATGTATATATTATGTATGTATGTGTGTGTGTGTGGTGTGTGTGTGTGTGTGTGTGTGTGTGTGTGTGTGTGTGTACGTGTGGTGTGTGTGTGTGTGTGTGTGTGTGTGTGTGTGTGTGTGTGTGTTTCTACTCCAACTGACGAAAAGTTCCTGGGGTTTTCCTGTGCCTCTCATAGGCCAGTCGTAACCTGTACTTTTAACGCTGATATGTCCCGTGTGAATCAATTAAACAAACAAACAAACAAACAAACACTTTTGACGTATGCGTCATCACCAAGGCTCCGGGTACGACGCCGCTGACAGCTTGTCCGAGGAGACAACTGACCATCCTACAGGTGATAAACCAGTTGTCTTGTTTGTTTACCATATTTCAGTGACTGTAAGCTGCGCGGTTTCCGTCACGAGGTGGGCTAACCACCAGAGGGTAAAGAAGACTTAAATAGCCTTCTTTTTTCTAAACCTTGCCCAAGTAATCTCTGTTTTCCGTCGACAGACTCGTTTTATGTACCAACACATATCAAACCACTAAGAACTTGGGCACAGTTCCTGAGAGGAGTAGGTGTAGAGGGTGGGAGAGTGGGGGGGGGGGGGGGGGGGGGGGGGGAGGGAAGAGATGACGGGAGTAGTGACGGGGTGCGGAACTGGGGACGGGGGTATGGCGTGAGATGATTAAAGAAAATGTCAAGCGAAGGAAGAACAAGAAAGAGAAACGTCATCATAAACATCTGGGAGTAAGCGGGGTATGAGGCGGGGGTGGAGGGGTGGGGTGAGGGTGGGGGGGGGGATTAAAGAGTCTCGTCAAGTAAATCGTAATCGTAATCGTAAATCCGTGGTTATCTCCCCTTCCCCTTTTAGTTCCCACTCCCACTGTCATCCTCTCCCCCTTCCTTTCCACTCCCTCACTTCACAACGTTAGGGACTTCAGAAACCAGGCTGCAGCCTGGACAATTATCCAATTAAAAAAAACAAAACCTGCTCCCACCCCCCCCACCCCCCCCCATCTCTTTTCCCCCACACTCACTGATGGACGTCCAGCTGCTAACATAATTAATCGTAGTGAATTCATTACTTGCTATAAAACCACGTTATGTCAAAACCGCCACAGAAATAAAATTTTCAAGCGTTGTTTCACCCTACTGTGCCTGAGGTCTGCAGGACCAATCCACAGTGTGATATTTTGAATACTCGTGTTGCTGACCCAGAAGCAAGTAGCACAGGTTCAACCTGACGTTGCCAGCTATTTTGTCTGCCAGTTATCATTCCGAAACAGAGAACTTTCTGATTGTTTTACACGGGGGAAAAAAGCCGGCGAATTAAAACATTTGTGCTGAGGGAGAGGTGCGTTCTTCGCAGACGGTGTCAAACCAGCACTTTCGAACTTAGTTCTGAATGAAGAATTCACACATAATATAGTCTCGACGATTGGCAAGTTCCACGTCCATTGCAAAGTTTGCCTTAATGGTTTTTCTGTGCTGTGCTGCGCAATCTCTGTCTCCCTATCTCTGTCTGTATGTGTGTGTGTGTGTGTGTGTGTGTGTGTGTGTGTGTGGTGTGTGTGTGTGTGTGTGTGTGTGGGGGGGGGGGGGGGTTGGTCTTGTTGAAATGTGATGTTTATATTTTCATTTATCATTTCTTAGATGTGAGGATGAACATTTGAATAGTGTCTTGTCCTGTACTTTGTTTGTCTATGTCCTTGGCGGTAAATAACCCCCTCTCTTTCTAAATTTTGCTTCATTTTCCGCCCTCAGTCACTTCGTTTTGAAATTTGAATGCCACCATCTGCTCGCTCCACCCTAAGAACATTAGTCAGTTAGCTATTGGTTCATGAAATATAGTCAGTTAGCTATTGGTTCATGAAATATAGTCCGTTAGCTATTGGTTCATGAAATATAGTCAGTTAGCTATTGGTTCATGAAATAGTCAGTTAGCTATGGTT
>CM031615.1:24587862-24592862 GCA_018398815.1 Conus ventricosus
TAAAACCAAATTCTGTAAACATGTGACTTGTATTTGTGGCCAGCAAATCACTCCGTTCCGTCTTCTTTTTGTGCGAGAGAATGAAACCCTACTTACCTGCTTGGTTGTTGAACTCTGAACCGTCGATGTCAGTCTTTGAAGACGTCATCTCTAACGAATCAAACATTTTTGAAGTTGTTCAAGGACTGATTAAGAGCCCAATTGGACGTTTACTTTAACGTCTATGTTATTTTCCCCATCTTGGTGTTAGTTGCTTATTTAGTGTTTCTTTTAATGTTTTGGATTCAGTTATGTGGTGGTTTTTTTTTAATTATCATTATTATTTATTTCATCTAGGCCTAACTGCATTATACATACCTACGTACGCCCTAAATCAACACCAACCGTTCGCATGCATACACTTACAAACACCACATGCACACAGACATAACACTTATGTACTGTCTAAGATCACTGTTAGGTGGATAGACGTTAAATTAAAGAACGAACGAACACACACACACACACACACACACACACACACGCAAACACGCACGCACGCACGCACGCACGCACGCACGCACGCACGCACGCACCACCACACACCACACACACACACACACACACACACACACACACACGCACACACACACACACACACACACACGTATACACACACACACGCACACACACACACACACACACACACACACACACACACACACACACACACACACACACACACACACACAGCACGTACACGCACGCGCGCGCACGCACGCACACACACACGCACACACACACACACACACACACACACACACACACACACACACACACACACACACACACACCACACACAAAAACCTGTCTTGCAAACAAATTCCCACATGAAACCGCACACATTAAATTCTGCAGGCAATTATAAAGAGTCCACAGAAAAGCAATGACATTACCGGTTTGGGACGAACAGGGGAGATTCCCGATTACTTTTAAAGTGATAACCCAGATTATCGCATTCTAGATACACATATTAGAGTCAGACCAAGACTTATCAACAACAGATTTATCAGTCAGTGATCTATCAGGACACCGAAGAAAGCAAATGGACGAAGTTTATATGATAAACCTTGTCAACAATAGGATTACAGCATGTCTGGGAAAATCAGAGTACATTTAGTTTGACTCGCCTGAAGTTTCTAATCAATGCGAAGCTGGAAACGTTTTATGTTGACTTCTGGAAGAAACAAAAGAACGAAAGCACGCCCAAGCTCAAATTTTATACCACATTTGCTACCGAATACAAACAGGGGCTTATTTGGAGCAATGCATTGACACAGATTGCAGACGAGCACTAACTAGATTACGAATAAGCGCCCATGAACTCCAAATTGAGAGGGGCCGTTATACCAACACTGACAGAGAAGACAGATTATGCACGACATGCCACGTTGTTGAGGACGAACTACATTTTCTCGATGACTGCAGATTATTTGACCAACAACGTTATGACCTGATGACAAGGATCACAAAAACAGATTTTCCACTGCAGACTAACATGACAAAACCCTCGGAGCTCATATTATTGGACTGCTTCCAACCTATACTTGCCCAGTATATCCTGTTGTGTTTTTCTCTTCGGAGACAGAAAATTTAATCAGACTCTGATACACACTATGCTTTTTCTTTCTGCTACTAATGTTATGTTGCAAGATGTGACGACGTTGGGATTAGTTTAATTGAATGTCTTAACTTGATCATCTGTGCCCCTCAAAACCTCTGGTTTTTATGTGGCAATAAAATATGTTCTTGTTCTTGTTCTTGTTCACACACAATTGGCCAACGACAGCTTTCTATGTACTATGATAGGTCGCCGTTTTGTCTCCGGCCTGCGGTTTTGTCACCGGCAACAGAACGGCAAAGCAGGTGTACCGCTGTGTTGTCACTTTTAGCCGTTGTTCATTGCCGTTGATCGTCGTTTTGTCGCCTTTCGCGATCGGCAACACGTCACTGACCGGCAACATGACAGGAACTTGAAATAGTAAATTTCAGTTCAGTTACAAGTCATACAGTGACATCTGTTTGTCATTTCAGAATATATATATATATATATATATATATATATATTATATATATATATATATATATATATTATATATATATATAAATGGTCATGTTGAATCTTTATTAAACCTACGCTCTGCCCTGGATGTGATTGTAGTAAACGAAGCATCTAGCGGCGACAAGCAAAGGTGCTATGTATGAACAAGAGACATGCAAGCCGTGTGAATCAGTGTTTCGTTTTGTCTACAGCATCTTTGCCCTTGTCTGTGACGTATCCGACTTGTGCCTTGCTTGTTGATTGGAATCTGGCCATTTTCCAGTTGAATTTTGTCTTCCCGTGTGGTAAATTATGGTTGAAAAAGTGATGTCATGCACATGACAGATACATTTGTATGGATTGAAGAGGACAGCCATGATTTTTCTGAGAAATATACGTCAGATAGCAACCCAACGTGAAATACAGGTTGCTCGAGTTGATTGATGTAAATATTGATGATACTTTGGAGTGTTTGATGATTATATCAGAGTGTAAGATATCATATATGTATGAAGACGAGCATTAAGATGCGAAATAGTAAATACAATGAGGGGTGGTTTGGCAAGGAATGCTATGATAATTTAAAAAAAGAAAACGTATGCAAGGCAGAACATTTTCTAAGATGTCAGACGATGGGGATGAAAATGAGTGACAAAGACAACCGTGATAATCATGGGTATGCGTGGGTAACCCAGTAGGAATGCACTGGACATGTTAATAGTTTCTCTCTATGATCAGAAAGAATTCTGGAAATCTATGACTAAAATGCCATTCCAAAAGAACCAGTCTGAGAACGATAGCCATATTAAGTAAGTGGGTCAGCACTTCAAAACCTACTTAGATACAGACTCACAATATGCCAGCAGAGACTGCTTGCCAAAAGTGATAATGAATATATGAATCACTCAATTTCCTGAGGTGAAATATTGATCGCTCGTAGCGGGTAAAAAAACCCACACCCCCCGAAAAGCCGAGATCAGCGAAGGGCTTTTAAAAGAGCCCTGGATACAAGTTGTTAATTTTTTTGAAAACAAAAGGAATGAAACGCCTTGACTGATAAAGGTATTTTTCACAGAATCTGGTATGAATCCATCACCATTCCGTGTATAAGAAAAATGATATGAGTGACTGCTAACATTCACAGAGACGTATTTCTTTCTGACATCAGTCGTAAGGTTTTCGGCACCATTATTAATAAGCCGAATACCAAAGTACAAAGAGAATGATAATAAAATACTATCACTGGGCATGATTCAAACGTGGTATCCAACTAATGTCACGCGTTCGCTCTCTTGGCTTTGACTTAGACACTCTTTTAATCGCAAATTACAAGTGGCATGTGCTGATACTGGGGAAAAAAAGATTCGATGGATGTGGCCTCTTCCGATAGAAAATGATAAATCAGGAAAAAAATGTTTTAATGTATCAAGAGTGTGCAATATGTTGTTCAAACAAGAATAAGATGCACAAAAAATTACCATTAATATGAACTGCACTACTCATGTAAAACTGGAAGATAGCGTGCGGTCCTATTTTGTTTTCACGATGCTGTAATGATCCAGCATTGGAACTAATTGATAATGAAGCATGGTGCTAGATGTAATGTTGATTATGCAGATTTATTCTTAATGTTACTACTTGAGAGGACACAGTTTTGTTTTCGGAAACAGTTGATTGACAGACAAAACTGAACAACTTGAAAACCCCAGCTAAGCAGTTGTGGTTGACTGGTAAATCACATTGCCTTTAGAAAAGGCAATTATATGTAAGTAGGAGGAAAGGTGAGTGTATAACAGCACTGCCATGCCGGTATTTATGTTTACCAGTGCTGTGGAGCTTTGTGATTGATTACAAAGATGTTTATAATGTAACAAATATTCATAATGTAATGTAGTTATGTGCTGTTAACAAAGTCTCTTCATTGCATAACAATATTTCTAATATATTCTAGTTGTGTACTAGAAACAGTCTCTTTATTGAATAGCAGTTCCGTACATCTTTTTGTCAATAATATTCTTTACATTCACTTTCAGACCATTGTTTTTATAAGGTTCAAAGTTGTTTTGTTTTTTTGGAATGGATAGCAAAACGGTAGCCTACATACTTTTAGACTGTTCATTTACTTTGACTTGAAGCTGACATCAGAACACTAAATGACGATGTGTACGTCGAGACAGATTGGAATCCACATATTCAGAAACCCAACAAATCGATGAATGCTTTCGTTATCGGTTAAAATAATGATCAATTGTCACAGAAGTCTTACTTAGGGTCGAAAGCAAAAACAACTGGGCGTCAAGAATGGTGTCTTTTAGTACTTGGTTTTGTTCGTACCAGGGAATATCACGAATTCTCGGCAAAAGTTTGAACAGTCCTCTCAAAGGTTCACAGATTGTCGATGGCCAAACTGGGAAAGTCATACCCACTCAAAAGGCATCGAAAAGGTTTAGTTGAACAGAAATTAACTTCAACTCAATTAGTGAAGAATTATCTCTCATTTGATGTGGTTAGAAATTTGTAATTTACCGCCACCTCATCCCTCTTCAACCACTTCTCTCTCTCTCTCTCTCTCTCTCTCTCTCTCTCTCTCTCTCTCTCTCTCTCTCTCTCTCTCTCTCTCTCTCTCTCTCTCAGACTAAGAATGATCAAAGTGCTGCTCTTTCTTGCAGAGTCACGGCCTAAGTTCCTCGGTCCGGATCGATTCAACGGGGGATCAGACCTAACTCTTTGTCTTTTCACCTTCCCTCCGCGTCTGGCTCACTCAATGCAAAAGAAGCTCAGTTCCGTCCTTCTTTATAATGTGATGTGAAGGCGATTGAAAGTCAAAGAATTTGAGAAGGACACTGTCTTGTTTTGAGGCCGTTGTCATGGTCATTTGGGAATCGTTGTTTGCGAATCGTCCTGTGAAAGGAAAGTTGTT
>CM031615.1:24597862-24605362 GCA_018398815.1 Conus ventricosus
TTTGAAATAAATTACAAAAGTTGAAAACAGACTTTGGTTTTAGATATTTTTTTAGGGATGAATTTTTCACGAAGTTCATTATATTTTGGACATTCCATGATGCAATGAAATTCATCTCCAATTTCACCCATTTCGCAGTTACGACAAATACGCAATTCTCTTGGAACATTATGGTGTCTTCTAATTTCAATTTGCAATTTATGGTTACTACATCTAAATTTGAATAAAGGTATAACATAAATATCTGGTAAGGTAGAAATATAATGTTCTTTTCCAAAGACAGTCTTTATACTTTTATAGAATACAAAACTTGTTGCTGTTTTCAAGAGAACTGCGCCAATCACGAGCATAATTATTTTCCAACTCCTTTTTAACACAATTACATAAGTTATTTCTGTTTGTGAATGAATGAGATTCCCAAACACAATCAAAACCAGTTTCAAATAAAATGCTTTTAACATAACTAAGCCATGGTGAAACGAAAATTCCTTTTGTATAGAGTTCATGTAAGATATTATATACTTTGTTTGAATACTTCTTAGAATCAGGAACAACTAAGTTAGCCCAGAACCTTATCATTCTTACTTTAATCAGTACACACACACACACACACACACACACACACACACACACACACACACACACACACACACACACACCACGCACGCACGCACGCACGCACACACACACACACACCACAGAGAAAAACACGCACGCATGCAATCACGCACACTCGCATGCGCATACAATTTCAGGATTGTAATGTCAAAGCTTGAGAAAATGGCGGACTATCTGTAAATCTAACGGTGCTCATGTGGGAATATTGATAGAAAGTGAATCTACCGCGCATAGATGATGTTAAAATCCTACGTTGCTGGTGTAAATTCCTGACTTCACGATTATTAATCAGTCGTTCATTACCTATCCATTTTACTTATTAATGTACTCATTTTGCACTTATTCGAGTTCGATTTTTTTCTCCACCGAATGATAAAACACTGTGTGTGTTAGTTTTGAAACAACAACAAAAAAAAAAAGCTTCAAGTAAAAAAATTACTAGCACTTTTTTTTCCTTCTGCGCCAGGTTCTGTCATACAGCTGACGAACCCCACTGTCGGCGGAAGAGGAGGACCCGGCGGCCTTTGTCTGGCCGTGCCTTCTGTAAACGAATGAGACATGAGTGGGAATGGCTGCCAATTCTCAGTACAGATCATAGCTCTGGTATTCGCCAGCACAAGTGAGCGATTTCAACGCGTCAACGACTTTACACACACACACACACACACACACACACACACACACCATATTATAATATATATATATATATATAATAATATTAGAGAGAGAGAGAGAGAGAGAGAGAGAGAGAGAGAGAATTATCTACCACTGCAGATGTGAATGCTTATCTCCCTCTATTTATTCAATCTAAGACATAAGAGCAAGCTTTGTTTATAATGTCTGGTCGTGTGTCTATCTCTTTGTGTTCTGTCTCTGTCTCCCCCCCCCTCTCTCTCTCTCTCTCTCTCTCTCTCTCTCTCGCAGCCCACCCACCCCCACCCTCTCTCTCTAACTGTTGACGCTCGGCCACCCTGTTTTTCTTGATGTCTTGTTTAAAACATGGGAACATTATTTGGCTCATAGTTTTCCCCCGTCAACGGAAGGAAGAGGGCTTTTGGATGTGGTGAAAGGGAGAATGAGAAGAGGAGGTAGTGGGAGGGGGGGGGGGGGGAGGCGAGAGGAGAAGAGGATGCGTGAAACGAAGGAAAAACCCAATACGATCCCATCACAAATACACTGCGCGCGTGTGTACACGCATTAATAAGCCTTGTCGTGGGTGGTGTGTGTGTGTGTGTGTGTGTGTGTGTGTGTGTGGTGTGTGTGTGTGTGTGTGTGAGGGCGAGAAAGAGAGAGAGAGAGAGAGAGAGAGAGAGAGAGGAGAGCGTAGGAGTCTTTATCACCGGACAGAAGATGTTGCCCCTCCTTTCATGTTAAATAGTTCCCCAAACAACATTCAGCTGTAAGCCTCGCCTTCTTCTTCAGCCACGAAAAGGCCTAGCGGGCCACAGACCTCACAGAGAGAGACAGACAGACAGACAGAGACATGGAGACAGAGACAGAGAGAGACAGACAGAGGGGGGGGGGATGGGGATGGGGGGGGAGAGTAACACAAACCTCGTCTTTGACAAAGAGAGAGAGAGGGGGGGAGGGAGGGAAGGAGGGAGAGACAGAGACAGCGAGACAGAGGTGGGTAGGGGGAGGGTAACTGGGGGGAGGAGAAGACGGGGGATGGTAGAACAAACTTCGTTTTTGAGAGGGGGAGAGAGGCCGGAGGAGGGGGGGGGGGGGGGGAGAAGCCAGAAACGAGAAACAAAGAGAGGGAGAAAGAGGGCGCTTTATATCATAAAACCGTAAGGTAGAGAGAGGGAGAAAAGAAATCAGGGACGGAGGGTGGTGGTGGTAGATTTGTCACGCTCCCGATCTTGTCACCGCCTCAATAGAGTGCATTTCATGTAGTTTGTGTTTGGATCATGGAGGGGAATGTGGTGTGTGTGTGTGTGTGTGTGTGTGTGTGTGTGTGTGTGTGTGTGTGTGTGTGTGTGTGTGTGTTTGTGTGTGTGGTGTGTGCCTGCGTGCGTGCGTGCGTGCGTGCGTGCGTGCGTGTGTGTGTGTGTATGTAAAACAGAATTCAAAATGAAATAACGAGACTGATCATGAAACCCACAAAAGACACACCAGTTAAAACTTGCGTTACCAGCTTGACCTTCCTTCAATGCTGGTCAGTTACAAGCTACAGCCGGCGAATGCTTGTTTTAAAGTACCAGAAGCAAAATAGCCAAACAGTCCAGGAAGACAATGGTGTTTACAACTTAACCACTTCAAGTTTAACAATGGAGGTAAAAGCAGTGACACAAACACTCCACTAGCTGACATCCACAGACAAGCTTTGAACCCAGCTAGTCATGACACTATCTAACTACATGAACCTGCTTCAGAAAGTGGAAAGTGAAATAGAAGAGAGAGGACATGAAGTAACGTGCAGCCTTCTGTTGGAAAGACTCGCATGGATCTATTGTGCAGAACGTATATGTGTCAAAGGAAATAAGACAGCAGACACGTTGTCATGGAAGGCAACGATAAGAACTAGGTTATAGCTTGGCCAATCTAATGTGATAAGAAATTTAAAGAATCACCTAAACGAACAAGATCGAAACCACCATACTATAGACCATATTGTAGAGCTCGGCATAAGAGAGGAAGTGGCCCCAAATACAGACTCAAGGGAAGATCAAGAAACCTAACCAACCAAAGAAAAAAACTGGAATAATCTCAAGGCCAACACTGCAAAGAATCGTAGAGAATGAGGCTGACTCATACTGGGCCTTTCCACTGGCGGGATGCAAATGACTAAGCACTCGTCAACTGGGAATGTCTGGAGAGGTCACTGTCAGCACTAGTCAACCAAGATCCCAGTGTACAAGGCAGTAGTTGTCACCATTGTCCTGTATGGATCTGAGAACTGGGTCCTGTGCCCAAACCAAGTGCTGCCTCTAGAACGTTTTTGTCACAGTGCCTGTGCATCATCGTGGGCTATGGAGAGACATAAACACTAACAATGGAGCCTTTGATAAGGTCAACGTCTCAAGCGGAGAAGCTATGCTGCTGTTTCAGACAAATGTGCTGGGCGTTCCAACTGGAAGACTCGAAAATTCGAAAGGCTGGTGTCCATTGAGAACTTGGCTTGGGCAAGGATGGTAGAGGAACTGCACTCAAACGTTTCAAGGACCAGATTAAAGGCCAACTACGTGGAGCTGGCATTGTGGACAGTCAACGGGAAGACCTGGATGCTGAGAACTGGAGATCAACAATTCGCAAAGGAGCAGGAGCCTTCTGGGCATTCTGCAGGAGGCCACTGAAGACAAATAATGACGCATAAAGGGATGAACGACAACGGAGCCAATTCAGCACACAACTGCTTGCGTAATTCAGTCAAAAACTGCGAGTGCGATTTCGAGCTCAGATGGAATTCTATGGGCATTTTTGGTCAAGTCTCTCAAAAACGTGAACTGTGAAAGCATGGGAAAATGCATGTCAAAAATATTTGGGGGGCGTGCGCGCGCGCGCGCGTGTGTGTGTGTGTGTGTGTGTGTGTGTGCGTGTGTGCGTGCGTGTGTGTGTGTGTGTGTGTGTGTGTGTGTGTGTGTGTGCGTGTGCGTGCGCGTGCATGAAGATATCACTGAATAATAAGAGCGGTAATTCTGCAAATAAAGTTTTCAGCAATGTTTTCGATATTTTGAAACTGACACTTTCAGTAAGTTATTGCCTTCTGCATTGTTAGAAGATGTTTTGATGATACTTTATTCATATCTTACATATTAACATACATTTACTGTGTGTTTCGGTTTGTATCAAATACAGAAGCAAATACGTTTAAACTGAAATATGGGGACTCAAACGAGTGCATCCCAATTCAAGTGTTTAATCCTTTACTGACATCATGTGGGAGTCATCAAATACTGCGTTGTAGACGGAACCATTGGTTACGGCTGTCTAGAACTGGCTTTCATCCTCTATGTGACACGCATCAGCAGAAGGCAACCTGCTTGTATTAGTCTATCCATGTAGCAGAGGTAAACCACTGTTAGGTCTGAGGAATTCTCCCCGCCTGGTGAACAAAATCAAAATTCAACCACCCACGAGGGCAGTCGGCAACAAGCAGACATAGGGAGGTTGGAAGTAAGTGCCATAATGGAACGAGCCGCAAAACAGTGTGTAAGGCCCCAATTAACAGATAACCGAAATTTTGGTGCCAGTGCTCGAGAATCATTACATACAGGTCTATGTTACTGAAACTCACTTGAGTTACTTAAGCATGTAAGTGTGCGTGTGTGTGTGTGCCTGCGTGCCACTATGTGTGCATCTGCATGCACAAACGCTTGCGCGCATGAGAGAGAGAGAGAGGTGGGGCGGGGGGGGGGGGGGTTAACTAAATGAAATAGAATTTTATTCAGTGTAGGCCACACCCCTTTCTGGATTCGGAACGAGAGGGTATGGGAGTTTGGGTGAAATGGATGGGGAGGGATGGGTTCGGTATAGTATTGCATATTGCCAGACTGAGGGCAGCCACTCCTCCTGCCCTTCCCCCACCTTTGAGAGGCTTTATACAAGTCTATGCACAAATTTCATGGTCACTAGTAAAAAATAAAAATAAAAAATAATAAAAAAGGTATAATGAATTGACATGGATTTGGAAACCGAAATTCAGCACAGAACATACTCCTGTTGTATGCCATCTTGAACAAGACAGAGCAACATAAAGTTCAGCACATTGAATACAGTATTTCCAGAAACTATTGATGACGATGTACTGCTATATTTGAAATCCATAAAAAATGTGTTATATGCCTGTCAGTATTTAGCAAAATATACATCTCACAGTTGAGAGAGAGGCGCGTGCGCACGCGCGCGCGCGCGTATGTGTGTGTGTGTGTGTGAATAGTTTGTGCATGTATCTCATTGTGTTTTATTGCGTGGATGGATGGGAGGATGAATGTGGAAGTTAGAAAGATTTACTTTGAGCGCCAAACGCCTAGCTCTCCTCTCTCTCTCCCCCCCCCCCCCGCCTCTCTCTCTCTGTCTGTCTCTCTCATATTCTGCCTGTGCATGTGTCTGTGTCTGTCTCTGTTTTTTTGCATTCTCTGTCTCTGTCTCTGTTTCTCTCTCTGTCTCTATCTCTTACTGTCTCTCTTTGTCTCTTTCAGTCTCTGTCTCTGTCTCTTTCTTTTTCTCTCTCCCCCCCCCCCCCCTAATCTTACCTCATTTTTCCCTTCCTTGTACGATCTTGTTTTCTTCACGACTCCCCACGGAGCACGTCCATACCTGGCACGGACCGTCTGTGCTTGTCTGGCACGGACACTACTCAGAACAATTCCCTCCCAGCACCCCACTGCCTGAAAGCCCTGGAAGGACGCTGGCACCATTTTACCGAACAAACGAGGTGGCGAGTCGAGTGTGGGAGTGCGTGGGAGAGGCAGTGGGAAGTGGGAAAGGGTAGGGGTTGTCCAAGTGGGCTGATAAAAGTCAGACTCAGAGGCAAATCATGTCAGGAGCGTGTGTGTGTGTGTGTGCGCGCGCGCGCACGCGCGTGTGTGTGTGTGTGTGTGTGTGTGTGTGTGTGTGTGTGTGTGTGTGTGTGTGTGTGTGTGTAGGTTTACAGTGGTCCTAAAGTTGCTGGCCTTTGCTGGCAGCAAAGCTAATTTTCCTTTACCGAATCAAGTACACTTCTCACACACCAACACTGAAGTTGTTGAATTGGTAGGATGAGATGTGGGGACAGAATGTTGGGAGGGGTTGATCACAAAACTTGGTCTACTTCAGATAAATCGAGTACAGATATCGAAGTTTTGTTGAGTGAGATTGATTAGGAGGAGTGGGGAAGGGAGGGGGTTTATGGGAGGAAAAGATAAGGGAAGGAGGGAGGTGGCAGCGCAAAATACCCATGTACCCGATCACGTGCTTTTCCCTTTTCACAGAAGTTCACTCTTAACAGCTGCTTTGAGATGTGCATGTGTATGTTTATTTTAATTCTTTCTGTAATTAATGGACCTCATCCCCCCCCCCCCCTTCTTTGATCTATGCTGGAGACAGTGTTTACCCGCACCCTCAACCCAGTCGCACCTCCCCTACTCTCCCCTCCCCTTAGGCAGTAAAGGTGTTGAGTGCATTGACACAGGTTATTGACAGGTGGGAGGGGACGTCAAGGAGTCAATGAAGCGTGTTCCCCAGGCGATGGAAGTTGATGTGAGCGACGTGCCTTTCTCACCCCGGGCGTTTGGTTTAGCTGTTGGGTAAAACCAGCCAGAAACGATGACACAGTAAAGGAGGTTCTTTAGATGAACCCTGAGGATTTGGTTTTTCTCAGTGAAATGTCTCATGAATCTTTCTTTGTATCATTTTTTTTTGCTCTTTTTCTCTCTGTGTGTCTGTCTGTCTCGTTTGCGTGGGTGTTTGTCAACCCACATTCCTGCTTTGACAGTTCTGTGTTTGCAAGCTTCTCACCCCTCCCTCTCCATCACCCTTGCCAGCTCCACCTCATCTCCACTCCTCCTTATGAACACTAGTGCTTATGATGGAAGCTTATTGATTTTTCTTCTGAACATTGCTTTGTTCCATTGTAAACGAGAAGCAAACTGAAATGCGTGCACAGAAAGGACATGTCATCCTCTGGCTTTAGGTATTCCCATTTAAGTCCAAACTTCTGCACACCTTGGGTATTCCCAAATGGAATTCACAGCTTAATCTGCATTCTGTGTGGGCGTGAATACGGAAAGAATTAAGTGTAGGCTTAGCTTCACTTGTGAAATGCCAAAATGAATCACTAACCTCTATTTTCCTTCCTCTGTCAAGCTCTCACCAAGCAGACTGTAAAATGCAAGTTGCAGGCATGCAATGCTCAAACTAGTCATCATAGTGGAACAAGAAATTAAGATCAATCTGGCCAAT
>CM031615.1:24607862-24615362 GCA_018398815.1 Conus ventricosus
GTTTTTGTCACTTTGTATCTCTTTCTCTCTGTCCATCTGTCTGTCTATCTCCTTCTCTCTCTCTCTCTCTCTCTCTCTCTCTCTCTCTCTCTCTCTCTCTCTCTCTCTCTCTCTGTGTCTCTGTCTTTCTCTCTCTAATTCCCTCCTACCTCCCTCTCCCCCAATCCCTTCCCTCTTTTTTTTTTTATTTTAACAGCTCCCCAGCCACGTTTCCTGAGAGCCCTAGTTGGCCTCATTTTACCGCACGAAACAGGAGGCCAGCTGAGTGGGAGTGCGTGGGAGGAGGAGTGAGAGTTAGCAAGGGCTGGGGGGGGGGGGGGGGTTGCAGTGCGGGTGGCTGGAATGGGTTGATGAAAATCCGACTCTGTAGTGGATCACTTCTGGAGAGAGAGAGAGAGAGAGAGAGAGAGAGAGAGACAGAGACAGAGACAGAGACAGACAGACATACAGAGAAGGCGCGCGGTGGGTGACCTTTTTTGAGGTCTGAAGTGGTTTGAAAGTTGCTGGTCTTTGCCAGTTAGATTGCTGAGCTTATTCCCTTTCTGGAAGAAAGTACACATACATTCAACGAAGTTGTTGACCAGGGAGGGAGGGGTAGGGCGTTAGGTAGAAGGTGAAAAGCACGGTGAGGGACAAGGGTTAGCCAGAAAAGTTTAGTGTCCTTTAGAAACTCGAGTACAGTTATCTCAATCTTGTCAAGTGAGAATGATAAATGGGAAGGGGTGGGAGGGGAAGGGAGGGCTGCTTGTTGCTGATGACGTCTTAAAGACGATTTTAATGCTGCTTTTGTTTTTCTCAGAAATATTCCCTTAAAGATACTTTCCGGCTTTTAAAAAAAATGTTTATTCATTTTGTAAATTGAGGGTTCAGTTTCTAAGGGAAATAACTGCCGTTCATCCCCGATTCGCCCCTGAAACAATGAAAGAGGTGAGTGTGTTGACACGACATATGACAGGTGGGAGGAGCAACATGGAGTTGGCAAACCGATGTTCCCAGGAGATGCAAGTTGATTTGAGTGATGTGTGTTTCTCACCATGGGCGTTTGATTTAGTGGTTGGACAAAACCAGCCATACACAATGACACAGTAGAGAGGTACTTTAGGTGTAGTTTGCAGATTTTTTCCCCCAAGGGTATTTCTCTCTCTCTCTCTCTCTCTCTCTCCTCTCTCTTCCTCTCTCCTCTCTCTCTCTCTCTCTTCTGTCGCTGTCTCTCTCATTTACATCGGTGTTTGTCAACTTACATTCCTGCTTCCACAAAGAGATTGTGTTTGTAAGCTCCTCATTCTTCAACTCACATCCTAAAGAGAGAGAGAGAGAGAGGATCAAATTTAATTAAACAAAATTAACATTTATTCAGTGTGGGCCACACCCCATTCTGAATCTGAAAGAGGAGGTATTGGGAGGGTGTTTTAGCAAGTGGAGTGAGAGATTAAGTAGTTTGAAATTTATAACTGCCTACCAGTAATTGTGCAAAGCAAAATTGCACATAACCTACAACCTAACAATTCATCCGTACTGTATCATAAGATACTATAACATGAACATTACTGAAAAGTAGGCCATGCTGCTCAGGAAAGTGCCCTTTAAAGCTTTTTTTAATATCAGTGTATGCATTAATTTCGTGGAACAGTTTGATATTTATTGGCCAGCAATAAATTGATATTGAACTGACATGGATTTCTGTGAATTGTGTTCGGAATGTTCTCCAAAGTTTGTAATACTCGTATGTCCACGAATATCTATCACAATTAAAATGACAGGAGAGAAATTAGTGAGTGAGAAAGAGAGAGAGAGAGCGAGAGAGAGAGAGAGAGAGAGAGAGAGAGAGAGAGAGAGAGAGAGAGAGAGAGAGCTGGCATGCGTGCGTATTTGTGTGTTGTGTGTGTGTGTGTGTGTGTGTGTGTGTGTGTGTGTGTGTTGTGTGTGTGTGTGTGCGTGCGTGCGTGCGTGCGTGCGTGGTGTGTGTGTGTGTGTGTGTGTGTGTGTGTGTGTGTGTGTGTGTGTGTGTGTGTGTGTGTTAATGTGCGGATGGATGGGAGGATGTATGTGGAAGTTGAGGAGACCAAGATTGCACGTTTATGTTAGAGATGACTGCATATATATATATATATAAAATATATATATATATATATATGTCTATGTCTCTGTCTGTCTGTCTGTCTCTGTCTGTCGGTCCTGTCTGTGGGTCTGTGTGTTTGTCTGTCTCTTTCTGTGTGGGTGGTGGGAAAAGTGGGATCAGCTGAAGTAGGCGTATGAAAATCAGACCCTTTAGGGATCACTTTGGAAGAGAGGGAAAAGGGGAGGGATGGAATGGGCTTTCTGAAGGTTACAGTGGTTTAGAGGTTGCTGGTCTTTGCTGGCAGCAGGGAGGGATGGAGTGGGCTTTCTGGAGGTTTACAGTGGTTTAGAGGTTGCTGGTCTTTGCTGGCAGCAGGAGGGATGGAGTGGGCTTTTCTGGAGGTTTACAGTGGTTTAGAGGTTGCTGGTCTTTGCTGGCAGCAAAGCTCATTCCTCTTTACCAGTAAAGGACACTCGCACAACAGAATGTTTAGCTGGGAGGTAGGAGAAGGTTGGAAAAGAGGGCGGGGGGGGGGGTGGACAAAGAGGTAGCTGTAAAAGTTTTGTCTCATTTAGAAAAATCGAGCTCATTTATCTAAATCTAAAGGGGTAGCTGTAAAAGTTTAGTCTCATTTAGAAAAATTGAATTTATTTACCTAAATCTTATGAAGTCTTCTTCTTCTTCTTCCTCGTTCGCCATCCCGTTAGATGAGCAGCCCGGTGTCCTCGATGAAGGCTGCCGTCCGTCGCAGTTCCTCCAGGGTGCCGTACAGCTTGGCTTCCACTGCTGTCGGTGTTGGCCAGTACTTTCTCCTGGATGCTGCATACGTCGTACAGACTTGAAGGATGTGGTCAGTTGTCATTGGTCCTCACCACAAGGGCACTCTCCACTCTGTCCAATGCCAAATTTGTGTGCATGTGGTGGAGCAGGCGATTGTGTCCAGTCCTCAGGCGGAAGATCTTGACCTGTTCCTGTCGTCCCAGCAAATGGTATGTGTCTTCTGGGTTGTATTTAGGATGCAGGAGGCGCCATTTTATTCCTTGTTGTGCCTTGATGATTGTCCTAATTTCATCGTATGACACCAGGTTGTTGGCCTGCTCTTTCTGTGCACCGTCTTTTGCCAGAATGTCCGCTTTTCATTGCCTCTGATGCCACAGTGTGCTGGTACCCATTGTGTCACCACTTTCTCCACTCTGGCACTCGGGCAACAAGGGCTGAAGTGAGACGGTTCTGTTCTTTGCAGCGGGAGTTCTTGAGGGCTTAGAGCACGGAGAGAGCGTCAGAGAGACCACCACCTGCCCCTTTTGTTCTTTTGGAGTTCTGCAAGACTGTTGTGGCTGCCTCACAGAGGGCTTCTTGCTCAGCTCGGAAGTTGGTGGAGTATTTTCCTGTTGGAATTGCAATTTCTTCATCTCCGTCTTTGTATCGGAGGAAGATTCCAGCTCCACCATCCCTCGTTGCCTCTGTGGCGGAGCCATCTGTGAAGACATGGGTCCGTCTTCCTGGGGATACTGGTTGCAGATGTACTCCATGGCCAGAGCCTTCCTTTGGGTGTCTGACTGTATTCCTCTCTTCTCCACTCCGGGAATGCTGGTGACGACTGTTGGGAACACCTGCCTCTTCCAAGATGGGTGGTGACATTTGCCGGGATAGGCTTTGCTTCATGTTCCATCAAGACTGGGGTGTGTCTTTCAAGGCGTCTTGACTGGTGGATGAAGCTGCCTCTTTTCAACCGGCTCTTGGTGGGTCTGCTCATTCTGTTGTTCATTGGATGGTTTTCAAGGTGTTTGAATTTTGCTGCTTGGATGAGGATCTTTGTGTCCCTTCTGTCCTCCAATGACTGTAGCCCAGTGGTCTCTTCCATCTTCAGGATTGGGGTGGATCTCATGGCGCCAGTTATGACACGCTGAGCTTGGTTCTGTATCTTATTGAGATGGTCGAGGTTAGACTTTGCAGCTGATGCCCATGCTGACGTCCCGAAACTCAACTACAGTCGGACTCTCCCTGTATAGAGTTCTTTCAGGATACGTTCGTCAGCCCCCCAGTCCGTCCCCGCAAGTTTCCTCATGATCGCCAGTCTCAACTTGGCCTTGCTACAGCATCTGGTGATCTGCTGTTTCCAAGTGAGCCTGCGGTCAAAGGTCACTCCCAGGTAGGTAGGTGTGGGTTCCTCTGCAAGCCTTTGGTTGTTCAATGTCAGCTTCGCCTCTTGCTTTTTGCTGGATAGGCTGAAGACTGTCTAGGTTGTTTTGCTTGAGTTGACAGAGACAAGCCATTCCTTGGTCCAGTCGCTGATCTTGTTGAGCGCAGTCTGGAGGCGTACCTGTGCTGTGGTGGTGTACTCTTCAGAGCACCAAAGCACCAGATCATCTGCGTAGATCGCTCCTCTGACCCTTTTGGCAGTTCTCTGACGATGTCATCTATGAAGATGAGGAACAGCGTTGGCGAAAGGACTCCTCCTTGTGGTACTCCCTGTCTCAGCACCTTCTTCTTGCTTTTCTGGCCCTGAATCTTGACTCGGGCTTGGCGGTTGTGTAGGTACTGGCTGATCCAGGTGTACATCCTCCCAGACACACCACATCGCCGTAGTTTGAGCCTAAGTCCGTCCTTCCAGACTTTGTCGAACGCCTTCTCCATGTCAATCCAGACAGCAAGCGTGTTCTTCTTTTCTTGGAAAGCGTCCTCAATGCTTTGCGTGATGAATGTGATCTGGTCTTCTGTTGATCTGTGTTGGCGGAAGCCTGCCTGTTCAGGGCTCAGCAGCTGATGCTCCTCAAGGTGGCAGACAAGCCTTGTGTTGACACGTCTCTCCATCAGCTTTCCTAAGCAGCTTGTAAGGCTGATGGGTCTGTAGCTGTCAGCCTTCGACTTGTCCTTTCCCTTTTTGTGAATGGGGATCATGTCTGCTTCCCTCCAACACTGGGTACTGATCCTGTCTTCCAGCTGGAGTTAAAGATTTTTAGAAGGACTGCCTTGCTCTTCATCCCAAGATGCAGAATAATTCATTTGTGATTCCGTCTGGTCCATGTGACTTCTCAGATTGAGGCTCTGCAACGCTTCCTCCAGCTCTTTCTATGTGAAAGCTGTGATCATGACTTCTCTTGGGGCTCTTCCTCATGAAGTTCACCTTGGGCCCTGTGCACTGCAGCTCTATGTTCAGGAGGGACTTCCAGATTGCTGATGTTTTCATAGACGTCTATGAAGTGGTCTGCTGCTTTCTTTCCAGAGAGATCAAATTTTCCATTCTCTTGTATTGTTATAGTGGTGTGACTTGTTTTTCATTACAGAGGGTTCTAGCCAGTTTCCACAGCTTGCTGCCATCCCTGTCGAGATTTAGGCTTTCAGTTTTCTCTTGCCAGCTTTTTCTTGCAGCTTGTGCGCAGGACAGCTTGTATCTGCAGTTACTTCCTTCAGCGCTATGTTATTCTCCAGTGATGGCTGCTTTTCTGCTCTGTCCCTGGCTTCCGTAACGGCATCTTCCAGATTCTGTAGTTCCTCCGTCCAGTAGGGCTTGTAGTCTTTACGTGCTCCTCTTGGGATGGATTCTGTAGCAGCTTTCAAGACGGCCTTTGTGAAGTCTCGAACCATCTCGTTTGAGTCCTTCTGCCTGATGTTGATTGGCTTTGTGTATGTATCTGTGAGGGTCTCGAAGAGAGTCCAGTCCGCCTTTCTATAAATCCAGCGGGGAAACATTTGCTTGTGGACACTGTAAGTTGAGGGTTTAAACGAGAGTTTGACGGCTTGTGGTCACTTCCTCCAAGCTGGTTGAGGACTGTTCTTGTGGTCCTGACGAACAGGTCGTTGGTGGCGAACGCTAGATCTGGTGTTGATGTGGTCATCCAGCGTCTAGAGTAGAAGGTGGGTTCATCATCTTCTTGGTTGATGAGATGAAGATGTGTGTCAATCTCCCAATCCTCAACTTCTTCGCCTCTCTTGTCCGTCTCCTCATAGCCCCATCTCTCTGAATGACTGTTAAAATCACCCACCACCACGCAGTTGTTGCCTGGGATGTTCATGTATGTGAGGGAAAGATCACGATCTTGAGGGCAATAGGCATTGTAGATCCTGATGTTGCGTTCCTTAAGGACTATATCAACCCTTGGATCTCTGCCTGTTGATTGGTGTTGATCTTGAGTTCTTGTGCGGCGATGGAATTCCGCACCAGATAAGCACCCCTCCTTTGTTTCTTTCCTCACGGTCCAACCTGATGGTCTCGTAGCCCCTCACTTGAAAGCGATGGTTTATGGTCAAATGTGTCTCTTGGACACATGCGATATCGATATTTTCTTGATGCATCCTTTTCTGCCAAGCCAAGTTTCTTTTTATGCACCCCTTCTGCATTCCACTGGAGAATGTTGAGCATTCTGGGTGGTACTGTTTGCTTGGCATCAGCAGGAGGATGAGGTCTCCTTCTTCGTTGCATTGGCATGCAGAATTTCTTTGTCTGACCACCGACCGCTTGGGGTGGGCCCCTTTGAGGCATAGGGCCCGGCTCCCGACCTCCCCGGGGGTCTCCGAAGGTCAAGCGCCACATCGAAATTCTGTGGACTGCATCATCATGGAAGCGTGGATGCGTGGTATCGTGGTTTAAGTTGCGCCAGTGGCCCGATACCTCCGTCTTCAGCTGGAGTTTTCTTTCGGGGTGCCTCACCCTTAGCTCATGGCCCGTACGTCCTGCCCGGTGAGCACAGGGGGGATTGTTTCTCCGAGGGTCCCACCCGGGGCTAGAGGTTATACCGCGCCTCTTGACCGCATGATGAGCCGTCATAGAACACATGGGGTATTTCAGTGAGGACAACAGCGCCACCTGTTGACCCACCCCGCCTGGTAGGAACATCGCCAGTTGATCCGGGACTGCTTATTCGCAGCTAACCCCCATATCTGAGGGCCGTTCCCCTATCCGCCACCCTGGGGACCCGCCGGGTTGGGGATGGTCGCCCCACTACTGAATTGGAAGCAGCCTGGTCCCGGAATCTTATGAAGTGAGAAAGATGAAGTGGGGAGGGGGATAGAAAAGGGTATGGAAGGACAGGGAGGGGAGAGAGGTCTGGCAGCTGCATATGTAATCTGCTTCTTGCTGAAAGGTCTTTATGACTTTTTTTTTTACTGCTTTTCTTTTCTCTGAAAATAGTTTTAAGATAATTTTGGGCGTTTATTCTTGTTTCTTCTTCTTCCTCTTCTTCTCCTTCTTCTTCTGACTATTATTGTTATTATTACCTTTGTAAATTCAGGGTTCTGGATCTACTGGGCAATGATCACCTTCCGTCTCTGATCTACCCCTGAGTCAGCATTTATCAAACACACAGAGACACACCACTTTCACCATGTCAGGAGTGATCAGGAATGGATGGCTGTCATTTCTCCCACAACCAGAACCCTCACTTTGTAAAATGAATAAACAAAGGAAGAACTTTTTTTAAGCGTGCTGGACAGTATTTTCA
>CM031615.1:24620362-24627862 GCA_018398815.1 Conus ventricosus
TAAAGTAAACTTAACTCTCTCTTTCTTCCTCCCTCCCACCCTCCCTCCCTCCCTTTCTCTCTCTCTCTCTTTGTCTATATCTTTGTCTCTGTCGCTTTCTCTCTCTCTCTCTCTCTCTCTCTCTCTCTCTCTCTTCTCTTGTCTCTCTGGCTATGAGTCTGTGAGTGAGGAGGATGCAAACACAAACACTTGTGAAAACAGGAATGTGGGTTGACAAACACCCACGCAAATGAGAGAGAGAGAGAGAGAGAGAGAGAGAGAGAGAGAGAGAGAGAGGAGAGAGAGAGAGAGAGAGAGAGAGAGAGAGAGAACCCAGGAGAAAAAAAAAACATTGCAAGCTTCGCCTAAAGAATCTCTGTACTGTGTAATAGTTTATGGCTGGTTTTCTCCCACAGCTAAATCAAACGCCCAGGGTGAGAAAGGCACATCACTCAGTCAGTTTGCATCCCCTGATGCACCTCCCACCTGTCAATATGTTGTGTCAACACACTCAGCACTTTCACCATGTCAGGGGTGGAAGAGGAACAGACGGCAGTCATTTATCCCTCACCCAGAACCCTCAGTTTGCGAAGTAGAAAGCTTCCTTATGTGAAGGTTGTAGATTCTTTTTTCTCCAGGGTCTCTCTCTCTCTCTCTCTCTGTCTGTCTGTCTGTCTTTGTGTTCAGTCTGTTCTTCTCTCTCTGTCTCTTGTTTAAATTCTGTCAGGACATCAGTCTGTCTGTCTGTCGCTCTGTGTCTCCCCCTCTCTCTGTCCATCTTCTCTCCATCTGTTGTTTTTGGTGTCAGTCTGTCTCCCCTCATCACACCTTTTCCCCATGTCTTCCTTCCCTATTTGTTCTTGTTTCTTTTCTTTCCCACAAGTCCCCATGGAGCGTGTCTATCCCTGGCACAAACCATCTGTGATTGGCTGGCACAGACACCGCCTTGAGCATCGCCTCTCTTCCTGAGAGCTCTTGGAAGACGTTCATCCCTTTCCCTCACACAAAAACGAGGTAGCAAGCCGTGTGGGAGTGCGTGGGAGGAGGAAGTGGGAGGTGAGAATGGGTGGGGTCGGCTGAAGTGGGTGGATGAAAATCAAACTCTGTTGGGATCATTTCAGACGAGAGGGAGAAGGGATGGATGGAGTGGGCCTTTTTGGAGGTCCACAATGGTTTGAAGGTCGCTGGTCTTTGCTAGCAGCAAAGCTCATTCCCCTTTACCAAATAAAGGACACTCACACAACAGAATTTGCTGAATTGGGAAGAGGGGGGAGGGAGGAAAGCAGGGTGTTGGGCAAAGGGGCAAAGTTTAAGGTCACGCACAGAAATCGAGTTCATTTATCGAATCTTGTTAAGTGGGAAAGGTGAGGTGGAGGGGGGGGGGGGGGCAGGGGGGATGAGGGGGATGCAACAGGGGTTATGAGAGAGACAGGGAGGGAAGAGGGGTCGGGTAGCTGCACATAATCTGCTTGCAGCTAAGACGTCTTTATCAGGATTTTTTTTTATCCTTTTCTTTTTCCCTGAATTTCACACTCTAAACGCTTTGGGACTGTTTTTGGATTGTTTTCTTCATTATGATAATAATTATAATTATTAGCATCATCATCATTATATTATTATTATATATCATCATATTATATTACTATTATCATCATCATTATCATTATTATTAATCATTACTATTGTTGTATTTTGAAGGTTCCAGGTGTAGGGGAGAATTCCATTCCTATTCACCCCTTGGCCAATATTAATCCTTTCCATCCCCCCCCCCCCCCCCCCCACACACACACACACACACACACAACAAATGCACAAAATCATTCCCCCTCCCCACTCCCTTGAGGTGGCTAGTATGATTAGCGTGTTGACACAACATATTGACAAGTGTGAAGGCGTCAAGGAGTGGACAAAAGTGTGTTCCCAGGAGAAAGAAGTTCATGTGAGCAACAAGCCTTTGTCGCTCTGGACGTTTGATTTTGCTGTTGGAGAAAACCAGCCAGAAACAATGACGCAGTAAACTGGGTTTGTAAATGAAAACCCTTTTAGATTTTTTTTTACCATTGAAATGTCTCGGTATTTCTCTATCAATATTTCTTTCTCTGTTTCTGCCTCTGTCTGTCTGTCTATCTCTCTGACTATCTGTCTCTCAACAATCTTAAATAAATGTTAGCGAACCGCCAGAGAACGTGGACAAACGAGTCACAAGACAAAACACAACGCGTTTCGACCTCTTGGTCTTCCTCGGGTGATACTAAACGAATAAAACAACGAAATTCACTTAGCCCTTTGATCGCTTCAGATCGCTTAGGTTCAGCGCAAGGAAGAAGGCCGAGTGGACGTAAGGGAAGGGTTAAGTGTAGGTCTAGCTCTATTTTGAATACAAAAACGAATCTACTTACTTCTGTTTTTTGTTCATCTGACAGGCTCAATTGTATAGACTGTAAATTCGAGTAAGATGCAACCCTCATCTAATGGTCATCTTGATGGGCCATCCTGGAAAAAATCTCCTGGTGTTCAACGTCTCAATTTACCTTTGATTTGATATTATCTACATTTACAATAAATTTTTTTATGTGGAAAAAGACGTTATCAAGGAGTTATAAATTCATTATGAATTTTTGCATCAAATGTGTGCAAATAAAACTTTCTGTGCTGTAAGTGATGGCAGTTCCCACAGCGACATATTATTTGCATGTTGCACCACTCTTTCCTCCCTTCTCCCACAATTCTTAAATAGCTAAATGGGTTGTGTTTGCAAGCTTCAGTCCTTTCTGTCTTTCTACCGCCCCCCCCCCCCCCTCCTCCCTTCTTTACCCCCTCTTCCCATTACTGTACACAACCAAAGTGGCTTGGCAGCATGTAAGTGTCTCCTCTGGTCATTTGGGCTGTAAGCAACATTGACTGAAAATGGTGATGATTGGTAATGGTGGTATGTTACTCACGCTTGTACGCACACAGTGTGTGTATGCACGCAGTTGTGTGTGTGTTGTGTGTGTGTGTGTGGTGTGTGTGTGGGGTGTGTGTGTGTGTGTGTGTGTGCGAATCACTTGTATGTGTGTGTTGTGAGAGAGAGAGAAAGAGAGAGAGGGAGAGAGACTCTTGACTCTTGACGCGCGTTTAACGCCGCGCCATTTATTGTGAGGCCAAAGGTATACACAAAGGAGAGAGAGAGAGAGAGAGAGGAGAGAGAGAGAGGGGAGAGAGTGAGAGAGAGAGAGAGAGATCAAAATACATCAAAATCAAAAATGAAATTATATAATTATCTACTCAATGTTGGCTACATCTCTTTCCAATTTTGGAAAACAGAGTTAGTGGGTGTGGAAATGGAAAGGGATGGGTTGGTTTGCGATTAAGAATGATATATCAGTAATTCTATGTTGTAAATTTCAAAGCAAAAACAGATTTGAGTACAATCTGACAACTCATCCCCACTGCATCATCTCATACAATACCATGATGAACATATCTGGAGAGTATTGCATATTACTCTTCTAAACACAACATCCTACCTTTTGAAGGCTTTACACAAGTATAAGCGTACGTTACAGAGACCAGTTTGTTTTTCGCTTGAATTAGTAGAATTAAACGGAATTACCATTCATTTGAGCAGATTTTACCTACAATACACCAATATCACAGATCACAAGGTACAAGAACAACAGAAAGTTCCACAAGAGGGACATATCCAAACATTTTCAGAAACTGTTGATGGTGATGTGCTGCTGCAAGTGAATTTTGTTAAATAATGTCGAATGATTTGCAGTATATCCATCAATATCTAGTAAAATTTCCGTTTCGCATATTTATATTGAATGCAGCTGCACGGATCTCTCTCTCTCACTCTCTCACTGGTTGTCTGTCTGTCCATCTGTCTGTCTCATTCTCTCTGACTCTCCGTGTGTGTGTGTGTGTGTGTGTGTGTGTGTGTGTGTGTGTGTGTGTGTGTGTGTGTGTGTGTGTGTGCGCGCGCGCGTGCGTGCGTGCGTGCGTGCGTGTGTGTGTGTGAAATATTGCCTGTCTGTCCGTCTGTCTCGGACGATCCCTGTCTCTATGTCTGTCTCTTATCTCTGTTTCTCTCTCTGTGTTTCAAATGCTGTTTGTCTGTCTGTCTGTCTGCCTGCCTGCCTGCCTGTCCGTCTATCTGTCTGTCTGTCTGTCTGCCTGTCACTCTCTCCATCTCTCTCTCCTCCTTCTCGTCCTCCTCCCTTTCCTCTTTCTCGTCCTCCTCCTCCTCCTCTCCCATTTTCTCCTTCCTGTTTTCGTTTTGTTTTTATGACTCCCCACAGAAGGCATCAATACCCAACATTGTTTGTTTGTGCCTAGCTGTCATATACTCCACCCAGAGCGTTCAGCCCCCTTCATGAGAGCCCACATGCCGCCTCACAAAGTCGCCAGACAAGCGCTAGTGTGAGGTAGGACGAGTGGGAGACGGGATCTGATGTGGTTGGGGATGTGTTTGGGACAGAGGTTTGACATAGTGGGTAAATAGAAATCAGACTGCGTGCCAGAGAGCTTTGCTTAGAGAGAGGAGGAGGGTACAGTGGACATTTTTGGTGGACTGCACTGGTTCAAAAGTTGCTGGCCTTGGCTAGAAGCAAATCCCTTCGCCCTTTACCAAATGGAGCACACTTGCACACAACAAAAGTTGCTGACCTGGAAGAGAGATGATGGGTGGGTCAGTTTAGGGGTGGAAAATGGAGCGAGGGACAAGGGTTACCTGCAGAAGTTTTGTATCTCATAGCGAAATTGAGTTCATTTGTCTAATTCCTGTTAAGTGACAAAGATAAAGTGAAGGGGGAGGGCATTATGGGGAGGACATAGGGGAACAAAAGAGGGAGGCGGTAGCACATAATCTGCTCATTGCTGATGATGTCTACAGAACAAGTTTTTAACCGTTTTATAATTAATTCGTTGTTGAACATGCTTTCAGGCAGTCTAGTTTATTTGTTTATTAATTGATTGATTGATTGTTTCATATGCTGAATCTTACATTTTCTATGTAGGGGCAATGACCGCCTTCCTTTTCTGTCTGCCCCTGAGACAGTATTTACCCACCCACACACCTACACGCACACACACACACACACACACACACACACACACACACACACACACACACACACACACACACACACACGCACGCACGCACGCACACACACACACACACACACACACACTTTCCCACCTTCCTACAGGCAAGAAAGGTGGTGAGTGGGTTGACACAGCTTATTGACAGGTGGGAGAGGGCGTCAAGAAGTCGACGAAGCGTGTTCCCCAGGCGATGGAAGTTGATGTGAGCGACGTGCCTTTCTCACCTCGGGCGTTTGGTTTAGCTGTTGGGTAAAGCCAGCCAGAAACGATGACACAGTCAAGGGGATTCTTTAGGCGAAGCGTGTACTTGTTTTCTTTTATTCCCAGCGAAATATTTCAGGAAATTCTCTGTCAATATTTTTCTCTTTCTGTGTCTGACATTGTGTGTGTGTGTGTGTGTGTGTGTGTGTGTGTGTGTGTGTGTGTTGTTGTTGTTGTTGTTGTTGTTGTTGTTGTCTTCAATTTAACGACTTTCCACATTAAGTGATATTAGACGAAGGGAAAGGAATTGGAGAGGGGAGCATGAGGAGGAGGTGGGTGGGTCATCTTGCAATCATATAAAAAAAAAAAAAAAAAAGCATCTTTACAATCTTTGCAATAAAAAAAAAAGGTATGGGAAAGCCAACTTTAAATAACTATTTTGAATCATAACACAAACTATAACAAATGTCCCATAGGACTGCGTAGTAAACACTTCGCAAAATCAAACAACAAACTAAAATTCTCAAGAATACTGTCAAGAGAACTTTCAGAAATAGCCGGTAAAATAGGTCTCAATCTCTGGCATTCCAGAAGAATGTGTTGGTTTGAAATTTGTTCACCGCACAGACATTTAACATTCTTGCTGAATTTTGTTTTGAAGGCATTAAGCTTTATCCTATAAGAGAGCGAAGTAATGTGTCTAAATTTGAAACTGTTGCTATAATTCACAGCTATTTTGTTTGTTAAACTAACTGAATTCAGTAAGAGACCAGAGAATTTCTCCTTCCTATGGAGAGATTTTGAAACTTTGTTCCACGATGCTTGCTCTAGTAAATGATACCCTTCTGTAACAGATAATGGGATGTTTATTTCTATTGATTCCCTGTCTTGCCTTGCACCTTTTTTTGCGGCTCTATCAGCCCAATCGTTTGAATATAATCCAACGTGTGAAGGAACCCAGCAAAAGGTGATATTGGTTCCCTTTAAACTTAAAATGTTAATCATTTGATTGATTTCTTTGATAATTTTGGATTTTTTCTTGTAATCAAATGAACGTAAAGCATACAGTACGGACTGAGAATCGACGCAGAATAAAATTTGAAAAATGTTCAACGGAAGATCAACTATGTAATTAAGAGCCATAAGTATAGCTACGAGTTCGGCGGTAAATATTGATCGATTTTTACCAATGAAGTATGACTTTTCTTTTTTTAAAGCTGGTATAACAAAACCTGAACCAGCACGGTGATCATCTAAGAGTGAGCCATCTGTGTATACCTTTAAATGATTTGGGTATTTATTCTCTAGGTAAAATCGGACTTCACTTTGCATAATATTTGGATTCTCATTCTTTTTCACATCAGTGTAATTGATATCAAAATGTGGTTTATTCATCTCCCAGTTAGGGTAAGGAGAAACTACTTGCTGTGCATCAATACACTGTGGATTTATTTCCGACTCTTTAAGTAAGTCAGATACATATGAGCCAATTGGCTTTAATGAAGATATCTGTCTGGCCCGTTTTAGGATAATTTATTTCTGATTTTATTTGTACTTCTTCCGAGACAAAGTTGTCAGGTGTTGAGGTCCTAAGAACGTACTTTGCACATGCAAGATTTCGATATTCATCCAAAGGCAATTCTCCAATTTTTTTATAAGTTCCGAAGGTTGATGCGTGAAAGGGTACACCAAGAGCAAGCCTGTATCCTTTGCAGTCGATTCTTTGAAGTTTCTTAAGTAAATAATTTGGAGCACTAAAAAATATTTCTTGTCCATAAGATAATTTTGATCGAATTAATGTTGTGCTAAGATGTTTCAAAATTTTGCTGTCTTGTCCCCAGTATTGTTTACTTATTACTTTTAAAAAATTTAAGCATTTTCTTGCTTTTGTCACAATATGGTTGATATGAGCGTTCCACGTTAGCTTTGTTGTAAGAAACAAACCCAAAAATTTTACCGAATCCTTGTACTGAATTGTTTCGTTTTCAATTTTAAACATAGGTAGCTCAGCAGGATTACTACCATTATTGAAAAGCATCATATGAGTCTTTTCTGAAGAGAGAGAGAGTGTGTGTGTGTGTGTGTGTGTGTGTGTGTGTGTGTGTGTGTGTGTGTGTGTGTGTGTGTGTTTGTGCATGTATGTGTATGTGAGCGATTGTTTGTGTATGTGAGTATGGTTGTATGTTTGTCTGTCTGTCTGTCTGTCCCTCTTCTGTGTGTGTGTGTGTG
>CM031615.1:24632862-24647862 GCA_018398815.1 Conus ventricosus
CTGTCTGTCTGTCTGTCTGTCTCTCTCTCCAAAAGAGATCATTAATAGAGTGATAGAAGAGATTGCATCATGACATGGTTAACTTTTTCCCGTTCATTTTCTAATCATTTCCTAAGTGCAAAATTTTGCAGAAAAAATTGATTAAAAAAGGAAAAGCGTTGATGTACTCGCTGAAATTTCATGTCTCGAAAGCAGGCGCATCTTGCCAGCATACAAGCTAATGGAGAATAAGACTCGGTGCTATAAGAAAATATAAACACTAAAATCAAATCATAATCATAACGATGAATTTTTTTTTAATTTGTTATTTGAGAAAGAGAAGAAAAAGCACTGTGCTGTGTTCTTATTGTATTGATTAATCATGTACTGTTTTGAACAATAAAACAACATCTGTATTTTGTATTGCTTTGAACAATAAAACAACGTATTTTATATATGAATCCGTGCATGTATGTGTCCCCAATTTTTGTACTCCCAGTTTTTAAAGAACAGGGAGTACTTTAGAATGGGAACGAAGAAATGCTGTCTGTCTGTCTGTCTGTGTGTCCGTGGTCAAAAATGTGTTCCACTCGCTCCAGACAAAACTACTGGGCCGATCTTTCTGAAAAATTCTAGGTATGTTCACTATGAGTCAAGGATGATGCCCGATGTTTTAGTTTACCGTTACAGCCGTTACTAACGGCTGTAACGGCCTGTAACGCTTTTTCTTCTCCATGGAATATCTCAGAAAGTACTTGGCCGATCTTTGTGAAAATTAGCAGGTATGTTCATTATGGGTCACGGATGATGCCCGATGTTTTAGTTTACCGTTACAGCCGTTACTAACGGCTGTAACAGCCTGTAACGGCTTTTCTTCTTTATGGAATATCTCAAAAAGTACTTGGCCGATCTTTCTGAATATTTGTAGGTATGTTCATTATGGGTCACGGATGATGCCCAATGTTTTAGTTTACCGTTACAACCGTTACAAACGGCTGTAACGGCCTGTAACGCTTTTTCTTCTTTATGGAATATCTCAGAAAGTACTTGGCCGATCTTTGTGAAAATTAGCAGGTATGTTCATTATGGGTCACGGATGATGCCCGATGTTTTAGTTTACCCCGTTATAGCCGTTACTAACGGCTGTAACGGCCTGTAACGGTTTTTCTACTTTATAGAATATCTCAAAAAGTACTTGGCCGATCTTTCTGAAAATTTGTGGGTATGTTCATTATGGGTCACGGATGATGCCCGATGTTTTAGTTTACCATATTTACCGTTACTAACTGCTGTAACGGCCTGTAACGCTTTTTCTTCTTCATGGAATATCTCAGAAAGTACTTGGCTGATCTTTGTTAACATTAGCAGGTATGTTCATTATGGGTCACGAATAATGCCCGATGTTTTAGTTTACCGTTATAGCCGTTAGTAACGGCTGTAACGGCCTGTAACGGTTGTTTTTCTTTATGGAATATCTCAGAAAGTACTTGGCTGATCTTTGTGAACATTAGCAAGTATGTTCACTATGGGTTACAGATGATGCCCGATGTTTTAGTTTATCGTTATACCGTTACTAACGGCTGTAACGGCCTGTAACAATTTTTCTTCTTTATAGAATACTCAGAATGTACTTGGCCGATCTTTGTGAAAATTAGCATGTATGTTCATTATGGGTCACGGATGATGCCCAATGTTTTAGTTTACCGTTATAGCCGTTACTTACGGCTGTAACGGCCTGTAACGGTTTTTCTTCTTTATGGAATATCTCAGAAAGTACGTGGCCGATATTTCTGAAAATTTGTAGGTAGGCCTATGTTCATTATAGGTCACAGACGATGGCCGATGTTTACCAAAATAGCCATTACTAACGGTTACACCAGTCCAAGACGGTTTTTCGTCTTTATGGAATATCTCACGCGTATTCAGGATAAACTGGGAGTACGTTTATATGCTTTGCATCTTGTTTCTTTTTAAATTACATATTGACTTCTAAATGTGCAAAGATTTAGATATTGAGCACATAACAGCCACACAAAAAAAATGTGTACGCATGAAAATTTAAAGGTTCATCCTCGATGATATATAGAGTAACCAGTTTGTGACAAACTGATTATACTTAATATTCAAAGTTACGTTATGCTGTTCTATTTGAAATGTACATTTTAAATATTTCTGAAAGATGTAGGGCCTAATTGTTGTGGAAAACATGTATTTTTTTTTCTTTTTTTTTAAAAAGAAAGTGAAGGAGTTTGTTACCGCCAAGGACACAAACAAAATACAAAGTCTGTGTCCTTGGCGGTAACTAACCCCTTCTCTTTCTAAATTTTGCTTCGTTTTCCGCCCTCGGTCACTTCGTTTTGAAACCATATATCTATTTTGTTTTTACATATGAAACATTCAACATGGAACAACATCTATAGTCAAGTTTTTGGTCTGATCTGAACTGTGTCTCGTGACTAACCAATACAAAACATTTAGTGAAGTGATCAAATACAGTTACAACACAATTCTTTGGTGCTGAACCAAATTGTGCCAAACTGAATCAAAATAAAAACAGTTCCACAGCATATGCTGAATATAATTATGAAGTCTGGAGGATTGAAAAACAAAATCAGTGAGTGAACAAGCATTGATAGTAATCGTGACATTTAAGCTGCAACTCTGCCAGGAGGCAAAATTTGTATTCATATCCACATTTCATATGATACTTCCATCTCCACAAATTTTCAGAAAGATCTGTTTCTTCAGAGTTTTCTAAATCACTAGTGAGCCCAACTGAAAAGACTTTCACTTTTGACAGATTGCAATCCATATGCGAATGTGGCATGTGTCAGCGTTGAAATGAGTATTTATCTTATTTACATCCATTTTCACCATTGTTTGAACTTACCTGAAGTTTAATTCATCGTCTCTTGTTTTTACTTTAGATATTCCTTTTGTTCCGAGTGTCTCGTCAGTTCCTAGTTTTACGTCATTAAGTTTTACGCAATTCCAGTTGAAGACGTCATCAGGCGGTTGTTGTTTATCAGAGGTTTTGGATGGCTGTGCCAGTGTGTTAGGAAGTGCGGACGTTGCTTTATTCAGTTTTTTTTTTTCAGTATTCCAGTTTGTTTGTTTGGCATCATAGTTCAGTTCAAGTATCTGCATCTCCGTTTTGCGTACTCTCTACATAAACTTTGTTTATTTATTTATTTATTTATTCAGCATCTTCATTTCCAGTGTTCACTAATCATTATTCTTAATCAGCCATTCAACTTTATTTCAATGAATTAAACTTCAGTTTTCTTTCAAGTGTGACTTTAGTTCAAGTGCGTTTGATCATTCTGCTGAATACCCTTGAGAGCATCTATTTTACATTTAATTTCTGTTTAATTTACCAACGTCATAGGACACAGGTCTTTGCCGCATTTACAAAAAAAAAAAAACCCACCTGAATTGTTTTCAAACCGTTGGATTGTTGTCGTTGTTTCTTCAAAGGAAACGTTGTCTCCATTAAGAAGCGAGTTGCGAGATCTGGTATTCAGTATGATCTATCTTTATACTAGTAATATTTTCATTATGATATATCATAGAAGCCAGAATTTTCTCATAGGATAACAAATTAGGTGAAACAGATTGCCCAGTCTACGTCTTCTTCGAGAATGAAACCATCAGACAGACCATTCAGGAATACAGCTGGTTTTGTGTCTTCACGAAAAGTGCTCGTCCATCAACAGATATTGGATTCAAATCTAAAGATATTTAAAACTTTACCCTCAATCACCAATCCAGTAAATTGCAGTTGATACTTTCTAAAATAAGACAAAGCACTGGGTCAGGCAAGTTTCATTTGTTTAGATAACTATACAACAGCCAGATGTCATCTCCGATGAGCAGTTTCTCCCCTACCTCTGTCTGTCTGTCTGTCTGTCTCTCTCTCTCTCTCTCTCTCTCTCTCTCTCTCTCTCTCTCTCTCTCCAACATGTCAAGTACTGACATGACATCCTTCTTACTAATACCAGGGCACCCTTCATTCATCCTTCATCCCTTGACCTCCACCACCCCACCCCCTACCTTGAATCTTCACCCCCTTTTCCCCGTTCCCTTCCCATCTTCCCCCTTCACCCTTTCCTTGATAACGCTGATCCTGTGATGGAAGCTGGCTGATCATCCAGTCCAATTTTTTTCAGGACTGCCATATGTTCTTCCCCATTAGAGAGACGACGTCTCTGAAGCCCTCGTTTGGTAGGAGTGTAACGGTAGTGATGTGTTTTTCAGCTGTCATAATTTGCTTATCATTCTGCTACCCTCTTCCTCCTTCCCAACATCCACCCCCACTCTCGCATTCCGTTCCGTCCTACCATACCTCCTTCACACCTTTGCTTCTGTTTCTCTCGACTTCCTCACCCCCTCCATCCGTCCCTATTCCCTTCCACCCCTCTGCTTTCTCCTACTTCCCTCTCACCCATCCCCCCCTGTATCCATTCCGCTCTTTTTCTCTCTATTTTCTGTCAGAAGGCATTATCTGTAGACCAATTAGAGATGGTTTTTTTTCAGTTGTCATCGTATTGCAGTTGATACTTGATATTCTTTCCCATTCCCCCATCCTGCTACTCTTCTCTCTCTTCTCTTCTCTCTCTCTCTCTCTCTCTCTCTCTCTCTCTCTCTCTCTCTCTCTCTCTCTCTCAGTTGACACGACTTAAAGATAAATTTGCATAACAGAAAATGTCCCTCCCTTCACTGTGCACTGATCAATACAAAACAAACCTTGCTTACTCTGAATCATGTGTCTGAAACTGTCTTCAAACTGTACTACAAAAATATAAACTCATCAAAATATTAAACACACACACACACCACACACACACACACACACACACACACACACACTCACACACACACACACACACACACACAAACAAAGAGAGAGAGAGAGAGAGTCAGAGACAGAAAGAGATAAACCTCAACCAACCAACATAAAAAAAAAGCCTTATGCATTTTGTCTTGACATAAAGTTATGTTTGACTAACAACATTAATTCCGCCTCTTAGATTTGGTGTGGTTTATATTTTAACACACTTTCTTAAACAGCACTTCATTTAAGACTCCTCACCGCCTTCTCTTTCTGTCTCTGTCCGTCTGTCTGTCTTGTGTCTCTGTGTGCCTGTCTGTGTCTGTCATCTGTTTTTCTGTCAGGATTCTCTCTCTCTCTCTCTCTCTCTCTCTCTCTCTCTCTCTCTCTCCTCTCTCTCTCTCTCTCTCTCTCACTGTCTCATTCTCTTTCTAGACTTTAAAAAAACATTTACAGACCAATGTAATATTTTTCAGTTGTCATTATATAGTGATTCATGACCACCAATCTGTGTGGTGTGGTGGGGTGTGTGTGTGTGTGTGTGTGTGTGTGTGTGTGTGTGTGTCCTCAAACATGAAGTATCTTTTGCAGACTGAACAAGTACTTTCAGTTGATGTAACCCTATGGTCCATACTTACCCAATCTATCTATCAGTTCATCTGTCTGTCCATCTGTCTCACTCACTCCCCTCCCAGACCCCCCCCCTCCCCCCGACCGCCTTCACCCCTCTTCCTCCTTCCCTATTCGTTCCTGTTTTTCCATGACTCCCCACGGAGCGCATCTATCCCTGGCACAAAACGTCTGTCCTTGCCTGGGAACGGTTGCTGCCCCGGGCACTGGCCCCTGCCCTGAGAGCCCTCGGTGGACCCTCGCTTCATTTCACCAAACAAAACGAGGTGATCAGCAGTGTGGGAGTGCGTGGGAGGAAGAGATGGGAGGTGAGAAGTGCTGGCCAAGTGAGCTGATAAAAACCAGACTCTCGGGGAACACTTCGAGAGAGCGATAGAGAATCAAGGTTGTGAGTGGGCGGGTTCTTTTTGGGGTGTACAGTTGTACAGAAGTTGCTGGGCTTGCCTTTGCAGGCAGCTCAGCTCATTCTATTTACCTCATAATCAAGTACGCATACTTGAACACACTCACATCCCCCCCCCCACCCCCCCCCACACACACGTGTGAACACATATGCACACACTCATGTGTGCATGAGTGCATGCATGCACAACACACACCCCACACACACACACACACACACACACACACACACACACACACACTCCAAGGCAAGGAGATTGTTGAGTAGGGAGGGAGGAGTGTGGGTGCAGACAGCAGCGTCAGAGGCAGAGAGTTAGCTGCAGAACCTAGTCTCTTTTTGGGGAAAGTGAGTATGTTCATTTAAACCTTGTCAAGGGATGAGGAGGGAGAGGAAATACGGTGGATACTCTGAATTTGGCCGGTGATATGATAAAGCTGAAAAATGTCTGCTTTTCTTCTTCTTAAAAGTTTGTTCTTACAGATGCTTTCAGATGTAAAGTTTGTGTGTGTGTGTGTGTGTGTGTGTGTTTTTTTTTATTTGAGGGGTATTAGTGTGTCAGTGTGGGGGGAAAGGCCAACCCCACCCCTCTCTCTTTTCCTCACTTCTTCCCCACCCCACTTCATCTTTTCCCCACCTTCCCCTTTCTTTCCAAGGCCCAGAGGCAGCAAAGATATACGATGCGTTGACACAGCTTATTGACAGGTGGGAGAGGGCGTCAAGGAGTCAACGAAGCGTGATCCCAGGAGATGGAAGTTGATGTGAGCGACGTGCCTTTCTCACCCCAGGCGTTTGCTTTAGCTGTGGAGAAACCAGCCAGAAACGATGACACAGTAAAGGAGGTTCTTTAGATGAAACCTGTTGATGTTTTTCCTCCTGTGAAGTGTCTTAGGCATTTCTCTGTGTCTTTTGTTTAGTTTTCCCCTATCCTTTCTGCATTTGCTCTCTCTCCTCTCTCTCTTCTCTCTCTCTCTCTCTCTCTCTCTCTCTCTCTCTCCTCATTTGCGTGGGTGCGTGTTGGCCCAGGATCTCTCTTTAACAAGCTTTTCTGTTTTTAAAATTTCCCTCATGCCCCCCCTTTCCATTTTCTCTCTACCCATCCCCCTTTCATTGCTCACTCCCCCACTCCAAATTCCCCTTTCTCTTCCTTCATAAACAGTGGCTTTGGATTGAGCGGGCAAATTTTCCCAATCAAAAATATCGTGCGGGTCATCACAGATGTGAGTCAAACAAAACATTGCACGTGAAAAAAAAACGAATAAACACTGCACGGTCAAAAAAAAAACACAAGCAAAGTCGGGGTTGGGTCGCCACCTTTCGAATGGGGCAAAGCCCGACTCAACACCGACCCCTTTCAAGATCGCCCACCAAATTTTGGGGCACAGCGGGGGGCAAATCCTCATCCCCAGGGAGAGGGCCCGCCCACCCAGAAGATAAGGGGTGGCCCGACGGGTCTCGAAGGCCGGTCAGACATCTGGGCGCCCCCCTAACTATTAGCCAATTTACCAGCCAGTGCCCAACGTTAAGCCACACGGCGCCATTTAAAGTGGAAAGGGGGAAGGAGTACTGGTGGGGTGAAATCTAGCTATCAAAAAATGCCAATTGACCACCAAGAGGAAACGTGTAGGTGCTGCGGGTTTTGAATACCCAAATGGAATTAGGGAGAAAATTTCGGCTACGAGGGGAAAAATACTCCCCAAGGGTACCGCCCTTTTTACAGATAAACGGATAAGAGGATGTAGAGTGAGAAACGGGAAAGGGGGGGGAAACGAACAAGGGGCGAGAAAGGAGGTTCGGGGTGTGGGTCGCTTAAGAGAAGAAAAATGAGGGAGGAGAAAAAACCAAGTTGAGAGTTAGCAAGATGTCTGCAGAGGAAATGGGAGAGATGGGGAAAGAGAGAGTTCTAAAAATAAAGGGGAAAAAGAAAAAAAGAAAAAGAAAAGAAAAGCAACCAGCCATTTAATAGAGCAGATAAAGAAGAGAGAGGGCAAAAGCGTTAATGCCGGAAGGGAAAAAAGGAGAACAAACGATGTTTAGTCACTGTTCCCTCTTAACCGGGTTCGACCCCATCCCGGGGCCCGCGTCACTTCGTCGCAGTTTTCCCCAGACCAACGCCCTGCCAGCAGACCAAAACCATGCCAGCAGTTGTGCCGTGTTTGAAATGACAGGAAAAAAAAAAAAAGGAAAAGAAAAGAAACTGATTTGTGAATAGTTAAAACACCCGGCCCCGGTAAAGTAGAAATCTTTTTTACCCGGGGTTTGTTTTAAAGATGTTTTTTGATAATGATTTTGGAAGTTCAGGAAAAAGAGAATTTTTATTTTGTTTGTTCCTATGCATTGATGTTTTTGTTTTAACATTGTTAAAGTTTAGACTTTACTAGGGTTTATGTGACGAATGCATGATTATGATGAGATTGTAAGCAAGCTGTGATGGTTTGGTGTGCCTAGTCCTTCCCCCCTCGACATCACCCGAGGGTTTACAAACACGCTTTGGGTACCCCCTTGCAAACCGTAAATTCTGTACAACTTTGATCCTCCCATTACAAGCATACGCGCAGGGTAAATGAGGGAAGGGTTAAAAAAATGGGCTAATTTTAAAACCCTGAAAAAAAAGAACCTTTTAAAATTTTGTTTTCTTTTATCGTCGGGGTCCTGATATAGACTTAACATAAGCAGGGGTCTTGCAGTTCTCAAAAACGCCATCATTATGGGGCCTAATCTGGAATTTAACCTGGGATTCTCCTGGGAAAAATTGGGGGTACTAAAACTCTTTAAATTTCCATGTTACAAAATACCCTTTTTTTTTTTTTTTTAATTTGGGGCCCTTTTTTTTTTTTTGTTCTTTTTTTTTTCCCCTTTTCGTTTCATGACAGCAACCCCCATGCAATTTACTCTCCGTTTTTAAACCCTTCCCCTGTCTTTTCTGTCTGTTTTTCCCTCTCTTCTTCTCTCTCTCTCTCTTCTCTCTCTCCTCTCTCTCTCTCTCTCTCTCTCTCTCTCTCTCTCTCTCTCTTCCCAAAATCGAAATAGGCAACCACTGACAGGACTTATGCCAGTACCAGGCCCATCTTTATTCTTCCGTTCAGTCTTTTGTAATTGGCACACATAAAGAACAAATTCAATGTAACAAAACCATTGTACCAAACATCTACAAGTCGTAGAAAAGCAAATTATACAGACACATTTCAGTATCACATCGTTGTAATAAGTCTTAAGATCGCAAAACAACACATAATCGAAAAGAAAGAAAAAAGTATATGAAATCACCTTAGCCCCTATTAGTTTGATATATGGCGAGAAATTTCGTTAGGTATTTTTGCATAATCCATCACGGTCAAGGCAGATTTTTTTCCATTTTATATCTGTAGCCCAGCTCCTTCAAAAAAAATGTTTAAATCAGAATCTGTTTTGTTAATTCTACATTTTATATAAATACGTTCCCATTGGGTTTATTACATCTAACATGTCATCGCTTTTTGTTTTCTCATCAGTCCCAAATGATATAATCACCACATTGGGGACAAATCTTTTACAATTAAATGCTTAATTTTCAGAATTTCTTTCAAGGTCTTCCCAGAAATTATGTGTAAACTCATATTCCCAGAGGTAGTGATTAACTGAATCTTTCTCTCTGTAACGGGAAATCACATTTGTCGCATCAATAATTTGCATTTTTTCGAAACATTATTTTTACCAAATTTTGTTTTGGCATTTTTAAAGACTGAAACCAGTTCAGTTTGTTTCTTTAATTTTCTTCATTGTTGTTAGTACCCCTATCCGTATACGACGTTGTTCACATTCGGGCAAAGGAACTCATTTTGAAAAATTCCTGGCTTCCATATCATAATAAATGCGTGTTCCCTTTTGTTTGACTATATTTTTTAGAGTACGAAAGTCCTGAAAATTACCCACGTTACTATCTGATTTTGATTTTTTTCTTTTCGTAGTCTTTTTTCGAGCGCACTCAACTTGTATAATTTGAAAACTGGCATGTAAAACACGGTTTTTTCCCATTTTGAACTTTTCATAAAAATAAAAAGGTTCAGTAGCCAGATCTGTACTTTTGTATAAGTCTACGTGTTTCCAGAAATTTTATATGTTTGAAAAACTCCTTTCCAAAATTTTCTACATGTTTCCAGAAATTTTCATATGTTTGAAAAATCCTTTCCAAAATGTGTTTATGATTTTTACTTTAAACAAACGCTTTTTTAATTTCAGGACATAATGAGTGTGGTATTGTTATGTCTTTGCAGGTACCTTTTTTATCCTGGGGATTTGGGGAAGACTATATAAGGTCGGGAACATCTATCACTCCCTTTTGTACGTTTCATAGCTGGTATTTTCTGTATTCTTTTTTTCCAAACAAATTTGAAACGCATATTTTGTAATGAAGCAATATGGGAATCAGGACTGGGAAGAAGGATCCACAAGTACACCAATTTTGATGGCATTAATGAATTAAACACTGGTAGTCTACCTAATGGCGTTAATACTCTTTTTGACCATATTTTAAACGGACTTTGAACTACTGTGAGCCAAAGTCAAAGCAGTTTGTATCTGGAGCAGATGTCCAGAAAATGAGTTTCATCCTCGACCACACCACATATTGAGCGTTTTCTGTCTTCTCTTATAGTTCTGGTGTATCCGCCTCTTTCTATTTGTAGGTCATGAGCACTGACGCAAATCTCCTGAGACCAGTCTCTGTTCAAAATGTGTTGTTAATTTTTATGTACATTATCTTGTAGGTAGTTTTCAATAGTTTTATGGTAATTGCGTGGTCTCGAAGTGTTACTTTTCGTTGTTTCCAGAAATCTATGCATTTAAATTCTTTCTTTTATTTTCGTTTTTTTTTTTGTGTGTGCATAGTCTGCTTTCCCGATATTAAGGCTTGAGAGATTTTTTTTCCAGATATGCTTAATTCCCAATTTAGGTAGAACATTTCAGATAAATTGAAGTGTTAGATATTTCTGTGTTTTGAAACATGCGGCTATATGACTGCTCTTGTTATGTGAAACCACATGCCTAGTGTGTGACATATTGTTTGTATGTTAATTGGGAAGCAACCAAGTTCAGCTAATGGTAGGAGATTCATTGCTTTTTATGTGTAAGCCTAGAAGGTTCAAGCAAGTTCTTGTGTGTATTTATTCCTGAGGAACGCTTGGTGTAGGTTCTGTTGGAAAATGATGGCAATCTGGGGCCTGTTCATGTCGTAATCAGCGTAAGGGAATCACACATAAGCACCATAAGTTGATGTTTAGTGCGATCAGCATTTATGCAGGTGCGTCAATATATCTGGTTTCAGTTCTTTATCTTTACTTGTCCTTCTCTGGGTGTGCAGGGTTTTGTTTGCCTGCCTTGTAAGATACTCTTGTGCCCCCGCAAACTTACCATTTAAAAAATTACCCCGAGATATTTGTGCTGGCATGTGATCTGTATTGTGCGAAATCCGTATTTGAATACAAGGGGTATTTTAGGATCCTTTTTCGTGAAAATGATAATTTTTGTTTTTCGTTGATTGATCTGACGTCCCCATTCGTTATAGTACTAAGTTTGTTTTACTTAATTTGTAGACCAGTGTTTGAGGTGGACAGGATTACCAGATCATCTGCATATAACAAAAATTGGAATGTCGGACCAGTTGTTTCTGTTAAGTTATGAGAATCATTATTCTGCATGTTATTTGGAAGGTCGTTAAATGAATACATTGAATAGTGTTGGGCCTACCGTGTTTCCTTGGAGAACGCCTTTAAGTGATGTAATTTTAAAGAATTGCCCGTCTGTTGTCTTACAAAGATTTTAACATTATCATCGTTGATCTTATCAGTTTAAGACAGTTACCTCTGATTTCTAGTCTGTCTGGTTTTGTTAATAGTGCTTTGTGTCAAACACTTTCGAAGGCTTTCTGACAATCGACGAAGCAGCTATACTGTTTATCATTTCTATTATGCCATATATTGCCAATGATATTTTAAGAATAACAACTTGGTCATTTGCTCTTGAAGTTTTTTTTCTGAATCCAACTTTGTCTTGGGCTAGTAATTTATTGTCTTCGAGATGATCAGATATTCTTCTACTTAATAGTGGCAGAAAAGGTTTTCCAGCGTATTGTATGTCGTTATCTCTCTGTCTTGTTCCCGTTGTTGTACATTGGTATAATTGATTCCTGTTTTCCAATCTTCAGGGTGTGTACCTGATTGTAGAACTTTCTGGAATAGTTTCTGAATGATGGAAAAACTTGGTGGAAGACTGGTTTTTGTGATGATAGCTCTGGTCTTGTAATGGAAGCTGGCAGATTTCCTGTCCGATTTTGCTGTCTGCTATGGCCGCGAGACGGACGATGTCTCAGACAGAAGCCATCGTTTTGTAGGATAGTTACAGTGATGATGTGTCTCTCAGCCTAAATCACTGTGCACATCATACTGCCTCCCTCCTCCCTCCAACCCCACATCCGTACCCGCCTGTTATACCCACTCCACGTCTTTATGTGTCCGTCTCCCTTTCTGGTCTTTCTCTTCCCTTCCTTTCCCCCTCTCCCTCCCCCCCCCTCTCTCTCTCTCTCTCTCTCTCTCTCTCTCTCTCTCTCTCTCTCTCTCACTCTCTCTTCTGACAAAAGGCATCGCAGCTGATTAGGTGGTTTTCAGTTGTCATCATTTTGCGGCTTATACTCTCCTCCGGCCCCCTCCCTTCCATTCAGCCAAGCCCTCTCTGTTTCTGTCTGTCTGTCTGTGTCTGCCTGTCTGTCTCCCTCCCCCCCCCCCCCCCCCTCCTCTCTCCATCTCTCTCACTCCTCCTCTCTCTCTCTCTCTCCCCTCTCTCTCTCTCTCTCTCTCTCTCTCTCTCTCTCTCTCACCGTTCCTCTCTCTCTTTGTGCCTCTCTTCTTCGGCTTGACTACAAAAGTTCATGAAAGGATGAGGAAAGAACTTAACAATACATTGTTGAACAGGCTTGTTTACAGTAAAGAATCAGGGATAATTCGGGACACATTCCACAAGTTTCCTTTAACGGAGAACAGTCAAGAAACAAGATCCCAGTTGACAAATTGTTCCAGCACTTTAAGTCTTTATTAGAAATAGATGTAAATACGTTACTAATCTGAAATTGTGGCTGAAAATGACGATATTGGTTGCATAAATTGACCTATTTCTAAAGAAGAAGTATTGCTGGCCCTAACAAAATTGACAATTTGGAAGAGTCCGGTTCAGATGGCATTATTGGTGAGTGAGCTACTGAAGTACTTAAATGATCAAGTGGTACACTTTTTCGCAAATTATTCAGTACACTTTTTGACAAGGAATACTTCCAGAAAATTGGTAAGAATCTATTATTTTGCTATTGTTTAAAAAGGAGACGTCAATAATCCAATAATCATAGAGGTATTTCTCTTACTGATATCAGCAGCAAACTTTATAGGTCTGTTATTAGTAACAGATTGCAAGAATGAATAGATGAAAAGAAGACTACCAGTGAGTATCAAGCTATTCTTATAAAAGGAAATTCGGCAGTGGATCACATATTTACAGTGTTAGCATTCGTACAAAAACAGTTTTCATATGATCGCATACTTTATGTAGCGTTCATAGACTTCGAAAAAGCATTTGATTCGATTAATAGAAATCTGCTACGGCTTATTTTGTTTTTAAAATGGCATCAATGGTAAGCTATTCAAGTGTATCCAAGGTATGTATGAAAATGTAAATGTAGAGTAAAATCTGGTTCTAAACTTTATGGTAACATCAGATGCACAGCAGGAGTGGAACAGGAAGACGCATGTAACCCTGTACTATTCTCCGTTATTATTAATGAGTTAACATTTCATGTGATTAATAACCGAAAACATGGCGCTGTGCTCTCACATATTGCATTTGAGTTGTTCATTCTCTTTTTAGCTAATGATATTGGTTTATTGGCAGAGACTGTTGTGGGACTGCAGACACAGTTAAACAATTTGCATCGTGCTGTTCTTCACTTCATTGAAGGTTAACATGAATGAAAGTGCTATAATTGTATTTCGAAAGAGTGGTTATTTAAAATGTTGGAGTACGATGGCTTTATGATGGCGTGGTGATGCCTGTAGTTTATGTTTGTAAGTCTCTGGGAATGTTTATCTGCACTTATCTGAGTTCACTGCTGCCATTTAAGGATCTTGCCAATCGAGCGAAAAAGCATTGCTATGTATAGTACAGAAGCTACATGCTTTAACTAACAATTCCTTTGAACTGTTTAGGAAACTTTTTGTTATGTGTTCAGTCAAAACTGCTGTACGGATCATAATATGGGGGTTAGACCAAGCCGGTGTTAATTGTGAGTCAGTTCTTTCGTTTGCTCTTAAAAAGTGTGTAGGTCTACATCGGAAACCCCAATATCTAGTGTATGGTGAAAAAAGCAGCTTTCTCACGTGTGTGAAATCTGCGATTAACTGCATTCGTATTGTTTAAGCTGTTACAACATTTTTTACGCTATGGTGGATGAATATATGCTACCTGACATAGCTTACAAAATGTTGTATGATTTGGATGCTAGTGGAAAAAAAGAACTAGGTGTCGAATGGGTGTTTGCGTATTTAGCAATTGTTTTGGTGATGGGAAGCTAAATCCAGGGGTGGAAATGAAAAGAACTTGATATCATGTTTCGTCGACGTTTCATTGACTGTAAAACGCAAACCTGGAATAAACACATTCATACTAGTGAAAGATTTCATTTGTAAAGAATTTTTGTGATACCCGTGATGTTAAGCAGTGTTTACAACTATATACGGACCGACAACTGAAATGTTCAATGACTGGGTTTAGACTGAGTATATCTGATTTGAATGTGCATCGTTTTAGGTGCAAGTCTTGTAATGATTGCGATTTGATTTGTTCATTATGCCCGATGTCTAAAGAAGATGAGATACACTTACTCTTTGTTGCCGAAGGTTGAAAAATTAGGGAAATTTTCTGGAGTTAGATATTATCGAGAACGTATCAGTTTATACAAAGCTTCTGATCGCATGCGCTAAACCTGATGCTACATGCGATTTATCGTTGTTTTTGAACAAGGCTTTGAAACATCGAGAAATTGCTACTTCTTAGTGTCGTATGATATGATTGCAAAAGCTGTTATTATAGATTCTAGAACTCGTGTTGTAGGTATGAAGCTTATATATTGTATATTTAACCC
>CM031615.1:24650362-24680362 GCA_018398815.1 Conus ventricosus
TTAAAATGTTCATTAATTTAAAAAAAAAACAAAAGTTCATCCACTGACTGTTCCCATGAATCTGCCGATGCTGACAACTTTGACTAGAAGTCACCACGGGAAATGGACGCGGAGAGGATTTTGAAACCGTAGGTGTCACAAGAACAGAGCATGGAAGGCGTGAAAACTTGAACTGTTCGTTGTGAGGAACGATGAGGAAAGGATGTGATGCTGCTGCTGTGGAGTTCCATTCAGATCTGTGCCTGCTTGACAGAACTGTGTTCTACAATGCCATTCATAATATATCACTTCTACAGCCCGGCCCGAGAGCCCGGCCCACCCCCACCCACCCCTCTGGAGACCTACAGACTACACGGGAAGAAAAAAATGTAATCTGTTGTTCCAGTCTTTCCTTTACAACCCATGACTCTCTTAGCTTCGAAAAACCCCAGTCGAGATAGGGAGAAAAGTCTACAAATGAGGTGTTTGATAGGACTGAAACCCATAACCTTACACCCCACAGGTCGGAAAGTTGACCACTGCACCACGGCAACTGGTGATTTGACATAATTTTGCTTCTCGACAGATTTTTTAAAAATTGTAAATAAGAATGCCAGAAGACGCGAATGAGTTTTAGAATATACACACAAGGTCTGAAATAAGGAGAAAGAAAAATGCTGACGCTATACATTTGGCTCTGACCTTCATGTGGGGTCACTGCTGTTTACTTTGAATTGAATAACACTGTCTGTGGGTGTAGGATTATTTTAATTGATATGTAAAAGAAGCTGTCAGAAATAGCGCCAAAGAGGGAGATAAATGATAAGAAATCTAGAACCCAGTGCCTCCAGCTTGTAGAAAGAAAGTGAAGCAGACATGAACAATCCATTCTGCTGTTTCACGCGCGCTCACATTTCATGACTTGCTCTGCTCTAGAACAGAATGCTGATTGGCTCTCGCTTCACAAGCCAATGAATGGCTCTGCTGTAGACACGTGAGTATGTCTCACTTGAAAATCCAGCGACTGACGAGAACAGGTGACTCCAGATTAACATAAAAAGCTTCGTTTGAAATCAGTTTATTCCAAGGCCACTTGGTGTACAAGATACAGTGTAAAAGAAAAAAAAAAAAGAAAGACAGAAGGGAAGAGAAAAACCGCGCCCAAACCAGGCTGCTGGGTCTCACCCATTTACAAAAGACCTGTTTGGGAAGAAAGTCAAGGGAAGATGACGCCTATTTTTTTTTCATTGCAAAATAGGTCAAGAACTCCCTTTTCTGAGTTCAGCGGCCAGGATCATTATGCAGTTTGTCCATGCTCTTTTGGTAAACAAACGTCACATCAAACCCAGGACATGCAGATCCGAATCACGGGTGATGATAATAAGTGAAGTCGAACTGTTTGTACAAACAAGTCTCAGTATTACAGGCACACCGTTTCACACCCATGTTACGTCGTTTTCTTTCTGTCTTTGAACTGTCAAGCTGACCGATGCGACTAATCAAACCTGTTCCGGAGAAATATCAGGAAAGATAACGCATGTTTTTTTTTTCCATTACCAGTAGCGGTACCTTTTTCTCAGTTTGTAGGTCAAGCAAATAGATCTAGAGAGTCAAATATTGATTCGAAGCGCACACCAGGATGACGCTTGGATATTGACTGTCTGCATTACAAGCGCTCCCCCATGTGTTGGCATTTTCTTTCCCAAATTGAACTATGAAGCTGACTGATGGGACAAACCGCGTTGGGTGTGCCCACCTGAGGCTTCGGTCTCATTAACATGGCTGGGTCAGTTTCCTGAACGTGAACTCTAACACATATTACCTCCCTTGCAGATTTCCGAACATCGTCAATTCTGAGCACCAGTGAACCTGCGGCGTTTTGGCTTGGGTTTGTTATTGTGCGGTATGTCAAAAAGACAGGAGAGCTCAGAAGGACTTACTGCTTGTGTGGTGTTGCTGACATGTTTGATCACAAACAGGAAGCAAACAGAAACAAGCACACCGAAATAAGTAGGTAATCCCCAGGGCGTGAAGCCTGGTGGTTTGTTGTGAATTGTACCCAGGTTAAGCCGGAATCTGTTTTTGGATCAGATCTGGCCGATTCACCTGGTAATGCCCACGAGTGCTCATTTTGTGTTCCATGTCTCGATCGAATTTTTTTTTTTCTAATTTAAAAAAGGTCTGATTTTTCCCTTTCATTGACTTCCATTTTGATATGAAAAAGATCTGCAAATCAATTCTGAATCATTATAATTTGACGTCAAATTTGTGCAGTTAAGCGTTTTGTTTTGTTTTTAAACCCGGACCTGTTAGTGACGGTGGTTTCCGTTGGGGACACCACTCACGTGTGCGTCATTAGAAACCAATGTTCACGTGCAAACTGTCATGTGGCACAGACCTTAAGGAGGGAATATACGTGTGAAGGCAGGACGCCTACGCATAGATTAGCTCACGTCATCCGTTCGTGATGTCGCACACACTTTAATCATTCATTCGCAAAACTCATAGCCAGAACTTTGATTAATCTTCAAGATATGAAACGCACATTTTCACACAAAACTGGCCTGATTTGATACCTATATGCCACAAATGTGATATCGAGCGACCTCATTTGCGACATTCACATTCTTTTTCTCGCGGAAGTGCCGTTCTCGGCTTTGGTACTCTTTCAGAATGACGAAGAAAATAACATCCGTTCGTGAGAAAGAAGGACGGAATTAACAGAAACCATGAAAGGTCAATGGAACAGGTACTTGTCTGTCGCAGTATGTATGATGTTGCCGAGACTGAGACTGAGTCGTCTGTCTCCCTCGTAGGGTGGTGTTACCTTCATAAGTTAACATTTGACTCGGGAACTCGAGACATATGCTCTCTTTTTGTATTATAGGTCAGGATGAAAATGAAAGGTGTATAATCAAAATGTTAAAACTTTCCTGTTCTTCTGTCATGACTTGCGTACATTTTTATCCATGACGAAAGCCGAAAATGTACGGTTTTTTTTTCAGACGAAGAAACTATCGTTTTTTGTTTTTTTTTAAATGTAATCTTTCATCTCATCTTTGTTTCAACTTTTGCCCCCCTGTCTGTGTCCTGTCATGATCCATGTGTCCGCATTTCATAACCATCTATTCAAGTGGATTTGTTAATATACTGAATATAGCTCTATTAAATTTTTTATCATCACAAAAATTGTTCATGTGGTCATAGCGTCAAAACAAACAAACAAACAACAAAATTGAAGAAAAGAGCGAAAGAGAGAAAACACACAGAATATACTATATCAACCTGAATTTAAATTTAGCTATTTCTTATTTCTTTCATTCATGGGCGGATTCCCTTTTTGACAACCATGACTGCATACGCGCTTTCTGTTTTCATCCAAAGCATTAAAAAAAAAGAGTAAAATTCCGCAAGCATTGTCTTGTTTTGGTCCTGCCTTGTGGGGTGAACTTCTTCTTCAGTTTGTCATTCTCCATCACTTTCAAATCCAGCCCCCCCCCCCTCCCCAAGTCCATTTATATTCAGAGTCTTTCCTGATTCTGTTCTTTGATTTTGTGGACAGTGTCTGGTACAGTCAGTGTCACAGTACCTTTTTTTCTTATTGATAGGCTCCTATGCGCGCGTGGCCACATGTGTGTGTGTGTGTGTGTGTGTGTGTGTGTGTGTGTGTGTGGTGTGTGTGTGTGTGTGTTGTTGTGTGTGTGTGTGTTTGTTTGTGTGGTGTGTGGTGAGGGAAAGGTGTGAACAGGGAGACAAATGATAGTAATGTGTTGATTTATGTGTGTTTTCAGCTTATAATGTAAAGAAAACGAGGAGGATGTTTGAACACCGATAGTTCGGTTTGCTTGATTGCCTTCGTGAGCGGCCTTGTGAGATATGTAAATCTTAATTATTCCTATTATTATCAACATCATTATAAACTCTATGACTGACTTTTTTCAGAGTTAGCAAAGAAGTCCAACACTATGACTTCAAAGCAACGACTCCTGGTCTACTTACCTTCTTTTTTGTTTGTTTGCTTATTTGTTTGTTTTTTTCTTCTTGATTAGAAGTAGCTATTTTGATCTTCTTACCAGCCATTGGATCTAGTTATTAATCACAGCTTCCAGCGTGACATTTTCATTTCAGTTAGAAATGTGATCCACAATATTACTAATAGAAAGGTCATGGAACCTTTTCAAGGGATAGGATTGGCTGGCATCCATATTTCTTTCTTTCTTTTTACATTTTCCTTAGTGTCTGTCGTTTCGTTTCATCTTTTTCCCTTCTTTTTTCTTCTTTCTTGGTTCTTGCTTTTCTTTTCTTTTCTTTTTTTCATTGCTTTTATAAGTTTCTTCCTTTCTTCTGTCATTATTTATACCCCCTCCCCTGCCTGCCTGTATTCCTCCCTCCCTACCGTTCCTCCCACTCCTCACCCCCCATCCCTCGCTCTCTCCTTCTAGCTGGCTCGCTTGCCTGTTTGCTCTCTGCTCGACCTTGGTCTTGGTCTCCGTCTCTCTCTCTCTCTCTCTCTCTCTCTCTCTCTCTCTCTCTCTCTCTCTCTCTCTCTCTCTCTCTCTCAGTGAGTGTCTCTGTGTGTATGTGTCTGCCTGTTTGTGTATCTGTCTGTCGGTCTGCTTGCCTGTCAGTCTGTCTGCACCCCCCTCGCTCTCTCTCTCTCTCTCTCTCTCTCTCTCTCTCTCCTCTCCTCTTTGCGCGCGCGCGCGCGCGCGTGTGTGTGTGTGTGTGTGTGTGGTGTGTGTGTGTGTGTGTGTGTGTGTGTGGGTAGTGGGAGGGGGGGGGGGAGAGGGAGAGAGAGAATGTGTGTGGGAGGAAGCAAAATGAAAAAAGAAACCGACGAAAAAAAATAGAGGAGAGAGAGAGAGAGAGAGACAAGAGAGAGAGAGAGGAGAGAGAGAGAGAGAGAGAGAGAGAGATGACGAAAAAGAAAAAAGCCACCCACCCACTACCGCAACATCGGACCGCAACAGACAAGCGAAATGCCAGAGAATGACATAAAGGGCCTCCTGGTGAGGCCGACCAGTGAAATTCAAAGACTGCGCTACCCCGTCCATCCTCAGTCTCTCTCCGGACCAGAGAGGGAAGGTGGCGTAGCGGGTAACGGACCTCACCTGGGAGCGTGACAATCCTGTGTCCGCGTTCGAATCTCTCGTGAGGCGTATGTGTGTGTGTGTTTGTCTGTGTGTGTGTCTGTGTGTGTGTTTGTGTTATCCTCCTTCACCACTGACCCTTGAATTGCTGGGCCGAGTGCTGAATCTTCGGGGAAGATGTTGAACCGAAGTCCCCGTATGGGACACTGACTAGCATTTCGCTCGTGAAAGAACTCGCCACGACACGGAAGCTGTCCATGACTTAATTCTGTGTGTGTGTGTTTGAGGAGGGCGGAGGGGTCAACTGAAATTCGATTGCTAAACAAGTATACAAAAAAAAGGGGGGGGGGGGGGGCGGGTAGTGAGAAACATACTCCAGAAATACGAGGGTTAAAAAAAAGTTGTTCTCTTTGTCCATGCCCGCGATAAGTTCGTATCAACAAAGTCGCCGACGGCGATTATGTTCGTGAGGACTGTCGCTGGACGGACACGGTAACGTCCTCCAGATAAGGACCCTTACTCACGCTTGCTGCACGTCTGAGCAGTTATTGTCTCAAGCGAAGAGATTTGCTTGTGGTGTCGTGCGTGTGTTGAATCATAATAGACACCGCCTGAACGCCGCCGCAAAGGGACTCGGCAGCAGTGCAGTGTTCTCTCTGGTGGGTGGCCTCATGACTACCTGGTCTGGCTTGCTAGCAGTGGATTGCATAGCTTGGGCTGGAGCTGGACCTGCCTGGGTGCAGTGGAGAGCTGGAATAAGCGACATGAGAGCAGTGCCACGGACAGGCCACAGAAGATGCAGCGAAAGAAAGAATACAAGTAGGCGTCACTGTACTTAGGTTACACTCTCCGTGAGAGTGTCCTAAATTCCACACAAAGCAATCAGTTGTGAACTTATCAATGCATTTTCGCGAACACACTGTCTGCGTTCACAATCATCGGCGCAGCAACACAACTATAGTACGCTTTTGTCGTCTGTGATTCCATGATTCTAATGATTGTTTAAAAGTACATCGGCTCTTCAGGACCCCGCAGTATGTCACAGAAAAACAACAACACAGTTCTGGTCGCGCGCGCGCGCGCGCGTGTGTGTGTGTGTGTGTGTGTGTCATGTGACGTACCCTCACATCAAGGCATGTGACGCTCCATCGCATGTAGTTTAGTGATATGAATCATTTCCCCATGCCACTACTAGAAAGGAAGAATATTCATGTGGCTTGACTAGTGTAGCGAGCGTCCCAAAATAATTGTGAGTTATACTCATTCAAGAAAGAAGAAGCGTGGTCATTGGGTGAAAGTGACCACTGAGAGATAGTTTAAGGGTTGGTAAGGTGCTGGTCATGTGTTTTGAACACTGAGTATGCACTCACTAGGAGGAGGAAGGAAAGAATCAGTTTTAACCCAGCAGATGGCCTAGAGACTCGAACCTGTCAGGACGTTGGTCCTCTCTGCTGACCAGTCATTACCAGGTGAGCCATAGATAGTTGGGGAAAGCTACAGGGGGGGGGGGGGGGGGGAACTTAAAGAAAAGAGAAAGAAAGAATTCATATGTTGAATTAAGAAACGGGTTACTTACACGAACCTTATTCGTGTTTCAGCCCTTCACCCTTTCCCCTTCACCTTTTACTCTTCACCTTGCAACCCGTGAGGTGGTTGAAGATGGCCATGGTGTGGGGAACACACCGGTAGTTCAGCCCCTACCAGTAAAGACTCCAGGGAGAGGAGTCGGAACTCGTAATCTCTCCAGGGTCAGGAGAAGTCGAGGGAGAGGAGTCGGAACTCGTCACTTCTCCAGGGACAGGAGAAGGCGAGGAAGAGAAGTTGGAAATCCTATCTCCAGTGACGGGAGAATTTAAAGGGGTGATACGATTGTCGGTGAGAGACAGGAAAGCACGACCATATGAAGTCTTGTGTTTGATGCAGGCGTGGCATCAGTGAGTACTGGAATTATTTATTTCCTGGTCTGGATTTTGTGGGCCAATGTTGTGTGAAGACCGTGACTTTATGAAGTCTTGCGTGAGTTAGTTGCCTCTCAGTGGAAAGAGAGCTACATGTATAAAATCCGTTTATAAATTGTTTGATGTGATTTAGTAAAGTGTTTTTCCCTGAAGGAGAGGGGGAGAAGAAAAACATTCGGTAGTGCGCCTTTTGGTTGATTGGAAAGATTGCGTATGCGTATGGAGTAAATGCTGTCATGAATGCGTGCGGGCAAAAGTGACAGTGTGACAGTGGTGACCCCGACGTAGCTGCCGTTGTTTTCCCCTGGGAAAAAAAAAAGATTTCTATTTGTGCCCTTGGGGCCTGAGAAAAAAAGATTTTGATTTGTCCCCTCAAGGGTTTGAGGGAAGGAAAAAAGAGGAACGATTTGTGTTTGTACCCTCGGGGCCTGGAAAAAAAAGAAGATATTTTCAGTTGGGGAAAAAGAGGATTTTGATTTGTACCTCAAGGGTTGGAGGGAAGAAAAAGAAAAGAAATTAGTTAATTATTTATTGTGTATAATATTTGCATTTGTTGTTTTTTTTCTATTTTATATGTGTTTCGGGTGGTTGACATTTCTTTTGTTTGCTCTACTCCGTTAAGGTTTTTTTTGGTAGGATTTCTTTTTGACCCTTCCCCACCTCAGGACGATAGCCTCAACCTCCTCTTGCTCGTGCCTGGCAGCAAGGGGGCAGGGCGTTGAGGAGTCGCTGTCCTTCCCTAGAGTATTAGATTTTGTTTTGTCCCCTTCCCCCAGGACTGATAGCCCAACCCTCTTCCTGCGTTTAGCAGGGGGGCATGGCGTTGGGGAGTCGGTAGTCCTTCCCTTCTCATAAATATCTATTTCTTTCCCTTTCCTATTGTTTCAGTTTGATTTTTCCCTTGCCCCTCAGAGTGTGGGATTGACTTCACCTCCGTCACGCAATAGTGTAGGTGGTGGAGTTGATTACCGCTCAACCAAATAAACATCTGTATCTTTTGATTATTTTTTTCTGTGTGTGGTGCGAGATTTTCTTTGAGTTTGGGTGAATGTGGCATTTATTAATTGATTGTTTATCATTTTGCATTATTACTGTAGTGTTGGGTATATTGTGAGTGATTTGTTTTTCCGTCTCCAGTTTCACGGGAGACAGTGACCACTAGGGTGCTGTCTGAGGGCTTCTTTTGCTTTTCTTGATTTCTTCTTACTGTTCCGATCCTGTGTATCCTTTCATTTCCTTTTCACCCCTTTTTCAAAATCTCTAAACCTTCTCCTCAATAAGCTCCTATCTAGTTTTCTTTTCAACATTTTCATCTTTTAGGTAGGATTTCCGCTAGTTTGTGTTTCTTCCCCTCTTTTTAATTGTTTGTGCTTCCATTTGTTTTGTAAGTTTAAATTCATTTTCTGTATAAGGCGATACATTTGTTTTGTAAAATCATTTGAAATTAAGTAAGAAAGAAGGACTGACAACAAGAACATTTAAGAACTAAAACTTTATAAAGAATTTATTTTCAGAAAACTTTATTGGTTTTTTTTTCCTTTCTTAGGAAAAACCGATTAGCATTGAACTTCCATTTTTAAAAAAAAATTCCAATTTGATAGCAGTTTGCAAATTATTTTTTGAAAAATACATTCCTTGGATTTCATATCTACCCTGTTTTAGTAAGGTGTTTTCTGTTTATACCGGAAATTGAATTCTTTATTTGTATATATATTATACTTCGTTTTGTGAAACATATAGCATCATCATATATCGCCTTATTTTTATTCATACTTAGAAATTGTTTTGTGTTTATATCTGTTGACAGTTCATTATGGATGATTTTGATAAATATGTTAAACAAGCGGAACGCTTGGGTTTTGATGGAGAAAAACTTACCAACTATGTGCAACAATGCATAGATAGGGCAGACAGGCAAAGACAGAGGGAAGCTGAAGAAAAAGACTACAGAGGGAAGCTGAAGCTGAAGAACGTCAGTTTAAGTTGAGACAGTTAGAATTAGAGACCGATGCTGAGATTAGAAGATTGCAGGCATCGAGAGAACCTCCACCAGTCGGTTCCGCAAGTGCGCCTCAACCAAAAACAGCATATATTCCAAAGTTGCCGCCTTTCGAGGAAAAAAACGGATGACATTGATAGTTTTCTTTTCCGATTTGAAAGCCACGCAACGTCTTGTGGTTGGCCAAAGGAAAAGTGGACATTGTATATTGCGTCGTTGTTTAAGGGTAGCGCTTTGACACTGTACCACACACTCGTGGCGAAGCAAAATTTAACTTGGGATCAGTTGAAAGAAGAACTTCTCAAGAAATTTCAATGTTCTGCTGATCGTTTTCGCAAAACGTTTCCGTTCTGTGCGCCCTGACAAAGGAGAATCGTTTCCGTCGTTTCTAATCCGAATGAGTCATTGTTTGGATCGATGGATCGATTTATCAAAGACGAACAAAACTTTTCAATCACTGCGAGATCTCTTCTTAGAGAGCAACTTTTTCAGAGCGTGAGCAAAGATCTGGCCACTTTCCTTAAAGAAAGGCAATTTGAAAACGTTGAGGAAATGTGTCTGATGGCTGATCAGTATTGTATCGCTCACCCAGATAAGGGCGTGGCTAGGAAAGGAGAATTTTCTATCTTTGAGTCTCATGCGTATGTACTATCCCATTGGGACAGGGAAGTTACAGGAAAGGAAATCGTGGGTCATTTCTGAGTCCTCAAGGATATACCTATCCTAGGAACGGACAGGGATCTTTCCGCGGTTCGAGTGACTTTCGTCAGTACCAGTACTCACCGCGGAAAAACCCGTTGCTCCTCAGCAAACGTTCCGAGGTCGTGGACAACGACCACCGCGTAGACCTTTTGGGCCAGTTCGTGGACAGAACCGAAGTTCACAAAATCAGTCAGCTGCCGATCAGACAATGCGATGTTTCTTTTGTGAGGGAAAGTTCCATATGAAAAAGAATTGCCCTTTCAAACCAAATGATTCAAAACCCGCATTAGTCTCCACTGATTGTGAAGAAGGCCTTGTTTTGGCACCACATCAAGCTGTTGATGGACTGGTGTTAGAAAACGGAGCCATCAATGGATTGCAGGCTTCGGTTTTGCGAGACACTGGGTGCACCACTGCTGGTGTACGAAAATCTTTCGTGCTTCAAAACCAGTATCTCAACACTGTCCAAAAGTGTAGGTCGTTTGGAGGCAAGATTGAAACGTTTCCGCTGGCGAAAATTTCAGTCGATACACCGTACTACTCCGGATTTCTCACCGCCTGTGTTATTGATAACCCAGTCTGCGACTTGATCTTGGGCAATTTGCCAGGTGTCGCTACAGTACATGGTGGTGCTGGAGGATCGTTTGTTCCTTGTCTGGTGAGTACCAGATCGGACATCGGAGAGCAGGGAAAGGCTACAAAGCCGCTAAAAGTCTCAAAATGATGAACTCCAGATTACCCAGATGATCTAAAAGAAATGCAGGGAAAAGACGAGACGCTGACGACAATACTTTCTGCTGCTAAACCCGACTGTCACTGACATACCAACGGACAAACCGAAGTACATACTGGACTGACATTCTCTATAGGTGTGTACCTGGACAGGACAACAAACAAGTTGTCGTTCCAAAGCCACTAAGAGAGACGGTACTACACACGGCTCATGATGCATTGTTCGCTGGTCACTGTGGAATCAAAAGAACATTAAAGAGAGTTCTTGATTCTTTTTATTGGCCAGGTGTCACAAAGGAAGTTACAGAATACTGCCGTTCATGTGACATCTGCCAAAAGACATCTCAGAAAGGTCGCGTCCCATGTGCACCTTTGCACAAAATGCCTCTCATTTCCGTTCCATTTCGGAAGGTAGCTATTGATCTTGTTGGGCCTTTACCACTGTCTTCTTCGGGATATCGCTATATCTTAACTTTGGTGGATACAGCGACAAGGTATCCAGAAGCGATTCCACTGAAGAAAATTGATACAGTGTCTGTTGCTGAAGCTCTACTTGCGATTTTTTCCAGAGTGGGTCTTCCAGACGAAATTCTCTCGGATTGTGGAACGCAATTCATTTCCGATCTCATGAGAGAAATTTACAGACTGTTGTCAATCTCTTCCATTTCAACAACGCCATATCATCCCCAATCTAATGGTATGGTTGAACGTTTCAATGGAACGTTAAAGTCCATGTTGAGAAAGGTTGCAAGACAAGAACCCATGAATGGGATCGTTTCATACGGCTTTGCTTTTCGCATACAGGGAAATGCCGAACGAAACGCTGGGATTCTCACCATTTGAGCTTCTTTTCGGACACTCACCAAGGGGTCCTTTGGATCTACTGATGACACAATGGACGGAAAAGACGGACATACCTGACAGTAAAACTGTTTACCAATACGTTTATGAACTGCATAATCGTTTGAAGGATGCATGTGAGCTTGCTCAACAGTCAGCTGATAGAAAAACAGATGTGTACAAGGTCTTTGCAGACAGAAAAGCAAAGGCATGTTCCTTCAGTGTAGGGGATAAAGTCCTTGTACTACTCACTGATGAACCTAACAAGCTTCGTGTTATGTGGAAGGGTCCTTTTCAGGTGGTCGAAAAACTTTCTGCAGTTAATTATAAGATCAAAATGGCAAACACTGAGAAGGTATTCCATGTGAACATGTTGAAGAAGTATGTTGAACGTACAAATGTTGCCATTAACCAGTCAGTTGAGTGGATATGTCCTATGTCAGAAACTGATGTGAACATGACAGATATTATCAGTGATGATTTTGTACCAATGTAACGTACAGGGACAGGTCAAAGGTTGTGAAAACAGCAAATGTAGGAGTGTTAACATCTACCAGTGCAGATGATGTTGTACCCTTCCTACTCTGTCTATCAAAGGTGAAACCTATGATGATGTGATTTTGTCGAATGATTTGTCTTCAAGTCAAACAGAACAGCTCAAAGAAATTTTGAAAGACTTTCAGGATGTGTTGACAGATACCCAGGTACAGTGACTGGTATTGAACCCCACAGTATTCAGTTAACTACTGAAATACCAGTGCGAACCAGACCATACCCCTCCCATTTGCAAAAAAAGAGGTTGTCGAAAGAGAAATCAAAGTGATGCTGGATTTAAAGGTCATAGAACCTTCTACGTCTCCGTACAGCTCACCAGTTGTATTGGTGGACAAACTGATGGATCGGTGCGTTTCTGCATCGATTACAGAAAAGTAAATAAGATCACTGTGTTCGATGCCGAGCCTATCCCAGACATTGAAGAATTCTGTGTCAGCTCTCAGAGGGAAATTATTTTGTGAAAGTATACTTGACTAAAGGAATTCCAGTTTACCGTTGAACCAGTGCCTGGAACACAAAATGTCATGGCAGATTTATTGTCACGTGTATGAATATCATGGACAAATGTAACTATCATCAAGGGAAAGACTATTCTGTTTTTTGTCTTTCTTTATGATTGTGGTGTGCTGACATTTGACAGTGCATTGTATGCTACGACTATTTAAATCAAGTGGTATTTATGCTTAATTTGCTTGTTGAAGTGACTATATGTTTTACAAGCAAACAACTATTGATGTTGATGTAATACATATATTTTCTTTGCTTTTCTTTCGTAAACAATGGAAAATCATGTATTATTTATGTCTAACTTGCTTGTGGAGATGAATATATATGTATGCGTGATGAGCAAATAACCTTTTGAAATGTATATACACTGTTTTGATTGTGCAATGAGACAAACCAATTGTTTTCATTTGTCACTGTCAACAATGGAAAGCATGTGACTTTTCAATGGACTATAACATTACATGTGGGAAAAAACTATGTTTAAACTATGTTTATTTGTTTACATGTCTATTGAGAAACATTTACACTTGGAAATATTCTCATTTTCATGAGGGTTTTGAAAACATATGATGTGAGACAAAAATCAAGGGAAAATATGTGCTTCACATCTTAATGTATGAACACAATTTGTACTTTGAATTGTTAATATCCCTAATTGTTTTAATCCATGTAATTTGTGAAATGTATTTTGTGAGATGTGGTGATCAATTATGAATTTCGTTTTATTTGAAAGACTGAGAGTTTGTAAATATGCTATTTATGGTGGATCACGATGATTGATTCTATACGTTGATTGTTAATTTGGTGAAACATGTGTGACGGATACACATTTTGAGATTCATGGCTGAAGATGTGTTTAAGTGAAGTTGTATATCCTTTAAAAAAAAAAAAATTTTCTGGAGAAAATTTTTCATCCCAGGATGGGGGGTGTCATGTGACGTAGCCTCACATCAGGCATGTGACGCTCCATCGCATGTAGTTTGTGATATGAATCATTTCCCCATGCCATACTAGAAAGGAAGAATATTCATGTGGCTTGACTAGTGTAGCGAGCGTCCCAAAATATTGTGAGTTTACTCATTCAAGAAAGAAAGAAGCGTGGTATTGGGGAAAGTGACCACTGAGAGATAGTTAAGGGTTGGTAAGGTGTCTGGTATGTGATTTGAACACTGAGTATGCACTCATAGGAGGAGGAAGGAAAGAATCAGTTTTAACCCAGCAGATGGCCTAGAGGACTCGAACCTGTCAGGACGTTGGTCCTCTCTGCTGACAGTCATTACAAGGTGAGCCATAGATGTTGGGGGAAAGCTACAGGGGGGGGGGGGGGGGAACTTAAAGAAAGAGAAAGAAAGAATTATATGTTGGAATTAAGAAAGGTTACTTACACGAACCTTATTCGTGTTTCAGCCCTTCACCCTTTCACCCTTCACCTTTTACTCTTCACCTTGCAACCCGTGAGGTGGTTGAAGATGGCATGGTGTGGGGAACACACCGGTAGTTCAGCCCTACCAGTAAAGACTCAGGGAGAGGAGTCGGAACTCGTAATTCTCCAGGGTCAGGAGAAGTCGAGGGAGAGGAGTGGAACTCGTCACTTCTCCAGGACGGGAGAAGGCGAGGAAGAGAAGTTGGAATCCTATCTCAGTGACGGGAGAATTTAAAGGGGTGTTCGATGTCGGTGAGAGACAGGAAAGCAGACCATATGAAGTCTTGTGTTTGATGCAGGCGTGGCATCAGTGAGTACTGGAATTATTTATTTCCTGGTCTGGATTTTGTGGGCCAATGTTGTGTGAAGACCGTGACTTTATGAAGTCTTGCGTGAGTTAGTTGCTCTCAGTGGAAAGAGAGCTACATGTATAAAAATCGTTTATAAATTGTTTGATGTGATTTAGTAAAGTGTTTTTCCCTGAAAGGGGAGGGGGAGAAGAAAAACATTCGGTAGTGCGCCTTTTGGTTGATTGGAAAGATTGCGTATGGAGTAAATGCTGTCATGAATGCGTGCGGGCAAAAGTGACAGTGTGACAGTGTGTGTGTGTGTGTGTGTGTGTGTGTTTGTGGGTGTGTTGTGTGTGTGTGTGTGTGTGTGTGTTTCTCTTTAGTTTTCAGTTGTGCATCTTCGAGAAAATGGTTCAACTGTGTACTTGTTTTCTTCTGCTGTCTAATTTTGGGGAAATTTTGTGCCATCATTCTCATTGTTCTTTCTCTCTGTCTCTCTCTCTCTCTCTCTCTCTCTCTCTCTCTCTCTATCTCTCTCTCTCCACGCCGCTCATTCTGACTCCTCACAAACACAGCCACACACGGGTTCGTTCGGTGCAGTCTTAGCACAAGCAGTCTGCAGGGAGCTCTTGATTTCAGGCCGTCATAATACAACCCACCAGGGGACATTGCACTGCTGCTGATAAAACACGCGGGACACCACCGTCTAAGCCCCCCCCCTCCCCCCCTCCCCCACTCCGTCACCCTCCCTCCCAGTGGACGACAGTAAGTGTTAAGTCTCTAAGAGTGATCGCCCCCTCCGAAGGGCGCCATCATGTCCGTCCAAAGAACGAACCGAACCGAAGATTTTGATGAGAACTCACCACGAGCATGAACATGGAGACAACGCGAAGCTGAGCTCAGCATCAGAGCAGATCATGAAGGGAGACAACGTTCGGGAATTTCTTTGTGGTGATCGGTAACGATGATGAAAACGATGAAATGGAGTTCTATTCTAGTCAGAGCCTGCAGGACGACAGACAGACAGACAGAGCGACAAACAGAGAGACGCACTGTTTGTCGCACAGACAGACAGACAGACAGAGCGACAAACAGAGAGACCCGTTTTGTGTGGTTCATATTTCAAAGCCAGCACTGCGGTGTCTGTATGTCTTGGACATGGGTGAGAACAGGATGTCTGTTTATGTATGTCTACACAGACAGACAAAACAGAGCGACAAACAGAGAGACGCACTGTTTGTCGCTCTGTCTATCTACCTATCTATACTGAAAGGAAGGTAAGACATTACTTGTGCTAAATAATGTCTTACCTTCCTTTCAGCATAGATAGGTAGATAGAAAGAGAGAGAGATAGATAGACACCTTCCTTTCAGTATAGATTAGATAGAAGACAGACAGACAGACAGACAGACAGATAGATAGATAGATAGATAAAGTGGATGTTAAAAGACGTTGAACGTCTTTTCCCCACAGGGACGATTTTATTATTCCAAGCTTTCGCCACATCTTCAAAAAAGATGTTCAACTTATGTAAGATTTGTTTTATTCAACGATATCTGTTGATGTCGTTTTGTTGTGGCGCGGTGCGGGCTTTATTGAGAATTTTTACCTGTGAAAACTTATATATATATTTAATATATATATATTATATATATTATATATATACAGACAGAGAGATAGATGCATAGAGAGATAGAAATATATATACGTGTGTGTGTGTGTGTGTGTGTGGTGTGTAGAGACATACATAAACAGATATCCTGTCCTCAGCCATGTCCAAAGGATACAGACACCGCAGTGTGGTTTTGAATATGAACCACACAAAACGGGTCCAGTAAGTGGGGGGAGGGGGGGGGGGGGGGGGGAGGGAGAAAAGAAACACGAAAAACAAAAGAAAACAAAACACCTTGACTGCGTAGTACCCGTTTTTCATTTGAGCCCATAGCGCGTTCAACAGTTCCGTGTGAGAACTGTCGAGGGACGAAACATTCCACAATTGTACACCTTGGATGGAACTCGAACCCCACAATACCTCATACCGCAACCTCCGACGCTAACCGCTCTACCACGGCGGATGGTTTATAGAAGGATAATCCCTTTTCCTGGAAATAATGAATTACGCTCAGTGTCGGAATGAAATCCTTATAAAAATTTTAAAAAAAAAAACGTAGATGTTCTATTGTTCTTTCTGACTTCTTCTTCTTCTTCTTCCCCTAAGTGCGTACCATCGACCTTACCTGGTCGATATTCCTTGTACTTGATTTATGGCTTGTTCTGAAAATAAATGTGAGTGGGTTTTCTTTCTTTTCGTTTTTATCCATTCAGCCTCTTGTTCCTTCGTTCATTCATTCAGTTCTTGTCGCTCTTTTTCTTTTTATCATTCCTTTGTGTATTCATTATTTTTCTTTGTTTCTCATGTGTTCTTTCTTTATCTGTTTCCCGCCACCCACGCAACGCCAGAAATGTTTTTTTTTTCTTCCAAGTCCACCGTTCTTATGATAGGCGCATAAAAACAAGCACATGCGCTCTCGCTCTCTCTCTCCCTCTCTCTCTCTCTCTTTTTCTTTCTATCTCTCAAAACACACACACACACACACACACACACACACACACACACACACACACACACACACACATAACAACACACACACACACACATGCGCATAGATGCATGCACACATATACGAGCGCGTGCACGCACATACACGCACACACAGACAGACAGACACCTCTGAAGGAAACAAATCAAAAGAAGCGAGAGAGAAAGGGGAGGGGGAGACACACACACACACACACACACACACACACCACACACACACACACACACACACACACACACATAGAGTGTGTCCGGAATATCTTAGTCGTCAGACCATTTGCCTATGCAATGGGAGGAGCACAAGAGCACTTTGTTGACAGTATAAATGAATGACATTCGCTCTTCTCGTCTTATTTTCACGGCTTCAAGAACGAAAACAGTCATTATTTTCTTCAGTTCTTTTGTATGTCTTTTTGAATGGGTGACTGTCACATGTTTTCGACTTAAGTACTATTCAAAGGGTTTCCTACGTATGGCAAACCAACAAAACAAGTAAGTTGTTTCACCGGTACAGTCGTACAAAATGGACAATTTGCGTCTCTGTTCGGGACAGTTTTTTTTACCTAGAAAATACATAGTTGAATTGGATGACTCTTCCATTGGTATGCTCACAGGTGAGCTCCGGGCAACAGGCGACAAGAACTGCTGGATGCTGGTTCGCTTCCTGACAGACTCATCCTTGTCTCCCACACGTCCTGGGTTGTCTGCGTTAGCCTGGCGCTGCTTACCACCTCTTGCTCTGTTCTCTGCAAGAACATCAGCGAGACTGGCGTCATCAGCATACTCTGTCTGCCCGAGACGAACAGCATTGATGTTTTGAACCTGGGGCTTCTGGCCATCAGTGAGCTGTACCTGAGGGATTTTGGTCTGTGGGACAAACATTGGGACGGGGGCCTATGGCTGTAACTGCTCTCAGGGAGTCCTCTGGATTCTGTCTCTCAAAGCGTGCCGTTGGAATAACCAATGCGCTTGCCTTCTTGCTAGAACCACATTATGATGTCCCTCCACTGTTTCATCAAGTCCGTTGCCATTCGTTTGCCATCAGGGATCTCCATCTGATTTTTCCCGTAGCAGCTTTTTTTTCTCGATAATCATAACGTACCTGAATCTGCGGAACTTTACAGTGACTGGGCATGCTCTTTCGCAGTTAGCGGAATGCGAAGACGGTGTCCTCAATCAACTTTACTGCCTGTCTATTTTTTCAGAAGAAACTGTGATTCAGGTATTGAATCATTCTGTACATACACCGGTCGTATGTCTCACAACTCTTTAAGAAATTCATATAACGGCAAGTTGGATCATCAAGAATAGCGCCCCTGCCTTTCAACTTTATCTTAAAGATATCTCAACCTGGAATCAAAGGAAAGCTGACCGTCATTTAAACTGCCAGTTTGTACAACAGTCTTCCAAATTGATGACTGCAAGGTGGAGACAACGTCCTGGACAATGGCAAAGCGACTATGTGAATGTTGATATTTTTTCAGTTATCCTCTCCTCCAAACGCTGTTGTTGGTCTACGAACTGGCGCTGTCATCATTCGAAGCTGCTTGATCTACGTGGCTTCCATTCGTTTAGATAGTGTGTCAACAGGGTCTTTTTTTTTAATCTCCATGGAGCCAGGCACTGATTTGCACTCTGTATGTCCAGACAGCAGCTACAGTAAAGGCAAGCCTTCTGGTGGGTGCAGGAAAGGCCGGCTGTCAGACGCTGTCTCCAAAGAAAAAAAAAAGATCTTTCAAACAGCAACCCTACTTCGGCAGGGATTCGTTCCCCATCAGTCAGTGGAAGCACAACGAAACTCGCGCACAGTCTGTCAGAGATCCGCGCACTTATGGCTATGGTGATAAAACGGCACAGCCTTCACGGTCAGAGTGTACAGGCCAGTCCATGCGAAGAATATAACCATGTACAGTCTGGTGTATCCCATGTCATGGAACATTGTCTGCGAACAGGAACTGTAGCAGGAGGGATAGTCGATTGCAGCACGCTTCACTGGGCCTTTTGTGAACTTGCGGACTGGTCCGTTTCGATAGGCGTCGGGAAGATTTACTTCCGGTCTTCACGCTGGCAATACGAGTGCGACGATCGTCTTGCTGAGGCACGTTGAATATTTGCTAATTAGATTTTTTTTAAAACGACAGTATTGACAAAACGGACCTACTGATGTTAATTAACACTTAGATGGTGTTCCTGATGTGCCGTTTTAGTCTATTTGTCATCAAAGATAAGTGCAAATAAGACGAAAGACTGATACAACTGTAGTGTTGCTGAACACGAGCTAAAAACACAACACACACACACACACACCCCAAAGATTATCCGGAAGAGTACCTGAATCACGGAATTGTTAAACGGTATGAATAAATCGTTGCTTTACCTGGGCCGAAGAGGCCATCAATGCAAATTATCTGTGTGATTAGCTGAATGTAGATTTATTACATCTCCATTGAACGTGTTATGATTGTGGAAGCAGATGTTAAAGAGTCATCACGCATCTGTACAAAGCTGCAGTCCGATTGGTCAGTATAAAAGATGTATTCCTATTGGCTAATAATTTCGATTCTACAAAGACTGAGGCTTCTCTGAGAGACAACACATCGCTCCACAGACTTTCTCGTTCTCAGTGCGTCTGTCGCCCATCCATCATTCTTTTCATTTGTTCGGTAGCTTACGAAGCGAAAGGTCTTTGTCGGCTTGAGCCTTGGAAACAAAGAATGGCACAGCAAGGCCCCTTGGGCATGTTGAAAATAAGCGCCAGCAGTTTTCGATTTCACTTGCAAAAAGTCGATGTTATGAGGACCGGAAGTAAATTTCCCCCACGCAAGCCAACCCACTGCCGTCTTGAAGACACTCGATGTGCAGTGGAACCGGCACAACGCCATGCTACTGTTCTTGACGCGACATGTATGGCGGATTGTCTCCCTTCGAGGCTGTTTGGCAACTTGAGTGCAATTGAACCGAACTCGCATCTCGGTGTGACTCGATATGAATAACCCTTGGACAGAGAGAGAGAGAGAGAGGGGAGAGGGGGGGGGGGAGGGGGCGAAGAAAGAAAGAAAGAAAGGAAGGAAGGAAGGAAGGAAGAAAAAGAAGATGAGGAACAGGAAAAATTAACTTGTTGATTTTGAAAAAAAAAATATGAAAAACATTCATCGTTTTATTCAACAAATCTGTAGCATTTCAGGCGCACAAATGCTGTTTTGATGATCAGGCTCCTGACGAACTGGTTAGTTAAAGTCATGAAATCAGCACTGTCATGCAAAAAAAGGCTGATTGCAGTCTCATGATCTCAGACTCGCCCAAAATCTGAGAAAGAGACAGAGACACACAGAGAGACAGACAGGCAGACAGACAGAAGAGAGAGAGAGAGAGAGAGAGAGAGAGAGAGAGAGAGAGAGAGAGAGAGAGAGAGAGAGAGAAGAGAGAGAGAGAGAGAGAGAGAGAGAGAGAGAGAGAGAATATGTACCAGAACGTGTTTTACCGCGTCCCCATTATAATCTGATCTGAATGACTGATTGGACCTAATAACTAGGTTGTCTGTCTGTCCGCGCACCTGTTAGTCTCTCTGCATATCTGTAGTCTGTCTGTCTGTCTGTCTGTAAGCGTATTAGCCGGTGGCTGTTCTTTTCTTTTCCCCAGCCATTTCCCGTTCATTTTTTTTCTCTTCTACTTTGTGTATATTTTCATAATTTCTTTTGAGTATCTCAAAACAATAGTGTGACCGTTTGTTTTCGCTACGTTCTATATTACGATTTTTCTTCAGAAAGAGAGGAAACAGCTCAGAAACCCAGACGTTGAAGTGACAGGCTACCGACATGTAAACATGGGTAGCATTTGAAGGGAAGAAGACAGTGATCACTCAGTCTGAAGAGGAAACCATTAAGTGATCAACGAACAGCAAAAACAAACATCGATAAAACACTCGTTGTTATTCATACATTAGGACCTAGTCATCACCAAGAAATGCTTTTAATTACCCCTAATATGAACGTCCCTTGTTTTCAGGGCATAGAATTCACTCGATCTCGACTCGTTTTGCGGCAAAACATTTCCACGTCGCAGCATATCTACAAAGCATTGCCTTTTACATTTCTGTAATATTTTGGTGAACCAGAAGTTTGGTCCAAATAAGGAAGAGAGAGAGAGAGAGAGAGAGAGAGAGAGAGAGAGAGAGAGAGAGAGAGAGAGAGAGAGACGGCAGACAGACAGACAGAGACAAACAGGAGAGACAGGCAGATAGACACCCAACAATCCCCCCACGACCGACCCGCACAAAGAGAGAGAGAGAGAGAGAGAGAGAGAGAGAAGAAGAGAGAGAAGAAGAAGAGTGTAATAATGCAGAGGATACAGCGTCGCTGCTGCTGTATCTTGAAGCAGCCGCGTCACCCTCGCCCCCGCACGTGGCTAGACCGCAGTGTGGGCGGAAGTCCCGTCTGTCTGTCCATCTGTCAGAATATCAGTCAGTCGGGTCAGTCAAATAACTTTGACACGTATTTCACCGAATCTTCCGTGTGGTCCGTTGGTCAGTATCCACAAGCGATGCCGTGTTGAAATCTCCACCTGTGTAATACTGACGAAGCACCGAACGAAAACCGGCTAGGCTGCTTCCTGCCTTGTATATCCACGTGAGCAGGCACCCGCTGTCTAGTGGTTAGAGCTGGAGAGCTGATGGTCGAGAGTTCGAACCCCTTGTGGAGTTCGGGCTTTCACGGCTTGAAAAATCCTTTCTGGCCGCCCAGAGGTCAAAGGGCGGTGTATATTTAGTTCAGGGAAGGTGGTGGTGGCGGAAGGAGGTGAATGGGCTCCGCCTCTAACAATGCCGTGATACGAGGCTTCTGTGACGTTCACTGACCTTACCTCAGTAAGGCTATGGGTCTTTTAATGTTCTTGTTTCTTTTATTTTTGCTTTGTTTTAACATTAGGACAGAGATTAAGCATGGTGCGTCCTCTCCTTCCTTCCGCTTTCTATCTATCTCCCCATTATAATATACATGTATATATAAGCACACCAACACACACACACACACACACACACACACACACACACACTCACACACACACACACACACACACACAATATATATATATATATATATTATATATATATATAATATATAATATATATATATATATAATATATACTGACTTCCATAAAAAACGCGAAAAATTGAAAGGCTATTTTTCGGGTGAAAAGGGGTGAATATACAATATTGAACCATTGTGGCAAATTGTTTGGGTCCAAGACTCACGTGCAGTGAAAAAATTGTGTGAGCAGCACATCATTCCAGGCATTGGAGGGTCAACAAAAATGGCAAACTGGTTGCTGCATGTGAGGCACGTGCACACCATGCAGAGCAAAGTTAACCAGCGACAAGTACGCAGGCATGCAGCCTTTATAAAGCCGCGCTACAAGGTTCAGATAACGACTTGCCGTCTGAGCGCTACAGAGATGCCAAGACTACGAGCAGAGGAACGCAATCGTGCCCTAGGCCATCTGGAGGCTGGTGTGGATGCCAGGCAGGTCGCCAACATCTTTAACGTCCACATCTCAACCATCTATCGTCTGCAGCACCGCATGCGAGTCACTGGTACCACTGATGATCGTCCCCGGCCAGGCCATCCTCGGGTCACCACACCAAGAGAGGATCGCCATTTTGTTCGAATCCATCTGCGGGACAGGCGGCAAACAGCTGCTAACACTGCTCGACAGGTGCCTGGGAATCTCCAGCAACGAATCAGCCTCAACACTCTGCGGCGGCGTCTTCAGGAGAACGGGCTGGCATGTAGGCGTCCTCACAGAGGTCCGGTACTGACACCAAGACACCAGCAGGACAGGCTGCAGTGGGCACAAGCCCGAATCAACTGGCGCAGGCAGCAGTGGGGACGCATACTGTTCTCAGATGAGAGCCGTTTTTGTATTGACATGGCTGACAGTCGTGTCAGAATATGGCGTCGACCTGGTGAACGCTATGCTGACTCCTGTGTGGTAGAGCGGAACCCCTGGGGAGGCCCGAACGTTATGATATGGGGTGCAATTGGCATTAACCACGCCATAGGACCAGTCATCTTTCAGAACATTGGTCCTGGTCGCGGACAGGGTGTCAATGCACAGCGCTACATCCACCAGGTGCTCAGACCCCATGTCGTTCCTTTTTTTGTGCAACACCCAAACTGGACATTCCAACAGGACAATGCAAGACCACACACAGCCAGGGCCACCCAGCAATTTCTTCAGCATAACAACGTCAATGTGCTGCCCTGGCCAGCCCTCAGTCCCGATTTAAACCCAATAGAACATTTTTGGGATGAACTTGGCAGACGGTTGGACCTCCTGCGTCCACGACCAGCAACAGCGGCTCAACTTCACCAGGCCATCGTCCATGTGTGGGCTGGTGTGCCAAGGGGACGCATCAACCACCTGGTCCACTCAATGAGCCGCAGGTGTCAAGCAGTTGTCCATGCAAATGGTGGCCACACATGGTATTAGGACTTCAAGCTGGTTTGTCACGTGACCTTGGATTTTCCACACAAAGACATATTGCTGATGACATTTTCACACATTACCGGTGTAATGAATCAAATCACGTTGAATTCTCGCTTCCACTCTGTACAATTGTGACCAATAAAATTCGCCCCTAACCTTCAGCTTGTTTTGCTTTCGCGTTTTTTATGGAAGTCAGTATATATAATATATATATAGACAAAAAGAAAAACACAAAAACACAACGAGCTGGATTTCATTTCCAAATATTTCGAGACCTTGCGACCTCTTCCTCGGTGGGACCTTTAATGACAGTTTCCCCACACTGTAACTGACAAAGCGAGTGGAAATTTTAGTTGGAAATTGAACATTCTCGTCTTTTTTTTTCTCTGTCAGTGTGAGGCATACTCACGTGCCTACTAGCAACGTCATTTACTTGATTTGACATTACCACCTACACATGAATCTCCCGTCCGCTCCCATCCCATATATATTATATAATATATATTATATATATATATATATATATATATATATATATATATATATATATATACCAGAGCTGTTAGGTGTTGCAATGACTGCAAGAAATATTGAATTAAAAAACAGCTTGCTCTTATGTCTTAGATTGAAGAAATAGGGGAGATAAGCATTCATATCTGCAGTAGTAGATAATTCTGCCTAACCATATATATAATATAATGCTGAACAATTTTCGTAGTGGGAGAAAACAAGTGCAGGCTAACAATTTCTTCCCTCATTATATAACCACTTGGCAAAGATCTGAATTATCAAAAAAAAAAAAAAAAAAGGGGGGGGGGGGGTAAAGAAGAAAATGAGAACTAGGAAAATGTATTATAAATACTAAACTCTTCACTGGCAGCATATGGGAACCATTGCAATCCCTCTCGAAGACAGATCTTTTCATGTTGCCTGCTCCTAGGTCTTCCGTCCGCTGGATTGGACTCATCAGGGAGACATGGCTGATTGTGTCTGTGCTCCCTTGGCGTCAAATAGAAATGCCACCACAGTCCATAATTCTGCCGGGTGAGGTGATATAAATGTATGTTTATATATATATATATATATATATATATATATATATATATATATATATATATGAATATAACCAAAGAGCCTAAAATGATTTTAAAAGTGCTCGACCCCTTGGGGAGCAACATTTGTCAATGATGTTTAAAAAGGAAGGTTAAAACTCAAGGTTAAAACTCGACAAATTTGTTTCTAGCGGCGTTGCGCTGTCATCAGGATGGTTTTTTGTTTGCCCACCGCCGATGTTATATAGCGTGTGGGCTCACGTTTGCGGTTGTTTGCACGTGCGGGTTGGCTGCACTGTTTTTGGGGGCTTTCAGGTTTTTGTTTTGGATGTGTTCACTAACAACGATTTCCATTTATGCCTGCAGTTGTTTACTATTTCTGTTTTGGTGTTAAAGTTGCTAAGTGTGGTTTGCATAGTATAACCATTTTTCAGTTAAACATAGTTGCACCTTTTTGAAACATTGCTGTATGGTGATGCTCTTTTTAATGATTTTCCAGGATATGTTGTAGCTTGTTTTTGCGTCTTTAAGTTTCCAGATATATTTGCTCAGTTCTGTTTGGTTTTTATATTTTTCTTTATTGAATGACTGTTTGTGGTTTGCATATCTGGTTTTGAAAGTGGTTTTCAGTGATCCCTATGTATGTTTCTTTTTCATTTTCTGATGTTACAGTAGCCTGGTATACAATGTTGTTGTGGAGACATTTATTGTTTAGTGGGCACTGCTCCTTTCTCGTGCAATTGCAAGATTTCCTTTCTTCACCCTTCTTTGCTGTGTTGATTTCATTTTGTTGGATGCGTCAATCAGTTTTAAAATGGAGGAAATCAATTTTAGGCAGTCAACAAAAAACATACCGTTCTCTAACCCACAATTCTACTTAAAAAGATTAATAGAACAAACCGAAAAGTTCGTACGCAATATGAGATGGAAAGCATTCTTTTTCCTGAACCCGAATGCAAAAAAAAGGACAAAAACACCTACGATTTCAAATCATGGCGATCACCACCAGTCATAGACGATATGAAACCCTTTGAAGATCAAATGAAAAGAATGATAACCAATATTGAATTCAAAAAATCTAACAACGATTCCAAACAACATTAAAAAACCAAATAAAACAAGTACAAAATGACAAAAAAATATTTGTGAAGGCTGACAAAACTAGCAATTACTACAAAATGGAACCAAAGAATATTCTCAACTCCTTGACAAAAACATCCAGACAAACTACAAAAAAGCTGACAAAAATATACATGACAGTATCCGCACTAAAGATAAAGAACTTGCAGAGCGCATAGACCTAAGTGACAGGATAGAAGCGACAGCAACAAAAGAAGCTTTCATAACACTCAAAGACCACAAACCCAACTTTCATAACAATCCAACATGCAGACTAATAAACCCATCGAAATCTGAATTAGGCAAAATAAGCAAGAAAATTCTGGAAAAAATAACAAAGGACATAAAATCAAACTCGATTACAACCTCTGGAAGAACACATACGAAGTTATCCAATGGTTCAAAAAACTCAATAAACAAAGTAATACAGTATTTATCACATTTGACATAGTAGACTTTACCCATCCATAGATGAGGAACTACTCTCCAAAGCCCTGAAGTTTGCCAGTAACCACACAGACATAACAGGTCAGAAATGGAAATCATTCTCCACACCAAGAAAACATTACTACACAGCAGAAATGAAACCTGATCAGGAAAACCAACAGAAACTCAACATTCGACGTAACCATGGGTTCATATGATGGTGCAGAAACATGTGAACTGGTCGGACTATTCATGCTGTCCAACATCAAGAAAAAACTCGGAAAACAAGTCGGACTGTACAGAGACGATGGCCTTGCTGCACTAACAAACAACCCAAGAACCATCGAAAACAAGAAGAAAGAACTATGCAAAATCTTCCAAAACCACAACTTAAAGATCACCATTGAAGCAAACAAAAAGGTAGTGAACTACTTAGATATAACACTGGATCTCAACAACCATATATATAAACCATACAAGAAACCCAACGATACACCCTTTATGTACACACCAAAAGTAACCATCCACCATCTGTATTAAAGACCATACCCCATGGCATAAACAAGAGACTATCAAACCTGTCATGCAATGAGAGAGTGTTCAACAATGCAGCAGTGGAATACCAGGAGGCACTACAAACAAGTGGATACAATTACAAACTACAATACAACCCGGACAACAACACAAATAAAAGCAAGAAAAATAGGAAAAGAAAAATCATATGGTATAACCCCCCATACGACGGGAAACTCAAAGCAAACATAGGAAAGAATTCTTCAAAATCCTAGCAACTTCATTTCCAAAAGAGCACAAACTGTCCAAAATATTTAACAAAAACACTGTCAAACTATCGTACTCATGTATGCCCAACCTCAAAACCTGATTGACGCATCCAACAAAATGAAAATCAACACAGCAAAGAAGGTGAAGAAAGGAAATCTTGCAATTGCACGAGAAAGGAGCAGTGCCCACTAAACAATAAATGTCTCCACAACAACATTGTATACCAGCTACTGTAACATCAGAAAATGAAAAAGAAACATACATAGGGATCACTGAAAACCACTTCAAAACCAGATATGCAAACCACAAACAGTCATTCAATAAAGAAAAATATAAAAACCAAACAGAACTGAGCAAATATATCTGGAAACTTAAAGACGCAAAAACAAGCTACAACATATCCTGGAAAATCATAAAAAGAGCATCACCATACAGCAATGTTTCAAAAAGGTGCAACCTATGTTTAACTGAAAAATGGTTAATACTATGCAAACCACACTTAGCAACTTTAAACACCAAAACAGAAATAGTAAAACAACTGCAGGCATAAATGGAAATCGTTGTTAGTGAACACATCCAAAACAAAACCTGAAAGCCCCCAAAAACACGTGCAGCCAACCCGCACGTGCAAACAACCGCAAACGTGAGCCCACACGCTATATAACATCGGCGGTGGGCAAACAAAAACCATCCTGATGACAGCGCAACGCCGCTAGAAACAAATTTGTCGAGTTTTAACCTTGAGTTTTTAACCTTCCTTTTTAACATCATTGACAGATATATATATATATATATATATATTGTGTGTGTGTGTGTGTGTGTGTGTGGTGTGTGTGTGTGTGTGTGTGTGTGTGTGTGTTTGCTTGTCCATGCACAACCTCAGTGACAGTCGTCCTGTCACTGCCTGAATTACCGGTCTTCAACATGGAGCAATAAGTGTGAGGTTAGGTTGCCATGAGGTCAACCAACAAAGAAAAGGCTGCACTGCGGCTGTGTCACTGCCGTGATCCTCTACAATTTCTTCCTCGGCTTTCGCTCTCTTCTTTTTCTCTTGCTTCTTTTGCTTCTTCTTCTTCTTCTCTCCTCTTCTTCTTCTGCTGCTCTTTTTTCTCATCCTTCTTTTCCTCTTTATTCTTGTCCTTTCTCACTCCCCATCCTCCTTTCCTCCTCCTCCTCTTCTTCTTCTATTCTCATAATCAGTAGATCTCAGGTGAGCTGCGACAAAGACATGAACAACAATGTTGCTGCCATCTGAGTGTCCATCCATCACGGCATTTCAGTGACAGACACAATGAACAACAATGTTGCTATCATCTGAGTGTCCATCACGGCATTTCAGTGACAGACACAATGAACAACAATGTTGCTATCATCTGAGTGTCCATCACCGCATTTCAGTGACAGACACAATGAACAACAATGTTGCTATCATCTGAGTGTCCATCACGGCATTTCAGTGACAGACACAATGAACAACAATGTTGCTATCATCTGAGTGTCCATCACGGCATTTCAGTGACAGACACAACGAACGACAATGTTGCTGCCATCTGAGTGTCCATCACAGCATTTCAATAACAGACACAATGAACGACAATGTTGCTATCATCTGAGTGTCCATCACGGCATTTCAGTGACAGACAACGAACAACAATGTTGCTGCCATCTGAGTGTCCATCAATCACGGCATTTCAGTGACAGACACAACGAACAACAATGTTGCTGCAATCTGAGTGTCCATCACGGCATTTCAGTGACAGACACAACGAACAACACAGTGACAGACGCAACGAACAACAATGTTGCTGCAATCTGAGTGTCCATCACGGCATTTCAGTGACAGACACAATGAACAACAATGTTGCTGCCATCTGAGTGTCCTTCCATCACGGCATTTCAGTGACAGACACAACGAACAACAATGTTGCTGCAATCTGAGTGTCCATCACGGCATTTCAGTGACAGACCAATGAACAACACAGTGACAGACACAATGAACAACAATGTTGCTGCCATCTGAGTGTCCATCACGGCATTTCAGTGACAGACACAATGAACAACAATGTTGCTGCCATCTGAGTGTCCTTCCATCACGGCATTTCAGTGACAGACACAATGAACAACAATGTTGCTGCCATTTGAGTGTTCATACATCACGGCATTTCAGTGACAGACACAACGAACAACAATGTTGCTGCCATCTGAGTGTCCATCACGGCATTTCAGTGACAGACACAACGAACAACAATGTTGCTGCCATCTGAGTGTCCATCACAGCATTTCAGTGACAGACACAATGAACAACAATGTTGCTGCCATCTGAGTGTCCATCACGGCATTTCAGTGACAGACACAATGAACAACAATGTTGCTGCCATCTGAGTGTCCTTCCATCACGGCATTTCAGTGACAGACACAACGAACAACAATGTTGCTGCCATCTGAGTGTCCATCCATCACGGCATTTCAGTGACAGACACAACGAACAACAATGTTGCTGCCATCTGAGTGTCCATCACGGCATTTCAGTGACAGACACAATGAACAACAATGTTGCTGCCATCTGAGTGTCCATCCATCACGGCATTTCAGTGACAGACACAACGAACAACAATGTTGCTGCCATCTGAGTGTCCATCACGGCATTTGAGTGACTGACACAAAGAACAACACAGTGACAGATACAGCGAACAACAATGTTGCTGCCATCTGAGTGTCCATCACGGCATTTCAGTGACAGACACAATGAACAACAATGTTGCTGCCATCTGAGTGTCCATCACGGCATTTCAGTGACAGACACAATGAACAACAATGTTGCTGCCATCTGCGTGTCCATCACGGCATTTCAGTGACAGACACAACGAACAACAATGTTGCTGCCATCTGAGTGTCCTTCACGGCATTTCAGTGACAGACACAACGAACAACAATGTTGCTGCCATCTGAGTGTCCTTCACGGCATTTCAGTGACAGACACAGTGAACAACAATGTTGCTATCATCTGAGTGTCCATCACGGCATTTCAGTGACAGACACAATGAACAACAATGTTGCTGCCATCTGAGTGTCCATCACGGCATTTGAGTGACTGACACAAAGAACAACACAGTGACAGATACAGCGAACAACAATGTTGCTATCATCTGAGTGTCCATCACGGCATTTCAGTGACAGACACAGTGAACAACAATGTTGCTGCCAACTGAGTGTCCATCACGGCATTTCAGTGACAGACACAATGAACAACAATGTTGCTATCATCTTAGTGTCCATCACGGCATTTCAGTGACAGACACAATGAACAACAATGTTGCTATCATCTGAGTGTCCATCACGGCATTTCAGTGACAGACACAACGAACAACAATGTTGCTGCCATCTGAGTGTCCATCACGGCATTTCAGTGACAGACACAACGAACAACAATGTTGCGGCTATCTGAGTGTCCATCGCGAAATT
>CM031615.1:24687862-24701327 GCA_018398815.1 Conus ventricosus
AGCGGTAAAATTAACGAACGAATTTATTCAATTTCACAGATTTACTTAAATTTAACATTTTTACCATCAGAAGATAATCTGAAAAAAGAATGATAAGCCCGATTGAATACCAGTGTGTTTTTCCAGTAGGCATTTTTGACTTAAATATTCATATTTCAGGTGTTGCATAACAAAACGAAACTCATCTCATGTCTCTTGTCTCTTGTTTATATATTTTCTACACAGTCTTTCCTCACGTGCAAGTCCAATTTTCGTCCAGTCTTGATCGTACGTTCATGGCCACCATATTTGAATGTAATCAAAGGGTAAATATAAGGATTTCTAAAGTTACAAATATACTTTTCTCGTTTGAAATCACTTTTATGATTTCTACAAGACAGTTTTTCAACTGAAATGTAAAACTTCACGCCATAAACGAATAATCATCTTGTAGCGCAAGGAAGAAAACTCTTCTAAAATACTTCTGGCTTCGGAAACTGTTGCCTTTCCAAATACAGTTACAGCTTGTTTCAACCAAAATATTTTCGTACAATTTAATCACTTAGAAGAGAGCCTAAAAAAACACTTTCATGAAAATCATACAGTGCACTTATAACCCTACTTGAATATTTGTCACTTAGAGATGAAATCAAGGACGTTCAAAATCTAACCATTTGAGCTTTAATTTGCTTTGAGACTCGGTGAATTCCCAGTTCCCCAAAAGTCAGATCTGACATAGTACTACGATTTAACGGAGAATGTGCTTCAAAAACCTAGGCTGCTACTTTTCCATATATTTCAGATCACCATATCCCCAGTCTCACTCTGTATAAAAGAAGAGGTACAACCATTGATTGGAACAAACTCAAAACAGTGTTGATGGGTAACGAGGCAATTGTATCAACGAGGAAATTGCAGCCTGCGCTAAATTATACAGAATGTTGTTGTTGCTGTTGTTCTTGACAGTGATAAAACTTATCAGATCTGTTAAAAATAAATTCTGAAGTATTTGAATGTATTTACAGCTTGTATAGCCCATTGAACACCATTCGCCGGCTTTAGTTTTCGGTACATAAATACTGATGTTCTTTATGGTTAATACTTAAGATTGTGTAACAGATCTTTTTTTCAAACAGTCAGCTGAATTGGCAAGCAAAACTGTCATCAGCATGCAAAAAAAAAGGAAGAAGAAAAGGAAGAAAAAGCAGCAAACAAAAATCTAACCACAAAGATCTTCGTCATGAAGCTTCAGATCGATCTTTATCGACGTGATAATATGGTCAATGAATGTTGTTCTAGATCATTAAAACAATAGAAAAAAAAGGACTGGGGAAAATTTTTCACCTGCCTGACCACTCTGAAACTTACCATGGACGAAAACACAAGATTTAATCTGGTCAAACATGTTAACCATCACTGGAAGGGTTTTTCCATTCATATCTTGCTTGATGGGCTTTCGCCAGTCTCCTTCGCTTAACAGAGTCAAACGCTTTTCGAAAGTACACAAATGCACAGAACATTCTTTTTTTCGAACAGCAGAAGTATTTGTGAGTTTTCAAAACGAATCACTGGTCCAAGGCTGAACAAATGGTTCAAAACAGTGCCTGATTTTATTAAATAGTATCACTGCTTCCTGGGCAGTTAGTCAGTCGGTTATTGAGTGTCTATGTAAAAAGCTTTCCAACACAGTCAGCAGCGTCACACCTTGATAATCTTCGCAGATAGTTTTGCTACCTTTGCCCTACATAATGGCACGACAAGTCTACAACTATTTTCCACACACACACACACACACACACACACAAACACACACACACACACTGTGTCTCTGTCTCTGTCTCACTCTCTCCCTCTGGTTCTCTCTCTCTCTCTCTCTCTCTCTCTCCTCTCTCTCTCTCTCTTTCAACACTATCAACAACAACAACAACGACGACAACTCCACACAAACATAAAAACTGGTCTGGTTTCAAGCTTCATCCCCAAGGCGAAATATGGCTGTATTGATGTGGTGTTGTAATCGGCCGGGGGGGGGGGGGGGGGGGGGGGGGGAGGGGGGGAACGAAAGGGGGAAGAAAAGGGGCGGAATATTAGGCTATACAAATGGGAGTATTGTAATCGGGCGGGGAAAGCGGGGGAGGGGGGGGGAGCTTAAGTCGAAGGCGCCTCGGAGAAGATGAAAAGGGGGAGGGGTTTAATCTACCTCGACACTTGCTGGTCAGTGAAGTTTCGGAGACAGACAGAAATGTCAAAAGGTGACCTTGGCATTGCAATTTGAACACGACTTCCGACATCAGCTGGGGAAATGAACTCACAGTATATACTATGTCACGAGTTTGTCACGAGGCCTACGACGTTTGACCCAACTGGGGTGGCGGAATTATTCATTTGTTTATTATCGTTGTTGTTGTCACGTGTCCGTCCCTTAGTGACCTCGACTTATTCCCGTGCTGTAGCCGATAGTCCAGTGAGTACTTTCACTACTTCTTCGCTAGGGGATCTTCCTGCTGAGACCCCGACTGGCGCTCGGAAGCGTCAGAGTATAGTGAAGCAACTATGGGCTTCTGTTGAGTCGCAGAGACCGAAACCTTCTCCTCTCCATGCTTCCCCTCGAAAGGAGCATGCCCCAGAAGACTTTCCTTATGGGAAAGTCGAGCCCCAAGGGACGGGTCATCCCCCCGTGTGGGGAGTGGTAAATCCCGCCCAGGACATCGCCCCCGCCTTATGTTTCGGAGCGGCAGCGTTTGAAAGGCGCTAGGCAGGAAGCCTGCGTGGGGAGAGGCTGTCCGACGGGAAAGCCCTCCGTCGGGAGGAGTTAGCTCTCGCAGAGGGACCCTGCTCACGTGGGAGGGGAAACTAGTGGGGGGAGGGGAAAAATCGGCGTGGGGAAAGGGCTGCTCTGCCAAGGGGAAAGGCTCCCAACGGGAAGTGGGCGTAGGAGAGGTGCCGGCGGGAAGCTCTCCGTCGGAAGAGTTGGATCAGCGTGGGGAGGAGATGGAAAAATTCCTTTCGCGGCCTCCCGCTTCTGTAAATGGGGGGTTATCGACGGCAAGTGTAAGTTAGAGGCCCAAAAGTTAAGCTTCCAGAGTTCAGCCCTAGTGGGGACTTTGATATGTTCTTAGAGATTTTGAAAAGGGTTGCTAGTTCATACCAATTGTTGAGGAACAAAAGGTAGCACCTTTTTTTTGGGATTTCTGGTCTGAAGGGGAGTGTGGCTCACCTAAATGAAGGGGGTCTTATGCGACATGCATTTGGCTCTGCTAAGCTTTTTCCCCCTTACCCCAAACTACAGGGGGAAGTTCAGGTCCATGAAAAAGAATAACGACAGCCTTCGTGCTTTTGGTGATAGGCTGCGAAAAACGCTGGGGTACTGGCTCATTTGGGCTAGTTGGAGCTGGAGGATCTGATCCCTTTGAACGCTCCCCAAACCTGTGTCCCCGATTGAGGATCCGGATAGGCGAGACGCCCCTCGGTTTTCGCGGCTGCGATTCATCCGCTGGGGTGTTTGCTGAAGCTCCAGGCTTAGGGGCTCCCCCAGATACGGGAGGAAGCCCCCCACAGGATTTGGGGCAAAAAGGCCGAAAAAATGCTCGGGGTGAAAAAGGCGGGCAGTTCATGGGGGATTTCGCGCCCGATGTGTTTTTTTTTGGGGCGCCCGGGGCCACATTGGGAAAAGGGTTTTGCCAAAACCGGGTAGCGGGGGGCTAGTCCTTTTTTCCAACGTCCTCGTGCCTCGGCTAACGGGGGTTCCCCCCAGCTTCTGGTGTTTGAGTGCCCATGTTTTCTTGTTGTTGGTTCCTCTTGGTCGACACCATCGGGGATTCGGGGCACAACGCTCTTTTTTGAAAAGGATTTGGTTTCCCCTGAGGCCCGGGGGGCGCTAGTTATGATTGTGCGGGTTGGGGGCGGGTTTTCCCTCCACCGTCCTTCGTACCTTTCCCTTTTCTCCACCCCCTCTTCTGTGGCGAAGTAGGGGCCATCGCGGGGGAGCGACCTCTGTATTCCCTTTTTTATGGGGAATACTATCACCTTTGGGCGGGCAGTCACCCGTGTTACGGATTCCCGACGGGCGTTGGGGGAGTTTCCATGCGCCCCAAAGCTAAGAAGCAGGGGAGCGGGAAATTTGCGTCCGTTTACAGCCACTCGACGATTTTTTTGCGAGAGTCTCCTGCTACCATGCCCGTCTTAGGCCGGGGACTTAGTTGTCAACGCCTGCGAAAAATGGGGGTCGTTCCGCTCAGTCTGCCGACACGCCAAGGTGAGCTTCAAGTCCACAGGGGATCCTCTTTAGGTTTTCCCCAGGCGATGTGGGGCCCCAAAGCAGCTTTTTGTTCCCCAAATTGGGAATCTGTTTCCGGCGGGCCCACGTTTCCCCTTTGGGCCGGGCTAGGGGCCCCCAACGGACTCTGAGCGAGAAGACAGGCTTTTTTGGGCCCAGGGAGAACTGCGGGTTAGCGTACTGCCGCATTTTGCGTGTCGCCAACGGACAACCCCTAAGGGTCGCTTGAAGCGTGTTCCGGGGGTCGTGCCTCTGGTTGGGAGCTTCAGCAAGGTTGGGGTCGACCTGTGGGACCGTTAAAATCCACCACAATCGCGGTCATGCTACATTTCGGTAGGGGAAGGGATATGCGATCATCCAGAGGCTCCCCTGCTTGGGACTACGATACCCCTACTTTTGCTGAGCTCTCCGGCAGTTTTGGGCCCCGCAGGGCCGTCCCCAAGAAGAAGACGGCCGGAATTTGTACTGGAGGCGTCATCACCTTTCCCGGGCTTGGACCGGACCGACATCGTCGTGCCAGGGGTTGGGCAGTGGAAAATGCAGAGTCATGCGTTCACTTTCCGTTACAAGGGGTTTCCCGTAATACGGATGCTGATTCTTACCCATCCGTTGTCAGCACATTGGAAAATCAGTAGAGGGACCTTCCCCAACCAGGGGCATACCCCTTTTTGTCTTGTATCTTTTTAGGACAGTTTTTTATTCAGTGATGTTAAAGGTAGTGAATCCCAATGGTTGGATTGTTTTTTCATGGTTGGAAGGTTCGCTTGTTGTTTGATAAATGTGTATTAGTATTTTCGGTTGTCTATCGTGAATGTTTGTATGGGTTTATCTACTCTGTCGATCAGAGAGAGTTGGGTTGGTCCATTTTGTGAATTTGCACATGCGTCAAGGTTTAAAGGACACTGTATCTCAGAGAAACAGTCTTTGAAGGGGGGTTGTCAGAGTTTGTCACGAGGCCCACGACGTTTGCCCCAAAGGGGTGGCGGGAATTATTCATTTGTTTATTATCGTTGTTGTTGTCAGTGTCGTCCCTTTGTGTGGCTTGTGGGCAGTTGCACTTGGTGTAGTTCACTACGTTTGGTTTGCTTTCTCTCCTCTCTCTCTCTAATTCCCCTGCCGTGCTATTCTCCCGCAGGTTTAGGGTCTGGACCTTTCTCTCGAAAATTGCTGCTATCGGCCCCTCGCCGTTTTTTACCTGTGCACGTGCTTCTTTCTTTTAGTTTGAATTTTGCTCACTCTGTGGTGCGTGGGTGTTGGCCGCCATCGTGAGGGAGGGTTTTCTCTTCACTCGAGCGGGGAAAAGTCTCTGGGGCGCCCGCTCGTCTTGGGTTTTTCACCCTTTTGTCGAGGTACAGTCGGTATCTTCAAATTCCCACGTCGGCCCTGTAGAGGGGGGCATCACTTCTTCTTTTTCCCCATCTGCGCCCCCTGTCTTCGATGGACAGAGGGGGAGAGAGCGGTTTGACCGCCCCTTCGGGGGCACCCACGGGGAGCTGGAACATCGTTTTGTGGTTTGTTTTTTGGGTTTGTTGTTGTTAGCCCGGCTTATTTTCTCTTTTTCGCAATTTTCTTTTGTTTTAAAAATTTTAAAAAAATATTGTTTTAGACCTTTTTTTTGGTTAATTCAGTCTTTAACCCTTTCCATTCTAAATTTTATCCAAAAATTTTTTTCCCATTTAGCATCTGGTGATGCGGTATCCCGGGGGGGTGGGAAGAAAAATGGGATTCAGGGGTTTAAATTGCTTTGGGCTCGCTCGTCCCCCTTGTCACCTTCGCCGGACTCTTTCCTTCGGCACCCCTCGTTTGTGTGTGCAAGGAAACGAGTTTTTTGTTTGCGAGTGTGGTACGCAGATTTTTCGTTCGGATCTGGTTGGGATTTGTGTTTTTTGAAAAAAGTGGCTTAAAAATGTGCAATTTTGCCATTTAATTATTTTTTGCAAAGTGGTGCAGTTATAAAGCGATGGGGCTGGTTGGTTTATTTCCTAAGAAAAGGAAATTGTTAAAGTGAGTGAGAGAAGGGGGAAAATAAACTTATTGTTTTATGCCCGTTGATTAAGCAGCTTTACCCGCTTGTGTGAGAAAACTTTTAAAGAAAATTCCGTTTGATTTGGTTTACTGTGTTTGCTCGGGCTGTGTTTGGGTGGGTTGTTGGTGTTTTTTTGACACCCCCCGCCCCTATGCGATGGCTGTTAGGGTTTTAACAGCAGGGGCAGATTTTACGCGCGGGGTTTTTTCCCGTGCCCTTTCCCTTTCCCCCCTTTCTTCTCTCCTCCAGCAAAATTTTCCCCCTCCCGGGGCTTCACCCCTGGACTGGTTGGTGCCACGCGCTGTTGGGGGGGACGCTCTGGTTGGGGCCACGCTCTGGTTGGGGGCGAGACTGGGTTTGGGGCCACCGTGGCTGGGGCCCCTTGGGCGGGACCGCGCTGGTTTTTGCCACGGCTGGTTTTTGGGGCACGCTTGGTTGGTCCGCGCGCTGGGGGATCACGCACTGGTCGGGACCCGTTCTTAGAAAAAAGCCCGTGGTTTTGCGGGGGTCCCTGACCCCCCGGACCCCAGCAACAAGCCACGTTCCCCCCCCCCCCCCCCCCCCCCCCCCGGGCGCGTTTCAATGCCCTTTGGGTCGAGGGGGTCGGCCTTGACGACTCTCTTCAAGACCGCCCCTTTTGGGCACTAGTGCGACAGGGTGCTCCCAGTAGACTTGGGAGAGGCAGGGGTGTGGAGGCACTCCATGGCGTGGGAAAGGGATGGATGCTGGAAATGTTTATTTATAATTGTGTATATGTCATATGTGTTGAAATGTTGTGATTGTGATTGTGTACGTCGTATGGTGAAATGTTTATTTTATAATTGTGCATGCTGTGTGTGTTGGAATGCTTAATTGTGTGTATGTCGTGTGTTGAAATGCTTGATTGTGATTGTGCATGTTGTGTGTGTTGGAATGCTTATTTATGACTGTGTTATGTTGGTGTGAATAAATGGGGTGTTGTATCGTAATCTTTATTGTGTGGTCTCTTGCGGGGCGTGTGAGGTCAGTCACTCCTTCACTCCCACCTAGACCGATCCTGTCAGGGCAGACCTCCAGGGGTCGGTCGTGACATACTATATGAACTGTAGGCTCTGCAACTAACTAATACGTTTCCGCCTGGAATGAGTAGACAAGAATTGCGCTCCCCCCCCCCCCTTCCCTCCTGCTGGTTCAGCCCCCGCCGCTGTCCCCCCTCTCTCGTTACTTTTGCATCCTAACCTCCCCGAGAAAATCAGCTCTTTTTTTCTTTTAAAGAGAGTATACCAGCTGTATTGGGTCATAATTTTTTCCCCAGCGTGCCATCAGTTACTGCCATCAAAGAAAACAGTGACAATCAACGGTTTTTACGTAAAAATAGAATGTTCCGTTGTTTAAAAAAAAAATGGTAATCATGACGTGAAAAAGGTCATTCTAATGCAGGTGACTTTATCCAGAAATCAGAACCGTTCTTGTCATTCACCTCACCCGGCGTTCTACGTATACTGAAGTGTCTTCAAAGAACTAGCGTTCGGCTGTCACCGTAACGTCGACACCCCCGAATACAGCAGCAGGTTTCCATGGCAGAGACTACCCGTTCTGCCAGCCGTCACCAGAAACCTTGACAGTGGCAATGGTCTCCCTCTCCCACTCATATAAAGGGGACGTCACGCTCAATCAGTGGTATGGCCATCATCGAGAGTGAAAATGGAAAGCAAAATCAAGGACTCCCAAAAGTTGTCAGCGAAGGACAACACGTGGATACCGGAAGAAAACGGAGTAAAAGAAATTTATTGCACCAGATGAGTATGCTAATCATAAAAGAACCTCATTGGTATAACCATATGTAAAAAAAATAAATAAATAAATAATGGTTTAGTCCGCAGCGCGCGATGAACGCGACCTGGACACTCAAAACTTAAAAGTTATGTTTTCTTCCCGCCTTCCATCCATCCTTTCGTGTATTCTTCCTTCCTTTCTGTCTTCTTCTTGCTCTTTTTTCTCTTTCATCATCGTCGTCGTCGTCTTCGCCTTCTTCTTCTTCTTCTTCTTCTTTTTCTTCTCTCTCTCTCTCATCTCCTCTCTTCTAAGAATTTTTCATATGCTTGGAGGGGCGAGACTTCACGGGGAGTCAGTTCTCTCCTCTCCTCTCTCTCTGTGCACGCCTGTCGCGTGCGCGCGCGCGTATGTGTTGCGTGTGTGTGTGTGTGGTGGTGTGTGGTGTGTGTGTGTGTGTGTGTGGTGTGTGTGTGTGTGTGTCTCTCTCTCTCTCACACTCAACTCTCCTCTCTCTCTCTCTCTCCCTCTCTCTCTCTCTCTTCGCTCTCTCTCTCTCTCAACCGATTTGTGTTATTGTCGTTATAATACTCATTGTCGATTTCTTGATTTCTTTCTCAAAATCACTTTTAAAAAGACTTGCCACTATTGTTTAGCTGGTGGGAGGAAGAGGAACGTAGGACAGAAAAGGAGTGTGTGTGTGTGTGTGTGTGTGTGTGTTGTGTTGTGTGGTGTGTGTTGTTGTTTGTGTGTGTGTGTGTGAGGGGGGGGGGGGATGTAGAGAGAGAGAGGAAGGGGGAGGGGGAGGGCTGGATTGGTGTTTATGAAGACATGGAATACCTGCCTCCATCCACCCTCATTACCCTCTCTCAACCCCTACTCCCACTTCGTTTTTTTCTTCGTTTTTTGCTTTACTGGTGGTTATCTAGTTTTTAAGACGGCACTTAACTGTACGATGTGGTTTATGCTCTCGAGAGAGAAGAGAGAGAGAGAGGAGAGAGAGAGAGAGAGAGGAGAGAGAGAGAGAGAGAGAGAGAGAGCGAGGGTGTGTTGAAGGATGGGAAAGTACAGAGGGGTTTAGGGGAGGTGTGGGGGAGAAGAATTAGCAAAACGGACGTAGTCAAGACTGGAAATACCCTACGAGATGTACTCATTTCATTAAAGTTCTTTGCAGCGTCTAGTTCATCAGTCCATCCTTGTCTTCTTTTTTTTTCTTTCTTTTTTACTGATGTTCTCGTAGAAGACAAAGAAGACTGCCAGACGGTCACACCGACAAAGAGAATAATAAATGAAATGATGATGTTGTATGATGCTGACGACGACGACGACGACGACGATGATGATTGATGATGATGATGATGATGATGGATGATGATGATGATGATGATGATGATGATGATAAAGATGATGATGATGATGAAACAATGATAATGATAACAATAATTATTAATAATACGATGATGATGACGACATGACGACGATGATGAATAGGATTGATAATGATTGATGATGATGATGATGATGATGATGTTATGATGATGATATGATGATAAAAAAGGATAAGCGAATAAAAAGTTGAGTACATTTTCATAGGATTTAAAAAACAGAAACATAAACTTAATGACTTTCATGTGTCGTTGGGAAGGCAAACGGTATGTTAACCTATCCCTTGTTAGAACAAAATCCCCCCACATCTCTGACACCTAATTTAACCTCAGAATCGTAAAGCCTCAGTTCACACAGCATCATTCTCACAATTAGACATTCCCTTTCCAACTCGTTTCTTCTCTCTCGTGGACAACCTTGCAGCTAACACCGTCACGTAATCTTCATACGTGTAACCATTTGCCTGACTGTTCAGATATTTATTCACACAGTAAAATGAATGAGTTTTAACTTCACAAGCCAAGATATATAATGTCCACCTGTTTCGCCATGTACCTGATTATTTGGCATATGTAGTGGTATATCCGTAAAACTTTTTTCAAGCGCAAGAAGTGGATGTTCTCGCAATTTATAGCTACCAGAGCAGAATCAACACCACATATTTTGGCGGGGGGCTCCTTATTGCACGCTAAGTCGAACTTCTGCGTCAAATGTTATCAAAACGGATGTGATGATTCGCCTTTGTATAGCACGTCCCGACGCTTCTCTCAACACTGAAGCGGCGCCTTCTCTTTGCGTGGTTGCGAAATCTTTGGCATGCCAAAGACAAAGCGTACATACACGACCGAGAAGTACATATTTCAATTATCCATACACTTTCACATCACAATTGAACATTGCTATACCATTATCTGTCCACCTATTAAAAACATAGCAAGGCAAACACCTTCCTTTTGAAACACACATGCTTGCTTTTTGTCAAGTTTTACCTTTTGTCGTCAGCAAAGTACCAGCTCCGTGAAAAATGGTTTGCTATTGCACGTTTGCAACCATTCAATGTTTGTGACATTAAAAAAAAAAGCATGTAACAAGACAAATCAGTCGTAAAGACAGCACTCTAACCGTCCAGAACTATTTACTTCATTTTGTTTATTAACTCATTAATGTATTTATTTTTAAAAACCTAACAAAAATCACATTGCTTAGAGCAGATGTAGCACTTGGCAATACTTTTCCAATACACCGTCAAACTGCAGCTACTCGGTTATTCATTTGTCATATAAAAACAATTAAGGATTTTTCATAAGTATACACTTTTGAACAAACAGCACAAAATAATGCTTCCTGTTAACGGTATGGGGAAAAAAGTTTGCTGACGCAACACACAATTTGTGGTTTAAAACTTAAATGTTTCCGTATGATAAGGCAATTACGTGAACTTTTCTACACTTAAGAAACCTATTGTCCACTTAAGAAGGCTGTGACACCCTAGAAAGGTTTTAAAAAACCTCAGAATGCCCCTGTGACGGCTGTAACACTCCTGAAACATGAACTCCTGAAAAAAGCTATAGCACCTCGGAAAGCGGAGACTGCAGAAGTCCGTGCCAGTTCCAGAAGGCTACAACACCTCTCGAAGACAGTAACACTTCAGAAGGTATTTGCATCTCAGAAGAACCTCGACAGATTGTAAGCCTGCAGAAAGGATGCAGGACCTCAGAAGGCCATTGAGAATCTGTAGATTGGAAGAGGCTGTAGTACCCTTGAAAGTCGCATCACCCAAAGCACATATAAACATGTAACACCCTCGTAGAAACTGAAGCTCCAAACAGCTGCAACACTTCAGAAGTCTGAAGCACCTATCTTCGTTGCTGAGCACCTTTTTTAAAGAATACAACATCTAAGAGTCTGTCTCGGCGCCTCTCAGTCAGAACACGTCAGAAGTTTGAAGTACCTTATAAGTCTGAGCATCCTTAACGTTTTGTGGCAAGTCGCTGGGGCTTGTGAACTCTCCCTAAGAGGGGAAGCACGTCCAGAAGTCGGAAACACTTAGGAACAGCAAACTGTCACTTGGTAGGGCCGGGGAACATCTAGAAACGTAGAGCACCTCTCGAAGCAGTGACAGCTCAGAAGCTGAAGCCCTGAAGCAGCCCTTAAAGCTGTAACACATCAGAAGCCAGGGGCACTGAAAAAGCTGTAGGCTTCGGCGGGCTGTAACAGTTTAGAAGGCTTAACACCGCAGAAGTTTGAAGTACAATTTAAAGATGTAACACCTCAGAAGACTGAAACATCTCTTAAAGCTGTATGAAATCAGAAGTCTATCTCTCTCTACTTTTCTCTCTCTCACACCCTCCCTCCCCCTCTCTCTCCTTCTCTCTCCTCTCTCTCTCACTCTTTCTCTCTCTCTCTACTCTCTCTCTCTCTCTCTTCGTCACTCTCTCCTCTCTCCCTCCCCCTCTTTCTAGTGTCTTTTAGACTCAGCACGCCAACGTTTACTCACAATCCACAGTACAGAGGAGAGTCCCCCCCCTTTTAATTAACAAATTAATTTTACACCATTTGTGTGGAGATATATTTTACTATGGTTTACACACACACACACACACACACACACCACACACACAACACACCACACACACACACACACACACACACACACAATGTTTTCAAATATAAAACATTGACCAGGTCACTCGCGACTTGGTTTTTTTCCATAGACAGGTTAGCCTCAAACAGTGCCATCAAATATCTCGTTTTGTAAAGAAAATGCCCATGTCCCCGGCAGCCCATTGAGTAATTTTCACCCCTGAGTTTGGTCTCAACATTGTCATAGAAATCTTCACGTCTTTCCGCCCTCCGCCCTTTTTAAAAAAATTTGTTCTGTGCCCTGTCCCCCTCTATTTTAAAAAAAAAAGTTGGGTGCGCTAACAAGGAAATTGTTCCTGGAAAGAAACGGAACATGAATGATTGTTTTTCCGAAAAAATTGTCGTCACTGAGCACACCAAACTTTGCTTGTTCCCCGCTTAGTCCTTATTTTGTATATATACACATCATGATCAATAAAAAATTTTTTTAAAAAATGCTTAAAAAAAAAAACAAAAAAAAAAAACGAATATAAATCACCCTCGTTGAAATCAGTGAGAAAACCTTTTTATTTTTAGATTTCAATCCTTTTTCCCCTTTTCCCCTTCTTTTGTTGTTCTTACCGGGGTTGCTATGCCTTTTAGGCCAGTCGTTTTGTCTTTCATTTAACAAGACACCTCTTTTGTATCATTGAGGAAAAAAGGGGTGCGAGGCTGCGCCTTCACAAAACCCTCCCTCTTGCGTTCTGCCAATCTGTCCCCGAAAACTGACCCTCCTATAGGTGGTAAACCAGCCCCCGTAGTTATTCATTTTCTTCATCAGCGGTTTTCCGTACAAAGCTGCACGATTCCGTGATAGGTGGGCCGGGACAAGGGTAAACAAGCTTTTTAAACCTTTTTTTCTTTCTCCTTTTTTCATTATTATTGTCATCATCATTGCTCTGGTTTTATCATTATTATGATGGTTTTTATTTCAGCCCCGCCCCCCGTAAAGACCAGCCCCGAGCATTTACAACCCCCCGTTCCCTTTTACAAACGGGTGCCTACTCGGGTAGAGCCCCACTGAAATTTCTGCCTGCCAGGCGCTACTTCTGTCGTTTCCCCTGTCATTAATAAATATCGTCACTGTTTTTTCATTTATTCTTTCATTCTTTGGTGCCTGCGCTTTATCCCTTTCATCCATACCAACGGCCAAAACGGCCTTTCTTCCGAAAGTTGATTTTTTCGTGTGTGCAAATTTTTATGCATGGTTCATAACGGAAAATGGGTTTAGTCCATTCGAAGGAGTTTTGGGGAATGGGTTTAGAAAATTTTTTAAATATTTCAACTCGGAGGGGAAACCCCCCCCCTTGCCGAAACCGCCCTGTGGGATTCGTAAACCCCCCAACCTCAGGATCAAAACCAGGATCACGAGCCGGCGCTTATCAATGAGCTATTCCGCATAGCTCGCGTGTGAAATTTGTTTT
>CM031615.1:24701427-24748927 GCA_018398815.1 Conus ventricosus
TGGAAAGCAAAATCAAGACTCCCAAAAGTTGTCAGCGAAGGACAACACGTGGATACCGGAAGAAAACGGAGTAAAAGAAATTTATTGCACCAGATGAGTATGCTAATCATAAAAGAACCTCATTGGTATAACCATATGTAAAAAAAAAAAAATAAAAAAATAATGGTTTAGTCCGCAGCGCGCGATGAACGCGACCTGGACACTCAAAACTTAAAAGTTATGTTTTCTTCCCGCCTTCCATCCATCCTTTCGTGTATTCTTCCTTCCTTTCTGTCTTCTTCTTGCTCTTTCTCTTTTCTCTCTTTTCATCATCTCGTCGTCGTCGTCGCCTTCTTCTTCTTCTTCTTCTTCTTCTTTCCTTCTCTCTCTCCTCTCTCTCTCTCTCTCTCTCTCTCTCTCTCTCTCTCTCTCTCTCTGTGCACGCCTGCGCGTGCGCGCGCGCGTATGTGTGTGCGTGTGTGTGTGTGTGTGTGTGGTGTGTGTGTGTGTGTGTGTGTGTGTGTGTGTGTGTGTGTGTGTGTGTTCTCGTTCTCATCTACTTCTGTCTCTCTCTCTCTCCTCATCTCTCTCTCTCTCTCGCTCTCTCTCTCTCTCTCTCACCGCTTGTGTTATTGTCGTTATAATACTCATTGTCGATTTCTTGATTTCTCAAAATCACTTTTAAAAGACTTGGCCACTATTGTTTAGCGAGTGGGAGGAAGAGAAGCGTAGGACAGAAAAGGAGTGTGTGTGTGTGTGTGTGTGTGTGTGTGTGTGTGTGTGTGTGTGTGTGTGTGTGTGTGTGTGTGTGTGAGGGGGGGGGAGGAGAGAGAGAGGGAGGGGGAGGGGGGAGGCTGGATGGTGGTTTATGAGACATGGGAGATACCTGCCACCATCACCATCATTACCCTCTCTCACCCCGACTCCCACTCGTTTTTCTTCGTTTTTGCTTACTGGTGGTTATCAGTTTAAGACGGCACTTAACTGTCGATGTGGTTTTGCTCTCGGAGAGAGAGAGAGAGAGAGAGAGAGAGAGAGAGAGGAGAGAGAGAGAGAGAGAGAGAGAGAGAGAGAGAGGTAAGGAGGGAAAGTTAGGAGGGAGGTGTGGGAGAAGGATAGCAACGAGAGTCGAGAGGAAGGTGTTAGATGGGAAAGTTCATAAGGGTTTAGGGGCGTGGTGTGGGGGAGAAGATTAGCAAAGGGACGTAGCCAAGACTGGAAATACCTACGAGATTACTCATTTCATTAAAGGTTCTTGGCAGCGTCTAGTTCATCAGTCCATCCTTGCTTCTTTTTTTTCTTTCTTTTTTACTGTGTTCTCGTAGAAGACAAAGAAGACTGCCAGATGGTCACACCAACAAAGAGAATAATAGAATGATAATGATGATGTTGATGATGCTGACGACGACGACGACGACGACGATGAGATGATGATGATGATGATGAATGATGATGAGATGATGATGATGAGATGATAAAGATGATGATGATGATAACAATGATAATGATAACAATAATTATAATAATACAGATGATGATGACGACGACGACGATGAGATGATAGTATATGATGATGATGATGATGATGGATGATGAAATGAAGATATGAGATAAGAACGAATAAAAAGTTGAGTACATTTCATAGGATTTAAAAAACAGAAACATAAACTTAATGACTTTCATGTTGTCGTTGGGAAGCAAACGGTATGTTAACCTATCCCTTGGTTACGAACAAAATCCCCACATCTCTGACACCTTAATTTAACCTCAGAATCGTAAAGCCCAGTTCACACAGCATCATTCTCACATTAGACATTCCTTTCCACTCGTTTCTTCTCTCTCTGACACCTGCAGCTAACACCGTCACGTAATCTTCATACGGTAACCATTGCCTGACTGTTCAGATATTTTTCACCAGTAATGAATGAGTTTAACTTCACAAGCCAAGGATATATATTGTCCACCTGTTTCGCCATGTACCTGATTATTTGGCATATGTAGTGGTATATCCGTAAACTTTTTTCAAAGCGAAGAAGTGGATGTTCTCGCAATTTATAGCTAGCAGCAGGATAAACACCACATATTTTGGCTCCTTATTGCACGCTAAGTCGAACTTCTGCGTCAAATGTTATCAAAAACGATGTGAGTGATTCGCTTGTATAGCACTGTCCGACGCTTCTCAACACTGAACGGCGCCTTCTTTGCGTGGTTGGCGAAATCTTTGCATGCAAAGACAAAGCGTACACGACCGGAGAAGTACATATCTCAATATCCATACACTTTCACACAATTGACATTGCAATACCATTATCTGTCCACCTATCATAGCAAGGCACCCTTCCTTTTGAAACACACTATGCTTGCTTTTTGTCAAGTTTACCTTTTGTCGCAGCAAAGTACCAGCTCCGTGTAAAATGGTTTGCTCCGTTTGCAACCAGTCAATGTTTGTGACATTAAAAAAAAAGCATGTAACAAGAAAAATCAGTCGTAAAGACAGCACTCTACCGTCCAGAACTTTTTACTTCTTTTGTTTTAACTCATTAATGTATTTTTTTTAAAAACCTACAAATATCACATTGGCTTAGAGCAGATGTACACTGGCAATACTTTCCAATACACCGTCAAACTGCACTTACTCGGTTATTCATTGTCATATAAAAACATTTAAGGATTTTTCTAAGTATACCACTTTTGAACAAACAGAACAAAATAATGCTTCTGTTAACGGAATGGGGAAAAAAGTTTGCTGACGCAACACACAATTTGTGGTTTAAACTTAAATGTTTCCGTATGATAGGCATTAGCGTGAACTTGTCTACAATTAAGATATCCTATGGTCACTTAAGAAGGCTGTGACACCCTAGAAGGTTTTAAAACCTCAGAAGGCCCCTGTGACGGCTGTAACACTCCTGAAGACATGAACTCCTGAAAAAAGCTATAGCACCTCGGAAAGCGGAGACTGCAGAAGTCCGTGCCAGTTCAGAAGGCTACAACACCTCCGAAGACTGTAACACTTCAGAAGGTTTTTGCATCTCAGAAGGAACCTCGACAGTTGTAAGCCTGCAGAAGATGCAGGACCTCAGAAGGCCATTGAGAAACTGTAGAGTTGGAAGAGGCTGTAGTACCCTTGAAAGTCGCATCACCTCAAAGCACATATAAACATGTAACACCTCGGAGAACTGAAGCTCCAAACAGGCTGCAACACTCAGAAGTCTAGCACCTCTTCGTTCTGAAGCACCTTTTAAAGATACAACATCTCAGAGGTCTGTCTCGCGCCTCTCAAGTCAGTAACACGTCAGAAGTTTGAAGTACCTTATAAGTCTGAGACATCTCTTAACGTTGTGGCATGTCGCTGGGGCTGTAACTCCCAAGAGGGGTGAGCACGTCAGAAGTCGGAAACACTTAGGACAGCAAACTGTCACTTGGGAGGCCGGGAACATCTCAGAAACGTAGAGCACCTCTCGAAGCAGTGACAGCTCAGAAGGCTGAAGCCTGAAGCAGCCCTTAAAGCTGTAACACATCAGAAGCCTGGGGCACTTGAAAAAGCTGTAGCTTCGGCGGGCTGTAACAGTTTTGAAGGCTGTAAACACCGCAGAAGTTTGAAGTACAATTTAAAGATGTAACACCTCAGAAGACTGAAACATCTCTTAAAGCTGTATGAAATCAGAAGTCTATCTCTCTCTTCTTTCTCTCTCTCACTCCCTCCCTCCCCCTCTCTCTCTCTCTCTCTCTCTCTCTCTCTCTCTCTCTCTCTCTCTCTCTCTCTCTCTCTCTCTCCTCCCCTCCCTCTTTTCAGTGTCTATTAGACTCACGCTCGCGCAACGTTTACTCACAATCAACAGTACAGAGGAGAGTCCCCCCTTTTAATTAACAAATTAATTTTACACCATTTGGTGAGATATATTTTACTATGGTTTACACACACACACACACACACACACACACACACACACACACCACACACACACACACACACACACACACACACACATGTTTTCAATATAAAACATTGACCAGGTCACTCGCGACTGTTTTTTCATAGACAGGTTAGCCTCAAACAGTGCCATCAAATATCTGTTTTGTAAAGAAAATGCCCATGTCCCCGGCAGCCCATTGAGTAATTTTCATCCCTGAGTTTGGTCTCAACATTGTCATAGAAATCTTCACTGTCTTCGCGACCTCACGTCCATTTAAAAAATATGTTCTGTGCCTGTGCCCCTCTCAGTTTAAAAAAAGTTTGTGCCCTGTCTAACAGAGGGAAAATAGTTCCTGGAAAGAAACGGAACATGAATGATATGTTTATTCCTGTAAAATTGTCGTCACTGAGCACACCATAAGCTATTGCTTGTTGCTGCTTCAGTCCAATAGTTTGTATATATACACATCACTGATCAATAATAAATTTTAAAAAATGCTTAAAAAACAAAAACAAAACAAAAAAAACGAAATATGAATCAGCCTCGTTGAAATCAGTGAGAAACCTTTTTATTTCTAGATTTACAATCCCTTTTCCTCTTTCCACTTCTTTTCGTTGATTCTTACCTGGAGGTTAGCTATGCCTGTTATAGGCCAGTCGTAGTCTTTACATTTAACAATGACACCTCTTTTGTATCATTGAGGAAAAAAGGCTGCGAGGCATGCGCCTTCACAACGCCTCCATCTATGACGCTTCTGACCAATCTGTCCTCCGAGACAACTGACCATCCTATAGGTGGTAAACCAGCCGCCGTATGTTATTCATTTACTTCATTCAGCGAGGTTCACCGTACACAAGCTGCACGATTTCCGTGACTAGGTGGGCCAGGGCACAAGAGGATAAACAAGACTTCAAAATCCTTCTCTTTTCTTCTCCTTCTTATCATTATTATTGTCATCATCATTGCTACTGTTGTTATCATCATTATTATGATGAGTACTTATACAGCCCTGCCTTCGTTTAGAGACCAAGCCCTGAGCACTTTACAACCCACCGTCTCGTTTATACAACGGGCTGCCTACTCGGGTAGAGCCGACTGAATTGCTGCCTGCCAGGCGCTACATTCTGTCGTTTCCCGTGTCATTCAATCAAATATCAGTCACTTGTTTTTTCATTTATTCTTTCATTCTTTCGGTGCCTGCGCTGTGTATCCGTTTCATCCATACCAACGGCCAAAACTGGCCTTCTCTTCCGAAAGTTGATTTTACGTGTGTGCAAGATGTTATGCATGCGTTCATACACGGAACCTGCGGTTATAGTCTCATTCGAAGGAGTTTTGGGGCAATGGAGTCAGAACGAATATTAACTATTTCAACTCGGAGGGAACCCGCCCCCTCTGCCGAAACCGCCCGTGGAGATTCGAACCCGCAACCTCAGGATCACCAGGATCACGAGCCGGCGCTCTATCAACTGAGCTATTCCGCATAGCTCGCGTGTGAAATATATGTTTTCCGTCGACACACTCCGCACAGACCAATACCTATCAAACGACCAGGAACTTCAGTTCAGTTCCTTACTGATTCTACCGCCTGTTCCTTTCATTCGCTTTCTTTTTGCGTCCCTATGTGTCTCTGTCCCCTCTCTCTCTCTCTCTCTCTCTCTCTCTCTCTCTCTCTCTCTCTCTCTCTCTCTCTCTCTCTCTCTCTCTCTCTCTCTCCTCTCAGCCTCCCTCCCACCTTCTCTCTTTCTCTTCTCTGTCTAATCCCTGTCTCCCCCCCCCCTTTTTCTCTGCCCCTCCCTCCCATCTCCTTCTGTCAGTAGAGACCCATTCAGCGGGGGTGGGCCGCGTGGATTACAGGCAGACTGAGGCGCCGAGAGAATGTAAATATACGGGTTCACGACCACCCATCTTATTTTGCACGAAAACCCCCCTTTTCACAAACAAATCACGTCCTTCTCATGTTGATTTTGGTCAAAATTAACACCTGTTTTCTAAACAAAATTAACACGCAAAAACCTCTAAAAATCGACATAATCGTTACTTTAAAATGGTGGCTTACGTGCAAGATAAGATAGGGTGATCGTGAACCGTATATTTACATTCTCTCTCCATGGCATAAAAATTAAGGGTTACAGTACGCTCTTCTACTTCCAGCACTATTAATAAATCAGAACAAACAACCGGCTCTCCATTTTGGTTAGTTATTTTTACATCTAATGAATTTATAGGCCCATTAATTAATTCTTTAAATTCACTGTTTTTTCCAACTGAGATTAATCGAAAATCGCAAACCCCGCCCTAGTTGAGGGCAAAACCTTTAGAACTGTAGACGGATAGCCATCAAACAAATTAGCATCTGTTTTTTAACTGTTGTAAATGAACATACAACTTGGGTTCACGAGAAAATCAGAAGGTTTATTACCTCAAATTGATAAACCATCTTCTCTTGTACTAAATCTATAAGCTCTGTCACTACTGTGAAAGCCTAAGATTTTAGCTAGGCCTTTAGGAAAAGTGTACTCTCTTCTTTCTTCTCGTGGGAAATGTAGTAATTCTGAGGTTTGCTTCGTTAATTTTTAACAATATGCCAAATTCGCTAAGTACTTCTTTTAAAAAGCAAAAGTTGTAGTAACCATCAGGTATTTTTACATGAGTTATTTGATTGCCCGCTTCGTTACTAATATTGATCCAGTTATTTTGAGCTCCTTCAGATATGTTAACCCACATAACTTTAAAGCCAATTTCTTTAAGGGCAATCCTACAACTCCCACGCCAATTGACAATTGGATACGTTAAGAACACACGCTTGTTTTGTTGGGTTATATAGATGTATATCTTTTTTTATAACTATTTTAAAAACTATTTAAAAATGGAACCTTTTAAATATAACGAAAGTGCCACTTACGATGTAGGAGCGTTTTATAACCCCAAATCTTTGGACTTCAACAATTTAACCATTGCAGTAGATGGATCATATGGCTTCAAGTCAGACTTGTAAACCCACTAACTAAATATTTAAATCCGCCAATAAAGAGTGATAGAGTGCCATCAGCATGGTCATCCCGCCCTATGACGTTTTACCAGAATCAGTTAAATTTTGCTATTTACTGCGCAACTACTGGCTGTGGTTTTTTCATATGCAAATCATTTAAACCATCCTAATCTTTAGTAAAGTCAGTATATAACTTTCATGTTTATTTACCAGTACAGACGAATACTAGCTGAACTACAAGTGCCCCTCCCTAACGACAACGCGTTTAATCCATTTAAAAACCTAATGGACACTAATGCATATGAAAGAATCCGCAACGAATTTAACATTAAACCTCAACTAACTTTAGACAAAAGTTAGACCCGCAATCAGGGGTTTTAGGCACATTGTATTTGGGGGGTGCAAAAAGAGAATATAATTATGACTACTGGCCTGGTCACACCTCTTTCAACCAACCAAACAAGTTCGATTGGGATCCATAGAACAAAAACAACCCTGATGTTTGGGAAACAACATTTATCTTAGATGAAAGTGAAGGCCTAACAATGCCAGGAGTGCAAAGACTTAATGACTCCATAGGACATACGTTTGGTGTCTATTAGGAGCACAAGCACAGACCACTAGCATAGTGGATCATCTACCGGCTTTGATGCTAGAAAACAATTTCTAGCTAATTTAGAAGATGCTATTAACTCGGCTGTTGATTTGCCTGCCAGCATACAAAGGTATCAAGACGTTCTTGCACATGCTAGGTCAAAGGTTGACTTTGGTTGTAGGCCATGGATTGTACATCTACCCTCTGACCTTAGACTGCAGATTGGCATGATACAGAATTATAACAATGAAATCCTCATAGCTGGAGACGACCAAAACTTAGGGCACAATCAAGGCTTAAACACAAGGCCTGCCCCATCCATTTAAAAAAAAGTACCTAGCCCTGAAGAAAGCGATCCAGTTATAAACCCCCACAGCCAGAAAGCAGTCCAGAACCAGAAAGCACACCGCCTGTTGATCTGCCTCGCACTGACAGTCACACTAGCGAAAAGACAGCCCTTGTTGTGTTTTTAACTTTTACTGGATTGGCCATACTTTATTTCACTAAAAATTAATCCAGCAGCTAGCACTCCTAACGTCCACAGATGGTCAGCCATATAACCAGCAACTTTGCCTATAGTAGACAAAACCCAACTAACAACACTGCCAATTATGCCAGGCAGAGCATCAAGCGCTTTGGCTGCTAACTTCTTTAATAGGTTTGCTAGATGATGTAATTGTTTTCTAATCCAACTTTTACCAGGCTGAGGTGTTGGGGGCGCTACGGGCCCTGTTGGCGCACTGCCAGTTAAAGCATAAACGAGTGTAGAGATAGCAAACCCAACGGTTTGTTAATATGCTAACTATTGTAATCCCCTGTTCCCTGAACAGAGTCCTTATTCTTTCTGCTAGCGTAGTGTTTTCATAAAGTATTTGTTTATAGTTTCTTTAATTCTGCTTGTTTGTGATGCTAGCTGCGCTCTGTTAGTAGACAGCATTTCTACCTGCTGCCCTTTCTATCATTAAATCCTGTATGTTTCTGCTGTATTCTAGCCTTTTCTTCTCGCCCTAAATTGTTATCATCTGCATTAGCCAGTTTATTTTTTTTCTTCTTCTATCTTTCTATCTAGCTCACCTAGTTTTGCCAAATTGTTTGTTAGTTCACCCTTATTGTCCGCAGAGCAGCATTAAGCCCCAGGATTTCACGCATGGGCAATGGAGAATCACCAATTGTTTTTAACTGTGTCTCCTCACTTAAACTCGTTTCAATTTCTGCTATTAGTTCATCTGCTTCTTGAGTTAAATCTTAAGAGGTATGTTTTGTATTTTAGATTGTGTTGGCAACTCTTGCCCAAAGTTTTGTAAAAAAAACTAACGGCTTCGGCTCTAAGCTCTAAAAGGTTTAAATGTTCTACCTTAGCAGCAGGGAGGTCTCGTTTAATTGTTTTTAGACTTAAAAACTTGGTTGTGTCTGACTTTTTAGTAACTCTTACACGGGGTTCTACCACCAGTTCTTATATACAAATGCCCACCATCTTCCTCAAAATCATTAGGATCAACTACTTCTGGTAGCTCTCGTCCTATGCTTCTATAGAATGATTGAATTCTTTCTCGCAATAGTTCTTGGCGTTGTCTAGGAGAAAAGAACCCGCTCCTTCAATTTCTTCTTGCAAGTGAAGGTCCCAGTTCTGTTTCATCTTCTTCTTCAACAGGATCAATCGCGTCAAAATCTTCATCCATATTTTTTTATTTATATTCTTTTTTGTTTTATAAAAAATGAACTCATACGGTTGTGACGACCCATCCAGAAGAGAGAAGGAACCGTATGGCGTAAAAGGTATAAGGCAGACCGTAATTAGTGTAAATACTCCATCAACAGTTCAGCCTGAACAAACTTTAATAGTCAAGTTCCCTGATCTTGGCGCTGGCGATGTTATAATGCCAGGCACTGCTAAACTATCATTCAAAATAGATATTAAATCGACAGATCCTAATGCTACTGTTGTTGCTAATTTGGGCAGGGCAATCGTTAAACATATATCAATCAAACTGGAGGGCAGAGAAGTCTTTGTACTAAGCGAGGCAGACATTTTTGCCCTCTATTCTGATCTATGCTGCCTAAAAAAGAAAGAAAAGAGAAAGTTTATCAGGGAATACAAAGCCCAAACGGCCTCAAGCACAGGCTTAAAGTGGAGGATGCAAAGGATGATGTTAAAGATGAGGCAGTAGCAGAAGCATTTGGCAACAGATTCTGCATCCCTATAGATTTTGAACTGTTAAAGACGCATGTGCCATATTACCAAGGGGCACTAAAAGAAAAACTTACTTATGAACTGACATTTAATCCTAGCGATTCTGTTGTTCTGTCTGAAGACCCTTTAATCCAAATACACAGTCAGCGACATTTCTCTTGAGTTTGATGTTGTTACTAACCCTGAACTGGCCAGAACAATCTTAACCCGTATAAACGTAAACGGTTATTTATTATGAAAGGGTTATACACTCCATTACAGAAAATAGAAACAAGCGAGACCTCTCTGGAACATACATCTAAATCAGTCTTTGAAGTCTTTAAAAGGAATTTTGTTCTTGTTTACTGAAGGAACAACTCCTTTTCATAGAGAATCAGAAGCGTTTTATAATCCAAAAATTTAGAAGGTTGACTGTGCAATAAATGGCAAATCTGATCAGTTGTATTCAGGCCGTGGACTTTTTACCTCACCAACACTTTGATGAAATAAGAAAGTTGTTTGCTGGAGGTAGGCAAAGAGATTTCCCGCAGTTGATCGTGTATGTAAAAAAACTTCGCCTTTATGATGTAAAACTCGAAGACTACTTAACAACTAAATATGGGCTGTGGTTGGATTTTAGATCCACATTTGACAACAGATTGTTTGGAAGTGGAGAAAGGGTAGGCAAGATGGTATAAAAATATATATTCACAAGAAAGCAGACGGAAACGCCCCAATACAAATGCATGTTTTTGGTTTGTGATGCTCAGTTAAACATTGAAGAAAACAGGCTAAAAGACGTGGCTTATTAAAAAAGCAGAAGAAATAACCTATTAAAAACAGATGGATAGTTTGAAGTTTCTGCCCAAAGATCCGCACTGTTCTCTTGTCTGCAGGATTACTGGGTGTGGGAAAACTGTCTTCATACTTGATTTGTTTACAAACAATTTACAGGTTTCATTACGAGTACTTTGTTATATTCTGCACAACCATTAAGCACAACAAGTCTTTCAAAGAAAGGAAGTTTATTTGGACAGACGATAATATATTTTTAGTTGATCCTAGCGACAAACTGAGCGACTGTTTAGAGCATTACTATAGACTATTTGAGGGGAAATGAAACACTGTTTATTATTGATGACTGTTCAGCTGAACGAGACATTGTTAAAAAATGAAAAGCTCTGTCAAAGCTAGCCTTTAGTGGGCGCCACGCCTTAGTTTCTGTGTGGCTCTTAACTCAAAAATACAATGCTGTCTTAAAAGACTTTCGATCGCAGTTAAAATCGGTTGTATTATTTTACACTAAGGACAAAGATAGTTTTTGAAGAATGTTTAAGTGAAAATTATATAATAAGGGACCAAGATGAGCTAAAAAAAAACAAGAGCAGTTAGAAAAATCTAATCACGCTAAGCTATGCTTGCGGACTGACCCCCAGTTCAATACGTTTGTTTATTATAATTTGTTTATTATCGATTGCTTATAACAATTTGTTTATTATAATTTTAATATACTGACTTCCATAAAAAACGCGAAAATTTGAAAGGCTATTTTTTTGGGTGAAAAGGGGTGAATATACAATATTGAACCATTGTGGCAAGTTGTTTGGGTCCAAGACTCACGTGCAGTGAAAAAATTGTGTGAGCAATACATCATTCCCGGGCATTGGAGGGTCAACAAAAATGGCAAACTGGTTGCTGCATGTGAGGCACGTGCACACCATGCAGAGCAAAGTTAACCAGCGACAAGTACGCAGGCATGCAGCCTTTATAAAGCCGTGCTACAAGGTTCAGGTAACGACTTGCCGTCTGAGCGCTACAGAGATGCCAAGACTACGAGCAGAGGAACGCAATCGTGCCCTAGGCCATCTGGAGGCTGGTGTGGATGCAGGCAGGTCGCCAACATCTTTAACGTCCACATCTCAACCATCTATCGTCTGCAGCACCGCATGCGAGTCACTGGTACCAACTGATGATCGTCCCCGCCCAGGCCGTCCTTGGGTCACCACACAAAGAGAGGATCGCCATCTTGTTCGAACCCATCTGCAGGACAGGCGGCAAACAGCCGCTAACACTGCTTGACAGGTGTCTGGGAATCTCCAGCAACGAATCAGCCTCAACACTATACGGCGGCATCTTCAGAACGGGCTGGCATGTATGCGTCCTCACAGAGGTCCGGTACTGACACCAAGACACTGGCAGGACAGGCTGCAGTGGGCACAAGCCCGAATCAACTGGCGCAGGCAGCAGTGGGGACGCATACTGTTCTCAGATGAGAGCCGTTTTTGTATTGACATGGCTGACGGTCGTGTCAGAATATGGCGTCGACCTGGTGAACGCTATGCTGACTCCTGTGTGGTAGAGCGGAACCCCTGGGGAGGCCCGAACGTTATGATATGGGGTGCAATTGGCATTAACCACGCCATAGGACCAGTCATCTTTCAGAACATTGGTCCTGGTCGCGGACAGGGTGTCAATGCACAGCGCTACATTAACCAGGTGCTCAGACCCCATGTCGATCCTTTTTTTGTGCAACACCCAAACTGGACATTCCAACAGGACAATGCAAGACCACACACCGCCAGGGCCACCCAGCAATTTCTTCAGCACAACAACGTCAATGTGCTGCCCTGGCCAGCCCTCAGTCCCGATTTAAACCCAATAGAACATTTTTGGGATGAACTTAGCAGACGGTTGGACCTCCTGCGTCCACGACCAGCAACAGCAACTCAATTACCAGGCAATCGTCAGTTGGGCTGGTTCCAAGGGACGCATCAACCCTGGTCCACTCAATGAGCCGAAAGGTGTCAGCAGTTGTCAACGAAATGGGGGCAACAGGGTTAGGACTTCAACTGGTTTGTCCGTGCCCTTTGGATTTTCCACACAAAAGACATATTGCGATAATTTCACACATTACCGTGAATGAATCAATCCTTTGAATTCTCGCTTCCACTTGTACAATTGTGACAATAAATTACCCCAACTTCAGCTTGATTTGTTTTCGCTTTTTTAGGAAGTCAGTATATTAAAAAAATGTTCGGGGCCAGAAAAAAGGCAGCTAGCCCTAAATGCACTCAGTAGAGTAAAAGACCTAGCAGACACAACTGAGTTTGATCAAATAGGTTTGCAGAAATGTTTATGGTTTTGAGTAAGATGACGGGTTTACAAACGACAGAAATTGAGACAAAAAACGACAGAAATATCTAACTAAAAAAGAAAAAAATTTTAAGGGCAAACGTTTTGGCAAATGAATACAAATTCAAAAAAGAGAATGCTTGGGCGTTCCCCTGAAATTGTTGAATTAAAGTTTGAACTACGAAGCCTAATGTATACTTGATAAGAAAACAATTTAAGAAAAGCTTAAGGAACCATTCTTGTTAGCCTAGTTCCAGGAACACAACGAAAAAACAATTGAAATAACTAGCAGGTTTGAATATATGCTACAAGAAAGAAGTCTTAGCTGAAGTGGGGATGCACGTCGGCTTAAAATTTTTCCCCCCAAACGCTACCGTCACTACCTGCAAATGACGAGTTTTTCGCTTATTTATTATTGAGGGGGCGATCTAGTTTGCAAACATACGTTAACAGAGGTGTAAAAATAAAGTCTGAAAACTGGATGCCTTTTAAGCTCGGTATGCAATTACTAAAAGGGAGAAGAAATAAACACCTTGTATCATTGACAAGGTTACGTATGGTTGACAAACCCAAACTAACAGTACTCGACTTATTTCATTAAGTATGTGATTTATTGCTTTTAACTTGTTAATGAAGGCGCCAAAGAATTAATAGAAGAAGTATGTACAAGATTTATTTTAAAAATAATCTAATTAAAAAATGGAGTTCAACAGTTGGTTAGAGAAAATAACTAAACTTCAAAGGAAATAGAAAGTGATTGAAATTAAGGTACCAGAAAGAAATATGCAAAAAGCTTAAATACTCTTTTTATGTTTTAACTGGCCATCAGCTGTAGTTTACGTAGTGCGGGTCAAGTTTTGCTGTTTTAGCTACTGGGTTGGAGCGCCACCTCTTACATAGGGGCCTTGTTTAGGTTTAGGGCATGTTCTATGATGTAAGGCTGTTAAAAAAATACTCCTAAATTACAAAACCCTGCATTGAGCCTTAGCTCAGCAAAACTTTGTTCATTAAGATTAAGATAAGCAATCATACAGGATAAAACATTAGGAGAAGAATTGAAGCTTTGGCCGATGGAGGATTACAGACGACAAAAAATTGAACTTCAAAGGAGTGGAAAAGACTTTACTTACAAAGGTAGAACACTGATGCAATTAAAAGAACATGAAAAACAACACATGATCATTTAAGCAAATGCAAAAAAAATAAGTTTAACAAAAATAAGTTTAAGCAAAGAATAATACTTTTTTTTAACTCCCTGTGTTGGGGGACAACTTGCAGCTCTCACGAACAAGATCTTTTAGGGCGGTTTTTAGAAGAGAAGTCTCTTTTAAAATAATACACGGAGGGGTGTTTTCATAATTCTTTCAACTTCATATACTTTCTACGCCATAGGGGTTGGGGCTCAATTCCTAACTCCCTTCTGCCTCTCAAGGAGCAAAAAGTATCTACTTTAAGTCAAACGCAAGAGTTTTGAGCCCCTTGACAACTTCAGTAATGCTAATTTTTAAAATTTATCGCGTTACTGTTTAAGGGCCTGTTGCTTTAATTCTCATTGTCATTGGCGCGTAAGACTGGGGCAATCTCCAAACCATTCTGTTTTGCGTTCTCAACCCATAATTTCTCTGTGAATTGATAGGTAAACAGACTTCAGCAAGATTCTTATTAAAGTTTTTCTTACTAGGCTTGCGATCGATGGTCCCTGGGATCCCTCTCTTAACTTAACAGAGTTTTAAAAACGGGCTGGTTTACAACTTTAACTTTTTCCATCATCACCGGGTCATCCTAGGATACTTTAATGGGCCTCGCATTTATTTTTGTAAAGCCACGCCACAGCAGTGAATTTTATTGTTTAAAGGCTCAGCATCTATAATCTTGAGCCATTAAACACTGTGGGAGCATACTTAAACTTTTTTCCTAATTTTGTCATTGGAAGATACAACAATCCATCTGTGGTGTCATTTGAACTGAAATAAAAATTGGGCTTATTATCTTTTGGGCGGGGCACATATTGCCAAATTGCCTGTTTTGAAAGCCAGCCCTTCGCATCTGATTCAGCACTCAAGCCGCTTTACTCAGTTTTCAATACACTTTCCTTTCCAATACCCTTTAGGAGAAAAATATTTATCCATATTTAAATGCATTTTATTTTAACACGAAGTGAAAACAAGAACGGGGCCCATCCAACTGCAATAAAAACTATCTCGGCAGTCTTCTGTTCCTCAAGATGGTTCATAAAAGTCAGACAGTTCTGGCGGTGGTGATGTTAGAAACTTCCTTCCTTCACTAAGTAATACTCATTCATTGCGTCATCAACGTCTGTAAATGTGTGCTCTGCATGTCCCTGTTCTTTTAAACTTTTTATTAATAAAGTCTAAGTGAGCAATTCGTCCTTTTCTCGTAAGCGTCTCTTGCCTTGGCTAAATCTTCCATTCCCTTTGGGTTATGGCATTCTCTCCCTTCATCAGCCCGAAATTTTTACTAAACATATAATTGCTGCCGGAGAAGGCTAAAGCATTAACAATAGCTCCTCCCACCATCAGAACAATCCAGACATCTTTTTTTAAATCAATATTTCTAGATTAATCTTTCTAGCATTAATATTTTCTGGGAAATCCCCTGTGTAACAAGAAAGTCTTTGACGCAATCCTGCAGTAATTACAACTAAACCTTAACAACACCCTCAATGTCTAACCTTCCTAGGTCGGCTGGCCTCATTTTAAACATTTTTTTGCTAACACGCTATAGCCTATACTAAGACCGCTAATTACAGCAGAGTGGTAAATCGTATTGATATCTTTTTTCACTCATCTTTTTATTAACTAAAAAAAATAATTAAAATAATCATAATACGAAGACTGTCTACGTGCTTTTTAATCAGATAATGTTTTGTTGTTAAAGCTAAAAATAAGGTTGCAATAGTTTTGGCGAATCTTTACCCTTTCCCATGTTGGGGGGGTTTTAAATTCCTAACAAACATTTTGCAAGCGTTGAATAGGACTATAACACTAACGATAGGCACTGCATAATTAACCAGCGTTAAACTCAGGGTTTTTTAAAAGTATTATATTTTTTTTTTATTGTTTTTAAAAAGGGATTGTGGACGAACTATTAAAGTGTGAGGAGAAAGCAGACTACTCAGCAGACCACTCCCCAAAAGAAAGATTATACTCTATAGCTGCTTGTGGAAAAACTAAACAGTATTTAGGCACTGAACTAAGTGTCGAACGATTCAACAACTGCCTACTTCAGACGTTGAGAGTACTACGCTAGGTACGAAGCACAGCAGGGTCAAAAATGGTTAGATCAGTGGGTCGACAATGATTAGTCTATTGCTAAGTTAGTAAGTAAGATGGCGCCGGTTGATTCGGGAAGATTTAAAAATATGACTTATCACAAGATCCGGTTTTAAACAAGCCCCTAGAAACTCTTCCATTGTGACATTTTATTACAGATTTGGGACATTTTTATGCCCATTCATCATGGGATTAATTACTTTTAATCATATTAATTTTGACATATTAAATTTTAATCGCAATAACAAAAATGAGCGATCAGGAGAAGAAGACGCCACAGGACATTCCGCAGGAGCAGAATTACCCCAAGTGAATGTACCACAAGTGAATGTACCACAAGTGAGTAATGTTACTAAGGCTAAAAATCCTGGACGGTTGAGGCTGGGCGTAAACTAGCTGAATGGAACAGACTGCAAAAAGCAAACCAATCAGCAAAAAAAAAAATTGTTAGAAGTAATACAACATCCCCGCCCAGCACCGCCATCGCAATTTAACAACAACAACACAATCAAAATAAATGTATCATTATGTATTAGGAGCTGCTGCTGTTGTTGGTGGGTTTTAGCATACAACATACCTAACGCCATACTAGCAACAAATTACAAGCCCCCCACAGTAAAAGAAGAAGAACCCAGCTTCTGCAAAAAAAGTCAACCTCCTGCTGTAGACCCATTTTCTATGGAATAGTTTTTAAGAACTAGATAAAGTACAAGTTAAGTACAAGTTAATTTATTTATAGAAAGTACTTTTTAATTTAAGTGCAAGTAAATTACAAGTTAAGTACAAGTAAATTATAAGTTATAAAGTACTAGATAGGTTTTTAAAGTAAGTACTAGTTAGGTTTTTAAAGTAAGTACTAGTTAGGTTCTTAAGTTAAGTACAGGCCAAGTCAGTTAAGTTAATCTTTTAAGTTCTCCAATCCCCTACAGCATATGAAAACCCCAGGATTGACGTAAGTTCTCTTGTTATTGTTAGAGGCTAGTGATTTTTTGTTAACAGCAGTTGTGTTTACTTGATGAAGAGTAGAGCGCAAAATAAAAATTTGTGGATGAAATACTTTTTTAAAAGAGAGCTTGGTTTAGTTTCTGAGTTATATTTTTTTTACAACTTCTTTACTTATCCCCTTAGCCTTCTTCATTACAGAAGTCTGGCTAGCAACGCTATACATCTTCGACTGCAAACCAACATATTCTTGTATAACTGTCCCATTAAGTTCATCCTTCATCTTTCCAATCACTTTCTTTTTCACAGTTGAATGTAAAAGGCCTGTCTTTAGGATAGTGCATGTGTCTTTACCACCCATCATTTCCCTTTTAGCTATTCTGTTTCTAAGTCTTTGTAAAAGTCTTCTGTGGGGACGTCTAGAATAAAAGAGTCAGTGTCTGTGTAAAGGACTGTTGCTTCTGGGTACAGCGGTTTAAAGTAGTCGTACAAAATTCTAACATTAATAACTTTGACAACTCTAATACGGTAAAGCCGATAAACACCGCTTGTCCAAACTTTTAAATCTTTTTCTTCATCATAATGCCAACCAGGCTGTCGTTAAAAACTTCTAAAGTCTTGATAGTTTTGGTTTAGAGACCAGCTTAATTGCTTGTTTTTCTTTTGTAAATAATTTCACATCTTTGCGTTTGTGTGGTTCTCCATAGTTTTGCCAAAACAGCTGTTGTTCATTAACTTAAAAAGTCATTCTGAAGCGTCAGTGGCTTGAGTTCTAAGATCAGTATTCTTCCTGATGTATGGTCTCATAAAAGGCTCTTGATCACAGGTAATTATTCTGTGAACAGCTCTTAGTTTCAGCCCCTGCTTTAGGTAAAACTGTAACAGCCGGTAATGACAGACATATTTTAGTTTTATGTTGAAGATTAGGCACAAATTTAGAAGGTTCTGTGGGGCTCATCTTTAATCTTTCTGCGGCTAGGGGGGAATCGTTATGGAGATCGTGTAATTCTTTAGGATACTCTAAGTCTACTTCTAAGATTAGTCCTATTGGATTATCAGGGCGAAAGCTGTGACAACTTCCTAACACAGTATTGACATCATGAGGCCCTTTTATCATTGTAAAGTTTCTCAGTGGAAGCGGTTGACTCATGGGGCCCATCCACACAGATTGTTGGCGTCTAAGTACATTAGATAGTTGGATGGTTTAGTGGGATCATAGTCGTCTAAATACTTGTGTTGGCTTTGCAGTAAGGATGTGAGGCATGCTAATACCTCCCCTTAGGCCGTCTTCAAAACATCTGAAGTGTGGGCAGATCAGAAAATTAAGTCAATCTGGATGTTTGTAGACTTTAAAAAGCTCCCAAGAAAGGCCTGGGGCAGAGATGTAATGTGATGAGTCTAACTGTATGTTTCCTGCATGTAGATCTGTAATTCTGAAAGACGTCTGCCAATAAACACACGTCAGCCAATAAATATTGATCATGATAATCACCCATCGTTTGGCAGTGTAATTCTGTCCAGGGCCTTTTGAGCGTATTCATATTCAGAGTCAGTTATGTCTTTGCCTCTAAGATTAGAAAAGAAAGCACCTTTAGGAGGAAGTGAGTCTTCATCAAACCTTCCCACGAGTCATGTATTTTATAGGGGTAAACACCTTTACGCACTAAAGATAGGTCAAAGTATTGTTTTAGTGATTGGAAAGTCTTGTAGAGATCCCGCTAACTTTTCCAAACTTGCCATCAGATGTTGGGGCAGAGTATAAAAGGATAAACAGTCAAGAGTAAAAGTCATGTACTTTTCTGAAGACTGTGCAATGCAGGTAACCCTCTTATATCAAAAAGTCACTGCTTGCATGATAAAATGAGAATCGTAGCCTCGTAGGTTATGAAAGAAGATAGGCAGTTTCCATGTCTTAGGGTCAACCTTAGTTGAAGATTACACTTGCTGTGTGCTGCTCCTCTGAATTTTCCGTAATTTTGATCGTGGTCTCTTACAGCGCCACCCTAATAATTCTGTATTACATATCCAACGTGAGTGGTGAGTTATAACGTTCTTTGTCTTCGGAGTCATAACAAAGTCTGAAAGATTTAGTTGGTTGGAGTAGTAATTACGAAGTTGTTTCATCTGCTCTAAAAATCTACTAGCTGCATGGGGCCTCTGTAAATCTCGGGTGTCGTGTGTTGGCCGTCTGACTAACAACAATAAACGCATAAGAAAAGACTGATGGTGGGTTAATAAGGTTGTTTTTTTTTTGCTGTTGTGGGCCTTAGTAATGCGGCAAGAGCGATTCAAAGTCAGCATAAACCACGTACGGGCTCATCTGCATTTTTCGTACATTCTTAAAAAATAACTTTAGACCCTGGTTTAGGTGTAAGAGTTCGGTTTCACAGTCTACAAAACTTTTACAATGTTTCTTATGACTGGCAGTGCTTCTATAGTAGGGATTCTGAATCAGGCACCTTCTACAAAGCTCTTGTTTAGATTTATCCTTTGACGTATAGGCCCCTAAGTCTGCTTATTGTTCTAATTTATACATAATGACTCTTTGTACTATCTGCAAACAGGATCAAGTCTACTGCTTGTTCAAGTGATTCCCCAAAGTAGGAGCTTTTGTGAGAAATCCTTAGAGGGACTAGATTGTCACTACAGACCCAGGTATCGTTTAAGTGATCAGTTTGTTTTGTTCTTCAAACTGAGATATGCTTTCTATATTTACTGGAAAGGCTATGTTTTCAAAGTTCAGCTCTTGTTTATATTGTTCATAATTAGATACTCTGTTTGCATGATTTTAACAGGATGTAAATGCGCTAAAACCACCACATAAAACACAAAAGTTGTCAGAATTATGTATGTTTAAGACTGCTCGTTTTAAAATCTAACTCTTTTGGTAGAGGAAGGTAAGAATGTCAACGATAGGGTAGAACTTTGTTTGTTTCAAATTTTATTTCAATGACTGTCCTTCAGACCAGCCAGAACCGCGCAATTTCGCTTCTTCACTTCCATGGTTAAACTGTGTAAGCATGTTATCAACCCAGTCAGAATTAAGGTCGCGATAGCTAATAAATTCTTTCTGTTTAGTTGAAACCCAGACTTCTATGTTACTGCCGTCAGGGGTTACATAATCAATCAGAATGGTTTAAACAACATTTTACTGGTGGCTCGCGTTAAAGAGACTCTGGGATTTTAGAGATAGCATGGGGTCACGCTTTTCCCGACGTTTGTAGGGGTTTAAGTGTCCATGTCTACTTTGTTTTAAAAATATTGCTTAATTGTTTGTCACTATCAATATTTCTTCCATCGTATATAGTTTTCCATCCTCGAATTTACTTTTGGCCGTCATTTTTAAAGCCACAATATTTTTGTAAATTAAAAAAAAAATGTAAATAAAAGTAAGTAAAACACGCTTTTATTCTTCACCCAAGCGTTGCAACACTTCAAGACACGTTAACCCTTTCAATAAAACCCGCTAATATTTTAGCCTTTTTCTGAATCACTACAGTCAAGTTCATCACTTTAATTGCTTCGTCAATAGTTCACTATGATCTTTTATTATATTGTTTAATCATTCTCAAAAACCCCAAAATTTACTAAATCAATGTTTAACACTTTCATTGTTTGTCAAATAGTTCATTACAAATCTTTAAATCAGATTCACTAAGTTTTGGCAGCCATTTTTAAATCTAAAAAAAATAAAAAAAAAATAATTGTAAATCAGCTGTTATTCATAGTCTTTTCTAATTTGTTAAAACCTGATCTTCATTAAAACGAATAGCTACTCCTTCAGAGTCAGTAGAAAAAGTCAGATTAACATCTTCAGGAGCCCTTTATCAACTAAATGGCAAACAATTTATAGCGGTTGGGGCCCAAAAATCTGGTATTTTACTGATGGCCTGCTTCACGCTTTCCCCGCATATTATGCGTTCAAAAAGATCTGTGATTTTAAATTTTTCAAACCTGCTCTTTAATGATCTTTATCGCCTCCCAATCCAACTCGAAAGTATAAATTTAAAAAGCTCTGTAGCTACTTCAAGCTTCAAATTTTTAAAAATCAAATAAAATCATAAATTTAAAAATAAGTAAGCTGCAGCATGGGCCTGTAACGCACACACTGCAACGCGCTCCGCCAAACGATCAAAAAAGGCAGCTAAGTCTATTTTAGCCTAGGTTTTCTGGGTCTCTCCCTCTGCAGCAGTTGTCGAGTATTTATTGGTTGGCAGGGCGCCCTTTTCAGATGTCAAGGTGGTCCTACCATTCCACTTGACATTCCCCGACACCTCCATCCCCTTTAGCACGCTTGACACCTTCACCCCCAAATGCCCCAAGTCACCCCCCCCCCCAAGTTCTTAACTTAACAGAATGTAAATATGCGCGTTCTGATTTATTAATAGTGCTGGAAATAGAAGAGCGACTGTAAAACCCCTTAAATTTTTATGCCCCGGAGAGAATGTAAATATACGGGTTCACGATCACCCTATCTGATCTTGCACGTAAGCCCCCATTTTAAAGTAACGATTATGTCGATTTTTAGAGGGTTTTTTTCGTGTTAATTTTGTTTTGAAAACAGGTGTTATTTTGACCAAAATCAAAATGAGAAGGACGTGATTTGTTTGTGAAAAGGGGGTTTTCGTGCAAAATAAAAATGGGTGGTCGTTTAACCCTATATTTAAATTCTCTCGCCGGTTTCAGCGGCAGCAGCAACGCCAACAGCGCCACGGGGGGATGTGTCTTAGGACGTGCGGCCGCCTTATGATGGGATTGACTACTATTAGAGCCTGCCTCCTCCCTCTCGCCCCCACCCTACACCAATTCCACCCACCTCCCTTTCTCCCCTTGTCTTTGATCTTGCCTTCCCCCCCCTTTCCCCCCCCCCCCCCCCCCCACACACACACAAACGTACACCCCCCCTCTCTCTCTCCCCCTCCTCTCTCTCTCTCTCTCCTCCTCTCCCTTTTTCTTTTCTCTCTCCTCTCTCTCCTCTCTCTCTCTCTCTCTCTTTTTCTCTGCACGTGCGTCCGTATGTGTGTGTGTGTGTGTGTGGTGTGTGTGTGTGTGTGTGTTGGGGTGTGGTGTGTGTTTGTGGAATGAGTGAGTGCGGCCGTGCCACGTGTGTATATTGTGTGTCGGTAAGGTCGAAAATATGGTGTGTTTTGTGTTTTGTGGGTGTGTGTGTGGTGTTGGGTTGTGTGTGTTTGGGGTGTTTGTGTGTGTGTTAACCGTATCAGTCTGTATGCATAAATATGATTTAGTGAGATGTCTGCATATAGGCCAGCGATTGATTGTATTATGCATTTCCTAATGTGTGCTCTTTTGTTTTCATTGTTGCGATTGGTCAGGACTCTATTTCCTTTTCCTCTTCTCCCCAGTTTTATTACACTTATATGCATGCTTCAGTTTAGCAAGGACAGAAGGAAGAAAGGCCTATGCCTAAAAATCTCAGACCTTAAATACCTCTCTCTCTCTCTCTCTCTCTCTCTCTCTCCTCTCTCTCTCTCTCTCTCTCTCTCTCCCCTTTTCTGCACTTTTACCTGGTCATAGTTTATGACATGTCAGTGTGTGTGTGTGTGTGTGTGTGTGTTGTGTGTGTGTGTGTGTGTGTGTGTGTGTTGTGTGAGTGAGAGAGAAAAGAGAGAGAGTGTGTGTGTGTGTGTGTTGTGTGTGAGTGTGTGTGTGTGTGTGTGTGTGTGTGTGTGTGTGTGTGTGTGTGGTGTGTGTGTGGTTGCACGCGCGAGAGTACGTGCTTGCGTGCGCGCGCGTGCGTGTGCGTATGTGTGTGTGTGTATGTGTGTGTATTTTGTGTGTGTGTGTGTGGTGTGGGTGTGTGTGTGTTGTGTGTGTGGTGTAATCCGCGACTAAAAAAGGAGTGAAAATTGTATATGCTGTCCAGGTGGACATTGCCTGTGCCATCTGTAGTGTCTGTTTCACCTTTTCGAAGATTTTTTTTTTGTTCCATTTAAACGCTTTTCTCTTTTCTTTCTTACCCTCTTTTATACCTACGTACGTAAGACCAACAAGTCAAGAAGAATGGCCGGGGCACTCTGCACTTCTCAGAAAGTCAGCAGTTCAGCCACCATGTCATTTTCATTTTTGCTTTTCAATTCTTTTCCAGGACACGGTCTTTCTTCAAGATCTGGCTCATTCACCTGTAAGAGTTCGACAGCCATAGTTTTTTCTCTTTTGTTTTCTTCGTACGCAGGCTGATACTCCTGCGGACACACGCTGTATAGACAGGCAAGGATTAATCCCTATCTACCTAAAAAAAGGGAGTGGAGTTTTGTGTGTATGACCTTTTTTTTATCCCGACATTAAGGCAGCCATACTCCATTTTCGGGGAAGGTGCATGCTGTGTGTAACGTGTCATCCATACCAACGGCCAAACTGGCTTTCTCTTCCGAAAGTTGGTGATGGGATTTGACGTGTGTGCAAGATGTTATGCTGCGTTTCACACACGGAACCTCGGTTTATAGTCTCATTCGAAGGACTGTTTGGGGATTGGAGTCAGAACAGTGCGTTGACACACGGCCATGAAAAGGCTCTGTTTTTGACTAGGCTATAACAACAGTAACAACAACAACAACTATAATAATGATAATATGATAATAATAATGATGATGATGCTGATGATAAATGAATAATTAATAAACAAATAGATAAATAAATAACCAAAAAAAAAATGACACAGCTAACTGACCACTCTGGTTCCTACAATGAAAATGGTTTGTCAATCTGAACACACATTTTTTTCTTTTTCGATTCCCTTTCCTCTTATGCATCCTGGTCTCTTGGAACTTGACGAACTCTATACCTCACTCAGAAACGAAGGCAGTTATAGTTTAGTTCTCGTCCGGAATCCAGACCATTCGGCATTCGGGGCAACGACACTGCCGTCCAGATTGCCAGGAACGCTGCATGACTGTCAAAACATGCGCCTTCGTCACATACCTCAAGTCTGAACCCCAAAGATCCGTAAAAGACCTAGCAAGAAAAGTGGATCACTCAAACTGGTACGTTATTTATGTCTGCATTTATTGGGGGAACTGGGTCTCTCTCTCTCTCTCTCTTCTCTCTCTCTCTCTCTCTCTCTCTCTCCTCTCTCTCACCACACACACACACACACACACACGCACAACCACACACGCTCACGTACACACACACACACACAACACACACACACACACACACACACACACACACACACACACACCCTGACTGAAAGGCCAAGTGTTAACAGCCACCATTAGTCCGACAGCCAACCGTCCTCCGCGCTTGTCTCCCCTGCACGATTGGAGTTACGCCCTTTCCTTCATCCTTTTCCTGCGCTGCTTCTGCTGTCAAGTATAGACCCCCCCCCCCCCCCCCTCCCGAAAAAAAGTGTGAGTGTGGAACGGTGAGAAGGGGAGGGGGAGAAGGGGCAGCGGGGATAGAAAGAAGGGCGGGGGGGGGGGGGGGGGGGCGGCGGTTGTGTCAGCTGCTAGTGGTTTATTATCTGGATCCTTTTCCTGTTGCTAAATCAATCATTTATGATGGATTCTCTCTTGAGGGCACATAAGACCGTATGGCGAAAGCTTGGCTGTGTCTGGAGTGGCACCGTCTTCGTCTGTCCGTGGGCAGGGGTGGTTGGGTCTGTGGGGTGTGCTCGGCAGCTGGAGGGTGGTGTTTTTCGCCGGTGGGCTCTGCAGTCATGAAATACGGGCTGGTATACCCATGGGGATGCTACTTTAAGGCTGTTATGGGCTGCATCCTGTAGTCTAATTTACCTCTGTTCAGGAGCAGTTATGTCCCTTGATATCTTAATGGAGTGTCCTGCGCGTGCCTGTACCCATCGTCAACACAGCGCAGGCCTCCAAGGGTGGTACAGGACTGCTCTAAAGGCAGGTGAAGACGGTGCTTCTCTGGGTCCTCCCCAGCACCTTCGGGTGTTTCTTTTCTTCTTTGCCTTAACTAGGCCTGACCCTGGAGAAAGGTCCAGTGACGGTGAGGAAAGACCCACTGACCACAGGGAAAGTCCTGTTGACAGTGGGAAAGACTACAACTTTGGATTCTCTCTTGAGGGCACATAAGACCGTATGGCGAAAGCTTGGCTGTGTCTGGTAGTGGCACCGTCTTCGTCTGTCCGTGGCAGGGGTGGTTGGGTCTGTGGGGTGTGCTCGGCAGCTGGAGGGTGGTGTTTTTTCGCCGGTGGGCTCTGCAGTCATGAAATACGGGCTGGTATACCCATGGGGATGCTACTTTAAGGCTGTTATGGGCTGCATCCTGTAGTCTAATTTACCTCTGTTCAGGAGCAGTTATGTCCCTTGATATCTTAATGGAGTGTCCTGCGCGTTGCCTGTACCCATCGTCAACACAGCGCAGGCCTCCAAGGGTGGTTACAGGACTGCTCTAAAGGCAGGTGAAGACGGTGCTTCTCTGGGTCCTCCCAGCACCTTCGGGTGTTTCTTTTCTTCTTTGCCTTAACTAGGCTGACCTGGGAGAAAGGTCCAGTGACGTGAGGAAAGACCCACTGACCACAGGGAAAGTCCTGTTGACAGTGGAAAGACTACAACTTTGGATTCTCTCTTGAGGGCACATAAGACCGTATGGCGAAAGCTTGGCTGTGTCTGGAGTGGCACCGTCTTCGTCTGTCCGTGGGCAGGGGTGGTTGGGTCTGTGGGGTGTGCTCGGCAGCTGGAGGGTGGTTGTTTTTCGCCGGTGGGCTCTGCAGTCATGAAATACGGGCTGGTATACCCATGGGGATGCTACTTTAAGGCTGTTATGGCTGCATCCTGTAGTCTATTTACTCTGTTCAGGAGCAGTTATGTCCCTTGATATCTTAATGGAGTGTCCTGCGCGTGCCTGTACCCATCGTCAACACAGCGCAGGCCTCCAAGGGTGGTACAGGACTGCTCTAAAGGCAGGTGAAGACGGTGCTTCTCTGGGTCCTCCCCAGCACCTTCGGGTGTTTCTTTTCTTCATCATTATGAACTGCGAACAGAATAAACAGTGACAGGCGCATAATCCATTTCAGACCACGATGACACAACATGGGCATCAGATTGCGCTATTGTTGTTGTTGTTGTTGTTGATGCTGATGCTGATGATGAAGAGGAGGAAGACGGCAATCATGATTATGTTAATGGTGGCGATGATGACGACAGTAGTGATGATCAGTGTTGACGGTGATGACGTCTGTGATGACAGGAATGGGAAGAACGATGACATACCAATCTGAATGACTTCAAGTGTTCCTTTTGAGAAATAGTCATTCCTGTTTCATCTTTTGCAACAGATTTGTGATGTTGTTTTTCCCATAGCAATCGCAAGAAAGTTTACAAATTGAGGCAAATCACGAAACTTGACATACATTGTAAATTAAAGTGACAGATTTGAAAAACAACAACAAATCATAAATAGTCCACTTCACTCAGCTTCTTTCCGCGCGTGCATGCGTGCGGGAGCGATCGCACGCACGCGCGCGCGTGCACGCACGCACACACACACACACAATGACACACACACACACACACACACACACACACACACACACACACACACACACACACACACCACACACGCACGCACGCACGCACGCACACACACACACACACACACACACACACACTCACACACACACACACACACACACACACACACACACACACACACACACATTGACCGATGGGGAGTGTTAACAGCCATCATTAGCCTGACAGCCGACCGTCTTCCGTGCTACTTGTCTCCCCTGAACGACTGGAGTTAACCCCTTTCCATGTCTAGATCCTTTTCCGGCGGAACACCTGCGGTCAAGTGTTTGTCTCCCCACCAAAAATAACCGGGGGCGGGACATGCAGGATGGGTGGATGTGCGTGGGGCGGGTGGGATGGGGAAGTGGAGGGACAGCAAGTGTTGAAAGAGAGGGGTGGGAATGGGTGTCAGCCACAAACAGTTGAATCCGAACCCGGTTCCTAGCTCTATTGGCATTTGTTGTTGAAGCATTCCCAATGAAAGCTATTCCCAAACTCACAATTATTTGTAACGTGTTGACTACGGAGGGAAAAAATGAAAAGAACTTGGTGCTTGATCAAGGGTAGCCCATGGAGATAAACGCCTGGGGAGTACTTTCCCAAACTCCGAACGTCATTTATGGATGCAAACATCGTAAACAACAATAAGTACATAATCTAATTCAGACCAGAATACTACAGCAAGAGTATCAGACTTTGTTGATGTTAATGAGGAGAAGGAGGAGGAGTAAGAAGAGGAGAATCGTAACGAGGATGATAATGGTGGTGATGATGATATTGGTGGTGATGACTACAGCAATGATAACTGATGGTGATAATAGTGACATCTGTGATGATGATGACGATAGGGACAACAGTCTGACTGACTGCCAAGTATTCAGTCTGACAAATGGTCAGTCCTTATCATGAGTTTGGTACAGCAAGTGATTTGCGGGGGCTTTTCCTACCAATCGTGCGGAAGTTGACAAAAATTCTTCAAGTCTGGAAGTGCAATGTATATATTGATATTTACATGTAAAAGTCAGAGAGGAAAAGTTTGAAGAACCAACCATCTTACTCAGCTTCTTTCTGTTTACTGTCTGCTTCAGCATTGATACAAACAAGACAAATGTGGTTTTCAGAGGCTAGAGACCTAAAGGGAGATGTTTTCTATTCATGCCCTGCCACTTCATTTCACCCCGTGCACCAAAATAGTGAAGTCCTCTGATTGGTAGCCGGGCTGTTGGAATTTTCCCTCTCGGCAGGCAGAGCTCAGAGTAGCAGGAATGAGATGAGGAGTGATGTGAAAAGGGTGCTATGGTGGAAAGGGGAGGTGTGTAGGATGACAGGATTGGGGAGGTGTGGGAAGTAACTGAGTGCCACTTCTCAAGGAGCTTTTCTCTGAGGGGATCTGGACAGCTCCAACGCAGTGGCTCAGCAGGTTCATCGTCAGCCATTTCTTTTCCTCCATCTTCCTTCCATCTTGCAGTTTCCATCGTGATTTTGAAAGATTGTGAGGCAGCAACGAGGCTTGTTCTTGAGAAGCATGAGTGAAGAAGAGATTTCATGGCGATGCACCTGCTGGTCTCTGTCTGTTTTCAGGGTATACGTGTTTATTTGTATTTGTGTTTCTTTCTCTGCCTGTCTGTCTGTCTATCTGTCTGAATGAATGAGCTTTTTTTCCAAAGAGTATGTTTGTTTGCAAATTCTTCGCTTCAGTAACTTTTTTTCCTTGTACAATTGTTTTATGCTTTTGAATCATTTGTATAATATGTAAAATACCATTGTAAATCTTGTACAATTTTTATGTGTTCAGTTATTCGAGATCGACTGTTCAAAAAATGTCGCTTCACTTTTTCCAACTATCAGAAAAGCTTTGTTCGTTTATTTGTAAGTTTAGATTCTTTCTCTCGTTCTCTCTGTCCCTGTCTCTCTGTCTCTCTCTGTGTCTATCTCGTGTCTCTCGTCTCTCTCTCTCTCTCTCTCTCTCTCTCTCTCTCACACACACACACAAACACACACACACACGCACGCACGCACGCACGCACGCACGCACGCACGCACGCACGCACGCACACACCACACACACACACACACACACACACACACACAATACACACACGCAGAGAGAGAGAGAGACAGACAGACAGACAGAGAGAGCGATGAGGAAAGTGTTACCAGACCTCGTTAGCCTGACAGCCGACTGTCCTCCGTGCTGCTGTCTCCACTGTACAACTGGAGTTAACGCCCTTTCCTAGTCTAGATCCTTTGCCGCCGCTACCCTCGCGGTCAAATATTGTCTTTTCCCAAAAAAGGGTTGGGGGCGGGACAGGGATAAGGGTAGGTGAGGAAGTGAAGCAGCGATCGAAAGGAGGGCAGGAGGAGGTTGTGTTAGCTGCTGTTGGTTCCTTTTTTTTAATCCTTTTTTCCCGTTGCTAAATCTACAATTGTATACAACATGTTATTAAAACAATCCCGTAAGAGTGCAATGCTTAAACTCAACCTTTTTTTGTGTGTTTGGTAAAGTGATGACTACAGAGACAAGTTTGATAATAACCTCGTGTTTGATTAAGAGTCGCCCATGGAGATCTATCCTTGGTGAGTGTCCTCCAAAACTCTCTAATCGTCATATATGAACTGTAAACAACATAAACTGCAACAAGCACATGATCATCCACAGACTCGAATAATATAGCATGGTATACGATGTTGACGTTGTTACTGATGAGGAGGTGAATGATAATAAAGATCATGGTAATGATGGTGATAACGACCGCAGAGATCATCAGTCTTGATAGTGGTGACGGCTATGACAACAACAAAAAAGAGCTAAAATCGACAATATATACAGAATAAAGGTAATCACCAAGTGCTTGATTAAGGGTACCCTTGAAGATGGGTGCTCAGGTTGTGTCTTCCCAAACTCTCCCATCATCGTTTACGAACTGTACACAACATAAACAGCAATAAGCACAAAATCTCCAGACCCAAAAGATATAGTATTAAACGTTGTGTCGATGATGATGATGATGATTGATGATGATGATGATGATTAGGAGAAGGAGGAGGAAGATGGTAACGATAATGATGGTAATGACTGAAAATCCCCAACACAGTGGCTGAGCAGGTTCATTGTCGGCAGTTCCTTTCCTCCACCTTCCCTCCCTGATTATGGGATCCGGAATAGCTCAGTTGGTAGAGCGCCGGACTCGTAATCTTGGTGATCCTGGGGTTGCGGGTTCGAACCTCCGCCGGGGCGTTTCGGTACAGGGGGATTTTTCCCTCGGAGGTAACATTTGTTCTGACTCCATTTCCCGTACAGTCCTTCGAATGAGACTATAGACCGAGGCCCGTGTGTGAACGCATGCATAACATCTTGCACACACGTAAAATCCCATCACCAACTTTCGGAAGAGTAGGCCAGTTTGGCCGTTGGTATGGATGACACCTTACACATAGCATGCACCCTGCGTGAGAAATGGAAAGAATGAAGGAAGTAAGGAAAATGAGTGATCGATATTGAACGATACTGACTGATGACACGTATGATGGTGACACGGGAAACGACTGAATGAAGCGCCAGCTGCAGCTCTTCAGTCGGCACTACCCAGGTAGGCAGCCCGTTGTGTAAACGAGTGTTGATTGTAAAGCGCTTAGAGCTTGGTCCTAGCCGAGAATAGGCGCTATATAAGTATTCATTATTATTATTATTATTATTATTATTATTATTATTATAAGAACACTATAGCAATCTGATGCATGTGTTCTGTATCACAAATGGTCAGTCGTTCCCGGGGAATCTGTTACATCGGGTAATTTGCAACAGCTTTTCCCAGTGATCAGAAGAAAGTTAACAGTGTTCAGCGAATCACCAAGCATGACATACACATGAATATTTATGAATTTAAGGAGAGGAAAAGCAGAGACAAAGTTGAAGTAGCCCAGTTTCTAATTCAGCATCTTTTCATTTACAGCATTCTTCACCGTCGACACGAACAAGATTAATGCTGCCTTCAAGGCTTGAGGGCAAAGGGACATCTTTTCAAATCATGTTCAGCCTTCATTTTTTTTTTCATACACACCAAAAGTAGTGAAGTCCTCTGTTGGTCGAAGGGCTTGTCGGTATTTTTCCGCTTGGTAGGCAGCGCTCAGAGCTGCAGGAATGAGGTAGGGAGTATTTGAAGAGGGGACAATGGAGGAGAGGGGGTGGGGAGAGGATAGGGTAGTGGTGACAGGGGTAAGGGGACGTAACTAAGTGCTACCTCTCAATGTCTCTTTCTCGGAGATCAGAAAACCCCCAACGCAGTGGCTGAGCAGGTTCGTTGTTGGCGACTCCTTTTCTCCACCTCCCCCCCCCCCCTTCCCCCCCCCCCCCCCCCCCCCCCCCCCCCCCCCCCCCCCCCACACTCCTAACTTCCCCGTCTCCGTCTTGATCTTGACGAACTGTTAAGCAGTTGCGAGGTTCGTTGTCGAGAGATGTGAAGAGTGGACGTTTCATGGAGACGCTCCTACGCACCAGTCCAAGTCTCTGTCTGTACTGGTGTTTCGTGGTGTTTGTAATCATTTTTGTCTGTCTGTCCCTCCATGCCTATTTATGGTTTTTTTTGTCTTTGTCTCTCTGTCTGTCCGTGTGTATGTCTGTCTCTGTCTCTGTCTCTGTCTTCTGTCTGTCTGTCTGTCTGTCTGCTGTCTCTCCTCTCTCTCTCTCTCTCTCTCTCTCTCTCTCTCTCTCTCTCTCTCACACACACACACACACCCCATAAATATATGAATGTTTTCCTCCCAATGCCATTTTTAGAAACTGCTTTGCTTGTGAGAAATTATTTTCTAATACTAGCTATCTATTTTATGCATTGAAGCAATTTGTATAAAACTTATAAAGCTGTTCTAAATCTTGTACATTTCGCAATATATCCAGTCATTAGAAACTATTGGTAAATAGCCAACAACAACAACAACAACGAAGAAAATCCATCACTTCACTTTTCCCCTCTTAAAAGGATTCGTTTGTTTGCTTGTTGTTCGTACTCTTTCTCTCTCCCTACCCCACCACACACACACACACACACACACACACCACACACACACACACACACACACACACACACACACACACACACACACACACACGTATGCATGCACACACATTCTGTCTGTCTGTCTGTCTGTCTGTCTGTCTGTCCTTTTTCTTCTCTCTCTCTCTCTCCCCCCCCCCCCCCCCCCCCCCCCACCACACACACACACACACCCACCACGCACGCACGCACGCACGCACGCACACGCACACACACACACACACACACACACACACACACACACACACACACACCACGCAAGCACGCACGCTCGCACGCACGCACGCACCCACACCACGCACACACACAACACACACACACACACACAAAACACACACACACACACAACACACACACATTCTCTCTCTCTCTCTTTCTCTCTCTCTCTCTCTCTCTCTCTCTCTAACACACACACACACAACACACACACACACACACACACACACACATATGCACACACACATAGATGCAGACAAAGACACACACACACAGACACTTACAGATACAAAGACACAGAAACAAGAAACACAGACGCAGACACATGCACGAGCGCGCGCACGCCGCACACACACACACACACACACACACACACACACACACACACACACACACACACACACACACACACACACACACACATCACACACCGCGCGCGCCACCCACACACACACACACACACACATGCACACAAAAACACACTGAGACAAAGCGAGTGGGAGACAGAGACAGACAGACACACAGACAGGCAGGCGGACAGACAGACAGACAGACAGTGAGGCGCATAGTGGCCATCGGGGAGAGTGTTAACAGCGATGATTAGCCTGACAGCCGACCGTCCTCAGCACTGCTTGTCTCCCCTGTAGACTGATGTTAAACGCCCTTCCCTTTACCTCATCCTTCTCCAGCACAACATCTGCGGTCAAATATTGTCTCCCCGCAAAATGAAATGGAGACGGGAGGGAATGGTTTTTCTTTGAGAAGTTAAGGATTGGGTGGGATGGGGAAGGGGGGGGGGGAAGTGGAGCGGCAGCAATTGTTGAAAGGGAGGGGTGGCGTGGGCGGGGGATGTCGGTCCTAAACAGCTCGTTACCCAGATTCTTTCCTTATTATTAGACCTATGATTTTGTGTTGATACAGCAATCCCATATGAGTGCAGTACCTAAACTCGTATGTTTTAACGTGTTGACTATGGGGGAAAGATACTAACCTAGTGCCATATCTAGAGTAGCTCATGGCGAGAAACACACAGAGTTCTCCCAAATTCAGAGAAAGACACAGACGGTGTTCTCCCAAATTCAGAGAAAGACACAGACGGTGTTCTCCCAAACTCAGAGAAAGACACAGACAGTGTTCTTCCAAACTCAGAGAAACACAGACAGTGTTCTCTCAAACTCAGAGAAAGACAGACAGTGTTCTTCCAAACTCAGAGAAACACAGTGTTCTTCCAAACTCAGAGAAACACACACGTGTTCTTCCAAACTCAGAGAAACACAGACAGTGTTCTTCCAAACTCAGAGAAACACAGACAGTGTTCTCCAAACTCAGAGAAACACACCAGTGTTCTTCCAAACTCAGAGAAACACAGACAGGTTCTCCAAACTCAGAGAAAACACAGCAGTTCTCAAACTAGAGAACACAGTGTTCTCCAAACTCAGAGAAACACACAGTGTTCTCCCAAACTCAGAGAAACACACACGGTGTTCTCCCAAACTCAGAGAAACACACAGTGTTCTCCCAAACTCAGAGAAACACAACAGGTTCTCCTAAACTCAGCGAAACACACACAGTGTTCTCCAAACTCAGAGAAACACACACAGGTTCCCAACTCAAGAAACACCGTGTTCTCCCAAACTCAGAGAAACACACAACAGTGTTCTTCCAAACTCAGAGAAACACACGACAGTGTTCTCCCAAACTCAGAGAAACACACACAGTGTTCTCCCAAACTCAGAGAAACACAGACAGTGTTCTCCCAAACTCAGCGAAACACAGACAGTGTTCTCCCAAACTCTCTAATCGTTATTTACGAGCTACAATCAACATAAACACCAACAGGCACATTATAATGTGCTTCAAACCAGAATCATACAACATGGATATCCATGTTGCTGATGACGATGGGGAGGAGGATGGGTCAGAGGTTAAAAAGGAACAGGTTTTTTTTCTAATTATGTTCAGCCATTTTTCCTCATGCACCAAAAATTGTGAAGTCGTGAGATTGGTGGGCGGAGCTGGTGCCATTTTTCACCATGTCAGGCACGGGCTCAGAGCGACAGGATTAGGTGGGGAGTGAGGTGAAGAGGGGGCTATGAAGGAGGACAGGGGAGGGTGACGGGGGGAAGGAGGGAATGAGTGAGTGCCACTTCTCCAGGAGACTGTCTCTGAGAGGATCAGGACACCTCTAACGCAGTGGCTCAGCAGGTTCATTGTCGGCCATTCCTTTCCTCCACCTCCCTCCCCCCCCCCCCCCCTTCCCCCACGCAGTCTCTGACTTGATCTTGACGAATGCGGAGGGCAAGAAGAATGGGTATTTCACTGACACGCTCCTACACCTCAGTCCTGGTCTCTATTTGCATCGGTCTTTCAGTAAACATATTCTTTCTAAATTGTCATTACTTGTCGTTGCTGCTGTCAATTCTCTTGGCATATATTTTTTTTTCAAACTTGCTGACAGTGTTGTTTTCAGAATATTTGGAATAAAAAGAGAGAAAAAAATTGTTTCAGAATATTTGGAATAAAAAGAGAGAGAAAAGTAGCAGGAGGTTATCACAGATAAGTGTTAGAAATCATGATATTGCCCTTCCAGAACTGAAAACATTTGTCATGTTTCTATAATCATCTTAGCTTCGAAAAGCTGAAACCTACACTCATAAGTCGAAAACTGTTCCTGTAAGAAACCTCTCACACTGGCAGCTAACTACAACATCTGATACAGAATTTGTTTTGAGTTTGATAGATATGATTATTTTTTGACTGGTTTCCTTGACGCTTGTATAGCGCTTGCTATAAATGTGTACGAAAATATTCTATTGAACTGCTTGCAGAGCTAGTCTGTTATAACGAGTAGGCTACATTCTTGCAGAATTAGTCTGTTGTAGGATAAGTACATTCAGATCAGAAACCATCACATCATCTCCAGAAAACTCGGTGGAAGAAAATGTCAACTGCACTGCGCAGTTTTGAGACAGTGATGGACATTGTCTTGTATCAATTTTACAAACACAATGTAGACCAGATGTCGACTCTGTCACTTTTCCTGAATGCAATCCAGTGCGTGACTACATGAAGAAGTCTAACATTACCACGAAAACCATGACGAGTTGAATTCATCATCGTGTTTTAGGAAAACTATTGTCTGCTCGTAAAGGCACCAGACTTTACTTCGACAAATTAATTCAAAATAAAAGGCCTACATGTTGTGATTTTACAAAAAAAAAAAGGCTAGGTGCTGAATGCGGTTTGCAGTTACAACAACACGCAGTGCAATTCCAAGGAAGACTTGGGCAAGAGGAGAAACGTGAGCACCAAAAAAATCAATAAAAAAAAAAAAAAAGGAAAAGAGAAAAGAAAAGAAAAGCGGTCTGTTTTGAGGAGCAATATGGCCAGATAGCCTCGCACTCAGCAGCTGGGAGAAGATAAAACGTCTGTTTGGCTTCCCGTTCGGGGCAGCGAGTAGTCTCCGATCCCCCCCCCCCACCCCCACCCACCAAACCCCATCACCCTTCCGCACTCCCGTCCCTCCTGGCTGGCAGTTCGGTGCCAGTATTGGAACGATCGCTTCTGGGTTGTTGTTTTTTTTCTGTTCAGTGCGATTTTCGTTCATCGCCCCACGCCACCACCATCTTGCACCTATCCGCCACCGCGCCTACGCCTCTCTCTCTCCCTGTTTCTCTCTCTTTCTCTCTCTCTCTCTCTCTCTCTCTCTCTCTCTCTCTCTCTCTCTCTCTCTCTCTGTCTCCCTGTGTCTCTGTCCTGTCTGTCTCTGTCTGCTTCTCTCTCTCTCTCTCTCTCTCTCTCTCTCTCTCTCTCTCTCTCTCTCTCTCTCTCTCTCTCTGTGACAAAAAGGTAATTGACTCCCGCTTCAGGGGCCGGAATAGCTCAGTTGGTAGAGCGCCGGACTCGTGATCCTGGGGTTGCGGGTTCGAATTTCGGTACAGGGGGATTTTTCCCTCGGAGTTAACATTGGTTCTGACTCCATTCCCCATACAGTCCTTCGATTGAGACTATAAGCCGAGGTTCCGTGTGTGAACGCACGCACAACATCTTGCACACAAGTAAAATCCCATCACCAACTTTCGGAAGAGAAGGCCAGTTTGGCCGTTGGTATGGATGACACGTTACACATAGCATGCACTTTCTCCGACGATGGAGTATGGCTGCCTTAATGGCGGGATAAAAAAAAAAACGGTCATGCACACAAAACACCACTGCCGTCTATACAGGCAGTGTCCGCAGGAGTATCAGCCTGCGTACGCAGAAGGAAAGAAAGAAAGAAAAGACTCCCGCTTCTTCTCTTCTCTCTCTCTCTCTCTCTCTCTCTCTCTCTGTCTGTATCTCTCTCTGTCTCTCTCTCAGTATCTGTCTCCTAACCCTCCACTCTTTTTCACACCCACCATGCATCACCACCATCCCCATGTGTATATGTATTATATATATATATATATATATATATATATATAGTTAAAACAAGTTAAAAGAGGAATCTTATATATACATAAGCACCTAGCCTTTTTTTTTTTTAAATCTTAATATATATATATATATATATATTAATATTGTGTGTGTGTGTGTGTGTGTGTGTGTCTACACACACACACACACACACACACACACACACACACACACACACACACACACAGGGTGACCTTGCCCTAGTGTGAAGATTAAAACATACCAGAGATCAGGAGCAGAATGTCCACCATACACCTATGGAGATAGCCATATATTCTGAACATACAGTGTGTGTGTGTGTGTGTGTGTGTGTGTGTGTGTGTGTGTGTGTGTGTGTGTGTGTGTCTGGAAATCCCTTTTACAGACATACACATGCCGAAAGCACGCGCACACACACACACACACACACACACACACACACACACACACACACACACACACACACACACACCGCGCGCGCGCGCGCGCGCGCACGCACGCACGCACACACGCACGCACGCACACACACACACACACACACACACACACACACACACACACACACACCACACACACACGTATGAATATGTGTTCGTGCCATTAGCGTGTGTGTGTGTGTGTGTGTGTGCGTGTGCGTGTGTGCGTGCACGGGGACGCGCGCGAGCCAGTGTTTGGATGTCCCCTCCCCCAAAAGGTCACCGATCAGTACAGATGATTAACCCCTACAATATCTGTTCAGAGGAATGGGCATTTTTCCTTTCTATAGCATGATGTGCAGATTTATGATCGAATGTGGTGGAGACCTCTGAAGCTGTGCTGTGTGCCTCTTGGGGAGTGTGGGTTTTGTTGTTGGCATTCCTGGTCCTGGTTCACGTTACAAAGTGCATCAAAGCGATTTTGACAGGCACGAGGGTGCTTTATGAGCCACTGTCTCTGCAAACTGCAAGACTTTGAGTGGCGTCTTTGTTACCACCTTCATGTCTGTCATCATATGAGTGGAGGATGCGAATCTGTGAAGTCAGGAAATACCGTGATGTGACCAGTTGACGGAGAGGATAATGAGGTTTCCGAAAGAGACATGGGCATTTGCACTTTTTCAACACTCTTATCATTAACACATATAGTTGGAAAATTACACTGTGTTGATGCGCATTTTGTTGAGTAGGTTTTTTTTTTTCTTTCTTTCATTGTTTAGTTCTTTAAGTCATTTTTCAGTTACAACAGAATTATCCAAAGTGGCAGAGTACAGGTAATACAGACTATTTCTCCATATTATAGTAAGTTCTTTTTCTGAACAGGAGAACCTCTTTTGGAGACTGTCTGTGGTTGGCTGTAGCTGACCATCTTTCGTTGTTGGTAAGGTAAGGTAATGCTGCTTATAACCTAGCCGACCGCAAAGGACCATATCAGGGCTGTCACCGCGTGGACGTGATTTACATGATGAAAATATAGAAGATCAAAACAAGGAGTCTGCCCAGTTTATTCACGGTTCACATATCACTCGGGCATGCGACACGGACCGTGTCAACTAGTGATGCATGACGGCCCTTCACCACACAGTGGGCAGTTCACACTGCGCATCCATGCATACTCATTAGCCGCTCGTGCGCAACAAACAGTTGTGCAAATTCAAGCAAGCAAGTTCGTGAACTGGTTTCATGATGCAATCCCTTCACTGTTGCGCCTAATAATGAAGACTTTAATTCACCACTGTCTTGCTTCCTGAGACACAATACCAACACATGTGCATTTATATCATGCTTACAAGGTTAAGAGCAAAATGTTTTGGAGACTGAAATAACGCTATATGTCTTGAAATTCACTTCAACACCAACAGCAAAAATACACGTCGTCACACCACGTCACATTTCGTGAGAGAGAGAGAGAGGAGAGAGAGAGAGAGAGAGAGATGTGATCTATTTAAACGTAAACAAACAGCCAATGAGTTTGAGCACGCGCGCGTGTGTGTAAACAGAGTGAGAAGAAGAGGAGTGCGGGAGAACGAACGAACGAAATTTTATTTATCCAGGGTAATGAGATATGCAAATTGCACATGCTTTTTTTCCACCCAGCCCTGGGAGAAAGAGAAAGAGACAAGTAAAGGATATATTGCGAAGTCTCAAAAAAAAAAAAAAAAAAAAAAAATAATAATAATAATAATAATAATAATAATGATGATGATGATGATGATGATGATGATGATGGTAATAATAACAATGGTAATAATGATAAGAAAAAGAAGAAGAAGAAGAAGAAGAAGAGAGAGAGAGAGAGAGAGAGAGAGAGAGAGGAGAGAGAGAGAGAGAGACAGACAGACAGACAGACAGACAGACAGACAGACAGACAGAGACAGAGACAGAGAGTCACAGAGAGGAGAGAGAGAGAGAGAGAGAGAGAGAGAGAAGAGAGAGAGAGCTCAAATATGTAGCTGTGATTAGAGAGCAAATATTGAATTCTGTAAAGTTTAGTGAGAACGCACTTGCTCATTGTTGAAAGTTCGACTAACGTTGATATTTAGTGTAGTTATCTGCTTTCATGCGTCATGCTTATCTGTTTCCGTGAGTCACAATGGTCTTTGTCTTGGGTTATAACGATTTGTTTTATGTGTCGTCGGATCTACTTTCATGGGTTATAATGATATTTTTCAAGGATCATAATCATCTTTATTTATGTATTGATATAGTCTGTTTTGTTGAGTCATTATGATTTGTTTTTATGGTTCACACTGATCTGTTTTAATGATGTGTTTTCGTGAATTACGAGAAACTGTTTCCAGGAATCATGATGATCCGTTTTCATAAGTCATACTGATTTCTTTGTATGGGTCATGATTATCTATTTCAAATGCCACAGTGATCTATTTTCAGGGACCATAATGATCTATTTTGATGAGAAAGTTCTCATAGAGCATAACCATCTGTTTTCCTGGTTCATAACTCTTTGAGTCGTGATGGTCTGTTTTCCAAAAGTCATAAAGATCCGTACTCGCAAGTCGTAGTTACACGTTTTTAATGTCCCTTTTAACGATGATCAGCTTTGACCGTTATGTTGAGCCCAAAACAAATATTGATAGTTTTGATCAGTGATCAGTCATGTTTTCAGGTAGAAATAGCACTCGTATGTGAACTTTTTGTGCTGTTCTTCTTCGGTGTGTTGTGTGCAAGACTACCTGCCATACCGAAACAATGCTGGGTAACAACGCACGTACTTTGAAAGAGAATAATCTAAAACAAAAAATATTTCCTAAGATTCGAACCGGCGACCTACGACATACCATTCGCATTTGACTACAGCGCATTCTGGCTGATGGGGATTGGGGGTGAGAGTTCTTTAATACATATAACATGTACTGCATCGCTCCAGTCACGGGGGTGGCAGGTCGCTAGCTGCAACAAAGTGTAGGTCGTTTCCCTTCGTGCTGTGAAAATACGGAAGATTTTGGAATCACACGGTTGAGGGCTTTGATATGTAGATACTACAGACTATGAACTCAACTTCACATGTTGGAATGTTTTCTTGTCCACTAGCGATATGAGACACGCACACACACGCGCGCGCGTACGCACGCAAACAAACAAACAAACATATAAATAAACAAACGAACGAACACACACACACACACGCGCGCGCGCGCGCGCGCGCACGCGCGGACGCACGCACGCACGCACACACACACACACACACACACACACACACACACACACACACACACACACACACACACACACACATTTCTTGTCAATGATCCGTGCACTAAGGAAGAGGCATGCTGTCAACGTCAATCCTTGGGCCACTCCCAAAGAATCCCACCTCCTTCTACCTGCAATAAAAGGTTTTCCACCACCTGCTTCCCGGGGTCCCCAGCTGTTTCTTCACTTATTATTCACACGCTTTTCCTTCAGTAAAAAATTGTTTCAATGGTGAATTAGAACGTGATTTCAACGTATTCTGTGCGACAGGGGTATTGTGTGTAACATTACAGGAAACCTAATGGTAATGATAACTGAGAATGAACTGATTATATCCGGCGCAGCATACTGTCTCAGCAGCTTGATGCGCCGTGCTTGCTCTCTTCATTCGCTTCTCCATGCACACAACCAAGCCACTGCCAGGCTTCCCCTCTGTCTCCCCTCGTCACTACCAGGCTTCCCCTCTGTCTCCCCTCGTCACTACCAGGCTTCCCCTCTGTCTCCCCTCGTCACTACCAGGCTTCCCCTCTGTCTCCCCTCGTCACTACCAGGCTTCCCCTCTGTCTCCCCTCGTCCTGTATACACGCGACACATACTCTCTGTCTCTCTGTCTCTGTCTCTGTCTCTCTCTCTCTTCTCTCTCTCTCTCTCTCTCTTCAAACCCTCGCCCCTTCCCAGAGAAACTATTAAAAAAAACCCACCCCTGCCCAAACATCCTGCATCAAAACTCAGAGGATGTTTGGCAAAAAGTAAGCTCAGAGAGAGAGAGAGAGAGAGAGAGAGAGAGAGAAGAGAGAGAAAGAGAGACAGACAGTCAGACAGACAGAGATGAGGGCAGACAGACAGACGGACAGAGGTGTTGTTCCTATCATCGTTATTATCATAATTTTCTCGTCTTTTGATATCTTTAAATTGAAACCTGCGATGGTTCTGGAATCTAAACCTGTTCCCAGAGAATGGCGTGTCACAAGATGGACCAAATGGACGTTGAAAACGTTCCAATCACCTAGTTTTTATTATGCGTAACCAAACAGTAGATTGAACTTTAAATCAAATGCAGACCAAGACATTCCAGACTTCTCTCTTAACACCAGAAACTTTCAAAGAAAACTGCGGGGGTATACTAGCGTCTAAAGTCGACAAGTGTTGTTTTGCTCCAGAAAACAGGTTTCATCCTCGACGAAAGTAGCGAAAAGAGGAAAAACAGTTATCATCTTAAGGATCAGTAGTATACTGAACAACATTAAAAACGCACCGCTTGCCAAAAGACCCAGACAACGTTGGTAGTACAGAATTATTTAATGAAAGTAAGCATATTTGATTACGCATCCATTTTTCAATTAAACAAAATGTCTGTTCTTGACAAGAATGGCCGAATTCATCTGAAATTAGCTGGTGACTTTACTAGGGTCCCTGTCAAAAAGTACACGACGAGCATGTGCGTCCGCGAGCTCTAATACCGAGTGTGTCCGCCATTTGCCCCGATGCACGCTTGGCAACGCCTCCTCATGGAGTAGACAAGGTTGTCCAAGAACGCCTGTGGCAGTCCATCCCACTCCTGGGTCAGTGCGCGCCTCAAATGATCGAGAGTCTGTGGACGTCTTCCACGGGCCACAAGACGCCCCAGCTCATCCCAGACGTGTTTAATGGGAGCCATGTCAGGGGACAGAGATGGCCAGGGCAACACGGCAATGTTGTTCGCCTGGAGAAACGCAGCGGTGGCTCTTGCGGTGTGGGGTTGTGCATTATCATGCTGGAAGAACTGCAGCTCCGGGTGCTGGCCAAACAGTGGGATGACGTGGTTCTGCAGCACCTGCTGGTACGTGTTGGCATTCACATGGTTGTCAAAAAAGTACAGTGGTGTCTGGTAGTCATGACTGAATGCCCCCCAAACCATCAGACTGCCCCCTCCCCATCTATTGGCTTCAAACACGCAGCAGTTGGCGTAGCGTTCCCCGACACGCCTCCAGACTCTCATTCTCCTGTCAGCACGCGATAACGCGAATCGACTTTCGTCAGAGAACAGCACAGCTCTCCACTGACGTCGTGTCCATGGCAGATGCTGGTTGGCCCACTGCAGGCGTTGCTGACAGTGTCTACGGGTGAGGACTGGGCCAACATGAGGGCGTCTTGCATTGAGCCCTGATTCTTGCAATCGACGTCGAACGGTTTGTCCAGACACTGGACCCCGTCGACCAACCACCTGGCGACATGTTTCTGCTGCTGTAAGGAATCGATTACGAAGATGAAGCTGTCGAATGTATCGATCTTGCGCTGGTGTGGTAACACGAGGTTGGCCCGTTCGGCGCCGATCAGTGGTGGAACCAGTTGCTGCCAAACGTTGTGATAGCCTTACAATTGTAGAGTGACTGCAGTTCAGTTGTCTGGCTGTCTCTCTCGATGACATACCGACCATTAACATTCCAATGGCTCGCTCGCGTTCTTGCATAGACAGTCGCGGCATTGTTTTCGGACCACTTCGCCTGGTCGAATGACAACTGATACCGTTTTCCAGTCGGCATGACTTCAAACTCACCATTTGAGACAAAGAAACAGATGTGCTACGTTCAGTCTCGCCCCAGTGGCAAGAAAAGTGTTTTGGGCGAGTTGCACGTGGGCGTCACACGAACGTCGGCAAGCGCGGAGAAACCGAGGCAGTGTGAATCTGTGTCCCTTAAAAAATTGTGTTAATATACCAAATCCAAATACACATTTTTTCCAAATGGGAAATCGGCAAATCAAAACGGTGCGTTTTTAATGTTGTTCAGTATATTTTCCTGAGGATCACAACTTGTCTTTCCTGTTTTCCTGAAGACGATAAATGTTTTCCCACTTTTCCTCGAAGTTCAGAACTGTTTTCTCCAATCCCTTGGGGATAATAACTGTTATCTTTTGTCTTTCTGAGGAAAACAGGCATTATCGCGAGGAAAACGTCAACAGGGAAAGCAGCTATGATCTCTATGTACCATAACAAACGCAAATGGGGTCAGTAAAATAAGGAAAATAGGTGCGATCCCCAGAATTCTGTTTTCCTACTTTCGTTCTCCTGCTTGAAGACAATAACTGTTTTCCTCGCGAGAACAGGGCAAACAACTGCAATCCACGAGAACAACACCGGCAATAACTGTTTTTCTTTCAAAAATAGGGAAAACACTCGTGATCCCTATGAAAGCAGTCAAAACAGCCATCATCCTGGGAAAAGAGTAGGGATCCTCGGGCTTAGTCCCGTTTTCCTAATGGATGATAAAACAGTTGCAGTCCTTGAGAATAACACCGACAATAGCTGTTTTTCTTTCAAAAATAGGGAGAACATTTGTGATGCCTATGAAACCAGGAAAAAACAATTATCATCCTAAAGAGAACAGTTGTGATCTTCAACCTGAACCCTGTTTTCCTGAAGGATGATGGCCGTGTTGCTGGTAAAACAGCTGTCATCGACTTATCAAGCTAGCATGCTCTCATAGAAAACCTGAATTTTTACTTCCAGGACGCGGCTGATAGTGGGGGAGGGGGGGGAGGAGGGTGTAATCACGTGCTGCTTCACCGCCCCCTGCGGCAGTTGTCTAAACAAGTGGCGTTAGAACAACTCTGAGGAAGTTGTTTAGCAGGCTCAGCGGCTTTCGGCGGCTCTACCACTGCTGCTGCTGCTTCAACTTGGTTGTCTTCTTTTCTCCCACCCACCCCCTTCGCTCCCGCCCCCCGCTATCTTAGCTGTCTTTGTAATCTTGATGTCGATCTTGATGAATGGTGCAGTTGTTAGCACAATGGATACCAGGTGCACAGCCAAAAAGAAAAAGAAAAGAAAGAGCAGGGGGGGGGGGGGGGCATTTAAAGGGAGATTTTGATTATGATCGATCTCTATCCGTCTGTCTCTCTGTGCAATGTTGATTTCTTGAAAGAATAATTCTGACTTGACACAATGTGTGTGTCCTTGTTTCTTCTTGAGACACTTTTGCAAGCTAATCAACCGTACATACGCACGCGAGCGCGCGTGCCCCCCCCCCCCTCCCCCACACACACATACAGAGAGAGAGAGAGAGAGAGAGAGAGAGAGAGAGAGAGAGAGAGAGAGAGAGAGAGACGCGCGCGCACACATACACACATACATACAGAAAGGAGGGGGGGGGGATTAGACAGGCCAGCCAACCAACCAAATGAAGAGATAAACATACACGCGCGCACACACACACACACACACACACACACGCGCGCGCGCGCGCGCACACAGTGAGTGCGGAGGGGGTGGGGGCGTCAGATTCAGACTAAGAAGATGCTACAAAAGGGGCGACAATGAGTTGTTTTTTTCTTTTTTATGAAAATGATCATGGAGGCAACAGTGTCGCCAGAGAGAGAGACAAACAGACAGACAGGCAGACAGACAGACAGAGACAGAGAGAGAGAGAACACAAAGGGGTTGACGCTAAACCACTGTGGGTGTGGGTGTGTGTGTGTGTGTGTAAGAGAGAGAGAGAGAGAGAGAGAGAGAGAGAGAGAGAGAGAAAGACAGAGAGAGAGACAAGGGGTTGACGCTAAGCCTTTGTACGTGCATTTGATTCGTCATTAGCTCAGATGATGAACACGTTATAACGGGAACGGGCTGTAGAAGTCGCCTTGATCAACGTGGCCCTGTTGTTCTTGTCCTGTCTGTACAAGGGCTCATGATCGACACGCGCAGCTCCTGCATTGCCATGTCTCTTCCACTCGGTTGGCAGGGCCAGCCGATGTGTGCCGCGGATTCTGCCTTTCAGTCACATGGAAAATTTACACAACTAGGCGAATCACTTAACCCGGCATGTACATGATATTTAATTAAGAGAGAGAGAGAGAGAGAGAGAGAGAGAGAGAGAACGAAGTTTAAACAGTCTAGCTTATATTTCAGTTTCTGTCCTGTTAAAATCCACTTCATCTTCCGTACAAACAAGGTTTAAAGTCGTCTTGAAGGCCGAGAAGGTACAGACGAAATCTTCATGAATTATGTTCAACCCTTATTTTTGTCCTCAGGCTCTACATGTAGCACGTGATCTCATTGGCCGGCGGCATTCTGACCGGCTCTCGTGTGGTTAGTTGCCCAACATTTGAGTTCAGGCTTCTTTGTTGAAAACTTCGCACGTAAGTTCTTCACGCCCTTGCCACGTCATTTTCTGTAAGTTTGTTTTTGTCCCCCACCCACCCACTCCCACACACAAACACACATCTCCACACCCCCCACCCCACCCCCTTCTTTTCACACCCCTTGTCAAGGAGTCTCGTGAATACTTATGTTATTTCGCTTACGACTTCCTTCAGTAGCATCCGTCTTACAGATTCCGTCCTGAATATCAGTTTTATAATTTTCCGTCTGTCAGCAAGTCAATGTCAGTGTCCTTTTCTCATGCCAAACAAGTCATTTTTACGCCGAGGATTGTCCCACCCCCACTCTTCCATTCCTGCCCAGGTTTCATCCTCAGAGCTATTGACCTGCAAGCGTACATAGCTTCCAAGCCCGTTGCTGACCCAGCTGCACGGCGTTTCAGTGTAAGGTGTTCTGGGAAGGAAAGCCGAGCAGTGAATGATTGGAAAGATGTCCTGTCCGGCATCTAACCCTTAAAGTCAACGTTTGCCTTGTTCGGGTATTGAAGATTAAAGTGCATGTTTTTACAGGAGGAGGCTGAATCGGGCTTAATTTCGTTTCTTTTCGGCAACTCTCTTCCTCTCAGTCTATGTCCGTGTCTATCCGTTTGTCCATCTCCCTCTCCCTCCCTCTTCTCTCTCTCTCTCTCTCTCTCTCTCTCTCTCTCTCTCTTTGTCTCTTTCTGTCTGTCTGTCTCTCTCTCTCTCTCTCTCTCTCTCTCTCTCTCTCTCTCTCTCTCTCTCTCTCTCTCTCTCTTCTCACTCCACCAGGTAGTAACGCACCTAGTTTTGATAGATCATCTGCATTTCGAGTCATGAGTACGTATCTAAAGTGATAATCGACACGTCCACTGCATGTGATCTGCCTGTTACATCATGTGGCATGACAACCGTGAAGGCTGCTACGCGTACGTCATGAAAAGTTGATGCAGTGTGAACAGTTTTGTTTAATTGCTCTCTTGTGATCTGTATACTTTATTTAGCGATTCGTTTGAGTTGCATGCGTTTGAAAGAATTGAGTCGGACCACATGTCTGTAAAGGTTATCTTCAACTGTTTCGATGAGATTCTTGGCGATAAGCAGAATAGTGATGCGTATGTAGCTGTAAAAATTCTTTGGAATTATAACTAGGCTTATGAACACACTCGCTAGAATTTCAAGGACATAACTTTTGTAGTTAGTTTAATTGATGTTGACATTGATCACGCATTTCAAGTATTTAATATGCGTGAAAAATGCTGCATAAAGTATGACCAAAAAAAGTCAAATGGCTCTAGAATCCAAGATTGGTTTGATGAAGAATGTCACACAAATAAAAGGTTGGTTTGATGAAGAATGTCATACAAATAAAATGAATGTTTACAAAGCACTGATGATTACAAAACGTATATCACGTACTGAGGGCCATGCATACTGTTGGGGAATATGCACCGATGTAAGCATTTACAAAGCAAAAGAGAAGACATTCAATTCTACTTTGCTGACAGAGCTGATTATGTCCGTAATGGATCAAAAAGAATTTCGCAACATTGCACATACAAATTCAAGGAAAAGAAACAGCCAGCCAACAGTATCAGTGTTAAAACATAGTTTAATAACTTCAAAGCACTTTTCACGAAGGATCAGAGTGCCGACAATGATTTACGAATGAAAATGAAAAGGATGCAGATAATGTAAACCGTCAAGTTTCAAAACGGGAGGTATTGTATCTTTCAAATGAACTTGAAAATTGTAAAGCTGCAGGTCTTGATCGATAACTGGAGAACTTAAAAAAACCTGAATCTGTTTTAGATTTCTTTGTTACGCTTTTCAATTTATTATTTGTCAAGGTGATTTGTTCTGAAAATGGGTTGAATCCATGCACATACCGGTTAATAAAAAGATTATGTGAATAATCCCAATAATCATGCGGATATTTCTCCCCACAATAGGTGTAGTAAGATAAAAAAAATTTAAAAAAACACTGTTATTAGCTGAATAATCCCAAGAATGATAGAGGGACTTTTCTGTGCAATACCAGTAAGAAGATGTAAACCAGTATCATTAACAAAAGGCTTCATGAACAGGTCGAAGAAAGTCAACTTCCTAGCGATTTTCAAGCAGAATTCAAACGTAATCATTCTACAATTGATCATACATTTACTTTGACAGTCTTTGCACAAGATCTATTTCTCTGAATCGTAAACTGTATGGTGCTTTTTATTGATTTTGAGAAGCTTTTGATTCGATGAACAGGAATATTTTTGACCTTTTTTGTTCAAATTTGATGTTCATGGAAAACCTCTCAGATATGTAATCAATACGTATAATTCTGTGCAAGCTAGGGTTGGTGTGGGGGGTAATTTGAATGGTAATGGTAATATTGCTTATAGCCCAAGTACAGCCCACCACAAGGGCCATATCAGGGCTGTCACCATGTTGAAGTTAACTCACAAGTCATAGATTTGAACTGTTATGTTCAATGTACATCTGGTGTAAAGC
>CM031615.1:24758927-24763927 GCA_018398815.1 Conus ventricosus
ATGTCTCGATCTTCTTCAGGGCTTCGTGGATCCTTACAGTGGCTGTTGTTATGTACTGTTCAGAGCACCAAATGGCAAGATCGTCTGCGTAGATTGCACCATGGATCCATGCAGGGATGTCATCGAGGATGTCGTTCATGAAGATGATGAAAAGCGTGGGGGAGAGAACTCCACCTTGTGGAACGCCTTCCTTCATGGTCTTCTGTCTGTTTTGGTGCCTTCTGTTCTGTACCGGGCTTTTCTGTTGGTCAGGTATTGGCTGATCCAATTGAACATGAGACCTGAGATACCGTACTTGTGCATCTTCAGCTTCAGCCCATTCTTCCACACTTTATCAAAGGCCTTTTCCAGGTCGATCCAGACTGTAATGGCATGCTTCTTGTCTTGTGGTCCATCCTCCACTTCTTGCGCAATGTAAGCGACCTGGTCTTCAGTGGATCGGTGTTGCCTGAATCCTGCCTGCTTGTCAGAGATGATCTCTTTTTTCTCCAGGTACCATGTCAGCCTATTGTTGACTAGCCTTTCCATGAGCTTCCTACGCAGCTGGTCAGACTAATGGGTCTAAAGCTGTCTGCCTTGGTCTTGTCTTTTCCTTTCTTGTAAATCGGGATCATGATAGCATCTCTCCATGCCTGAGGTACTGATGCATTTTTCCAGCTGGCGTTGAAGATATTGAGAAGGGGTTTCTTTGCTGATGGTCCCAAGTGTTGTAGCATCTCATTTGTAATGCCATCAGGTCCTGGTGATTTCTCTTTCTGCATCTGCTGTATCCCTTCCTTCAGTTCTTTTTCTGAGAATAATTCTTTCATCACTTCTTCCTCTGTGTCCATGTCTTTGTAGTGTTTCTGTTGTTCCAACACTTCCTTCTCTCTATCTTTTGGGACTTTGATGTTACTGATCCTTTCAAAGCTGCTTATGAGGTGGTCTGCAGCCTGCTTTCCAGTGAGGGTCCCTCCGTTGTCTTCTAGAACGATTGGTGAAGTTGACGTTCTTTCATCGTTCATTGCTTTGGCAAGTTTCCACAGTCTTGCTCCATCCTTCTCCAAATTGAGATTTTCTGTTTTCCTCTTCCAGTTGGTTCTTGCTGCCTGGATGAAGGCCTTTTTGTACGAGGCAGTTCTTTCCTTCAGGTTGATGTTGTTTTCTGTTGATGGTTCCTTCTCTGCCTTTTCTCTTGCTTCGTTCGCTTGATCTGCCAGCTGTTGGAGTTCTTCAGTCCAGTAGGGCCTGTAGTTCTTTCTGGCTCCTCTTGGGATAGTTTCTATGGCTGCTTTCAGTATTGCCGCATTGAAGGCCTTGGTCATGTTGTTCGCATCTTTCTGACGAGTATTGATGTTGGCGGCATACTCGTCAGTGAGGATGGAGAAATATTCCCATTTAGCTTTTCTGTAGTTCCACCTGGGCAGTGGTCTGCAATCCTCAGGATGGTGGTTGAGATCGAAGGAAAGTTTCACAGGTTTGTGATCGCTGCCTGCCAGCTGGTCCAATATTGTTCTTTTTGCGCTCGCCTGCAGATTGTTGGTGGCAAAGGCTAGGTCTGGTGTTGTTGACGATAGCCATCTGCGTGAGTAGAATGTTGGAGGGTCATCTGCTTGATTCAGTAGATGTAGTTGCTGGTCAATCTGCCAATCCTCTACCTCCTCTCCTCTTGAGTCTGTTTCGTTGTATCCCCAGCTTGTGGAGTGGCTGTTGAAGTCGCCGACAACCAGGCAGCTATTCTGTAGAACATCCATTGCATGTAGTGAGAGCTGTCGATCTGATGGGCAGTATACATTGTATATCCTGATCTGTTTCTCCCGCAGTGTGATCTCCACTCCAGTGATTTCTGCCTGATCCTCAGTGTCCACTGTGATGTGTTTCGCTTGTATGTGATTCTTCACCAAGATGAGGATTCCACCTTTGTGTCTCCCTTCCCTGTCCACACGGTAGGTCGGGGAGCCTCTTACTGTGAAACGAAGGTTCTCTGTAAGGTGGGTCTCCTGGACACAAGCAACATCAATGTCCTCTTTGTGAAGTCTTTCAGCAAAGGGGAGCTTCTTCTTGGAAATTCCCTCAGCATTCCACTGCAGTATCTCCAATGGCCTTGGCTCCACCTCCCTCCTGTCAAAGCCAGTCGCTTTTACCCGAGACCCCGCCGTCTGGCTCCACCACGAAACGGGGCACGGGGACCACCAGTAGCTTTGGTTGGGCCCCTTTGAGGCACAGGGCCCGGCACTCTTCCACCCTGGCGGGTCCTCAACGGTCGAGCACCATATCGAGATTCTCCAAGGTTGTCTGTCATGTGAGCGGGGATGCGTTGTGCTGCCGTTACGCCCCTGACAAGTCAGGACCAGCACATCCGACTTCGGCTCTTGCCATTTATCCCATGGCTGGGGTAAGGCTTGGAGCAGTGTCAGGGCGTGTCCACGCGCCGGTGGGCCTGCACACAGTTCCTTCCTTTCTCGGTGGGGGCCTTACTCCTCCATCTGGACTGGTCTAGCCTGCGGCTTTCCTGGATTGGAGAGGCCGAGATCTAGTTTTAATATAGCGCCAGTCGTCCGCTCCCGTGCCGCGTTAGTCACAACAGAGGTTGCGTCTAACCTGCACCATGTCCCCCTGAGGAAACACCACATTAACGTGGCGAGAAGGTGCGACTACGGTTTTCACCCTTTCTTAACAGAAGGAATCTTCGCAGATCACCCTTCCAGCCATTTGCTTGAAGGAGCTGGCAAATGGTAAAGCGGCATATATTGAATTAACGTCTTTGTTTGTCTGTCTGTCCTAAATGTAGTTTATAAGATAGGATCATCATGCATTTCAAACAGACAAAGCACTGTCAATGTTAATTGGTGAAGGGCAAACTGGTTTCATGGCTCTCGATGGCTTCCTATAGAAAGAAAATGCAGACAAGGAGGCCCAACTTCCCCACATGTGTTCATTCTTAGTGCGGAAATTTTAGCTATTATTTTAAAAGAAGAAAAATCAATCAATTTTAGCTATTATTTTAAAAGAAGAAAAATCAATCAGTTTTAGCTATTATTTTAAAAGAAGAAAAATCAATCAAAGGAATTCCTATTGCTGATATTGACCACAAATTTCCGTTTGCTGATGGCACTCTGCTATTCAACATTAAGAAATAGAACTTCATTCCAACGAACATAACGTGTCCTCGATCAGTTTTTGCAGAGTGTTGGGACTGGATATGAGTATTAGTGAAACACAAGCAGTATGTGTTAGGAGCAAAGACGATCAAACAGGCATGCTGTCCTCATTTGAAAATGACATGGAATCCTCATATATTGAAAATACATTGGTATAGATTTTACTCATGAATTTTGAAGATTGCGGAAAAAAATGACTACAGTGACAATTTCTTGAAAATTGAAAAGTCATTTCGAATCTGATCTTACAGAACCATTAGTTTAATAGGTAGAGTGGCTGTCTCAAAATCTCCTGTTCTGTCTAAATCAATCCACTTATGGATTTTGATTCCAGACCCACTCATCTACTTTATTAACAAATTTAAGAAGATATGTTTCCAGTTTGTCTGGAATGGAAAGCAAGCTAAGATCAATAGAAAGAGTTCCACTAAAATGACCAAACATGGTGGTTTGAATATATCCAATATGAGAATACATACATACATACATACATACATACATACATACATACATACATACATCAGAGCCAATCACTCTAAATGTTGACACTTTTAACCCCCCCCCCCAACCCCCCCCCCCCCCCCCTCCCCACCCGCCCCTTACATCCTTAAACGGATTATCAAGTATAAGCGAAAGAAATCCCCCTACATTTTATACTGTTTACATAATGATTTCAGTTTTTCAGCAGCTTGTGTCATTACCCACACTTTCTGTTCGTTTTCCTTTTCTACCCGTCGCTGGCTGCTTTGGGGTGCTGTTGGATTCTATTTAGAACCCTTGGCGGTGAGAATACCATGGAATTGTAGACTGTGGCATGTCTCCATTTGATGCCAAGGGAACACAGTCACAATCAGCCGTGTCTCACTGATGATCCGATCCAGCAGACGAAAGGCTTCGAAGTAGGCAATGTGAATGGTTCTGTCTTGAAGATGGATTACAATGGTCCCCAAATGTTGCCAATAAAGGATATTATTTCTATAACATATTTCCCAGATTTCTCATTCTCATTTTCTTCCTCCCCTCCCCCCCCCCCCCCTCCTACCCTTCCGTCCCCGTCCCTTTTGAAAAAAAAAATGCTTTGCCAAGTCATTAATGCAAAGACGGAGGAATTGTTAGCCTGCACTTTTCCCCCACGGCATGAAGACTAATACAATGTTGCCAAGTCATTAATACAAAGACGGAGGGATTATTAGCCTGCACTTTTTTTTCATCCCCACTGCATGAAGACTAATACAATCTTTGTCAAGTCATTAATGCAAAGACGGAGGAATTGTTAGCCTGCACTTGTTCTCCCCCACTACTAACTTGTTCAACATTTTATTGTTTGGTCAATCAGTGAGAGATTGCATCCTTAGGAGATCCAAACAAAGGCTGTTCTGCACAATTCTTTGCATCCTTAAATGGACCCTCAAGCATAGCGATTAAAGGTTACGCTCTACATTTTATACTGTTTTTATATAATTATTTCAGTTTTTCATTACCACATTTTCTTTTCGTTTTACTTTTCTGCCTTTCGCTGGATGCTGTTGGATTCTGTTGTCGTACCCTTGTTGGTGAAGAATAACAGAATTACAGACTGTGGCATGTCTCCATTTAATGCCAAGGGAGTACAGACACAATCAGCCGTGTATCACTGATGAGTCCGACCCAGTGGACGAAAGGCCTCGGAGCAGGCAATATGAATGGTTCTGTCTTCAAGATGGATTACAATGATCCCCAAGTTTACCAGTGAAGGATGTATATTTTCATAACACATTTCTCCGATTTTTCGTTCTCATTTTCATTCTTCCCCCCACCCCCCCCCCCCCCCCCTTTTTTTTTTCAATCTATGCCAAGTCATTAATGTAGTGACAAAGGAAT
>CM031615.1:24768927-24776427 GCA_018398815.1 Conus ventricosus
TGCACTAAATGTCGAGGAGAGGAAAGGGGTGTGAGAGTTTTCCAAAGGATTTGACTTGCAATAGTTATGTGACATGTCCTGATCTGGCCAGTTTCAGATGGACGACATTCTGAGGGACACCTGTGAGGGGAGGTCTGTATGGAGCTAGCTAGGTCAGTCCAGTGGTGTGTTATTTTGCAGACTGCCAGTCGTGGCGGCCGTATCCCAGACTGAGGTCTGAGCTGTAGTCAAGTCACTGTGGTGATCGTTGTAGTCTGTCACTGGTAGGATAGGTGTACTGAGATTCCTTGTCTCTGGAAGGGAAGTCTGCTGCTGCAAGGTGTTCATGGACTGCTTTCTGCAAGCTATCTTCAGGTCCCCAGACAGCCAGTCTTCTCACTCATTTGGCTGATTGACTTCTCCTTGAGGCCCCCTGACTCACAAGCATTTCAGAAGGGGTAGGACTATACTGTAACCACATCCCTCTGCGTTCCTCTCAGTCAGGAAAGAAGCTGCCAGTCTCCAAAGTGGTGGGAAAATCACGCCGACCGTCACGCGGCATTACCAGTCCAGTCACTCCAGTAAGCCAGAAGCTGTTGATCTGTGCAAAAAGCTCAACTGTGGCTAGTGGAAAGGAAGAAACTCTGTGTCGCCCTGTCGTACGTGTCGCAGGACCTTCAAGAGTTATCTGCTACCTTGCTTAGTGGACAGTTCTTATAGGTCTTCAGTGTGGTTGTGGCATTTTCTGCCCGACGCTGAACATCTTGTCCTTGCATTCTTTGTTGTTTAATGATCTCCCAGATAGCTAATATATCCGCCTCTTCAGTACGCTTTTGATCAGTATAGACAGCTGGATGTCGTGGGTGTCTTCCAGTTGGCATGTTCTAGGTCTTTCTACTTCTTTCCCCTAATCGAAATTCTTGCAGAACTCTGTCATGTATTGCAGAGAATGTTGTTTCCATTTTTGTGGAGACAGCAGCTTGATTTGGCGTGTCAGAGGCGGAAAAAAGAGTTTTCAAGAGAAAAGGAGGGACAGGGAAGAAGGAACAGGGAAGGAATGTTCCCTGACTGATTGCACTCGCGCCACAGAGCAAATCTCAAACAACTCCCACGCACTATTGATCTCCCTTACATGTCCTCCACAGTCCCAGACAGGATTATAGCCCTTTGGGTATGCTCGCTCCGGAGGCCATTCACGTCAAATGAACAAGACAGCCAATGAGATTACTCTCATTCTATCTCCCACACCCAGGCATCCACAATCCACCCCTCCCCCCCCCCACTCCACGTAATTTCGGCAAAGGTATCACCGTTCACTCTCGGATCGGTTTCTGTCCACTGGCGACAAACAGGCGAGTTTCCCCAGGCTGCAAGTACGCTGGAAGCTGGGGCTTTCTGCGATCTCATTCCCATGTATTTTCCAGAGACCATCGATTGGTCCAGGTCAGTGCTGTTGTTTGACTGAACGAATGCGGACTGTATCCTTGAAAAACGGCGCAGTTCCGGGATGAGGAAGAAAGATAGGAAGGAAAGGCGGAGCAGCAGATCACCTCTCTCTCTCTCTCTCTCTCTCTCTCTCTCTCTCTCTCTCTCTCTCTCTCTCTCTCTCTTTCTCTGCCTATCTTTCTGTTTCTTCTCTCTCTCTCTCTCTCTCTCTCTCTCTCTCTCTCCTCTCTCTCTCTCTCTCTCTCTCTCTCTCTCTTTCTCTTCAACGAACGTGAAAGAACCCATGGCTATGGCTGGCAACATTTGTAGGAAAATTCACTTTTAAAAGTTCAAATGAAAACATACTGGCTGTCAAATAAAATGTTGATGGCGCTGTATTCTGGCGTCGCGCTTTCCCTTAGGAGAGCAGACTGAAATTTATAACAGAAATGTGACGATGAAGTGACACGATGCTACACAATGCAGTACAGTGCAGAATCATGCGAAATAATCAATTACAGTAGGGTACAAGCGTCTCGTAGAATAGCACAGGACAGGCAGAATGAAATATCTAGAGGACCAGACTGAAGATGCGGACATCCACTGTGGTGGAACAGATCTTAGATCCACCCTTTCATACCAATCCACAACACGGAATCAGATCCAACGATTCATACCAATCCACAACACAGAACGAGATTCAACCTTTCATACCATCTACAACACAACCAGATCCAACCTTTCATACCAATCCACAAAACAGAACCAGATCCGCCCTTTCATACCAATCCACAACACAGAACCAGATCCGCCCTTTCATACCAATCCACAACACAGAACGAGATCCAACCTTGCATACCATCCACAACACAACCAGATCCAACCTTTCATACCAATCCACAACAAAGAACGAGATCCAACCTTGCATACCAGCCACAACACAGAACCAGATCCAACCTTTCATACCAATCCACAACACAGAACGAGATCCAACCTTGCATACCATCCACAACACAACCAGATCCAACCTTTCATACCAATCCACAACACAGAACCAGATCCGCCCTTTCATACCAATCCACAACACAGAACGAGATCCAACCTTTCATACCAATCTACAACACAGAACCAGATTCAACCTTTCATATCAGTCCACAACACAGAACGAGATCCAACCTTTCATACCAATCCACAACACAGAACCAGATCCAACCTTTCATACCAATCCACAACACAGAACGAGATCCAACCTTTCATACCAGTCCACAACACAGAACGAGATCCAACCTTTCATACCAATCTACAACACAGAACGAGATCCAACCTTTCATATCAGTCCACAACACAGAACGAGATCCAACCTTTCATACCAATCCACAACACAGAACGAGATCCAACCTTTCATACCAATCTACAACACAGAACCAGATTCAACCTTTCATATCAGTCCACAACACAGAACGAGATCCAACCTTTCATACCAATCCACAACACAGAACCAGATCCAACCTTTCATACCAATCCACAACACAGAACCAGATCCAACTTTCATACCAATCCACAAAACAGAACCAGATCCGCCCTTTCATACCAATCCACAACACAGAACCAGATCCGCCCTTTCATACCAATCCACAACACAGAACCAGATCCAACCTTTCATATCAATCCACAACACAGAACTAGATCCGCCCTTTCATACCAATCCACAACCAGACCCGTCCTTTCATACCAATTCACAGCACAGAACCAGATCCGCCCTTTCATACCAATCCACAACACAGAACCAGATCCGCCCTTTCATACCAATCCATAACCAGATCCGCCCTTTCATACCAATCCACAACACAGAGCCAGATCCGCCCTTTCATACCAATCCACAACACAGAATCAGATCCACCCTTTCATACCAATCCACAACACAGAACCAGATCCAACCTTTCATACCAATCCACAACACAGAACCAGATCCTCCGTTTCATACCAATCCATAACACGGAATCAGATCCGCCCTTTCATACCAATCCACAACACAGAACCAAAAGTGAGTTCGTTGTTGGGTCACATTCTACCTTTCTACCAAGTTCTATTAAAATCACATTAGTAGTTTCGGTGTAACTTTGCTTAACGAATGCGGATCCCCTCATCATTGCGATCAATGCCACACTTCCTGGACTCCGTTCGTCATCCTTTCAGTAACACGGATCCTAAATCCCCCTTGACATCCAATTAACATCACGGATCCTAAATCCCCCTTGTTATCAAATCAACACCACGGATCCTAAATCCCCCTTGACATCCAATCAACACACGGATCCTAAATCCCCCTTGTCATTCAATCAACACCACGGATCCTAAATCCCCTTTTTGACATCCAAGCAACACCATGGATCCTAAATCCCCCTTGACATCCGATCAACATCACGGATCCTAAATCCCCCTTGTTATCAAATCAACACCACGGATCCTAAATCCCCCTTGACATCCAATCAACACCACGGATCCTAAATCCCCCTTGTCATCCAATCAACACCACGGATCCTAAATCCCCCTTGACATCCAAGCAACACCATGGATCCTAAATCCCCCTTGACATCCGATCAACACCATAGATCCTAAATCCCCCTTGACATCCAATCAACACCATGGATCCTAAATCCCCCTTGTCATCCAATCAACACCATGGATCCTAAATCCCCCTTGTCATCCAATCAAAAACCATGGATCCTAAATCCCCTTTGACATCCAATCAACACCATGGATCCTAAATACCCCTTGACATCCAATCAACACCATGGATCCTAAATCCCCCTTGTCATCCCAATCAACACAATAGATCCTGATTCTCCATTTTCATCCCGAATAGAATCATGGAGCCTGAATTCCCCTTGTTATCCCTACCAACACCATGGATCCTGGATCCCTTTGTCATTCAGACTGTCACCATGGATCCTACACCCTTTCCCTTTGTCATTTTGACCAACAGCACAGATCCCAGATCCCCTTTGTCATGCAGATCAACACCACGGATCCTGAATCCCCCTTTTCATTTACCACAGATCCCGGATTCCCCATCATTCCTGGGTCCTGGATCCTCCTGTCATCGCGATCAGTTTCATGGATCTCACCCTCTGTCATCCTGATTAATACCACAGATCCCGGGTCCCTCTTGTCATACCAGCCATCAACACAGATCATGAATCCCTATAAATTGTCATCCCAACTGACATAGTGGATCCCAAACCACCCTTACCACACGAATTGATACCACGGTTCCTGGATCCACGCTTTCCATTCCACCCTTTGTCGTCCTAATTAACACACCGGATCATGGATTCACCCTTTTTATCCTAGATCACCTTTGTTATCTCAATCAGCACCATGGATCTGCACCAACATTGAACAGATTAATTCTCTGGCCACATTTCATCCCTTCGCCAAGTTTCGTTAAAATCAGTTCAGTTTTACTTGAGTAATGCTGTTGAGAGACGAACAAATTACACAAACAAGAGATTCAGGTTACATACAACCTCCATGGTGGATTATATCGGATAAATCCATGCTCTGGTGTCTTCAAGTACTAAAAAAAAACACAAAGTGAACAAAGCCTAAAATTCGTCTGAATGCTCCACTGTACACAACCGAGACCATGTTGACTTCAGTTTTGAAATCAAAAGAGAACAAAAATCTATCCTGGTACAAATTTAAAACGGGGGAAGAGGTGGGGTTGGATGGTGGCTAGGGTCATGATAGGGGGACACAGAACTTACTCTTCCTGTGAATTGTTCTTGCATGAGATTTAGTATTCAACCATTTTGGTTTTAAATCTCAGGACTTTTCAGTTCTCTCTCTCTCTCTCTCTCTCTCTCTCTCTCTCCTCTCTCTCTCTCTCTCTCTCTCTCTCACACACACACACACACACACACACACACACACACACACACACACACACACACACACACGGACAGACGCACGCACGCACGATACGTACGCGCGCGCACGCACACACACACGCACACACACACACACACACACACACACACACACACACACACACACACACACACACACACACAACCGCCCCCCAAAATGTCAAAAGGTAAAAAATAGAGAAGAAAACACGTGTCCTTTCACCATCCCGCAAGCGAACCACCCATGACAATGCCCCCGACCCACCCACTCCCCAAACCTTCCCACGCATCATTCTCTCTCCGTCCCGAAATGTCATCATCTGGTTCATTCTGGCTCGTTAGTGCCTTGAGGGAAACACCGCCGCACGGTCCAAATGATCCTTTGCACTGGTCAGGTAGCGATCACCACACCAGAGCTCTTACGACCCAGACGACGTAGCTATTACAGGGAAGGGGCGGAAAAAGGAAGGGGGGGTAAGCTGGGGGTGGGTGGGCGGGATGGAGGTAGTGGGTTTTGCGTGGAGTCTCATTCAGTGATGAAATGATGACTGATCTGAAGAACACCAGCAGAGTAAATGATTTTGTACCGACAGCTTTCTAAAAAGTGGCGACCAGAAAGCTTGGGTGCATTGTGTGATCCACAAGCATGCAGTGTGAAATTCACGGTATGGGCGGTGTTTCATACGTTGGTGTGGGTGACCTTGTCTTTGTGGAAGGAGCAATGACTTCTGAGACGTACATTCGGGGCTGAAAACCATCTCCACCCATCTGTTCAGGAGTAATTCCTACGAGGCCTCCAAGAGGACAATGTCTCCATTCACAAGTCATGTGAAAAAGAACAGCGGAAGCAACAGTAGTCTATTCTGATCCTGCCGTGGCCTGTAAGCTTAGAGTCATTCTGTCTCAACGTTGTTGAAAACACCTGGGTACTTTTGAAAGGCAAGTTAAAAGGTCACGTGCACTGCATCGCGGCCTTGAAGAATGAGCTCGCAATAGCGAGGAACGACGTGTCCACTTTGATAATCATTTCATCACTTTCCTCCCTCCGCCACAACGTGTATGGCTTAATGAATTAGACTTCGAACAAGGCAAAACTTTTTAATTTTTTTCCACTAGTAAGTCTCAGTAGTGTGACTATTCTGAAAGTTCGACAGTAATCTGACATGAGGCTGTAGAACTAAAGTAGGCTACCTTTAAACGTATTTTGACAAATGTAGCAAAGCAAGATTTAATGAGATTTTCTTTTTATGATGAATCAAATAAGTAAGCCATTTTAAAACATCAAATTAAACAGTCTTTTTTTCCCCACAGATATTATTAACTTAATGGCTTCCCTTTTGCTGTGAATAAGGGTTAAATATTAATACCATATTACCCTCTTTTTTCACGCCCACCAGCATCCTTTCTTCTAAGCACCCGTCTCAGCCCCCAGTCTTCCTCTGTAAATCCTTGCTAGGTCATTGTTATAATAAAAAATTGTTTGCCTGCATTTGCATATATCATGTATATGAGTGTGTGTGTGTGTGTGTGTGTGTGAGAGAGACAGTATTTATATTGCCTTATTTCGTGCAAAGTACTTATTCCTGGCGCTTGCACACGCCATTCGTACGCTCGTATATCATATCTCCATACAGATAGCCCCAGATTAGATAGATACATAGACAGAGACAGGCAGGCAGGCAAGGAGGCATACAGATATATATATATATATATATAAGAGAGAGAGAGAGAGAGAGAGAGAGAGAGAGAAATCAATAGATAAATTAATAGAGGATATGTAGGTACATGGATTGATAGATAAACAGATAGATAAAGAGATAAATAGACAAACAGATAGGTAGATATATAGATAGATAGACAGACAGACAGACGGACGACTTAACAGGTGGAGAGGGGAGGGGGTCAGGCAGGAAAAGGGAAGGGTTTAAAGTTGGCTGTGAAAATGTCGAGTGTTGTTTAAGACAAGGACAAACCGACAGCTCGTTCCGGTTTTATGGGCCGGAGACGGCCAGAGAGCGGCGGCCGACTGTTGACTGTTGACATTTGGGGACTGGGAAGCCGAGAGGATCTGATGCGGAACATGGAGAACAGGGTGGGGCATCAAAGGGGAAGACAGTCACAGAGGTAAGATGGGGCAGAGTTGTGAAAGCTTTTACAGCAGAAAGTCTGAATAGTTCGTCACAAG
>CM031615.1:24778927-24788927 GCA_018398815.1 Conus ventricosus
TTTTTTTTTTTTTTTTCTTTTCCACTTATGATTTCCTGTAGTGGAAATGTCATTGTCGACGTCAGTGGTATTGGTTCACGAGAACTTTTCATGAGATTGGGAGTGGGGTGGAGAAGAGGGAAAAGGAAAAAAAAATCTGTCATATTACGTACATACTGTCCCAGAGAAGATGTGGCGGATGCTCGTAAAGGAGAAAAAAAAGCATAACAATATGGCAATTCATTTGTTTTGAGGAGAGGTAACTGTTTTTCGCCCAGCAAGTTTGCCCTGATCTTTCTGCTTTTGTCTCCAACTCTGACATGACAAATGTCTGGATCTTCCTCCATTTCCTCCCCTCCTCCACCCTGCTCTTCCCCATCCCTGCTCTCAGCCCCATCCTACTACCAACACCCTCCTTGTCTGAACTGCCCTCCGTCCCGCCCCGATCCCTCACAGCTATTAGTCTCGAGTGAAACGAAACGAGATAATGAATTCCCCGGAAAGTAAAGCACGTGACATGCTCCGGGCCATCCCCCCCCCCCCCCCCCCCCCCCCCCCCTGCCAATCATTGTGTGGGCAGAGCGGAGCACGTGAGCTGGATAGTCTTTGACATTTGTCGGGTGGGTCTCTTTCTCCCATCTCTCGAGGGAGACGATAAACCGGGGTTCCGTGTGCAGCATGCGCTTAAGTCAGCGCACGTAAAAGACTTCGTGGCAGCCAGGGAGTGGTGTTGCTGGCCACCAAGATAAGATGCCATGCCTTGTTTGCCAGTGGTTGTAATCTGTGGTTTGGTTGGTTGGCTCTCTCTCTCTCTCTCTCTCTCTCTCTCTCTCTCTCTCTCTCTCTCTCTCTCTCGCACACACACACACACACACACACGATTTGGTTTGTTCTCTCTCTCTCTCTCTCTCTCTCTCTCTCTCTCTCTCTCTCTCTCCCTCTCTCTCTCTTCATACACACACACACATACACATACAAAGGCCTATGGAAAGAGAGAGAGAGAGAGAGAGAGAGAGAGAGAGAGAGAGAGACTCAACTCAACTCAAATAGTTTAATTGCAAAGGCCACCGACTTATCTGCAATGAGGTCAAGAACAAAAGTAGAGCAGACACGCACTCTGCGCATATACTGAAAATTATGAAAGAAAATATTTGCATTAACAAAATGTTCTTCCTGAAATTACTCTGGCATTTGTATGTAAACTGATAACAGTTCCCCTCTTCGTTTTAGTGCTTTAAAAATTAACATAGCAACGAGCGAGTTACAATTCTCTTTTCACTTTGCATTAAAAGAAGCAATCAGAGAGAGAGATCATGCGCACTGGTATCATGTTAAGACATCATCTCCAAAACACAGAATGCGCAAGTCTTTGGCATTAAGAACAGTCACATTAGTTTGCTTCCCATCCCAAAGACAAATTGTTAGTTATGTTAATTTTTGGAGGCAGAATGTGGATGAAGCACAATTTCTCATCGACGGTGATGCCTTCAGGGGTCTGTATTGAATAGCTCAGTTTCAACTGATTTAAGGGGACTGCCTTGGGAGCGGATGAGGGGATAAGGTGCGATAGTATCCATTTCAGAGACGGTGGGGAAAGGGGGTAGAGGAGGGGGAGGGCTGTCAAGACTCATGCATGGGCAAAGATCACACGATAGCTTATCAAGACACAGAGCCAGTGTTTCCTGTCTTCACTAGCTGTTGATGGAAAGAAATCGTTTCAGTGACATATTCTGGTTCCAACCAGCTAAAACCTATAACAGTAGTCACACAGTGATTTTGCTACAACGTACAAACCTCTTTCATTCGGTTGTACAAATAAATTGTTTCATGGATGTTAAAGGGCATTTCAAGTTTGACCATCAAAACAAAATGTCAAATTTTCAATCCTTTCTAAAAGCTCATTCCTTTGGTTCACATTTCTTGTAACATTTTTCACTTAATCAGCCTTACCTTTTCAGTTTTATCCTAATAATCATCTCTTTAATACACAGTGTCAACAACAATTAATATGTTTATTATGCCTCATGTCTCTTCCTCAACGCTACCTACGCAGTTGACTGGCGATCTTCTGAAGAAAAAGATAATTGAAAACTGTCAGCTATGATTTTGACTGAAATCGAGCATTGATCATTGATCTCTCTTCCTGCGTTTCCATCTTGAATCATTAATACATTGTCGTCACTGTTCTCAACTCTACCGTGTGCTGCCCCACCCGTGGGAAATGAGTGTGTCTGGCTCTCACTCATGTGGTTCAGTGGGGAACTTTCTACTACTACCAAGTACAGTTTCTCTTTTGCCAATGCCACCATCTCTTGACCTATAATCAGTTTAGATCTCAAGTCACTTTTCACAGGTTTGATTTCTTTCGCAGGGGAGATCACTTAAATATCTTTTTGTATGTCAAGACACCACAGTTACAGAGAAACCCACAAACGAACAGTTCCAAACGAAGGCTTAACTGGGAAATGGTATCCTGCATAACAGAACTCTGGTAAAATGACCCGGCAACAGCGCGGTGTCTTCTTCCCTACCCTGTTTACAGATGGATGGGATTCTGGGTGCTCGAATAAGACCTGAACAAAAACAATGTGCCTTTTCAGCATGGAAGAAAAATGAAGTATGCTATGCCATCTCTTGCTGTCGGTGATTTATACTTTTTTGTCATTCTGCAACCTATTTACCATGCATCAATTTCTACAGCTAACTTGACCTTTGGGGAGAACATTGCAGATTGTTAAGGATTACTTCCCTCGTTTTCGAAATGTTAATTGTTATTATCATTTCTTCAGACTCATCTACCATGCCCTCTTCAAGGAATTACAACTGTATGCTCATGCTGTCTCCCCAATACACAGCAGTACCCGAATTCGTTCCATCGCAATCTCAGCACCCGTGCTGTACAGGTAATTTTTAATATTGGGTCGTCACATGGCTACCCGGCGGAGGAGATACTGCTCTGCTGCTGTTCTAAGAATTAGGTTGTACCTCCACCGCGAATATGTTTCATTAAGTTTATATGACTCGTCATTTTTAATGGGTCTGGTTTAAGTGTCGTGTTAAACCCTCGACTAAAGAAAACAGGAAGGAAATGGAAGAAGAAAAGGACTCTGGAAATGAAAACCGAAAATCATGAAAAAGAAGAAAAAAGGATGCAAGAAGGAAAAGGGGGCAAGCAAGAAAGAACAGAGGTGTCTTTTCATCCCAATCAAATATCTGAATCATAGTCTACCCCCAAATAATTTATCTGTGCGTGTGTATGTATGTATGGATAGATGGAGGGACGCATGCATGTATGTACGTGTTTATATATGTATTATGTGTGCACATGCACACACACACACACACAATCACACACACACACACACGCACGCACGCACGCACGCACGCACGCACGCACGCACGCACGCACGCACGCACGCACGCACGCGAGCGCGCACGCACGCACGCACGCACGCACACACACACACACACATACACACACACACACACACACACACACACACACACACACACACACACACACACACACACAATTTGTACACACATATGAATACGTAAGTTGTTACAACAAGCCACTGAAAAGTTAGCTAAATCAATGAAATAGGCTGGCGGGGCTGCTACGTGTCAGGAGAAAGAAGGTAATAAGGGGGGGGGAGGGGGTACAGAGGCAAAATGAGAGATTTTCTTTGTCTCGTTACATATGTGCGTAAAGATACTGCTGGAGGTTCATTTCTTTTTTTGTCTCATCCGTTATGAACGTCTCTCTCTCTCTCTCTCTCTCTCTCTCTCTCTCTCTCTCTCTCTCTCTTTTTTCATTTTATGTCATTTTTTGGGCTGTCTGGTCTCGGGGTCATTACTCCCACACAGCTCTTTACAGCTCTTCCACATACAGCTACACCTAGGTATGCCCAGTCCAGGTATAGCCTGTCCAGGTATAGCCTGTCTAGGTATGCCCTGTCCAGGTATAGCCTGTCTAGGTATGCCCAGTCCAGGTATAGCCTGTCTAGGTATGCCCAGTCCAGGTATAGCCTGTCTAGGTATAGCCTGTCTAGGTATGCCCAGTCCAGGTATAGCCTGTCTAGGTATGCCCAGTCCAGGTATAGCCTGTCTAGGTATAGCCTGTCTAGGTATGCCCAGTCCAGGTATAGCCTGTCTAGGTATAGCCTGTCTAGGTATACCCAGTCCAGGTATTGCCTGTCTAGGTATAGCCTGTCTAGGTATGCCCTGTCTACGTATGCCCTGCAGAGATATGCCCTGTCTATGTATGCCCTGTCTAGGTATGCTCTGTCAAGCTATGCCCTGTCTACGTATGCCCTGTGGAGGTATGCCCTGTCTACGTATGCCCTGTCGAGGTATGCCCTGTCTACGTATGCCCTGTGGAGGTATGCCCTGTCTATGTATGCCCTGTCGATGTATGCCCTGTCTACGTATGCTCTGTCGAGGTATGTCATGTCTAGGTATGCCCTGTCGAGTTATGCCCTGTCTGCGTATGCCCTGTCAAGTTATGCCCTGTCGAGGTATGCCCTGTCAAGCTATGCCCTGTCGCAGCTTCAGCACCGGCCGTCCACAGAGAGCAGTCAATATAAGGGCGTCACAAAACACCCCAGCAGAGGAGACGCTGCGCTGCTGAGTCACTTCAATGGTGTTCGGTGATGCCTGTTCTGGTCCAACACACGCAAGACACTCCCCTACACTGACGACAATAACTGCTTAGTCGTGGAGCTAGTGTGAGTGAGCGTTCACCTCCGGAGGGCAACACGACATCCACTCAACGACAGTCCCCGTTAGGTCTTCAATTTAACGTCTATACACATTATGTGATATTAGACGAAGACGGTCCCCGTGAACTCGTCAGTAACGGCGGCTTTGACTCGAGTTCCCCGCAAGCATGGACGTGGATAGGAAACTAAAGCGGACGTCACCACGAAAGCAGGGCATGAAAGCAGGGCATGAAGGGCCATATATTTTGGATATTTTTCACAATGATAATGAGGATGATCCCGCCGATGTAATAGAGTTCCGTTCTGGCCTGTGCCTGCACGACAGGGCTGTACTCTACGCTTCTTTTCATGACATATCCCGGCGTCAACCGGGCCCGAGAGATTCAAACACCTGCAGTGTTGGTCGGGAAATCTGGAGACGCGTCCATCAAGTGGTTGTAAGTGGACTGCACGGTTCTAATATTCCAGTTCGAGCTGATAGCACACTTAACTGTAGGCGGGAATCGGCCTGGGCCTGTAAGTCCACGACTCGGATCACAGAACCATGACTGCTGGTGGGTGAAACGATTAGTCACCAGATGTTTTTTTTTCTGTCTTATCTTCCTTGCCCACTCTGTGGCATTGTTCTCACGCCGTTCATTCTAGCTGCCTCTATGCGCAGCTACACCCAGAAGCTTTCTTTTGTAGCCACAACACCGGGAATCAGTATCGGGTCTTCATAGGGACAACAACCGGCAAAGACACTGAACTACTGACGAGTCTCTTCGTATGCATTCAGTAGTGACCGCGTTCACCCAGCAGACACAGGACATCACCTACTAAGCCTCTTATTGATGACAATGATCGCTAAGTTGTGGAGCCATTGTGAAAGATGGGAATGCACGGGGACTATTCTGGCGGAGACAGACAGGGAGTAGTGAGGGGATGGGGAAGGGAGGGAGAAAGGGACATTCATCACGGCTGAAAGTTCATGGGAAATCTGTTAAAATGCATGCAGCTGTCAGAGATCTCTTCTCGTGGATAACGAATTGTCAAAATATTGCTGTTCTGTGTGGTTATGGTTTCCGTGGAAACGACAATATAGAGGATGAAACTCGATCGAGAGGTGTCAGTCTTCCCGTCTGAGCCCGAAGCAAACTGATAGCTACAGGAACTGATCGGGCCGAAAAATCCCAAATAAACATGAAGACCTTTAATGGGGATTCGAACCAACAACACTGAAACCCATAGCCCGCAAAACTTACCACAACACCTTCTCGGACAGACCATAACAGTCAAGTTCCCGAGGAGGAATATAATTTGATGGAAAGTCACGGAGATCCTACAAGTTCAACGAGGCGGGAGAGGACACTGTTTGCATGCCCCCCACGTCTGTATGATCTACGACTGGGTTGCCTGTTGACATGGACATTAGTACTGTCTGTAGGACTGATTACCAAAACGTGCCCTCTTCGGTCATTCGTCTGCACCCACACAGTTTACGCTCCCAAGAGATATGGCTAAAACTTTCTCCCCTCTCTCTCTCTCTCTCTCTCTCTCTCTCTCTCTCTCTCTCTCTCTCTCTCTCTCTCTCAGAAAGTTTTCACACTGCTCTTCCCTCTTTCTTTACAGTTCACAGCATGTAGGTTTTCTGTTATGATCTGTGGGCAGTGAAATTGTTGACGCTGTCCAGAGTGGGCACTAAATGTCCTTTCTGCATTGTTCGTCTGCCCAGTATGGCCTTTTTTATGTACTTGTGTTGAACTGGCTCGGTAGGGCTAGAAAAGAAGCCGAAGAAGACCATCTTAGCATCGTGTCTCCGTTCCGTGTCCTTCTGGTCATCAGTATGCCGTGACCTGCACAGACTGCGCACTGTCACAGTCAACGATGTCGAGAGTATCCATCATCAAAGTTCTGTGGATGTTGGGGGGGGGGGGGGGGGGGGGGGAGGGAGGGGGGGCGTTGTAGGCAGTGTCCGTCCGAGGGCCTCTAAAATGTCCGGTGTAGACAAGGTACGGTCACGTTTCCGTGAATTCTTTATGTGTGAAATGTCATTCTTAACGGTATAGTAGCTCTCTGTGTTGTTGATAGATAGATAGATAGATAGATAGATAGATAGATAGATAGATAGATAGATAGATAGATAGATAGACAGATCGATGGATGGATGGATGGATGGATGGATGGATGGATGGATGGATGGATGGATAGATAGATAGATAGATAGATAGATAGATAGATAGATACATACATACATACATACATACATACATACATACATACATAGATGGATGTTTTAAATTACGTGTATCATTACTTTTTTCTTAATGATATACTATTTTTCAGTATCGCTGTGTCATCTTCCAAACACTCCTCGGTAACAATTCACCCATGCGGATTGTCCTGGTCGGCCCCTAAACAGCTTCACCCAGGCTCATCCTGTTGCAACTCTGAAACCAGTAGTTCACGAAGAGCATTCAATACCTAGCTATGCAGGTAAGGAGACGCTGCCCTGCTGCTGGTTGATATAGTTATTTGGGTTTGTGTAGTTTCATTTGACGCGACTCTCTGTTACGTATGGAGATGTTGCTACATGTGTTCTTTGATTCCCAAAAGCTGGTATGAGAAAAACAAAACGGCCTTCTTGTTCTTTGTCTTGCCTTCCCTCGCACAGCCCACCAAATGATTGATGTTGACACACCCCAGTTCAGATCAGTCGTGTCTCTGTGCCATCTTGTACTTGAGGTGATGGCAATGGATCTCTGTTTTTGTCTCTGTCTGCTGCCATGGTCATCTCTAGAGTTCATCCTTTGCCTAGTTGAACTGATTTTCTGTCGATCTCCTGTCAACAATGCAAAGTATCTTTGAGGATTCTCAGAAGATTTGAAAATAGAAAAAAGAAACAGAACAAAAGTCCTGAAGATATTCTATGACCGAAACGTTGAAGATTTTTGTTCTGGTGTTTTTTTTCTGTTTTCAAATCTTCTGAGAATCCTCAAAGATGATTTGTATTATCCCTTGCCTCTCTCTCTCTCCTCTCTCTCTCTCTCTCTCTCTCTCTCTCTCTCTCTCTCTCTCTCTCTCTTGCTACACTGCCCCAGGTTTCGCTAGGTTACACTAAGTTCATTTTCACCCGAGATGTCCAGCATAGAGCTGTTCTTGGCAATGAGTCTGCGACATGCGGCAAATGTCTCCCAACCTGATTGTCTCTTGCATAGTCAGCATACCTGTCTTGTTGGGAAGATCTACATTGAAGATGGAATGCGACCCAAAAGGCAACTGAATGGTTTCAGCTGCTTCAGTGAGTGGTCACCCTCACAGTTATTGTTCCATTGTTTTCTCACTGTTTGTTAGGTTCCTGTCCATCGTTTAACTCCAGTTCATCTTGCACGTTCTCTTTGCCTTTGCTCCAGGGAAAAAGAAGGGGGGGGGGGGGTAAGTAAGAAGGGATAAAGGGGAGGGAAGTTCATTGAAGGACTTGGATTATCGTAGTTACGGGACATAACTTGGTCTGCCAATTCAGACTGAGGGCTTTCTGGAGGACACGTGGTAGGGGGAAAGGAACAGGAAATTGGAGGAAAGGTGCTATGTGCGCTTTTCTATGTCGCCACTTTTGACATAATTATTTCATTTTAAGGCCATGATTTGTAAGAGCGTCTGCGGTAAAATGTTTAGAGCTTCTTTTCTTGTCTCATTAACATGCGCCAGGTTTCACAGCCACAAATAAAGGCGTATTGTGCGCTCATGTCGTGGAATTGCATTTCGTGTCACGTGACCATGTCTCGTTCTTCTAGATGGAGGATAGAAGGTATGATTTATGTCCTAGTGGCCCCAGGCCCACACAGACAGGTTGCTCCCAGACGGGAGTCTGCCTACAGCCAGATCAGAAGGGTGATTCATCGTCAGCAGGCTGCTGGTCGTGGCAGCTGTTCCCAGACTGAGAGCTCTAGACTGGTAATTGTCACAGGCAGGTTGCAGGCAGGAGCGACACACTGAGGCCTTTGTCTCCCAGGCAGAAACCTCCAGGCTGCACAGTGTTAGTGGGCAGCTTTCTAACAGCTGTCAGTCATGTGGTTTCCCCGAAGATGGAGTATGGCTGCCTTAATGGCGGGATAAAAAAGGGTCGTTCCCCCTGGAGGCCTACCTTCACGCTCGGGCAGCTGACTGACTCGTCCCTGAGGTCCCTGACTCACAGATATCCAAGAAGCGGCAGGACACACTGCGGCCACTTTCCCCCCTCGTTCCCCACAGCCTGCGATAGAGACTGCTCGCCTTCAAGGCAGGTGGAGGATCACGTGAAACGCCTTAAAGCATCATCAGTCTGGTTACTACTGTCTTCCGGAAGCTGTTGACCTTTGAGAAATTCCCGACCACCGCTAGTGGCAAGCAGCTCACTCTGCGCTGCCCTGTCAGCCGTGTTGGACAATCTTTTAGAGGGAGCTGCCACCTCACCTTGGTGGGACAGTTCTTCTAGGTCTTATTCAACCACTTCAGTATGGTAGAGACTTTTCCTTCTCAACAGTCAAGCAGTTTGTCCGTCTCTTCTTTGTTGATTAATCATATGAGACAGGCAGTGGGATCCACCACTTCTGTTTCTTTTGGTCTAAGAACAGAGCTGGATATGATGGGTGTTACCTGGTCGGTGCGTTCCTGGTCGTTTTGCTGCATTTCCAGAGTCTATTTTTCTTGTAAAGTTCTCTCCGTGTGTTAATTTCACTTTAACTGACACAGCAGCTTAATCTGGCCTAGCCGTGACGGAAAAGAAACGGTAAAAGAAAAAAAAATCATTGCAGAAAATGGACGGACGACGAAAAAGGAAAAGAAAAGTGCTCCGACTGATTGCACTTGCTCCACAGAGCAAAATTCAAGCAACTCCCACGCACTATTGATCTATTGATCTCCCTTACATGTCCTCCACAGTCCCAGACAGGATTATAGCCCTTTGGGTACGTTCGCACCGGAAGCCATTCACGTCAAATGAACAAGACAGCCAATGAGATTACTCCTACCCTATCCACCCCCTTCCCTTCCCTCCCTGTTCCACGTCATTCCGGCGAAGGGATCACAGATCACTCACGCGTCGGTTTCCATCCACTCGCGATAAACTGGCGAGCTCCTCTAGTCTGCAGGAACACTGGATGATGGGTTTCCTGCGATATCAAGCGCTCGTATTTGCCAGAAGCTTTGAATCGTTCCACGTCTGATGTATTGTTCCATTAAGCTTGGTGGATTCTGCCCTTGAAACGGTTCGCAGGAAAGACATGACTGAGTGACAGAGCAACAAGACACCACCCACCCCCTCCAGCCTTCCCTCTCTCTCT